>CM066327.1:76973956-77573956 GCA_033807775.1 Saussurea involucrata | reverse complement strand
GTCAATATAGTTAGTGTTTGTGTTGGTAGCCATTTTAAGAAATAGCAAGGAAGAGAAATCTTAGTATAGATCAGATATTGTTTATGAGATTAAACAAATCCGCTCTGATACCACTTGTTGGTCCCGAAGGGTTATACAAGTTTGTAGAAGGGGGGGGGGGGGGGGGGGGTTGAATACAAACAAACGATTTTACTTTTCTAAATTGTTTATTGATAAATCATAAAACAATTTACAACTTGTTGCGGAACAAGATTAAGGATTAACCTAATCTAAACAAGTTAAGAACACTAAGTTTCTTGCACTAGAATAAGATAGGAAGAAGATAAGAATATTAAGTATAATATTCTAACACACAGATAGAAAGAAGACGATGGTCCGAGCACACTTCATTTCTGAAGTAGGGTTCTTCTTATATACTACACGCATTTAATGCATGGCAGTATTGCTTTACACGTGGCAGCAGCTGAGTGGTTGCATGTCATTGACCTTTGTAGACAACCTTAGTAGCCGCATGGTGCACAGTGTAGAATCAGAGTTGCTGTACGATTACAGACAAAAGGGATGTCCGTTCTGACATTTCGTACGGAGACGTGCAAGGGAGGTAAGACAATAGTACTTTGTAAGGAGACTTCATGATCAGCTTTCGTTGAAACAGTTCTTTATCAGCGAATGATAAAGTTCAGCGATTGCTGAAGTCTTCTACTTGATTGTAACATCCCTTATCTTTAAAACACTCATTTAACGGAAAGTAACCTTAAAATACAGCGGAAGATTTGTAATTAAAACATTTAGATAAAATCCCATAATCTTATAGAAAAGAGTACAAGTTTGCAACTTAAAACCAATAAGTTTGAGACAAACAATATTCAACTGAAAAGCTTAGATAATCCAAAACTATCATTCATCAAAAGAAAATATAAGCTGCTGAGCTGCCGCAAATCCAAAAGCTTCAAGCTGGAGCCTTTCCTTTATTCTTCGAAGATGTATCTGCCACTAAAAGATGAATAACAACAGGGTAAGCTTTCGCTTAGTGAGCACGCACCTATACCACGTATCATCATGCATACATACTCGCATAAACATAGCAATCACATACATGTAACATCCTTCCATTCCTTAAGGCACAAAGCCAATAAGGAAGGTCATAACTAGACACTGGTACCAGGCCTCTTCATACATAACATATTCCCTAGGGGTATTACTACCACCATAGGTACTCTTTCCTTTGGCAAAGCCAACATACACATAATCACACATGCAATCCAACTACATACACATAACTTACATAATATAGGTAGAGTACTCACCTGTCAAGATGTCAATTACCAAGTACTTCACAGTGTATAATAATCACCTCGTACCACCTATAACATTCATACATACACATATCATAACAAGCCCAAAAATGGAACTCTAATTCTATCCCATCTCTCATCCCGAAATGACATAGCTAGGATAGTCCAAATACCATAAAACTTTGCCAAACATCCAATTTCATACGCCCCATTTCTATTGATTTCTAAACATAATACACATACCTTGAAATTCTAGACCGCGAACAACAATCCTCCTAGAACCTTTCACAACTTGAATCTTCCAAAATCACCAAATCTTTCGCCTGGAAAATACAGCAACTTCGGACACTTGGTTCTCTCTACTGGGAACTCCGATGCCAAATCCCTCCAGTCAGAATGTATATTAGAGGGTCGTGAAGTCGCTGTCCAAATTTCACGACGATCCAACGGTTAACGAAGGAGAATCGGTCGATCTTTCACAGCAGCTCACAAGAACTCCGCCTGGAAAAATACATCAACTTCGGACACTTGGTTCTCTCTACTGGGAACTCCGATGCCAAATCCCTCCGGTCAGAATTTATATTAGAGGGTCGTGAAGTCGCTGTCCAAATTTCACGACGATCCAACGGTTAACGAAGGAGAATCGGTCGATCCTTCACAGCAGCTCACAAGAACTCCGAAAATCCCTTTCTCTTTTCTCTCTTCTTTGCTAAAGAAACAAATGGCTGCAAATGAGGGTGTTTAGGGTTTCCATCCCCTTTACATACATGCCAAAACACACCCTCATCTTACAAAATTGATAAACTGGCCCCTAGATTCCTGAACACGTACATAACGACCCAAAAATTAACTCAACCCCAAAAGAGACAGTTAAATCACGTAAATTGGGAAACGGGGTGTTACAACTCTCCCCCACTTACCAGGATTTCGTCCTCGAAATCGATCAGACTTGGAAGAGTTCCGGATAATTCGATCTCATCTCAGCTTCCGGTTCCCATGTCCATTCTGATCCTTTTCGGTGTTCCCACTGAACTTTCATTAAGCTGATCTCCTTGTTTCGCAAGGATTTGGTCTTCCTTTCCAAGATTGCTATCGGTCTCTCAATATAATTCAACCGTTCGTCGACCTGTATGTCATCTATAGGGACATGCGCCGACTCGTCAGCTAAACACTTCCTCAACTGAGACACGTGGAAGGTGTTGTGTATCAGACTGAGTTCCGGCGGAAGCTCCAGCCGGTACACACCCTTCCCAACCCGTGCTATCACCTTGAAAGGTCCGATAAACCTAGGGCCTAGCTTGCCCCTCTTCCGGAATCGGATCACCCCTTTCCAAGGTGATACCTTCAACAAAACATTATCCCCCACGTTGAACTTCAGATCCGACCTTCGCTTGTCGGCGTAACTCTTTTGACGACTCTGTGCGGTTCGTAGCCTATCCCGAATCATCTCAATACTTTCCGTCGTTTTCTGAACCACTTCTGTGCTGCTTAACTCCCGCTGGCCTACCTCTCCCCAACAGATAGGAGTCCTACATCTTCTCCCGTACAACATCTCATACGGAGGCATGCCAATACTGGCATGGAAACTGTTGTTGTATGAGAACTCAGCCAACGGTAAATACGTATCCCAGCTGCCCCCAAAATCCAAAACACATGCTCTCAACATATCCTCAAGAGTCTGAATTGTTCTCTCGCTTTGCCCGTCCGTCTGTGGGTGAAAGGCTGTACTGAACTGAAGTCTCGTACCCAAATCTTCATGGAACTTCCCCCAAAACCGCGACGTAAACCGAACATCCCTGTCTGATATCACTGTTACCGGTACCCCATGCCTTGCTACAATTTCACTGACATAGATGTCAGCTAACTTTTCTGCAGATGAACTTTCACGGATCGCGATAAAATGGGCACTCTTTGTCAGCCTATCTACAACCACCCAAATGGCATCATGATTCCTAGGTGTTCGAGGCAACTTGGTAATCAGATCCATTGTTATATGCTCCCACTTCCACTCTGGTATCTCTAATGGTTGTAACTTCCCGTGCGGTCTCTGATGCTCTGCTTTGACCCTTAAACAAGTCAAACATTTCTCCACGTACTTAGCCACGTCCCTCTTCATCCCCGGCCACCAGTAGTCAGTCTTCAGATCTCTATACATCTTAGTAGCACCGGGATGGATAGAGAACCTTGACTTATGCGCCCCGTCCAGAAGTGTCTGCCTTGCCTCACACGATACTGGAACCCATACCCGACCGTACCGAGTCAATAGACCTCGACTGTCGGGCACTAACTGATCCACCTGTCCCTTTATCCGTTCCTTCTTCTGGTTCTCACCCTTGATCGCTTCCTCTTGAGACCTTCTTACCAAGTCGTGAAGCGACGTTGATACTGTTAGTCTCATCAACGGTACCCGAAGTAGAACACTACTCGCTCTTCTACTCAAGGCATCCGCTACGACATTTGCCTTCCCCGGGTGATAAAGAATCTCGCAATCATAGTCCTTCACCACATCCAACCACCTCCGCTGTCTCATGTTCAAATTATGTTGATCCATGAAATAACGAAGACTCTTGTGGTCCGTATAGATAGTACACTTCACCCCATACAGGTAGTTCCGCCATAACTTGAGAGCGAACACCACTGCCGCAAGCTCCAAATCGTGAGTCGGGTAATTCACCTCATGCGTCTTCAGTTGACGAGACGCATAGGCAATCACCCTTCCCCTCTGCATAAGAACTCAGCCTAGCCCGTGATAAGACGCATCACAGTAGACGGTCATGTCTTCAACTCCCTCCGGTAGTGTCAACACCGGAGCCTCGCATAACTTTCTCCTTAAGGTTTCGAACGCTGTTTTCTGTTCCTCTCCCCAAACGAAACGTTCGTTCTTCCTCGTCAGCTTCGTCAACGGAACTGCTATCTTGGAGAAATCCTGGATGAACCGGCGGTAGTACCCGGCTAATCCAAGGAAACTCCTAATCTCAGTGGGAGTCTTCGGGGTTTCCCACTTCATCACTGCCTCCACCTTCGCTGGGTCTACCTTGATACCCTCTCGGTTCACAAGATGTCCAAGAAATTGAACCTCTTGTAACCAGAAATCATACTTGGAGAACTTTGCATATAACTGCTCCTTACGCAAAATCTCCAAAACCTCTCGTAGATGCTCCATATGATCCTCCTTCGACTTGGAGTAGATCAGTATATCGTCTATAAACACGATGACTGACCTATCCAACATCGGTCTGCAAACTCTATTCATAAGATCCATGAATGCCGCCGGTGCGTTCGTCAGTCCAAATGGCATCACGATGAACTCGAAATGCCCGTACCTGGTTCTGAACGCTGTCTTGTGAACATCCTCTTCCCTGACCTTCAATTGGTGGTACCCTGAGCGAAGATCTATCTTAGAGAACCAAACGGCTCCCTGAAATTGATCGAAGAGATCGTCGATCCTCGGCAACGGGTATCTGTTCTTCACCATAAGCTTGTTAAGCTCTCTATAGTCGATGCACATCCGCATCGACCCGTCCTTCTTTTTAACGAAAAGGATAGGGGCTCCCCAAGGTGAACTACTGGGGCGGATGAAACCCTTATCCAACAGTTCCTCCAGCTGCTTAGACAGTTCATGCATCTCCGGAGGTGCCAAACGGTAAGGAGCCTTTGCTACCGGTGTCGCCCCCGGAATCAAGTCTATTCGGAACTCCACTTGCCTCCCGGGAGGAATGCCAGGCAAGTCATCCGGGAAAACATCCGGAAACTCGCTGACCACTGGTACATCTGCCACTGTTCTCTTCTTTTTCTCCTCCCGTTCATCAACAATATACGCCAAGTAACTGCTACCACCATGGTGCACATATCTTCTAGCTTTGGCCAAAGTGCACACCTTTGGTACCCCTTTTCTTCCTTCACTCGAGATAGTTAATTCTCCCCCACTTGGGGTTCGAATCACTACCTGCTGTTTTTCACAATCAATGCGCGCTCCATTCCGACTAAGCCAATCTATCCCAACTACTACATTTATTTCCCTCATCGTAATAGGAATAAGATCTATACTAAACTTCACTCCGGCTATCTCTATTACATTACCTTTATACACATCACTCACAAAACGAAACTCCTCGTCCGCTATTTCTACTTCTAGCGGACTCTCTAACTTGTCCTTTACAATAGCAAAGTCTTTACAAAACGATAAAGAAACAAAAGATTTAGTAGCTCCCGAGTCAAATAAGACAAGGGCAGGTGATGCATTAACAGGAAAAATACCTGTCACGACATCTAGCTCCTCCTTTGCTTCATCTACGGTCATCTGGAACACTCGCCCCCGAGTCCTGGGTGCGTCGTTCTTCTTTCCCAATCCACCCTCTAGCATCTTCATCGGTGCGGTTCCCGAGTTCTGGACCGACCCGGTATTCATTGGGCACTCGTCAGCAAAGTGGCCCGGCTTGTAGCACTTAAAACATATCTTTGCGGTCGCCTTGCAGTCTCGACTGATATGACCCGGTTGCCCGCATTTGTAACAGGTTCCGGAGCCCATACGGCATTCTCCCGGATGCTGTCGTCCACACTTCCCACAGCGGGGATGCTCTCTCTTGAACTCTTTCTTTACCTCCGGTTTATGACTCCCAGTTTTGAACCTCTTAGTCTGCTGAGGTTGAGTCTGAACCGTTTCTGCCCTTCTTGTCTTTCTTTGGCTCTCTAATTCGAGCTCTCTAGCCCGAGCCGCCTCGTGCATCTGCTGAAAATCAGTGCACCTTGCCATAACAACAAATTCTCTAATCTCCTGTTTCAAAACTCTCCCATATCTGTACCTTTTGGCCTTTTCATTCCTGACATACTCAGGACAGAAAAGGGACCGCTCCAAAAACTTGTCAGTGATCTCGTTCACCGACTCCGTAGTTTGCTCCATAGATAGAAACTCATTTGTGAGTCTCTCTACCTCAATTTGGGGCACATATTGTTCCATGAACAGTTCCTTGAACTGTTCCCAAGTCATGCTATCCACTTGTTCTGGCGTCCGAGCACGAACAATAAGGTTCCACCAGTCTTTCGCTGCCTTCCTCAGAAGGTTCGATGCGTAGCGAACCTTGACTTCCTCGGTACAAAAACTGGTGCGGAAAGCACCCTCCACCTCAGCTATCCAACGAGTGCTGGTTACGGGGTCCTTCTGCCCCTCAAACTGTGGCGGCTGACAGGCCGAGAAATCTCTGTAGCTTGTCCCCCGTGGTTGTACGCCTGACAAGCCCCCTGATCCACTAGCCCTGCTGGCCACAGCTGCCTCTACCTGACTACGAATTTCATTAGCCAGTTCCTGCTTTACCTGCTCAAAGAGACTTGGGAGTAACTCGTGAAGAACCTCCCCGACCTCAGCAGCGATCACACCTCTCAGATCAGGAATTTCCTGATCCTCTTCAATAATCGGTCTCTTGCCTTGCCTTCTAGTGTTCACCATTCTGATACATAAACATGATACTTTAGAATAATTCATCTACACCCCCCCCCCTGAGCAAACTCCTAGCATAGTCCAGAGGTCCTAGCTTAGTTGTCTTTCTTTCTAACATGCTCCTTAGAAACCTTCTGCTTATACTCTCTTAACAAAATCCCTTTCTAGCATGTTACTACCCAACCCTCAACCTTGTCTGGTTCATAGAATTATTTTGCAACTATATCAAGTCCCGGCATGTACAATGTAATTGCAATGGTATGGGCCCTTATACCATTATAATTACACCCTCCATGTTTAGACTCAACACCGTCACTAAGGTTCCAATTCCCAGCTTAGTTGGTACCTTTAACATATATATCACAACATTTTCCATATCTACCACTTATCATATAAACATTATAATCATATTCTAATTCACATTATGCATCAACAAAACATACTTGAAATCATAACCTTGTCACATTGACCATATCTAGCATACATAAACATAATTACTCATCCAATACAGTTATAAAACTGGTCTGTCACAAAAACTGAACATGCTTCATCATAAATCCTAATATGGAATAGTGTGCTCACCCCCGTCTTGATGCTCTGGACCGCAGCTCAGCCGTGAAAACTTTTTCTTTTAAAACACCCTTTCCTTATAAACCATTTTCTTACACGAAACAGATTTTTTTTTTAAGGTTACTTATTTGAAAACTTGAGCACTTGGGTTTAAGTTCAAACACTCACCACTTGTGAATGCCCGAATCCCTTAAACCAAGGCTCTGATACCAACTGTAACATCCCTTATCTTTAAAACACTCATTTAACGGAAAGTAACCTTAAAATACAGCGGAAGATTTGTAATTAAAACATTTAGATAAAATCCCATAATCTTATAGAAAAGAGTACAAGTTTGCAACTTAAAACCAATAAGTTTGAGACAAACAATATTCAACTGAAAAGCTTAGATAATCCAAAACTATCATTCATCAAAAGAAAATATAAGCTGCTGAGCCGCCGCAAATCCAAAAGCTTCAAGCTGGAGCCTTTCCTTTATTCTTCGAAGATGTACCTGCCACTAAAAGATGAATAACAACGGGGTAAGCTTTCGCTTAGTGAGCACGCACCTATACCACGTATCATCATGCATACATACTCGCATAAACATAGCAATCACATACATGTAACATCCTTCCATTCCTTAAGGCACAAAGCCAATAAGGAAGGTCATAACTAGACACTGGTACCAGGCCTCTTCATACATAACATATTCCCTAGGGGTATTACTACCACCATAGGTACTCTTTCCTTTGGCAAAGCCAACATACACATAATCACACATGCAATCCAACTACATACACATAACTTACATAATATAGGTAGAGTACTCACCTGTCAAGATGTCAATTACCAAGTACTTCACAGTGTATAATAATCACCTCGTACCACCTATAACATTCATACATACACATATCATAACAAGCCCAAAAATGGAACTCTAAATCTATCCCATCTCTCATCCCGAAATGACATAGCTAGGATAGTCCAAATACCATAAAACTTTGCCAAACATCCAATTTCATACGCCCCATTTCTATTGATTTCTAAACATAATACACATACCTTGAAATTCTAGACCGCGAACAACAATCCTCCTAGAACCTTTCACAACTTGAATCTTCCAAAATCACCAAATCTTTCGCCTGGAAAATACAGCAACTTCGGACACTTGGTTCTCTCTACTGGGAACTTCGATGCCAAATCCCTCCGGTCCGAATGTATATTAGAGGGTCGTGAAGTCGCTGTCCAAATTTCACGACGATCCAACGGTTAACGAAGGAGAATCGGTCGATCTTTCACAGCAGCTCACAAGAACTCCGCCTGGAAAAATACAGCAACTTCGGACACTTGGTTCTCTCTTCTGGGAACTCCGATGCCAAATCACTCCGGTCAGAATGTATATTAGAGGGTCGTGAAGTCGCTGTCCAAATTTCACGACGATCCAACGGTTAACGAAGGAGAATCGGTCGATCTTTCACAGCAGCTCACAAGAACTCCGAAAATCCCTTTCTCTTTTCTCTCTTCTTTGCTAAAGAAACAAATGGCTGCAAATGAGGGTGTTTAGGGTTTCCATCCCCTTTACATACATGCCAAAACACACCCTCATCTTACAAAATTGATAAACTGGCCCCTAGATTCCTGAACACGTACATAACGACCCAAAAATTAACTCAACCCCAAAAGAGACAGTTAAATCACGTAAATTGGGAAACGGGGTGTTACATTGATACTTCACGTTGAGTGGACAAATCTTGGCTTCGCTGATATCCGCATCAGTTCATTAGTAGACTTGTCGCTGGTTCTTGGGCTTGATCTTCGACTTCAGCGTAGAACCTATGTTAATTGAAACTTGTCTTCAGGGATCATAAGTAAACAAACTAAATTATCAGCGATCCTCTCATAGATTGAACAGACTCAGCGCTACTCGATGAACAGAGTTCGCTGACTATTTAACATTAAAGAGCGAGAATTACTATCAGCGGTACTGAAACAGTCTTAGTACTTATCAGCGATAGTGAAACTCTAATACATATTATTTACTTACAATTTTCACTAAGTGTTAAGAGAGGGTCATTATCAAATCACTGAGGGTTTGGATCAACAGAAAATAAGAGAGTCAAAGCGACTCCAGCAGTGACAAAGACGGCCAAATAATAGTAAAATGAAGTCAAGAAGTTCAGAACTGCTAACGATTGACACACCAAGGATTTTTGATCCGTTTACCCTTCGTTTCTTAACCATAAACCCAGCCCCATTACCACCCTTGTAAAGACCTGGATGATCTTCTGGAAGATATGAATAGGGTATACGACCACCTTTACCAATATTCCCTGTCTTGCTACTTTATTCCTTTCTGAGATCGACTTGTTGGAGAATTGTGCGTCTTTCATTAGAGTTGTCATGTAATCATCGAGTATTCTTGTACATAATTTCCTTATACATGACAACATGTGCGACAACATAGGTTCGAGTGAAATGAGAGTATCCCGTGAAGTAGGGTCGAGGCGAAATGTTTTCCCTAGTATGTTTGGACCTAGTACGACCTTAATGTAACCGGAGCAGTCACGAGTTCAACTCACAATGGACGGCCATAGATCAAACAGAATAAGGATGAGGCGAGGGTGAGATAAGCATTCACGGGTAGGGGAACTCACCAGTGCATTACGTGGTACCGATTGAGAGTTGTGCTGTTATTATTTCACTGATATATGCTTTTATTCTATTTTATCGCTAATTTGCTTGAGGACAAGCAACGCTCGGTTTGGGGTTGTTGATAACGCCACTTTTTGGCATTATTTTCGGTCATGTAACCAATGAGATTGGCTTGTATTTAAGCAAAGAAGCGGGATTTTATGGTTTATCGAGTGACATGTATAGGTAATCTAAAAGACAGCAATCATCTAGAAAAGAAGCAGAAAAGAGTCCAAAAGAGAGCCAAAACGAAGCCCAACGGAAGCCCAAGATCCAAGCCCGAGACTCGTGCCCAAACCATGACCCAGAACCTGACCCGAACACATCAGGAAACCGCGTGGTTTGTTGCGCGGTTTGAAGCCATGGGACAAACCACGTAAGTCTCTGGTCGTTTGCTATATTTCGCGGTTTCCGGATTTTAGGTTATCACTTCGACACGGACGACGACAGGCAGTTAGATCACACTTTTCGACACGGACGACGATAACATCACTTCGACACGGACGACGATAACATCAATTTGATAGAGTTTTGATCCAAAACAGTTAGATCACACTTTTCGAACAAAAATGTTCAAAATCACTTAAATTCGTAAGATCTGTGAAGAATTGGATGAAAGTTCCTGAATTAAAGATGATCAGGAGTGAAAAACGAGTCTAATGATATACAATTCAGTCCAATTCTATCAAAAATCAGAAAAAGTAGAAATCTGCATATGAACGGTGATCCGAAATCTTCATGAACAGTCCAAAAATCTTCAAAAAATGGTAATGAATCTGCTTGAATTCCCTATTTGTGCTCTGATACCAAATGTTGTTACCTCAAATCTAGCAAAGTATGATAACAATCATATAGAGAATCTAGAGAGAATTTGTCATTCATGTATAAGTGTGAAAGTACAGATGACACAAAAGCTTACATTGATAATAAAAGATCTTCTTTATATAGTTGGGCATGACAAGTCCATGCCTCATACATAGAAGATACAGTACAAGATTGATACTGTCTTGATAGCTACAATAATACACTAACAGAAGTTCTTGTGTGAAATCTTCAGACAGTCTTTTGGTAAAATCAACTCATCATCCGGGTTTGTAGCATTGACAGGAGGACGAGAAGATCTATGTGAAGGAATAACTGTGTTTTCATTTGAAGAATTTTCATCACCATGTACCTGTAATCGTGCCATTGAAACTGTTCTAGAATGGGTTAGTGATCTGGTGTGAAACTGTCAAGTAACCACTTTTAAGAAAAAAATCTCAAAAATTTCCTAAATCTGGATGTTATCGCACAACACACCAAGTTTGATCGCACAAAGGAGTTATCGCACAAAGCTTATGCGATGAGAAAAAGTAATCGCACAAAGCTTATGCGATAAGGGTGAATGCCTTTGTTGATCGATAAGATTGAATGTTTGAAGACAAGTATCATGCGATAACTTTGAAAGTTTGAATCTAACTTAAACTTTCAACCCAGATTTCTAAGATTTGACAAATAAGCACAAACAAAAAATCACCCTAGTGTCGTTTTACTATGAACAAACCTATCTCATCATCTTTTGACAATAAAACTAACACTAAGAGTGATATCGGATAAGAATACGAACAGTCAAAAAAATCTACTGTAAAACCCAAAAATATAAACTAAAATCGATGATAAATGACTCAATAACGAATACGATACCAACCTGAATCGAATCTGAGTGAAATCGAATGAGAATATACCAACAAATCGGGATTTTGAACCAAATGTTTTGAGAGCACAGTGGGTTTCAAGAGTTCTCGAAAAAAGATAAGTGATTAAAAAACCGCTCTATTTATAGAATTTAGGTGTATGTGACACGTGGCATGAACTGATTGGTCCAAACGGTTGACCTTATACGTGTCAACTTATTGCCTGAAAGATGGACATATTCATCGCATGACACTTATGAGATGAAGGCTATCATAGTTCTCGAACAACCTATGTGCGATGAGCGCTATTCACTTCGTTTGATCTCACACCACTTGTGCAATGAGAAAAGTTCTCGGTCAAGACTTATGCGATAAGAAAATGTTATCACCTAAGTCTTGTGCGACAACTCTTGTACTTAGACATTTTCTGAAAAAATCAAAATTTTCAACTTTTTCAAACTTTTTCAAAAATTCATTTCCAAGTTAAAAGATGTCCAACTTTTAACTAGTATTCTTCAGATGAGTTTGAAAATCCTTTTGCTCCCCCTAAAATGATGCATATAATTTTCAAAAATATGTTTTCATTATAAAGGGTTTACACAAAAACTCAAATCAGAAGACTTACTCTCATCTTCAAAGACATGTAGAATCAACTGCACATAGACTCAAATATGATATAAGCAACACATATTGTGTGAAATACCATGCTCCCCCTTTACCAATGATCAGTATCTTTTCACTTTCTCCCCCTAAACACAAGCACACACATTATTTTTCACAGAAATCATGAAGAAAATAAGAAATAGAAATTGACAAACAAAAGTAAAAATTGAAATAAACTTTGTATACTACAGAAAACGTAAACTTTTGAATGAACATAATAAAGATTCAATAGGATTTAAATTAATATTTTGCAATCAAGATAATAAACTTGAATGAAAAATAGAAACTTTCAACTGATTGAGTGAATACTATGAATATTCAAACCTTCATGTTCAACATGCCAAGCTTTGAAATTAGAAATTTGAATTGTTTTTCATCTAAAGCTTTCGTGAATAAATCAGCAAGTTGAAGTTCTATAGAAACGAAGTAAAGTTCAATACTACCTTTTTCCACATGGTCCTTGATGAAGTGATAACGAATATCGATGTGCTTTGTCTTAGTATGCTGGACATGATTCATAGAAATGGCAAGAGCAGATTTACTGTCACAATAAATTGGGATTTTGTCACACTTACAGCCAATGTCCATCAGTTGAGTCTTCATCCATAAGACTTGTGAACAACAGCTCGTGGCCGCAACATAGTCAGCCTCCGCGGTAGACATTGAGACACAGTTTTGTTTCTTAGAAGCCCAACTTACTAACTTGCCTCCCATTGTGCTTTTCCTATCCAAAAGGCTCCCATCGTGATCAGCATCAGAATAAGCAATCAGTTCATAGCCTGTTCCCTTTGGATACCACAAGCCAAGGTAGGGTGTGCCCTTTAAGTAACGGAAGATGCGTTTAACCACTCCAAGATGTGACTCTTTTGGATTTGCGTGAAATATCGTGCAATGACATGTAGCAAACATTATATCTGGATGACTAGAAGTTAAGTACATAAGTGAACCAATCATACCTCTGTAAGTCTGAAGATCTACTTTCTTACTATCGGGATCTGGACCGATCTTAGACCCTGGTGCCATCGGGGTTCCACTAGATGTACTATTCTCCATCTTGAATTTCTTCATGATATCGAATACATATTTCGATCGGTTTATGAAGATCCCCGTTGAAAACAGTTTCACTTGCAATCCGAGAAAGAAATTAATCTCTCCCATCATGCTCATTTGAAACCTGGTCACCATGAGGTTAGAAAACCATGTACACAATGTAGGATTAGTCGCACCAAAAATAATATCATCTACATAAATTTTCACAATGATAATGTCACCTTGTTCGCGCTTTATGAATAATGTCGTGTCGATCTTACCTTTATCGAACCCGGACTCAAGTAGAAAAGTGGATAAAACTTCGTACCACGCTCGAGGAGCTTGTTTAAAACCATATAAGGCTTTGTCAATAATGTATACGTGATTCGGATGATCTTTGTCGACAAAACCTTCAGGCTGAGAAACATATACCTCTTCCTTGAGAACACCATTCGAAAATGTTGTTTTCACATCCATTTGGTAGACTGTGAAATTCTTATAAGTAGCATATGCTAAGAATATCCGAATGGATTTGATTCTAGCGACTGGAGCATATGTTTCATCGTAGTCAATGGCCTCTTGCTGGCGGTATCCCTTAGCTATGAGTCTAGCTTTATTTCGCACGATTATTCCATCTTCATCCTTTTTGTTCTTGAAGACCCACTTTGTACCTATGACACTTTTATCCTTGGGTCGAGGCACTAACCGCCAAACTTTTAAAGCGTCAAACTGATTTAGCTCATCTTGCATAGCTAATACCAAAGCTTCAGATACGGTTAACAGTCCAATTTTGCTCAAGAAGATCGCAAATAAACACTCATTCGCAGTTGCTATGAAAGTTGATCTCGTTTGGACTAAAGAAGAAGGATCCCTTATTATTTTATTAATAGGATGAGCTTTAGTTCATTTAGTCGAGTGTGAATGTGGAACATAAGATGACTGAACATTTTCAGTTAGAGTTTCTGGAAGATTATCATTTGAAAGAATTGGTTCTCCAGAAGGTTCTAATGGTTGACGAGGTTCTGTTGTAGCTTTAATTGAAGATACATCTATCTGTGTTGGAACATCCTTAGATGTAGGAATAGAGTCTTGTGTAATAGCGTTCTTTGGTAATGTAGTGTCCGTAACAGGAATAGAAACATCAACAATAGTAGTTTGAGTCGCATCCGTTTCTGTAATATCAATGGCAGTGGAATCTAATGTAGATGCGGGTTTCTTCTTGTTAAGAACATTAGAAGAAGGATTGTAAGTCCCATAATACTCATCATAAAATTCTTCAAATAAAGTATCAAGATCAGATAAATGAGATTTGGAAGTATAGGGTTGATCCTGATTTTTGTTTTGAACAGGTTCTGGACTGATGTGTCCAGAAGCTAATACGCCAGTAAGTACGGGTTCTGAACTGTTATGATCATAAGCCAAATCTTCAGATTCGTCAAATTTCACAGTAACACTCTCAACTATCGTCTTCGATTGCTTCAAATAGATTCTGTAAGATGCGACAGCGAAAGAATATCCAACAAAAGTACCCTCTTCAGCTTTTGGACTGAACTTATTGAGATTTTCCTTGTCTTTTAACACGAAACACTTGCACCCAAAAACATGAAGATGTTTTATGGTAGGTTTCTTGTTATTCATGATATCATAAGGAGTCTTGCCAAATCGTCGATGAATGATCGAACGATTTTGAGTATAACATGCAGTTGCCACAGCTTCTGCCCATAAGAATAATGGTAGATTAGAACATGTCAGCATAGTCCGTGCCGATTCCACTAAGGTTCTGTTGCGCCGTTCAACTACGCCATTCTGTTCAGGTGTTCTGGCAGCAGAGAATTGTTGAGAAATCTCGTTAGATTCGTAAAAATCTCCCAAGACACTGTTTTTAAACTCCATGCCATTATCTGAACGAACAATCTTGACAGACATTTGCATGTTGTTTTGTGCTGACTTGCCGATGTTGATTAAATGATCAGAAGTTTCATCCTTTGAGCGAAGAAACTGTACCCAAGTGTATCCAGAGTAATCATCAACAACCACCAGGACATATTTCTTACCGTTAATACTTTGAGTCTTCATTGGTCCACATAAGTCAACATGTATCAACTCCAAGACACGTTTTGTTGTTGGTTCATGCTTCGACTTATGAGGAACTCTTTTCATTTTCCCATTCTCACACGCATTACACAGATTATCCACACCAAACTTCAACAAAGGAAGACCACAGACTAACTCACCCTTTACCAATTTCTGCATATACCTGAAATTTAAGTGAGGTAATCTCCGGCGCCACAGCCAACTTTGTTGAATAGAAGCTTTCGATAGAAGACACACATCTCCTTCATGTTTAACCGCCGACAAGTTGATTGTATAAAGATTGGATTTCCTTGTGCTGACCACGATTTTTTTTACCTTCTTCGGTTCTGACACAACATTGTTTCGCTTTGAAATTTACTTCCAGATCTTTATCACAAAACTGTCCGATACTGAAGAGATTGTGTCCTAGTCCTTCAACATAACTAACTTTCTTGATTGTAAGATTGTCTTGCACATTGTCACCATATCCAAGAATGTAACGTCCCTAAAATTACAATAAATTTGAACTTTTAAAATACCATTTTTAATAGATTAAATCACAAGCGTTTAACTCCAAATAAATGTTTAAACAAAACCTCGTTAAGTTAAACGATCATCTCAAATAAAACAGCGGAACTGTACTAAGTTTAAAAATAAATAATTACGAAGGTCTTCTCAACGCGCCAGTGTGTACCGTCACGCCTTACTACCACTCGCACCCGAAACAGTAATTTTATAGGGGAAAGGGTAAGCACGAAGCTTAGTGAATTCAAACACAAACATAGGATAGCAACCATATGAACACTACCCCTAACCACAGCTAAATACAATTAATCCACACATGCCAGTTCAAGAACATATCCTAAACAGGCAACTCATACAACAACAACTGTACATATATAAAACCATCGGTCTCCCCGATCATACAACAACAACTGTATATATATAAAACCATCGGTCTCCCCGATTATACAACACTCGTGTAGGCATCCCTCGGTCTCCCCGAGTTCATCCCACATTTGTACACAATCCCTCGGTCCCACCGAGTACTCGGTCTCCCCGAGTTCACACAATACTTGTACACGATTCCTCGGTCCCACCGATCCCTCGGTCCACCGAGATGTATATAACACTCATTTATACTAGGCATTAATTCAACCTAGTACTACGCACCACAATTCAGCTAGCACACACAACAATTCAGCTAATACACACAAACTACCGTAATGTACATATAATCCCTATTCTACGCAGTGAGAGAACTCACCTCGATAAGCAACGCAGATATCCACAAACAGCAATACGAGCCCGCCACTCCAACTCACTTCTTTCCACCTAAATAAGTGCTACCAAGTGACAACACCAAGCCCCAACCCTCAAAAGTAAACATAAGACTAAAAGAGTGACATTTCAGCTTTTCGGTCTAAACTGCAGGTCTGTTCGGGACCTGCTTATCTCCCTCTAGACCCACTAATCCAGAGATTAACTCCCACAAACAGGAGGGTCTAGGTCTTAGCTTTCCATGGACATATTATACGCGTTCTAACGATTTTCCTATAATTTTATACAATTATTCTAAGATTGAAACGTAAAGCTGGCAGATTCGGACCTGCTGCAAAAACGTCTATTTTGCACTTACCTAGAGGCCGAACCAGGCTTTCGCCAAAACAAGAAAAACGTGCCCGACACAGAATGTGAACCGTGGGCACCAGATTCGTCTCAATCCGAACTATGACGGAAACGTTATGGCTGATACAAAACAGGGGCAGAACCGGTATCATCACATAAAATGATAACTTTCAAGCTTAAGGTTTTCGGGTTTCGGGTTTACGCGATCGGGTCACGGATTAGGGTTTTAGGTTAGTAAATTCTGGGCTCACCCGCGCACCATCCACTGCCACCTCCGGCAGTGGTGGTCGCCAGCGGCGGCCGGCGGCCGCGGCGATCGTGGTTTATGGAAATCCGACGAGACCCAACGAAAATCCCGACGAATCCTATAACGTCCACATCCTTTTCCCGCGCTCGACCTAAACATTCCCGATTACACACACAGCCACACTCACTGCCACCACCCGTGGTGGTGCACGGCGGCGGCCACACCGCCGGCAGCCATGGCTGCGGCGGTGGTGGGGTGGTTTTGCGGTTTGGGGCGACGAAAGGTGAAACGAAAGGGATAGAACTTACTTGAGACGGCAATCCAGTGGCGACGCAACTCCGGCTCTCTCTATCTCTTTCTCTCTCGCTCTTCTCTCTCTCTCTCTCTCGCCGGTGGCGAGCAACGGTGGTGGTGGTGGTCTGATGGTCGACGGCAGCAGCGAAGGGGGGGGGTTAGGGTTTTGTCGATGTTAATTGCGAGAGAAGAAGGAAAAAAACACAATAAAGAGGGGAGGGGGTCGGTCTTTAAGCCGACCCCATGCACAACTTTGCCCAAACGACACTTTTCACCCCTGCACTTCCTTACCCTTTCAAAACAACAATAGATTTTTTAGAAAGATTACATTTTTGGTCCTTACCGCCTAACCCCGTTAACAAAACAACATTAATGAAAATTTAGATTAATTAAATAAAACATACCGGGATACGGGCTTTACAACTCTCCCCCGCTTGAATTAGACTTCGTCCTCGAAGTCTCTGTCCACGAATAGCTCCGGATAGTACTCCCTCATCTCAACCTCAGGTTCCCAAGTCCACTCGGAACCCTTTCGGTGTTGCCACTGGACTTTCACTAACTGGAATCTAAATTTCTCACACCGTCTAAAAATTTCTCGAATACTTTTCTTACCAACAAAACTCCTTCAAGAACACTGAAATTATGATCGGAAGAACACTCCAACAACTAGAATCATTCCTAGTCAAATGACTTCGGTTGTCTCCCAACCTTAGATATTCCGTACATCCCGATTCAAATTTCAATCTCTAATCATTCTAAAGTTGCTCACCAATATACCCTACAGGATACTCGAATCCGATCATTCCTACCATTAACTGTCGATTAACTTCCACGAGTTCTAATAGACTCCCAAAATTTACCTCACACGAATCATCAAATCAGCAGATTTATAAACACACACGAAGGTCATTCCACCATAACCATTCATCACAAGTAAGCATATCAGGGTTACTACTACCATCACCATGATTATTTTAAAATCGGCTACAAATCTCCGCTTACACTAAAGGCGTTTGGCCTCAAGCCCAAAAGTCGACACCTAAATATACCACTTACCTCAAAAGGTTACTGCGCATTTATTCTCTTAATTATAAAGGGCATCATTCCCTTAACCGTAACCATTCGACCTACAATACCAACACGCGTGGAATACCTTACCTTCCACCGTCGACGTATCCTCCACACTCGCTCTACGATGCCAAGTTACACCGAATCGAGGATACACCTTGACGTCTACCTCTCATGTAACGCCTCAAGGCCTGGCACATCGGATCTACCTCCCAGGTAAGTGCTCAAGACTATATCCCCCTAGTGCCTACTGGAAAGTCAAGGTCATAACACATGAATACCGGGGTCCCACCCGAGATACCCAACCGACCATTACCAACGACTGACTAACGTGTCCAAGGATCCAAAGCAAAACAGTCTACCAACAACATACCTATCCCGGAATGACTCACTCACCCAAACATGTAAATACTCAACGTGCAATAAATACAAAACTGTTCAACAAAATGACCCATCAACAAGACTCCACATCGAGCCATTAAAACCGTGCAATTGACCCATGACTATCTCAAAGTCAAAACCGAGCAAAATGCTCCACGCTTGCTAGACCCATAAGTCGGTCAAAAACGCGTTTAAATAAAGTTTAAGCAAGCAATACTCTAAAATCAACATTAACCCCAAAACTCATCACGGGTTTTAAACAAAAAAGTTTTCCCAAAGGACTCACACCCTTATAATTCTCAAAATAACACATAACACTTAAAAGTGCATTTCCCAAATGGTTTACAAAATGGTTTACAAAATATTTTCAACACCAAGATTTTTCATCTCAAAAAGATCGTATGCAATAAAACTACTATTACCAGGTCGGTAGTTACGCAAAAGTGGACACGCTCGTCCCACATATGAAAATCATTCCATTGCAGCTCAGTTTACTCACAAAACGCAAAGCGAAATAAATAATTTCTTTAAAAATGAACCACCACGGTTCTAGTATGGATTGACTCATGACATGTACTTAAAGTAACCGCTCGACCTTACACAGGGTGCGACAAAAGGGTGCACATAATTTCAAAATCAGTTCCACGACATTTGACCCCAAAATTTCTCTTTTTAATCATAAAATGTCGTGGCACAGGGTTCACCAACAAATTTTTGCGCGCGTCAGCTAGTCATACAAAACGATGAAACGGTTTACAAATATATTTTTGTTAAAACACAACTGTCTCGTGTAAGTTTCGAACTTAAAGATAGAAACCAATCCGCCTCCATCATTTGAAAATATCGACTAAGATCTCATAAAATCTCAAACTGGGGTAGGCATGCAAGCTTGTAACACTTCCTTAAAATTTTCTTGCAATGACACACATGCTCCAATTAACTCACAACAAATCTCAAAAGGTGGGGTTCTTTAAATTGATTTCCAAAATTTCCCCAAATGGTCACATAAACAAATAAAATATGCACCTCGTGAAATTAAACCCACACGACTCAACATACCGTAAAACAAAACTTCATGAGCCTTAACGAACTCAATGACTCTAAGTCAATAAAATAGCATCATACATTGTGCCCCCAAAGTCAAATTGCTAAAAGCAAAAACATGAATGAGACGCCAAAATCCCAAAAATTTCTTTCCACGCTAAAACCATAAAACAACATTGTTTAACAAACTTATTTTAACCAAATCACTCAAATAGTTTTATACAGACATCGTGGAATGTAACTTTCCATCTCAACTCTAACATATGTGGAGGAGTTCCAATGTTAAAGTCACAAGCCGTAGTCACTTGCCTAACATTTTAAACACCACAAAACACGGATATCATCTTACCGAAAGAACCGTTGGAAACTAACGAAGTGAGACAAATTCTAACAAAGTTTGCAACTCCCGCGATAAAACGGTTTCATCTACTTTCAAAACCATAATTCGAAATCTTGTGTGTGTGCTGAACATTTCCCAAAATTCCAAAACACAATCCATAAAAGGATTGGAAACACAAGAATTAGTTAATGCAATTTATTTTCAAAATAAACTTTGTGCATGACTCAGTCGGCATTCGACGTCTCGACTCATACCCCTCCAAAACTCCCCGATCCACAATCGTCATCCGGACATTTAAACCTCTTAGGAAAGTTGGGAAATTACGTCAGATAATCCTTACGGTATTTCCTCAATTCAAAGTCGGCTTAATAAGCCTATGCTTCTAGCACAACCATCAATCTTGACCCGAAATGGCCTACTTAAAACAAACCTCATCCTTATCGTCACTCCAAGTGATTAATACTAGAATCGTCATTCTATTCCAACGACTACTAGTTTAGAACCTTTATCACTACCCCCAACGATCATCACATCAAAGCAAATCAAGTACACACCTGTACTAGCAGGTTTACTATAGTTGTCCCTCCTTGTGATGGCTATTCTGGGTAGATATTACAACGAGTTATTAGAACCCAATAACTCACACTAACAACCCTCAAGCTCAACTCCTTGGATTCCTCATGACTTTCCACGACTCAAGCATTGATCATGTGCTTCTGGTAGTAGGAGCTCTACTACTACCTTCCACACCTATCATTTCTTGTTTCGAGTCCCATCCCGAAGTGCCCAAGTAGTTTCTCGCCGATAACTATACCCATGTGCCCGCACCAGCATATGTACACACTCTTCCTAGCTCCCTAGGAATTCCACCCCAAAACACTACCCTTGCTACAACGAAATCCCTACTAGCCATAACGAGTTGCCTCGCGAATACCCCGTCACATGCAGCGTGAAACAAATAGACATTCGAATACAAGATTCTATCCTAGAACGGTTGGACTCAAACAAGAGTTGCGCAATAGAACTAAATCAAATATTCTAAGGCTATGTGATTCTTACTGCATACAACCTATAGGGCATTCACTTAACAACCTAATATGACCAGCATTAATTTCTACTAGCAAGCAATAACCCTACAGTACAGTGTAACCAACACAAGCAATCTAGCATGCATACCCTATGATCTAGAAAGCAATAAATACACTAAGTACTGTACCTTTTTCCTTGGCTCCGGCTGACTGTACACACTGCGCCCTCGATCACCGTTTCTCAAACGGGGTTTCCTTTCTTTTATTTCCCAAAATTTTTAAGAGAAGAATTTTATAGCCGCAAACTTGAGATCAAACACACCAAGATGTGTTTGATTCACTCAAGTTGTGCTCTGATACCAAGTTGTAACGTCCCAAAAATTACAATAAATTTGAACTTTTAAAATACCATTTTTAATAGATTAAATCACAAGCGTTTAACTCCAAATAAACGTTTAAACAAAACCTCGTTAAGTTAAACGATCATCTCAAATAAAACAGCGGAACTGTACTAAGTTTAAAAATAAATAATTACGAAGGTCTTCTCAACGCGCCAGTGTGTACCGTCACGCCTTACTGCCACTCGCACCTGAAACAGTTATTTTATAGGAGAAAGGGTAAGCACGAAGCTTAGTGAATTCAAACACTAACATAGGATAGCAACCATATGAACACTACCCCTAACCACAAATAAATACAATTAATCCACACATGCTAGTTCAAGAACATATCCTAAACAGGCAACTCATACAACAACAACTGTACATATATAAAACCATCGGTCTCCCCGATCATACAACAACAACTGTATATATATAAAACCATCGGTCTCCCCGATTATACAATACTCGTGTAGGCATCCCTCGGTCTCCCCGAGTTCATCCCACACTTGTACACAATCCCTCGGTCCCACCGAGTACTCGGTCTCCCCGAGTTCACACAATACTTGTATACGATTCCTCGGTCCCACCGAGCCCTCGGTCCCACCGAGATGTATATAACACTCATTTATACTAGGCATTAATTCAAACAAGTACTACGCACCACAATTCAGCTAGCACACACAACAATTCAGCTAATACACACAAACTACCGTAATGTACATATAATCCCTATTCTACGCAGTGAGAGAACTCACCTCGATAAGCAACGCAGATATCCACAAACAACAATACGAGCCCGCCACTCCAACTCACTTCTTTCCACCTAAAGAAGTGCTACCAAGTGTCAACACGAAGCCCCAACCCTCAAAAGTAAACATAAGACTAAAAGAGTGACATTTCAGCTTTTCGGTCTAAACTGCAGGTCTGTTCGGGACCTGCTTATCCCCCTCTAGACCCACTAATCCATGGATTAAGTCCCCCAAACAGGAGGGTCTAGGTCTTAGCTTTCCAAGGACATATTATACGCGTTCTAACGATTTTCCTATAATTTTATACAATTATTCTAAGATTGAAACGTAAAGCTGGCAGATTCAGACCTGCTGTAAAAACGGCTATTTTGCACTTAGCTAGAGGCCGAACCAGGCTTTCGCCAAAACACGAAAAACGTGCCCGACACAGAATGTGAACTGTGGGCACCAGATTCGTCTCAATCCAAGCTACGACGGAAAAGTTATGGCCGATGCAAAACAGGGGCAGAATCGGTATCATCACATAAAATGATAACTTTCAAGCTTAAGGTTTTCGGGTTTCGGGTTTACGCGATCGGGTCATGGATTAGGGTTTTAGGTTACTAAAGTCTGGGCTCACCCGCGCACCACCCACTGCCACCTCCGGCAGTGGTGGTCGCCGGTGGCGGCGGCGGCCGGCGGCGGCGATCGTGGTTTATGGAAATCCGACGAGACCCAACGAAAATCCCGACCAATCCTATAACGTCCACACCCTTTTCCCGCGCTCGACCTGAACATTCCCGATTACACACACACACCCACACTCACTGCCACGACCCGTGGTGGTGCACGGCGGCGGCCACACCGCCGGCAGCCATGGCTGCGGCGGTGGTGGGGTGCTTTTGCGGTTTGGGGCGACGAAAGGAGAAACGAAAGGGAGAGAACTTACTTGAGACGGCGATCCAGCGGCGACGCAACTCCGGCTCTCTCTATCTCTTTCTCTCTCGCTCTTCTCTCTCTCTCTCTCGCCGGCGGCGAGCAACGGTGGCGGTGGTGGTCTGATGGTCGACGGCAGCAGCGAAGGGGGGGGGGGGGGGGTTAGGGTTTTGTCGATGTTACTTGCGAGAGAAGAAGGAAAAAAACACAATAAAGAGCGGAGGGGGTCGGTCTTTAAGCCGACCCCATGCACAACTTTGCCCAAACGACACTTTTCACCCCTGCACTTCCTTACCCTTTCAAAACAACAATAGAGTTTTTAGAAAGATTACATTTTTGGTCCTTGCCGCCTAATCCCGTTAACAAAACAACGTTAATGAAAATTTAGATTAATTAAATAAAACATACCAGGATACGGGCTTTACAAAGAATAGGCGAGAACTGATTGTTGCCAAATCTGACTCGACCACCGTTTTTCTCTTTATAATTCTATATGATTTCTTTCCGACCGGTCATGTGTTTCGAACACCCTGAGTCTAAGTACCATAAGTTATTGGTCTGCAAGCAACCAAATCAAACAGTTTTAGGTACCCATTTGAAGATGGGTCCTTTGTGGTTAGTTGTGCTAGACACCCTTTTGGAAATTGGTCGTCTTTTTTTCTTTAAAAAATCCTTTTTAAAACTTGAAGCAGGAATATAGTAAGAATTAAACCACAGCATGAACCAGGTTTAGCAGAAAAACCACTTCGACCACAAGCAACGCAAAACCATTCAACATTAGCAAAACCAATCAATTGCTTATTTGAATATTTCTTGTAAGAATTTACAAGTTTTGATTTGTTATTTGCAACTGATTTTGGTACAAATGTAAAAGAACTGTATTTCTCAAACTGCTTGTCCAGTGAAGATGACTTTTGCTTCACCCTCCATTCTTGCTTCACTCCTTTCTATTTCACAATTTTTTTAAAATCAGACGATTTAGAATTGTGAGGATTTTCTTCTTTGACTTTCGATTCCTTCTTCTTTTATGTGATGGATTTTTATAGGTAGAATTATCATTCTTTGAATTGGAACACTCACCTTCACAGAAAATACTAGGAGGTTCTTCATCTTTTAAAACAAAGTCAGTATGATCCGGAAGCTTTTCAGAGAAATCAAATTCACAAGGTTTTCCTTTTTCACAAACCACAGGTTTTGGTTTCTCCTTAGAAACAAATTCAGTTTCAAAATCAACTTTAAAATTTTCATCAACATCAAATTCATATGCTTCAAAATCAGCTTCATAACATTCAAATTCTTCATCAGAGTCAAAAGAATGAACATCAAAATCCCTTTCAGATGATATATTTACAAAATTAAAATTTCCCACAAATGCCTTGCATGAAGACACATCTGAATCAGTTGATTAAGGTGTTTCCACATGTTTGGTATCAACTTCATTTTTGGTACAAGAGAAAATAGTTGAAATAACTTCTTTTTCAATGTCAAAAGATATTTCTTGATCAATAAGAGCCTCCTTAAAACTATTTGTGAAAATAGTTTAAAGAATGTCTTTTTCCATTTCAAACCTTATCCTTTGTTCAAGAATAGTATCCTCAAGTTCCATTATTTTTCATTCCAAAACTAAAGGTGGAACATATCGTTTGGCTTCAAACGGTTGTTCACATTGTGGTTTAACGAAATATATTAATGAATCTTTCGGATTCTTTTCGTACTTTCGGTTTTCTTTTGAGTAACAAAACGGAAGTTGCATTTTCGTGGTATTTTCTCTTTTGATCTTTTCGAGTTCATCAGTTTCCTCTTAATTCATCCATTGTAAAGCACATTTAGGGTATTGTTTAGCAAGGTTTAAAAACTTGAAATCATATAAAGTTGGAACATATGCGTTTGCCTTTGCTAAATATCCAAGACATTTATATCCAATACCCCAACTTTTGTTAAAATAGTTAACTTCCCTTGGTTTGTTTATATTAATAGTTTGTTAGCTCCAACTTCTGTCTAAATCTATCGACAGAGCCTCTGCCGAGCCACCAAGAGAAAACCTTTCTGCAGAAGACTTTTCAGAGGACAAGGCCACAGAGCCTCTGTCAGCCTTGACAAAGCCTCTGTGGTATGAAGACCTAGAAGAATGAAGATACTTGAAGATGAAGACAAAGCCGATCGTGCATCTCACGTGCCTCTGCTGTACGAAGATCATGAAGATCATTCGTACAAGGCGTGCCCTGCACATTCCACGTGTCAACCTCTGATGGGTTACTTCCTTTTCAGATTGCGACGCACTACATTAACGTTGTACCTGGTCTCTGACGCACGGTGTTGTATTTGTACCTTAGTACTTCTTGTCTACCTTTTGTCCCCTATAAAGTAGTATAAATAAAAGGCTCTTGTAGAGCTTTTCTAGTAACTTTGTACAACACACACACACCTTATTAGAGCAGATTATTTCACACACTTTCGGTGTTCTTGGTGTTTATGAAGAATCAAATAGAAGTGAATCATTGAGCTAAACTCTTGTCTTAATTACTGCTTTACCTACTTTAATTCTGTATGTGATTTCTACCAAGCATTTCTCTATTGTTCTATTAAAAACGCTTCCGCATATATATCTGTTTGAACTATCGAGATTAATATCATTGTTGAGTATATATTGGGATCAAAAATTGGTATCAGAGCAAACATTGATTTTCAATATCAAAAGATCCACTCTAACAATGATCTCGACTCTTTTTGGTAGAAATTTGGACTGATTTTGACCTGTTCTTCATTCATTTCAAAACAGCCCATGTTTTTCTGCTATTCTCGACTTGTTCGACTTTAGTAAACTAACAGGAACTATTTCTTCGGTTAAATCTTTCCATTAAGTGAATTGTTCAAGGTTTTAAAAGCTCTAAACTCGTTTTGAAGAGTTTGTCCCATCATTTGAAAACTTTCTGTTCATACTCTGTTTTTCTGATATTTTTCAAAACTGCTCAAAATGGCGAACACTGCCAACTTTTTTACTTCTGGCTCTTTAACCAAACCCCCCACTCTACTCAGAGATGAGTACCCCCAATGGAAAATCCGCATGATTCACTTCTTTGAGGGTACTGACAAAGAACTTCTCCATTACATCCATAACCTCCTTTCGTTCCTATGGTCACAGTACCACGAGTACCAGCCACAGGAGACACTCCAGAAGTTCCTGAGTATGACAAACCAAAGTCTGTTGACAATTGGTCTCCACAGGACTGGGAAAAGTATGAGTTCGCACAGAAGGACAAGAGACTTCTTGTAATGGCCATTCCAAATGACCTCTTCTAGTCTCTGGACGCATGTGAATCTGCCCACGATCTGTGGAAAGAAATAGAGAAACAATTCGAAGGTGGAGCTAAGACTCAGAAGAACAGAAGGGCTCAATGTATCAATGAGTACTACGCTTTCAAAGCCCTACCGTCAGAGACTCTGCAGACCACATACTACAGATTCAACTCGCTGAACAACAAGTGCAAGAAGTTCGGGATCCACAGAACCTCTGAGGAAAACAACGTCATGTTCCTCAAGAGCCTAAACGAAGAATGGCTCCAGCTGTCCATGCCCCTACAAACAAATCAGGATCTGGACACCTGGACTCTGTCGGATCTCTACGGAACATTGGCTGCACAAGAATCTCAGATAGCTCAGGCGAAAGCTCAAACTGGCGGACCCCTTGCACTAGTTGGCAAGGCTACATAGCAAAAGGAAAAGCCCAAGAAGGAGAAAGTTGTGGAAGAGAAAAAGGAGAAAAATAAGAAGGTACTAGTTATGGACAGTGGGGAAGAAGAGCTAGTGGATGAATAGGAGGCAACCATGGCCTCAATAGCTAAATCTTTAGCTTTAATGACAAGAGAGTTTGGCAGCAGAGGTTATCGGAAGAAGACTGGGTATGAACGTGATGAGAGAGATGATCAGAGTGAGAAGTATGAATAAAGGAACCAGGGAAGAGAAGGTTCGAATGACCAACAGAGGTCAAATGACAGAGGTGGTGACCAACATAGGTCAGGTGACAGAGCTGGAAATGCTCCACAAAACCAGGGATGTTTTAACTGTGGCAAGCCAGGCCATTATGCTGCAGACTGTAGGAGCAAACCAAATCGCCCACAGAGGGACTCTGCTTTCTATAAAAAGAAGGCAGAGTACTATGCTAAGAAGTCGCTCATGGTGGAGCAAGAAAACTGGTTGTCAGACGAATCTTATGATGAAGGTGAGAAGAAGAACGCCCTGTTCTGTGGGATGGCAGAAGTCAACTCCTCAGATTCTGACAGTGAGGTATCCACTTCTGACTCTACCTCTAATGAAACTGAAGTTAATCTGCTTAAATTGACAGAAGATTACACTGAACTCAAAAATACTTGTGCTGATATTCAGAAAAAGCTTGCATTCTCTGTGAGAGCAGCTAGACTTCTCACTCAAGAAAAGGCAAAAATATCTGTAGAAAAGGAAGAAATTGAAACTAATTGGCATAAAAATCTAAATCCTTTGAAAGAAAAGATTTCAGATCTCAATTCTGCCCTTAAAGCTAAAACAAAGGAACTTTTGGACAATGAGAGTGATAAAATGAATATTCTTGCTCTTAAGAACTTATTTCAAAGAGAAAGAGAAGTCCTTCACCAAGACTTACTCGGCAGAGACAATAGGTGTACGAGAAAATAAATACACAAATAAGAAGAAGGGGAATTGGATTTTGTGATATAGATCCTTACACTGGAACCAAAAGAGACAAGTCCCTGTCTTCTCTGTTTTGTATTGGAAGTACAAGAAAACCAGGTTTTCCAAATTTACTCTCTGTAAGCAAAAGGCAGAAAATCTCTGGGGAACCTCACAAAAGGAAACCTCTGAAGATGATAAATGTGTGGTATCAAAACGCAGATTTATCACCCTCAGCCTCTGTCAAAAGAGACTCCAAAACTGAGAGATCAGATAAGAATCTTCAAGTTTGGTGACCCTGAGACTCAGACCCAGGTTGCTTTTGTCTGCACTATAGATTCTGAAATAAACTATCGGCAGAGGCACCTGAGTTTATGCCTGCTTCTTCAGAAGAAAAACTGAAACACATTTCTGAAAATGAGTTAATCGAAATTGGCAAAAACAATTTTTATGAAAACCTCTGTACACCATCTGTTGAACAAAATCTCTCTGAGGAAGTCTTGATGAATACTTCTGTTGACTTGGAAGGTATTCCCGAAGGAAAGGAAGAAAGTGAGTATGGCACATGCTCAGAAAATCATGCCTCTGTCGACAGAGATCTCAGTGACTCAACCTCTGTATACGAGGACGATTCATCCTCTGACGAATCTGAGACTAACTCAATTGAGTCAGAGATAGTTCCTTGTGAATCAGAGGGATCTAAACTTCCCTCTGGGATTCTTAACAGAACCATTCCTCCAAAGGAGAAATTCACAAGTGTTCCTATCTGCCCGGATTTTTTGGACATGTGTATACAAGCAAAAACCTCTCTCGAGCTTGAGAAAATCAAACTTGAAAAGGAAAAGTCCTCTCAATGTTCGAAAGCTACAAAACCTTTTAAGACATTTCAAGAAAAACTAACTTGGCAACAAAAAGGAAAATGGGTGGAAAATAACAAGTTTTTGCTTCTGTGACAGTGAAACCAACTGAAGTTCACCACAGAGGATTGGGTCAACAGAAGGCCACTCTCAAGAGAGAATTTTCAAAAAATCAATCTAGCCTACATAGGTCTTCTTGTAATAGGAAGTCAAATGCTAGGAAATACTGTAATAATAAAGCCTCTGTACCCCTATTCAGTGTTTTCAATGAAAAGTTTAAGCAAGTTTCTTCGCATATCAATTATTGTCATTGCTTCGAACTTATACATCAACTGAATCAACATTTCTCTAGCCCGCACTATTTCCTCTCTAAACCCAAAAAGAATGCAAAATTCAAGGGTAAGAATAAACAAGATGGTTCTTCGAAAGAATATAAAACCAAACCTAATGATGCCAAGGCAACCTTAAAGACCCCTAACAAAGCTGGACCCATTTGGAAATGGGTACCTAAAAATCTCTGATAATGTTGCAGAAGCAGTATGTGCCGATATGGTACCTAGACTCCGGGTGCTCAAGGCACATGACTGGCGACAGAGGTCTACTATCCTCTTATAAAGATAAACTTGGAGGAGGATCGGTTACCATTGGAGATAAAAAAAAGGGGTATATAAAAGGCTAAGGAGTCATAAAGGAAGATAATATAACCGTATGCAAAGTTGCATATGTGGATGGCCTTAAGCACAATCTTCTCAGTGTTAGCTAACTTTGTGATACTGGTTTCGATGTCATGTTCAAAAGAACCTTCTGCTCTCTGCAAGGGGAAGATACAAGAGTTGAACTTCTGCGAGCTGAACGAAAGGGTGATCTGTACATCATGAACTTCAGTGTCAAGAACAAAAAGGACAAGCTCTACCTTGTTGCCTGTAAGAACGAAGAAGCTTGGTTATGGCATAACAGGTTCTTCCATCTAAACTTTCACACTCTAGATAAGCTTGTTAAATTTGATCTAGTTAAAGGTCTGCCTAATGTCAAATTTAGTAAAGATCATTTGTGTTCTGCTTGCGAAATGGGAAAACTCAAGAGAGCTTCCCATAAAGGCAAGACTGATGGGTCTTGCCCTAGGCCTCTGTATATGCTTCATGTTGACCTCTGCGGTCCCATCGCTACACAGAGCCTAGGTGGCAAGAAGTATATGCTAGTGTTGATTGATGAATTCTCAAGATATACGTGGGTGGAATTTGTCAGAAAGAAATCAGATGTTCCAAACATTCTGATTAATCTAATGAAAAGAATCCAGGTTCTTTATGAGTGTAGGATTCAAAAGTTAAGAAGCGACAATGGCACATATTTCAAAAACTCTGTCATTGAAGCTTACCTCACAGAAGAAGGCATATCTCAGAACTTCTCTGCTGCACGCACCCCGCAACAGAACGGCGTGGTCGAATGCAAAAATCGCACGCTTGTTGAGGCTGCAAGAACAACGCTGACAGCATCTGGATTGTCCACTTCTTTTTGGGCAGAACCTGTCTCAACCGCTTGTTTTACCCAAAATCGATCAACGATAGTGAAGAGACACATCAAAACACCGTACCATTTGATCAACCAAAGGCGACCAAATATCAAGTTCTTCCATGTATTTGGATGCAAGTGCTTTGTCCTCAACGACAGAGAAACTAGAGGAAAGTTTGATGTTAAAGCATACGAAGGCAAGTTCATAGGGTACTCTGCCACTTCCAAGGCCTACAGAGTTTACCTTCTGCGGACCCGATCCATTGTGGAGAGTATCAATGTCTCTTTTGATGATTATTTTCAGAAGACATCTGAACAAATCAGTTCAGAACACGATCTGAAAAAGGAATCCTCTGGCATCTCCAAGACAAGAGAAGCAGAACTAAATCTGTTATTTGAAGAGATGTTCCACGATGATATTGATCCCCTGCTGGAGCCACCATAGCCTCTGGAGAAACATCCTCTGCCGACCAGACTGATTCAGGTATATCTCTAACTGGTCCCTCTAATACTTCACCCTCTTCTATTAATAATGCTAATGCAAGTGTCGAGGGGGAGCAAGCAGAGGAAAACGTGAGCAAGAATACCACTACAGAGGCACTGGAAATACCAACTTCAGCAACTACAGAGGAAGCAATACCAGAGGAGAATGAGGATTCAGTCTCCGTATCCTCAGAGGAATCAATTCCAACTCTTATTTAAATACCACGACAAGCTAAGACACCAAGTTCTAGCACAGAAGTACCATCTACAACAGAGGTTGCACCAGAACCAACAAATGCAACCACAGAAGTTCAACTGGATAATGCAAATGACCATCTCCCAAAGATGACAAAGTGGACGAAGAGGCATCCTCAGAGCCAAATAATCGGCGATCCTTCTGAAAAACTCAAGACAAGATCAGCCACTGCTAATTTTCGTTTCTTTACAAACTTTATCAGTGTGATCGAACCTAAACGTGTTTTTGAAGCCCTAAATGATCCAAATTGGGTTGAAGCTATGCAAGAAGAGCTTCTCCAGTTTGAGTGAAACAAAGTATGGACCTTACTTCCTATGCCTAGAGGAAAACAAGCTATGGGGACAAAATTGGTCTTTAGAAACAAGAAGGACGAGGATGGGGTGGTCATCAGAAACAAGGCGAGATTGGTGGCTAAGGGATACTGCCAAGCAGAAGGAATAGACTATGATGAGACATTTGCCCCTGTTGCACGACTCGAAGCGATAAGGATCTTCTTAGCCTTCGCAGCCCACAGAGGTTTTAAAGTTTTTCAAATTGATGTCAAATCCGCCTTTCTAAATGATCAGATTCAAGAGGAAGTTTACGTCCGATAGCCACCAGGGTTCGAAAGTGCTAAGTACCCAAACCATGTCTACTACCTTGATAAAGCTCTGTATGGACTGAAACAGGCTCCAAGAGCATGGTACGAGCGCCTTTCAACCTTTCTCCTTGGTAACGATTTCGAAAGAGGTACAACCGATACTACTTTGTTTTATAAGAGAAAAGGTGAGGAGATTCTCCTTGTACAGAATATGTGGGTGATATTATATTTGGCTCTACCAATGCACAACATTGCACTGATTTTGAGAAACTCATGCAGAGCGAGTTTGAAATGAGTATGATGGGAGAACTAAACTTCTTCCTAGGACTCCAAGTCAAACAATCATCAGAGGGAATTTTCATAAATCAATCTAAATATGTCTCTGACATACTTTCTAAATTCAAGCTCTCTGATGCCTTTGTTATGAAGACCCCCATGGCCATTGGATCTAAGTTACACTAAGATCTAGAGAGAAAGTCTGTCGAGTGCAAGCTCTACCGAGGCATGATTGGGTCTCTTTTATACTTAATAGCCAGTAGACCAGATATAATGTATGCCACATGCCTCTGTGCAAGATATTAAGTTAACCCTAAGGAATCCCACCTACTTGCTGTAAAGAAGATCTATAGATACCTAAAGGGAACCAAGAATCTTGGCCTCGTGTATCCAAAGAACTCTGGCTTTGATCTCATTGCTTATACAGATTCAGACTACCGAGGATGTAAGCTTGACCGAAAAAGTACCTCTGGGAGTTGCCAATTCCTGGGTGGTAAGTTAGTCAGCTGGACTTCAAAGAAGCAGAATTGTGTGTCAACATCTACAGTAGAAGCCGAATACGTTGCTGCTTCTAGTTGTTGCTCCCAGGTTATGTGGATGCGAACTCAGCTAAAGGACTATGGTCTTGACATTCAGAAGATCCCCATCCTCTGTGACTCAAAAAGCGCCATTACAATCTCTGCCAATCCAGTACATCACTCTAAAATGAAGCACATTGATATTTGGTACCACTTCTTGAAGCATCAAGTTGAACAAGGCACAATCGAGATGTACTTTGTGTCCACTAAATTTCAGCTTGCGGACTTATTCACCAAGGCACTTGATGAGAAAAGGTTTCTTTTCTTGGTGGGTAAGTTAGGTATGCTAAACATGAGTTGATCCATCTGTAAGTGAGACTTGATCTTCCTGTAAATATGTATATATTTAACTCTTCTTGTATGTAAATTCTTTATCAGTAAAAGTTATGTACCCAACAGAGCTTCTGTGGAATTGGTCAGAGCCTCTGTCAATTGCCACAGAACCTCTGATGAGTCTGACCTATGTTTTATGCTTTACTTATCACATCTGATCCAAGCATAGGTCAAGGGGGAGCAGAAGGAGACCTTGAATTGATATACAGAAGTTGATAATTCAAGGGGGAGCCAAAGAAGAGTATTGGTCAACCAAATCAACAGAAGTCTGGGACTATTGGTACGTGCAAAATATGTGATTTAATCGTAGTGGGTTGCAAACTATCCACAGTAGGAAGTGCAAGTTTACACTGTCCACTATGATCGTCACAGCAAGTAATAGTTGGTAAAATACCAGAATCGAATCCACAGGGACTGGACAATCAAGACAATAAGGTTCTCATGAGCTTCCTTTTACAAGTTTCAATTACAGAAGAATCAATATTTTGGTTTGGTTTGGTGAAACGCTACTTTAACGATTTTACTTAAAATTTAAAAGAAGGAATGTAGGTTAGATTTTCCCTAGATTTTATATTAAACACCTGATCCTAAAAATGATCCTTGTACTTGAAGTCGGTCTTTTCGCTAGAAAAGCGCGGTTACAAAATACTCACACATTTAAGCTAAAATCCCATACTCTTGGTATCTATCGTTTTGTCAATGGTAATCTCAAAATGGACCTTTTCAGGTCTCGATGGAATGTGTAGAGACAAATACTCTAAGTGTTTTTAATACACCTACTAGCTTGCCTACTACTCCAGTGGGTTGAGATTAGTTCACTGTGCCAACCTCACTTTCGTAAGTGTCATAACAATTATTTCGAATCCCCTAGCATCATCCAAGCTCGTGTCACTACGTTCTACTCATTTCTGAGTTAAGAACTAGACTCTAGATCCTTACAAGTGATCGGCTTGTTCGCATCATTGGGTAATAATCGAGAGTGAATGACCAAAACAATAAATATTCCAAGTATGAAGATTACTCAAGCATTTTCACTAAAATCCAGGTACTTCTCTTTCCTACATCCCAAAGGATGCTTAGCCCATAAATACTGAAATAAAGAAAGCAAAAGATGAAGAATTGTACATAGGTAAACTGAAAGTGACTTGTATTAAAACCGCAGTGGGGAACGAGGGTACGTCACTGCCACAAATTACTCGAAACTACAATTACACTAGGAATGGAAAATACAGAAATTTAATGAACTACTGCAGTAAATAAGAGCTAACAACTAGAACTAAACTCACACCAAATGTGGTAGATGAGATATGAAGGATGAATTAAATGAACCCTAACTCCTCTTTATATACTAAGAGGAAAGGTTGGACTTTACAAAAGATGGGTAAGAACTAGAGAATAAGGACTGAAGATAGAAGGCATAGAATTCAGCTACTTTGAGTAACACTTCCATCCACAAGCATGTAGCTCCTTTACCCATGAGTCCCTTCACCTTTCCAAAAAGTCTACTTTAAGGTACCATGGGAGTTATTAAACAATTCACCTTGCCATGCTTTTGGGAACAAGCTTGTACTTCACCACCCATGCTTCTGCCAATTGAACCTTCCATTCTCCAGATTTTAACCTTCAAGCAAGATTTGATTTTCTTTTTTCTTCTTCTCTGCTCGATAGTGGGGTCCGGTGTGGGATGCGTAAGTCACTGCAGATATTTCGTGAAAAAGCAACAAAATTCTACCAAATGGTTTATAAAAATTGTGGTTCACTCTTATTGCTCGTTTTTCTGAATATTACCAAGAATGGAGGTTTTGAGAAGTGAAATGGCTAAAATTTGACAAAATAAAATAAAAATAAAATGAAATAATAACTCTAAAAATAGAGTTATCAACTATGACGAGCAAAGGAGAATCGAAGAGTGAGTATCTCGCACAAAACCTTTTTCCAAAATAGTTTTCTAGGACACCAATTTCCAAATATGTCCTAAAACACAGTTTAAAACTGCCAAAACTTTAGATGATCACTTCCTCTGTCTTTTCAAATGTTTTTGGTAAAGGTGCAAGCACAGAGGTAATGAGAAAAGGCTTCAGATCACAGAGCTCATTCCACCACAGAGCTTCTGTCGATTCTGATACATAGGATTTTAAAAGGGTTCTGAAAGATGCGGGTTATTTCTGAAAGTGACAGACATCCGGGTGTAGAAATGCCCACGTGCCAAGCATTAATGGGAGCCGCACGACGTCTTTTCGTACTCTGGCACCTCTGACGTGGCACGATTTCGTTGGACGTGCGTGCCACACGTTCTTCTAAAACGTTGAACCCATTTGTTGTGCTCGAGTGCGGACCCCAAAGATAAACAAATTTTCACTATTTACCTCTTCAGATTCTACCATCCTTAAACCCTTATAAAACCCCCATTTACCCTCTTCTTCATTTTTTACTAATTTTCTCTCCTCATTATCTCCGGCGAACCTTGCAAAACCTGCAATGTCTTATTTTCACTCATTTCTTCAAGATTGTAAGCAATGGCTTCCACAAGAAACTCTCCGTCGAACTCCCTTGCTCAGGCTGAGCATCCTCCACATCCTTCTATGGCCAGAAACCTTGAGCAAGATCATTTAGGAAACTCAGTGGACTTTGCTCCGATGACCCACCTACAAAACGTTTTGGACCATGACCAGTTCGAAAATATCCTTCCCCTTAAACCCAATAACCACTATCTTGTGCCCTCAAGAACTGCTTTTGGGGACAAACATGCCATATTATTAAACATCCTGGAAAACCACCCCCTAAATACACTTCTAACCAAGAATGTCATAAAGATCCCTGCCAGATACTTGAACCAGTTCTGGCAGAGCTGCTACTACGATGAAGAAAACAGACAAATCACCAGCTATATATCCAAACCTGACAGATCAGAGAACATTGAACTAAAGTTCAACAGAACCATGCTCACCCTGGAGTTTGACCTACCCACCAGAGGACTTCTGGGCATCAAAGATTACGCAGAGACCCCTTCTGACAGAGAGCTCTGTGATTTTGCAGAGATGCTGGGATACAACGCCCATCTTACCAAACACAATGAATTCACGAGGAACCGCTTCCCTCCTCTGTGGAACACACTATTCTCCATCCTTAATAGATGCCTGCCTGGGAAAGTGGGCAGTCCAGATCAAACCTGTTAGTTCCAGATCCGTGCAACGAACAATGAAATCAATATAAGTAAAACAATAGAGTTTATGATTTCAACTAATCATCCCTATTAGCTTTCAATCAGATAGAATTACAATACAAAGTAGGAAAGCAAATGAGACAACTAGCCTATTTTTCTAAGGCTAAAGCACATTATATATAACGGGCCCGTGGTTAACAAGCCCACGGCCCGTTCACTAACAAAGCTCAAATTAAAGAATTGCAATACAGACCCTTGAACTTTAAATCAACATAAATTGACACTAACAATCTCCCCCTTTGATTTGAAGTTTGAGTTCGCGCTCTAGTTCTTGCCAGTTGTAGACGTATCTTTTACGGAGCGCAAAGTGTACCTCGAACATTCTGATAGCATGGCGATGGTCGATGCGTTCTTCAACCACTTCTAAAGCGTTTTGTGCAGTTATCTCATTCGAGTTAGGAACATACGAAACCTTCTGATTTTCTGATTCATAGGAAATGATTTTGCGAAGAGCATTTTGTACTTTGAAGAGTGTGCCGTCGCAGAATCTGTCTACCTGACTGAAGCGCATAAATTTCTTCTCACATGATCTAACTCATAACCTAATACTCCCTCGGTTCTATGTCCCTGGGGAGGTCCCACCGGCGCTTGCTGGACCATGGGATTCCCTAACTCTCGCCTATAAGCAACTACACTCGGTGCAGCGGGATCCGCGTGTGCCAGAAGGGCTTCAGTTGACAAATTCCGGATAATGATGAAGAATCTTTCCGAACCCCTTATATATGGGACAAAGTTTCTGGATGGGACATCCGGATACCCATCCGGATAGATGGGTGTCCGGATACCTGTCCGGATACTTTGGGGATTTTGATAAAAGGATCCCTGTTCTTCAATTTTCAAGAAAAACTGGGAGAATTCGAATTATTGAAAGAACTTTCTCTTGCTCCCCCTCAAACTGAGCATGGGGATGGCTTTGCTCCCCCTCGAATGGTGCAATGGAGAGCCCGACACATAAAAACTTTTGAGCATTCAAAGAAAAACATTGTGTCGCTCCCCCTCAAATGATGAACAGTAGTTGAAAAACATACAGGAAAACCCACACACACACAAAAACCTTTTGACAGAAGAAAGAAAAAAACTGTGTTTGACGCTCCCCCTCAACAGGTGAGTAAACTTACATGATACCTGATCTTGCTCCCCTAAACACATGAGCAGCTCGTGAAAAGCACATGTATAGACAAACCTCACGTCTTCGTAGTATTGTTCCTTGTAGATCGTGAGCAGCTCCCTCCTTCCGGTCATGTGTGTGGAGCATCCAGGGTCTAAGTACCATACATGACCGTCCTGCAAAACAAGTTTAGCGGATCTTGGGTACCCATATTTGCCTGGGTCCCGGAGGGTTAGGTTTGACACCCTTCGTAGGAACTTGCTTTGACGCAGGTTGCCTCTTAGGTGTAGGTTTGACCTCAGTAGGAGTAACCTCTTTGAAGTGGGTTTCCCATCTCGCTGTGGTTTAACCTCCGATTGGGAACCCCGTTGTAAATGATGTTTCTTTTTGTTTTTACGGGGTTTATATTTGGGTGTATGATTATATATGTGATATGACCCAAACCAATCATTATTCTTGATATCATCAAAGTCATTCCAACTACAGCTAGAACAACGCAAACAATCATGCGACAATTGAATCAATTGCTGAACGGAGTAAGTTTTCATCGGAAAATTAACATCTCTTTTAACAAAACCATTTCTATTATTCCAAGCACAATCGTTTGAGTTCATTCTAGGGTAAAACACAGTATTGAAAGACTTTGATGCTGTTTCCTTGATAGATTCCTTGGCTAGCCACTTTTGGTTACCCTTTTTAGTGTGGTCGTTCTTATTTGAAACAACATGAACAACATGGTCAGTGGCCTTTGAGGAAGCAGTATTTATGGTAGGCAATCGCTCGGTCTTTTGCCTCAACTATGATTGAGTTTGAAAAACAGGTTTAGATTTTGAAATCTTAATCACAGCGGGGGCCTTGGTTTTAGAACAGTCACCCTTTAGAAAATTGACCGGTCGATTGACTATTGGTGACAAAAAAACCAGTATGACTTGGAAGAGGTTTGTCGAAGGGGAACGACTCAAACTCTCCATCAGAATTGCCTTCGGAGTTCACATATTCTAAAAATGGACATCCGGAATTACTGGACTTGGATCGGTCGGGGAAGGCGAGGAACACTTTGTGCTTGTGTGCTTTGGTGCGGAAGCTAAGAAAAAATAAGAGTTCAAATTCCTTAAAACACTCTCGTCTTGAGAATCTTTACCGTCTTGAGAATTAGAAATATTGCCTATAAATGCTTTGCACGAAGACATATCAGATGAACATGAGGAAAGTTCGGGTGAAATCTGCTTTTCAGATTGGAGTTGGTCAATTTGCTCTTGGAGCTGACCATTTCTCGTATACTCTTGCATCGCATCTGTTGCCAAGGCAGCCAGTCTTGATGTGAGTTTGGTGATTTCATCCCGAAGAATTTCCTGTCCTTCATCAGACACAACTTCGGTTTTGACCGGTTGTAGATTCTCAAGTTTTTCAATTAATGCTTGTTTTTCCATTTGAAAAACTGACCTTTCTTTCTCGAGTGACTCCTCCAACACGACTATCTTTGCTTCCAAGATGAGAGGGGGAACATAGAGTTTAAACTCACCCGTCTCAGTCTTGGGCTTGGTTGCTTCGTCCTCATCCTTCTTAGAGGAATCCTTGGGCGTTACAACCTTGTAGCCATCGAAGTAGTCATTCGAGAGATACTTCTTGTTCTTTTGATAAGAATAATTTAAAGGTTCATAACAAAATGGAAGTTGTATTCCTCGTTTGTGTGCTCGCTTATATTCCTCGGTTTCCTCTTCCTTTTCAGGTTCAAGAAGATCAGTCCATTGAATAGCATATTCCGGATACTTTTTATCTAACCCAAAACAACCAAAATCATACAAAGTAGGTGTTTGGTAGATACCCTTTTTCAAATAGGGTGGGTTATCGTATCCGATTCCCCATTCTTTGTTAAAGTACGTGAACTCTTTGGGTTTATTCATAAAGATGGTTTGATCGGTTTGGCCTATTTTGTGGAGCTTTGTTTCAAGATTGGTGATTTTATTAACAAACTACTTGTGTTGAATTTGAAGAGACGAACATTGATAAACAATATATGCTTTCTCATTCATGCACTGATCAAACTGAGACTGAAGTTCAGATAATTTGGCCCTTAAGTCCTTATGTGCTATTGAAAGAATTTTGCATCTGTCTTTTAAGTTAGCATTTTCAGACTTATATTTTTCTGTTATTCTCGTTTGAACATCTAGCTTTTCGGTTAGAGATCTAATTTCAAGCTTTTGTTCTTTAGAGGTGGCCTTTAAGGAATCTGCCTGTTCGGTAATAGATTGCATTTGATTCAAGAAATCTTGTTGGCAAGAATCACAGACCTGACTTGACGTTGCCTTTTCTTCATCGGCTGGAGAGTGATATCCCATGAAAGCATTAGCACCATCAGATTCGCTTTCATCATCAGATTTTCCCAACCAGTATTCATTTTCAACGAACATAGCTTCTCCAACCTCCTTTTGCTCAGCCAATGCGAGCTTCGCTTTGTAGTAGAGAACATTCTTTACCGTTGGCTGGCGGCAATCTTTCGCAAAATGACCAAGTTTACCGCAGTTGTAGCAGGTTACGGGTTCATCTTTCTTCTTTCGGTCATCTTTCACTTACTTTTCCTTCTTCTCAGACTGATCATGCTCATCGACCCTCTTCTTTCCTTCATATCGGTCCTTATTGTCATGGCGCTTGTTGGAGGAGGTGGAGTAGCGCTGATTATTGGACGTTGGCTTCTTATAAAACTTTTGTTGCTGGAAAGATTTGGTAAGCAGGGATATCACTTTCTTGAAATCAGTGACTTCATCATCAGAATCACTGTCTTTCTTTTCTTCAGGTTCTGACTCAGAGGAGCTTTGCTTTTGAGCACGTTTGGAGTGACGGCCCGAATATTTCCCTTGCTTGGAGGACATGAGTGCAATAGGATCAGTAGCTGGCTTTGATGCAGTCTTCTTCTCGCTCAGAAGCTCATTCACTTCATCTTCGTCTTGAAGAAGCGTCTCATAAAGTTCATTGATGCCAATGTTCTCTATCAAGTTGTTTTCTTGACATGAGAAGCAAGCACCTTCCATTCTGGTAGCAGATTGTTGAGAAAATTGAGCGCGTTTTCCGTGTTAGAGCGAGTGATCTTATTCTTGTTCAGTTCATTAAGAAGTAAGCAAAAACGTTCATAGGCCTGGGTGAGAGACTCGTCGGTGCGCTGCTTGAAACCATCGAACTTGGTTATTGCACTGTTTATCTTCAGTTGATTTCCGACATCGCTCCCACGCATCATTCTGGCCACTTGATCCCACATGACCTTTGCTGTGTCTTTGTAACTATCGATGGCAGTGTAGATCGTGTTGGGGGGGCTTGACCAATATATCTCTTTGCATGCTTTTCACCTTCAATCATGCCTCTTTCATCTTCAGTCATGTCGGCGAGAGTCTTGTCCTCAGTACGAGCCTCAGCATTTGCAGTTGCTGCTAGGGTCTTCCTCGGCCAAGCGATTGGACCGTGTTTAAGAGCTCTCTTGATATACTCGTAGTTGTCTTTGGACTCTATGAAAATCATGAATCTATCTCGCCACTGGCTGTACTCAACTTGATAGAGGCAAGGTGGTTTGGTGTCGGTACCGATTGCCAGAGCGTCACGCGAAGTAGACATCTTTGGTTGCAACGGAGTGATCGTCAGACAAATGATTGATTGATTCAAAGTGTAAACCTAACGCAAGGCACTAAGAGTGGAGTCCTAATGCAGGTTCTATGACTGATATGAATTAAGAACATGTAAGAATTCAACAAACAGAACTTATCGGATAGGAATCCAGATATGAAGTCTGATCTGGAAGTGTCCAGGTCAGATTAAAACAAAACAGTTCAAATTCACAGAAGTTTCCGGATAAGAGGAGGAATCCGGACAGCTTAAGGTTACCGAATAACAAATGTTACCGGGTGGCGAAAGTGTCCGAATGAAACAAATAAACGTAATACTTACCGGATGATGGAGATTCCGAATGCTAAACTTACCGGATAGGATAGAAATCACAAGAACTTACCGGGTGATTAGATAATCCGGATAAATTGTTTCCAGGATACTTAGTATTGTCCGGATAAAAATTATTTCCGGATAGCTAGAGTTGTCCGGATAAAATCTTTACCGGATACTTTGGGTTTCCGAAACAAATTACCCGGAAAGAAGACGTACCCGGAAGGAATAACACAAACGTCCGGAAAGTGATGACTTGTCCGGAAAGCGCGGCTGTGTTACTCGGAAACAGCGGCTGTGGGTTTCCAATCGATTGGGAATCGACTAGGGTTGCTCAAAAACGTTCCTGGATGATTAGAAACACAACCAAACACAAAAATAACACTACCCAAATCGATTTTGAAGCAAAAACAACACGTTTTGATGGTAAAATTCGATTTTTAGTGAAGAACACAACCAAAACTTTTGACTTTTAATTTGCTCAATAACCACTCAAACGATCGAATTAGGTTATGAAAAATTGCAGAATCACTCAAAGCAATAATTCTAACAATACCCAATAAACGAAATCGATCAATTTTGCTCGAATCAAAATATGAATGTGCAATCAAGAACACAGACGTGAAAAACTAGAAAACTTACCAGAATTCAATGTGAGCACTTTGAATCAATTATGTTCGTCTGCTATGATACCAATTGTTAGTTCCAGATCCGTGCAATGAACAATGAAATCAATATAAGTAAAACAATAGAGTTTATGATTTCAACTGGTTATCCCTATTAGCTTTCAATCAGAGAGAATTACAATACAAAGTAGGAAAGCAAATGAGACAACTAGCTTATTTTTCTAAGGCTAAAGCACATTATATATAACGGGCCCGTGGTTAACAAGCCCACGGCTCGTTCACTAACAAAGCTCAAATTAAAGAATTGCAATACAGATCCTTGAACTTTAAATCAACATAAATTGACCCTAACAAAACCTCTCACTAGATATTGGCAATCATGTACGGGGTGTACTATGATTTGCCTCTGGACTACGCCACACTCATGATGCAGGAGCTTGTAAATACCATTGACCACAGGATCTCCACACAGAAGGCAAAGGGGTCCAGAAGCAAATAACTTACTGCTCTGCAATTTCAGAGGACCCTATGAGTAATTCTAGAACATCTGCTTATACTGGAAGATTGGCCAATGGAAGGGCCAGTTGTAAAAACCTACCCTCTGAACAAAATGACCCCTACTAGGAACATAGACGGATACCGTTTCTACTGACCTCTGCCATCCAAACTTCTGACGTATGTGATAGATGAAGACCTTAGGTTAGCTTACATACGCGATGACAGAACTCCGTAACCGAGTCCTGTGACACCCCCGCGTCTAGGAGCCCCTGTAGGATCTCTAGTAGTAGATAGAATGGATTACGAGGAGTGGGCAACAGACTTCACAAAGCATGAGCAGAGACAAGAAAAATTCCGACTTCTGAGAAGCCAGATTGGAACTTCTGCATCAAAGAGTAAAACCTCAGAGACACCCTCCAAAACACAGAAGGCTGCCAAAGCCAAGAAACCAACAGAGGGTACCTCTACCAGTATTGAACCTCCCCAACAATCCCAACAATCACAACCAGAAGAAACAATGGTTGGATCCTTTGCACCCCTCCTCCTAAGGAAAAGAAGAAGAAAAGAAAAGCAAAATCTTCTGAGGAGGGAGCCCCTAAACCCAAACGCAAGAAAACCAAGAAACCCAAAACCCCTCTGCAAAGCATCGCAGAGGAAGCAGAACCAGAAACTGAAGCAGCACAAATCCAAGACGAACCTCTGTGATCCCCCACGCCTATTCGATACGCAGAGGGAACTGACTTCTCTGCATTTCTTGAACGTCAGGATATCGCGACCACCTTGGATACTCATGGTTGGGTACCAGAAGACCTCACAGATTGGACAACTAAAAATCCCAGCGTAGTTGTCTCAGAAGTTGATTCTGATCTGGAGGAAGGTGACAGAACCCCTGAGGGTATTCAGGCAAACACCCCAGAAGGACTTATGAACCCAGAACTACATGCCTTATATACCTTTCATCCCTGCTACGACTCACTGCTAAAGAGTACAGAGGAAATGGTAGAAGCCGAAGGCACTCGGGTAGGAATAGAGTCTAGGTTAGAATCTCTTGTGATAGGGTTCATGACAGAGGAAGAAGCCCGAAAAGATGCCGTAGAGCGAAGAGGCACACAACCACAACCTCCTCCCAGTGCAACCCACACTTCTAGCTCTGCCAGTCTAGTGGCAGAAAGAGCTATTGAACAAGAGCCGCATAGCTCGATCCCAACCCCAGCAAACCGGACAGAGGAACCTCTTTCCTCCTCTGTGCCACTGATGTCCGAAGAAACCATTCAGAGGGAGTCCTCTCAAAAGGACTCTCCTTCTATTCGTGATCAATTACTCCAGATCACATCTGAAGTCCTAGAAGAGGAATTCGTTTCCTCTGCCACACGCACACACATATGACCCCAAGGCTCTTCAGAGGAGCCTAGAGAGCACAGAGACGAAGGGACTCTAGACAAGTCCCCAAGTCAACTCAAGGATACTTCTGTCCCCACCTCTGTAGTGGATCAGAATAAGGACCTTGACAGAACCTCTGTAGAGTCTGAGGCTTTAAAAACCTCTACTCGAGGATCAGAGGGAAGTCCTTACATCCTCAACATTACAACAGGGATGAAAGAAGGCGTCCAAGGAACACGGACAAACTCTGGGGATGAATGTGTTCCCCAGAGGTTACCCCAGGTACATATGTCGCAAGGGATGAGTCCCAAACCCTTGTCACCTCTATGACCAACTCGTTGAAAGAGTTGAAAAGCTCTTTTGACTCTCTTGCAGATTCCACAACCAAGGCACTTAACGAACTGACCACCAAAGTTGACAATCTGTCAACAGAGGTGAAGAATGCCAGCAAGCTGATGAACAATGTTGCCACAGCCTCTGCCACCACAAAAGCCTCTGCTCCTGAAAAAGCTTCAACCTCTGCACTTGAACCTTCTGTCAATGAACTCACTGAGCAACTTAAGAAGGCAAAACCCCCTGCTTCTATGGGCCTTGCACCAGAAGATCTCAAAAGGGCCCTAGAACAAATCCAAGAACAGACCACCAGGGAAACTCAAGCCATGAAGCCCTCTGACTACATGACTCGAGCGTAAATCACCAATCTTGGCCAGGGGATACTCAACGAAATGACAGAATTCATCAAGGCCTTCACCACTGCAAATGCCAACTACGTAAAAGACTTCCAGGCAAGCGTGGGAAAGCTAAGGTTCAACTCAGAAGCAGAGGGTGCATATCTGCTCGGAATATGTGACGACCTCTGAGCTAAAATGATAGCCGCAGGGGCCACTCAGCCGAAGAAGCCATCCTCCACATGTCGAGCAGAAGGTACTTCAGGCAGAGGACATGATGACTCTGATGATGATTCAGATGGGCCAACAGAGGTTTACCAGCACCACCACCATTATCCGCAGAACCATTAACCCAAGTACCACCTTCACAAGAAACCCAACAGAAGTCCACAGAGGAAACACCCACCTCTGTGGAAACAACCCATATAACTAAAGATTTACCATCACCCACTCCCAAACCAATAGAAGAAATCCAAATCCTAACATCAACCTCTGAAGACAACACCTCTTCACCAACACCAAAACAAAGAACTGAAGAAACCCAACTACCTTCCCCAACACCAGAAATAGAACAGAAAAAATCACCATCACCCACCTCCATAGAAGCTCAACCAAAATTCAAAACTAACCCAAGAACTAAAACCATAGCTCATAAATCCAGAAGATACCTGAAGAAGCCCAAACCATCAACTGAAGATGTTCTGAATCAACTGCAACAGAGAACCTTAGAAAGAGAAATATCCAGAGCAGGAGACATACATCAATTCACCACAGGGCTAAAGGTGCGCCAATTTGTTCATACCAGACTACCCTCAGAAGAACTCCCAACCCCATCCCCTACAAAACCAACAACAGAAGCACCCCCAACAAAGTCCTCAGAAGCTCAATCGCCAAAACCAACAGAGGAAACCACAACCAAACCCATGGCAAAAGATAAGGGAAAGGGTATAGCGATAGAAGAACCAAAGTCCAAGAAACCGAAGCTTCAACCCTCTGAGAAACTGATGAAAAGTGCATTTGACGCCTTCATCACTCCAAAGCCAGGAAAAGAAGATTGGGATTTCGTAATCCCTCTGTCAGCAAAACCCGTACTAGATCCAAAGGCAAAACCAACAGAGGACAGAGTGGCCAAATTATAAAGCAACATGGAGGCTCTGCGCAAACCAATGATTCCACCCATTATGCCTCAAAGACAAATGGAAGAAGTGGTGTACAAATACCTATACAGCAGAGCCGTCAACAATCCTCTGCCAGCTCCTATTCTAAAACCTGATATGCTTAAGCAGATGCGAGAACACTTCTACAGAGATAAAGCCAAACCTGTCCACCAAGTCTTCTCAAACTCAAAGATCACCAAAGTCATCTATTGCAAGCTTTCACACACTAGAGACACACAAATCTACTACATCCTCTGCCACGTAAAAAGGGCGGACAGATCTGAGAACAAATTCTCAGATGCAGATTTGAGAAACCTAAGCCCATATGACCTACCTGAACTTCTGAGCTGGGCAAGGCAAAACTATGGCCGCAGACTTGAAGTCCAAAGGGCATACGATGAGATCAAGAAGGTCATGCAAGAAAAGCTTCTGATCTACAGCATGATAGACTTCCAAGTGGCCATTGATCTTGGAGTTAGAAAAATAACTCTCCCACATCCAGAAGACCAATTCCCCTCCTCTGCTGACATAAGACCGAACTCCAACATCAAAAGTCCAAAGGTATGGTATGTCTTTCGTGATCCTCAAGGTAATCTGAAGCTGTTCTTAGAGGTGGATTCCCAGAAGTATGCGACCAAGACTCTGCTCGAGTTTAGGGACAACCTCTTAGATAACAGAGGATCAGAGTTCATGGATCTGACCCTCGCCAACATATTGATAGAGGCCATGGATGCGGTCATCAACTTCAAAAACCTCTGTATCTCCATGTTCCATGAACTCTAGGATGGAGGACTCACAAGTAAAATAACGACTTCCCAAATGCCAGGGTCTGACATCCACAACTATCTTCTGCTTACTTTTCATTTTTTGCACTTTAATGTAATTAAATGTAAATGCCTCTGGCATCTCAGTGAACGAAAAGTAAACTTTTTACAGAGGTAAATTGCTTCACCTCTTGTTGTTCTTAGCTTAGAAAAACATGCAACTTCCAATTTTTTTCATTTCTCAATACTTAGGGGGAGACTGTTAGCTCCAACTTCTGTCTAAAGAAGTATTGAAAAATAGGCTAAGTATAGATCTATCGACAGAGCCTCTGCCGAGCCACCAAGAGCAAACCTTTCTGCAGAAGACTTTTCAGAGGGCAAGGCCACAGAGCCTCTGTCAGCCTTGACAGAGCCTCTATGATATGAAGACTTAGAAGAATGAAGATACTTAAAGATGAAGACAAAGACGATCGTGCATCTCACGTGCCTCTGCTGTACGAAGATCCTAAAGATCATTCATACAAGGCGTGCCCTGCACATTCCACGTGTCAACCTCTGATGGGTTACTGCCTTTTCAGATTGCGGCGCACTACATTAACGTTGTACCTGGTCTCTGACCCACGATGTTGTCTTTGTACCTTAGTACTTCTTGTCTACCTTCTGTCACCTATAAAGTAGTATAAATAGAAGGCTCTTGTAGAGCTTTTCTAGTAACTTTGTACAACACACACACACCTGATTAGAGCAGATTATTTCACACACTTTCGATGTTCTTGGTGTTTATGAAGAATTAAATAGAAGTGAATCATTGAGCTAAACTCTTGTCTTAATTACTGCTTTACCTACTTTAATTATGTGTGTGATTTCTACCGAGCATTTCTCTATAGTTCTATTAAAAACGCTTCCGCATATAAATCTGTTTGAACTATCGAGATTAATATCATTGTTGAGTCTATATTGGGATCAACATAGTTTGATCAGATTGACCTCTCATGTAAAGCTTCTTTTGCAAAACCTTTATTGTGCCCGAAAAATCCGCATTTAGAGTGTTAAGATATTTCAAAGAAATTTCACGCACATTTTTCTTGTCTTCCAATTCTTTCACTTTCTTACTCATTTCAGACAATTGATAATCAAAGATTTGCTTATACTCGTCAAACATTTCTTTTTGACCTTCAAGATATTTAATTCAATCATTATTTTTGGCCCTCTCGAGGTTAATGTCAAGAAGAGTTTGGTTTAGACTTGCATTTGGTTTCTAGCTTATTTCTTAAGCCTTAGAGTGCAAGCCTCATGGTGTTCATCTGTTTCATAAAGCAATTTGAAGAGTTAGAGCTTACCTCGAAACCGCAGTCAGAGTTGCTCTCGTCATCAGAAACATCCTCAGTTTGGCACATGTTGGCTTGTTCTTCATTGTCGGCTTCATCATCAGTGAAATCCAACCAGTATTCATCCTCCACCAACAATGTTTTACCCAATTCTTTTTGTTTTTCCAACATCAGTTTGGTCTTGTAATAATAAGAATTACGAACCACTTTCTTCCGAAAATCCTTCGCGAAATGACTAGCTGTGCCACAGTTATAGCATTTTGGAGTTTCAACAGGCTTTTTCTCTTCAAAACTCTTCTTACCATCATCTTTGTTTCTCTCCTCAAACTTTCTCTCATCAATCTTGCTTTCCTCATACTTTCTCTCATCATTCCTGTCACACCCCGCTAAAGCGGAAACACGGGATGTGCAGCTCAAGTTTCATAGCAAAAGTTACAAGATCACAACAACCATCAAAATACATTCAGAGGTTAAACCTTGTCTTTTACAATTGTTTTTACGGAAGGGAAATGAACATGAAATTTAAAGATAGTAAAGAAAAGCTTCATCACGTGTAGCCTTCCTAAGTTCCAACCTTAAAGACGTTCTCCTGAAAAACATGTAAATGAGAGTGTCAACTAATGAATAGTTGGTGAGATCACAGGTTTAAATAGTATAACATTGTTGCCATTGCAAAATATATTGCAAATCCACACAAGGGATAAATAATACGGTTATAAAAACCACTTGTTTGCCATTGCAAAATAGTTTAGATCCACACAAGGGATAAATAAAACGGTTATCAGAACCACTTGTTTGCCATTGCAAAATAGTTTAGATCCACACAAGGGATAAATAAAACGGTTATCAGAACCACTTGTTTGCCATTGCAAAATAGTTTAGATCCACACAAGGGATAAATAAAACGGTTATCAGAACCACTTGTTTGCAATTGCAAAATAGTTTAGATCCACACAAGGGATAAATAAAACGGTTATCAGAACCACTTGCTCGAGGTGATCATATGTAAAATGCTAAGTTATTGAGCCCGTTACCCGACCTATATCGACATAATTTGCCCCTACTACAACGGTGGAATCATTCCACATACGCGCATGTTCTATCACCAACAATACGCAATACAACAATAATTATGCACTCAAACAAGCGCTACTTGTGAGTAGGGGTGTCAACCCAAATAACGTTATTCATAATTACCAACGGCTCACACTCGTGAGTTAAACGGGTAACGTATACGTGAACGGGGACTTTATACATGATAGCAATCTAAACTCAAACTTACAACATTTGCAAAACATAGATACCATAGAGCATAAATAATCAAGTTTCGTATTTCCAAGAAAACGATATAATCGATGCATAAAATATTTGTAGTAACCACATGCTTTTCACCCCAAAATATGTAAAACATTGAAAAGGGGCTGTGAATACTCACATGATACGTGATAGAATCCAGGAATCTCCCACAAATACTCCGAGATGATCCTACTTCAAACCTATGAACGTAAGGTCACTAGTGAGTTCTCAATCTCGAAGGTTCGGTACTAATTATCCAAATCATCATAAAATGCCTTGCTGTGTTTTAATATTATAACGTAATAAACGTATACATTGTTCTTCTTAGATTAAAGTTTCCACAATTTCGTCCCAATAAGTAACGAAAAGGGTTTTAAAGAACATAAACATATTTAGTACATATTTATGTATAAACCGAAATTTTATCGTAACGACGATAAAATTAGGGGTCGTAAACGAAATGACAAATATTTAAATGTATAAATATATAGACATAATATATATTTATACTCCACTATTTCATCATAAAATGATGAAATGGGATCAAGAATAAAATGCATAAATATATATAAATATATTATATATATATATAAACATTCCACATTTTCATCATAAAAGATGAAAAGGGATAAAAAAATAAATAAAAGACATAAATAAATTGCATAAATAAAAGATATACTTATATACTCCACTATTTCATCATGAAATGATGAAATGGGATTAGAAATAGTCCTTATAATAAATAATAAATTGTCCTTTACTGTCCAGAATTTGATGTCACTTTGTGTCCAACTTTGGGTAACTTCTAGGTATTATTTGATCATGAAATTTTATGTCCAGTTGGTTCAATGAGTTAGGAAACTTTTGGCATTAGTTTCATAATTTTTGGAAGAGTATAAGTACATGAAATAATACACGACGTAAAACCCGACAGAATACTTTGCTGTTTGCATCCGGATTTTGTGAGGACTGTTTGATAAATAAAATCTTTGAGTTTTTAAATGAAACCACTTGGGTTTGAATCTTAACACACTAAAATGAATTCCAGAAAAAGAATCACTCCATTTGGAGTTAAAATGAGTGAGATATGACTCTTTGATGTGAGGTGTAATTTCTGGCAGCAAGCTGTCCAACCAACACCTTGTGCATGTGCACCCAACTTGACTTTTAAACCAAAATTCTTATTCCTTTGCATGCAAAATCCGATTTGACTCTCATCCATACAAATATTTTCAGTTCCAAACATATTTATGATCCATTTAAAATGCATGCAAAACAACCATCAACTCAAACCTTGAACACTTTTGCAAAAGACCCAATTTGAAGTTTGTTGATGTTCTTGCCAAGAACATCAACATGCAACTAAAAATTCAGTATTTTGAGCTCATGCATGTGGGTTTAAATGTGTTTTTAGTGGTTTTCAAAGATACATTCGTAAGACTCTCGAACAAAAATGATGGATCTTTCAAGATTACTACATGCATGTGTTTAAAATGTTCATTTTTGATCTTAACCTTGGTTTGATTTTGGATTCGCCATCTTTTACTAACAAAAGATGTTATGATGGTAAATCTACAAACATTAAGACCCATAAAGATGATTTTAAAAGATGTGAAGAAAGTGTAACAAAAAGATGAAGATCATACTTTTAAAAATGCAAAAATATGAAAGAGACTTGAAAGAATGTGTGTGGTTTTTACCCAACACACTTATGTTTACCTTAGGTTATCTTGAACTCTTGAAGACTTTGATTTCTGGGGCTGGAGTTGTGATGAAGGTTTGAAGGTTTGAAGATGAAGATATGAAGATTTGAAGGTGGAGAGAGAGAGGGATGATAACTAGAGAAAGAGTGAAATGAGAGAATGGTTTAACAAGTGAAGTATAGATGTTTATTAATGCAAAATAAGAGAGAGGGGAGGGGATGGCCGGCCCTCACATGGGGGGGGTGTGACATTTAAGTATTTTGTCACTTCTTGTACAAAAATAAAAGTCTAAATACAAGTATTTTCTTTTTAAAGTAAAATACATGTATATATGCATAAAGTAAAGTATTTATATATATAAAATATAATTGAAATATATAATTTATCAATTACATAAATACTTGTAGTATATAAATATTTTAGGTTGGCATTTTATGAGATTTATGGATAATTTCCTAATTCAAGGATTTCTTAGGCAAAATTTCTCAATTTTTCCTATTGTACCGGGTTTACTGCTAAAATTGCGCTGTGTAAACTATGTCAAAAAAATAAGGTTTCCAAAACAGTTCTAACCTGAGATGTGAATTTGACAGTTGTCACAGTCTCCCCCGGTTAGAAGAATTTCGTCCCGAAATTCAAGTGTTACTAGCGTTAACAGGTTTGCTTGCAAAGAGGTGAGGATACTTTTGTAACATGTAATCCTCCCGCTCCCAAGTATATTCAGGCCCACGCCTTGTGTTCCAATGGACTTTTACTATCGGGATTTTGCTTCTCTTAAGACGCTTGACTTCCCTATCGAGTATTTCCATTGGTTCCTCTACGATGTGCAGTTTATTGTTGATTTGGACTTCTTCCAAAGGCACGGTTACTGCTTCATCAGCTAAACACTTTTTAAGGTTCGATACGTGAAACGTGTTGTGAATAGCACTTAACTCCATTGGCAAATCCAGTTTATAAGCTACCGGTCCAATTCTTTCCGTGATCTTAAATGGTCCAACATACCTTGGACTCAACTTTCCTCTTTTCCCAAAACGAACTGTTCCCTTCCAAGGGGATACTTTTAAAAAGACTCTATCACCAATTTGAAATTCTAGAGGCTTTCTTCGATTGTCCGCATAGCTCTTCTGACGATCTTGAGTTGCTTTAAGCCTATCTCTGATAACTGCAATCTTGTCGGTGGTTTCTTGTACGATATCCGGACTAGATAGCTGACTATCTCCTATTTCCAACCAACAAAGAGGTGATCGACACTTGCGTCCATATAGAGCTTCATATGGCGCACACTTGATACTAGTGTGATAGCTATTGTTGTATGAGAATTCGACTAACGGCAAGTGGTTATCCCAACTTCCTCCAAAATCTATTACACATGCCCGAAGCATGTCCTCCAACGTCTGAATGGTCCGCTCACTCTGACCATCCGTTTGAGGATGATAAGCCGTGCTTAAGTTTAACTGCGTTCCTAATGCTTTTTGGAGTGATTGCCAAAATCGAGATGTAAAACGACTATCTCTATCCGATATAATGGAAATTGGAACTCCATGCCGCGTAACGATCTCCTTGATGTAGATCTGAGAAAGCTTTTCCATCTTATAATCTTCTCGAATCGGTAGGAAATGTGCGGACTTCGTAAATCGATCTACTATAACCCAAATCGTGTCATGCCCCTTGGCAATTCTTGGGAGTTTGGTTATAAAATCCATAGTGATTTGCTCCCATTTCCAATGGGGGGATTTCCGGTTGTTGCAACAGTCCCGATGGCTTTTGATATACAGCCTTGACCTTTGCACACGTTATGCATTTTCCTACATATATGGCAATATCCTTCTTCATTCCTGGCCACCAATAGTATTCCCTTAAATCCTTGTACATCTTATCCGCTCCTGGGTGAATTGAATACTTCGATTTATGAGCCTCCTCAAAAATCGTTTCCCGTAGGTTGTCAGCCTTTGGGATCCACACTCTGCCCTTAAAGTAACGTATTCCATCAATCTTAGTTTCAAAACTAGACTCTAAACCATGAAGAGTCTCCCCTTCAGATTTTCAGGTTTCAATGCTTCAATCTGAGCTTCAAAAATCCGGGTTTTCAAACTCGTTTGAACCAGTGCTCCTAACGCTCGGGCTCGTGAAGGTTTTACCCTTTCTTTCCTACTCAAGGCATCGGCTACCACATTTGCCTTACTTGGGTGGTAACGTATCTCACAATCGTAATCGCTGATAAGTTCTACCCATCTTCTTTGCCTCATGTTCAGCATCTTTTGATCAAAGATGTGTTGAAGACTTTTATGATCGGTGAAAATAGTACACTTGGTACCATATAGGTAATGTCTCCATATCTTCAGAGCAAATACCACCGCTCCGAGTTCCAAATCGTGTGTGGTATAGTTCTTTTCGTGAACTTTTAATTGTCTCGAGGTATATGCTATCACCTTATCATTTTGCATCAATACGCAACCTAATCCTTGATGTGATGCGTCACAATACACTACAAAATTTTCCGTTCCCTTTGGTAAAGCTAAAATCGGTGCATTGCACAACTTTTTCTTCAGAAGTTGAAATGCTTCTTCTTGTGGAATTCCCCAAACGAATTCCTTCTCCTTTTGGGTTAATGTGGAAAGGGGTTTAGCGATCTTAGAAAAATTCTCGATAAAACGTCGATAATACCCTGCCAAGCCTAAAAATTGGCGAATTTCCGTTGGAGTCCTTGGGGCTTCCCATTTCTTAATGGCTTCCACTTTAGTCGGGTCCACGTGAATCCCTTTCTCTCCGATTACGTGACCTAAGAAATGTACTTCCCGAATCCAAAATTCGCACTTAGAGAATTTGGCATATAACTTCTGTTCCTTAAGGAGCTCTAAAATCACTTTTAGATGCTGCTCGTGATCCTTCTTACTCTGAGAATAGATTAATATGTCATCGATGAACACAATCACAAACTTATCAAGATATAGCCTACATACTCTATTCATTAGATCCATAAACACAGCTGGCGCGTTCGTCAATCCAAATGGCATAACTAAAAACTCGTAGTGTCCATAGCGAGTTCTAAAAGCTGTCTTAGGAATATCTTCCTCTCGGACCCTCAACTGATGATATCCCGATCGAAGATCGATTTTAGAAAAGTAAGTTGCACCTTGCAACTGGTCGAACAAATCGTATATTCGAGGGAGAGGATATCGGTTCTTGATTGTTAACTTATTAAGGTCCCTATAATCGATACACATTCGGAATGCTCCATCCTTTTTCTTGACAAAAAGAATCGGTGCTCCCCAGGGTGATGAACTCGGTCGAATAAATCCCTTATCCAAAAGTTCTTGAAGTTGATTCGATAACTCTTGCATTTCCGCAGGTGCTAGGCGATACGGGGCCTTGGCTACGGGCGCTGCTCCAGGTACAAGATCGATCTGAAATTCGACTTGTCTAAAAGGTGGAAGTCCAGGCAAATCGTCTGGAAATACTTTTGGGTGATCCTTCACCATAGGAATATCTTGGACTCGCCTCTCCTCAGACTTCTTCTCAATTACTTGCGCCAAGAACGCAACATACTTCTTCCTCAAATACTTATGGACCTTCATACATGATACTATCTTCAGATTCCTTCCAACTCTATCTCCTTGAACGACTAAGGTTTCTCCGCCTTGTAATGGTAACCTAACCGTCTTTTCAAAACAACTAACCTCAGCTCGGTGCTTAGACAACCAATCCATGCCTATTACTACATCAAAACTCCCCAATTCAATTGGAATAAGATCAACACTAAACAGTTTATCCGCTAAATTCAAAGTACAACCTAAGATTACATCCTTAGCTTCTAATTCAAATCCATTAGCAACCTCAACAATATAAGCATTCGGCATTTTCTTAGATTCTAGATTGATCAAAGGCCTAAAATCTAACGAAACAAAACTCTTATCGGCACCAGTGTCGAATAATACGGATGCATAATAATCGTTTAGAAGAAACGTACCTGTCACCACATTGGGGTCTCGACGTGCTTCTTCTGCTCCTATGACAAATGCCCTTCCTCGAGCTTGTCCTCCTTGGTTTCCCTGATTGGCTTGCCTTGCTTGATACCCAGCGTTGTTATTGTTTGGTCCTCTTTTCAGCCTTGGGCACACATTTCGGAAGTGATCCGGACTTCCTCACTCAAAGCATACCCTTCCTTCTTCCTTCACATTCTTTATCGTCTTACAAAATCGAGCTAAGTGACCCTTTTGCTTACAGATGCTACAGATGAGACAGGCTCCCTCGTGATGTGAACCACATTGGTTACACTTTGGTTGAGGCCTATTGTAACGTCCTACTTCCTTAGCATTCATCCCAAAATTTCCCACTACTTTCTTGTTTCCACTTGAACTACCTCCACTTGCCTTTCCCAAATAATTCTCCGGCCTTCTCTTAATACCGACACCTTTCTGAGTTAGAGTTCCCGCTCTGACCGCATCATGGGTCAAACTAGTTGCTAGTGCCACGGCGGCTTGGATTGTGGTCGGACTTGATGACTTTACCATTCCTCTGATTTCCGGGGTTAATCCATACAGATATCGGTCGATCCGCTTGCTCTCCGGGATAACCATGTGTGGTACTAACTTCGCAAGTTCGTGAAAACGAGCGGTGTAGCGATCTATGCCCGAACCAACCATAGTAAGATCCCAAAGTTCAGCCTCTAATTTCTGAACCTCGCTTTTGGGACAGTATTCCTCCATGAGCAATTCCTTGAACTCAGTCCAGGTCAGTTTGTACGCATCTTCCCTTCCACGGGTTTGTACTTGAATGTTCCACCAAGTTAGAGCTCGCTTTTGCAACTAACAGGCCGCATACTCTACCATGCGATCCTCCGAACACTTACAGATATGAAGTACTGACTCCATACTATCAAACCATGAGAGTAATCCTATAGCACCTTCCGTTCCATGAAACTCCTTGGGCTTACAAGTCATGAATGTCTTGTAGCTACATCCCCTATTGTCTTGAGTGTTATTAGGAGTTCCTCCTCCTACACTAACATTTCTTTGACTCTCATTAATACCCGCAGTAACTTGAGCTATGATGTTAGGTATCGCCTCTTGGATACCTTGAGCTATGAGTTGGGCGATATCGGGGTTCGGATCAGGATTTCCTCCCGTGTGCTGTGTGGATCTTCGTGGTGGCATTTTTCTAAAACACAATTGCAAAAATCGAGTTGATTAAAAATTTGAGTAATTAACGGCGGATGTTTTTGTAAAGAATACATTTGAAGTTTCGAATGTGTTGGGAAAATAATTGAATAAGTATTGCACGTTTCACATATATAATTAAAACATAAAAATGCCTTTTCATTGAAGTCATTAATAATAGCCGACTACTTACAAAATTTCTGATGTGTATCGCACATCAGTATAGAATTACAAACTGAAATTTAAGATTGAAACAACTAGAAATTAAAAAGTTCCATTTTCTAAATTTTCCACCGTCCACGTCAATATCCGCCCCGATGTACTTCGATCGAAACCCATAACACCAATAGCGTCAACAGCATCACTACTACTATGCTCATTATCTCGGCTCGTAAAGCTATCCTCCGAGCTAGTTTCGCTCCGCTCACGGCTTCGGATGACATGTTGGTCAAAAGGTGGCTTAATTCCACTAGCTCGGTTATCACTTGACTCTGATGACTGACTCTTGTTTGACATCCGTGCAAGTCCATTGCCACGGCCCTAAAGCGTTGCTCTTCGGTCCAAGTCATGTCAGGCGCTCGACTAATCGGCACTCCCTCGATCACCCGTGAGGGTTCCGGTGCGTCTCGCTGATCAGACCTAAAAGACACTCGTCTAGGTATTGGCACGCTCTTCCTAGCGGTTTGCCTCGTACGTGGACCCCTAGGTGGCATCACTACCGGGATAGGTTGTGGAGGAGCCACAACCGGAGGCATCCTCGACTCATCATAAGGGTATCGTTCCACGTCGGACGTACGCTCACTTGATGGCGTGTAGGAAGGTTCCGAGCTCGATGATGATGACGACATGGTATTGCTGAAGTAAGAGTGTGATGAGGATGTTGACATAGTGATACTGAAGTAAGAGTGTATAACATTACTACCGCGCAAGATAAAGACTAAGCGTACTATACTATTGCATACTATAGGCAATAACTACGCTCCTACTAGGCATACAACGTGAAGCATCAAGTGTGAAAACACACATCTTCCTAGTATATCCATTTCCGGTCTCGCATTACTCTTTCTTTAATTAAACATAGGTGATCAGGCTTTGTTTAATTAAAGACAAATGATGCAATACCCGAATTAGTTATACTAGCAACATGTTTAGCAAATTAAATGTTCATTCCCGTTTTTCGTTATAGTTGCAGTTTTCCAAAGGAAAACCGGTATTCTCTATAACCTTTAGCTCTGATACCAATCTGTCACACCCCGCTAAAGCGGAAACACGGGATGTGCAGCTCAAGTTTCATAGCAAAAGTTACAAGATCACAACAACCATCAAAATACATTCAGAGGTTAAACCTTGTCTTTTACAATTGTTTTTACGGAAGGGAAATGAACATGAAATTTAAAGATAGTAAAGAAAAGCTTCATCACGTGTAGCCTTCCTAAGTTCCAACCTTAAAGACGTTCTCCTGAAAAGCATGTAAATGAGAGTGTCAACTAATGAATAGTTGGTGAGATCACAGGTTTAAATAGTATAACATTGTTGCCATTGCAAAATATGTTGCAAATCCACACAAGGGATAAATAATACGGTTATAAAAACCACTTGTTTGCCATTGCAAAATAGTTTAGATCCACACAAGGGATAAATAAAACGGTTATCAGAACCACTTGTTTGCCATTGCAAAATAGTTTAGATCCACACAAGGGATAAATAAAACGGTTATCAGAACCACTTGTTTGCCATTGCAAAATAGTTTAGATCCACACAAGGGATAAATAAAACGGTTATCAGAACCACTTGTTTGCCATTGCAAAATAGTTTAGATCCACACAAGGGATAAATAAAACGGTTATCAGAACCACTTGCTCGAGGTGATCATATGTAAAATGCTAAGTTATTGAGCCCGTTACCCGACCTATATCGACATAATTTGCCCCTACTACAACGGTGGAATCATTCCACATACGCGCATGTTCTATCACCAACAATACGCAATACAACAATAATTATGCACTCAAACAAGCGCTACTTGTGAGTGGGGGTGTCAACCCAAATAACGTTATTCATAATTACCAACGGCTCACACTCGTGAGTTAAACGGGTAACGTATACGTGAACGGGGACTTTATACATGATAGCAATCTAAACTCAAACTTACAACATTTGCAAAACATAGATACCATAGAGCATAAATAAACAAGTTTCGTATTTCCAAGAAAACGATATAATCGATGCATAAAATATTTGTAGTAACCACATGCTTTTCACCCCAAAATATGTAAAACATTGAAAAGGGGCTGTGAATACTCACATGATACGTGATAGAATCCAGGAATCTCCCACAAATACTCCGAGATGATCCTACTTCAAACCTATGAACGTAAGGTCACTAGTGAGTTCTCAATCTCGAAGGTTCGGTACTAATTATCCAAATCATCATAAAATGCCTTGTTGTGTTTTAATATTATAACGTAATAAACGTATACATTGTTATTCTTAGATTTAAGTTTCCACAATTTCGTCCCAATAAGTAACGAAAAGGGTTTTAAAGAACATAAACATATTTAGTACATATTTATGTATAAACCGAAATTTTATCGTAACGACGATAAATTTAGGGGTCGTAAACCAAATGACAAATATTTAAATGTATAAATATATAGACATAATATATATTTATACTCCAATATTTCATCATAAAATGATGAAATGTGATCAAGAATAAAATGCATAAATATATTTAATATATTATATATATAAACATTTCACAATTTCATCATAAAAGATGAAAAGGGATAAAGAATAAATAAAATGCATAAATAAAAGACATAAATAAATTTCATAAATAAAAGATATACTTATATACTCCACTATTTCATCATGAAATGATGAAATGGGATTAGAAATAGTCCTTATAATAAATAATAAATTGTCCTTTACTGTCCAGAATTTGATGTCACTTTGTGTCCAACTTTGGGTAACTTCCAGGTATTATTTGATCATGAAATTTTATGTCCAGTTGGTTCAATGAGTTAGGAAACGTTTGGCATTAGTTTCATAATTTTTGGAAGAGTATAAGTACATGAAATAATACACGACGTAAAACCCGACAGAATACTTTGCTGTTTGCATCCGGATTTTGTGAGGACTGTTTGATAAATAAAATCTTTGCGTTTTTAAATGAAACCACTTGGGTTTGAATCTTAACACACTAAAATGAATTCCAGAAAAAGAATCACTCCATTTGGAGTTAAAATGAGTGAGATATGACTCTTTGATGTGAGGTGTAATTTCTGGCAGCAAGCTGTCCAACCAACACCTTGTGCATGTGCACCCAACTTGACTTTTAAACCAAAATTCTTATTCCTTTGCATGCAAAATCCGATTTGACTCTCATCCATACAAATATTTTCAGTTCCAAACATATTTATGATCCATTTAAAATGCATGCAAAACAACCATCAACTCAAACCTTGAACACTTTTGCAAAAGACCCAATTTGAAGTTTGTTGATGTTCTTGCTAAGAACATCAACATGCAACTAAAAATTCAGTATTTTGAGCTCATGCATGTGGGTTTAAATGTGTTTTTAGTGGTTTTCAAAGATACATTCGTAAGACTCTTGAACAAAAATGATGGATCTTTCAAGATTACTACATGCATGTGTTTAAAATGTTCATCTTTGATCTTAACCTTGGTTTGATTTTGGATTCGCCATCTTTTACTAACAAAAGATGTTATGATGGTAAATCTACAAACATTAAGACCCATAAAGATGATTTTAAAAGATGTGAAGAAAGTGTAACAAAAAGATGAAGATCATACTTTTAAAAATGCAAAAATATGAAAGAGACTTGAAAGAATGTGTGTGGTTTTTACCCAACACACTTATGTTTACCTTAGGTTATCTTGAACTCTTGAAGACTTTGATTTCTGGGGCTAGAGTTGTGATGAAGGTTTGAAGGTTTGAAGACGAAGATATGAAGATTTGAAGGTGGAGAGAGAGAGGGATGATAACTAGAGAAAGAGTGAAATGAGAGAATGGTTTAACAAGTGAAATATAGATGTTTATTAATGCAAAATGAGAGAGAGGGGAGGGGATGGCCGGCCCTCACATGGGGGGGGGGGGGGGTGTGACATTTAAGTATTTTGTTACTTCTTGTATAAAAATAAAAGTCTAAATACAAGTATTTTCTTTTTAAAGTAAAATACATGTATATATGCATAAAGTAAAGTATTTATATATATAAAATATAATTGAAATATATAATTTATCAATTACATAAATACTTGTAGTATATAAATATTTTAGGTTGGCATTTTATGAGATTTATGGATAATTTCCTAATTCAAGGATTTCTTAGGCAAAATTTCTCAATTTTTCCTATTGTACCGGGTTTACTGCTAAAATTGCACTGTGTAAACTATGTCAAAAAAATAAGGTTTCCAAAACCGTTATAACCTGAGATGTGAATTTGACAGTTGTCACGATTCCTTTTTCCCTCAAATCTGTTGTCCTTATTCTTTCCATCATAATTCCTTGACCCAGAAGAGTACCTCGGGTTGTTAGAAGTTGGTTTCCTATAAAACGTCTTTTGAAAATGCCTAGTTAACAGAGTCATCGCTTGCTCCAGCTCGACACCTGTTGATCCAAACCCTCAGGGATTTGATAATGACCCTAAGAAACACTTAGTGAAAATTGTAAGTAGATAATATGTATTAGAGTTTCACTATCGCTGATAAGTACTAACTCTGTTCAGTACCACTGATAGGAAACTCACACTCTTTAAATTACACATTCAGCGAACATTGTTCATCAGCGAGACCTAAGCATGTTCAACCTTACTGATGATCGTTGATACCTTATGTTGTTTACTTATGATCCCTGAAGATAAGTTTCACGTCAATCATGTTCTACGATGAAGTCTAAGATCAAGCCAAAGAACCAGTGACAAAGTCTACTAATGAACTGATGTGGATATCAGTGAAGCCAAGACCTGTCCACTCAACGTGAAGTTTAAAGTAGAAGACTTCAACGAACGCTGAACTTTATCATTCGCTGATAAAGAATCATTCAACGAACGCTGATCATGAAGCCTCCTCTACAAGCAACTATTGTCTTATCTCCTTGCATGCCTCCGTACGATAATTTCAGAACAGACATCCCTTTTGTCCAGAATTGTACAACCAACTCTAATTCTACACTGTTCATCATGCGGCCACTAGGTTGTCTACTGAAGTCAAACCATGCAACCAACCAGAGGATGCCACGTGTAAAGTTGTACTGATATGCATTAAATGCATGCAGTATAAAAAGGAAACCCTAGTTCATCCTTTGAACAACTTCGGCCATTTCTTCTCTTTGCTGAATCTGTGTGTTAGAATATTTTCCTTAATATTCTTAATTTCTCTCTATCTTATTTCTAGTGCAAGAAATTTTAGTGATTCTCATAGTTTGTTTAGATTAAGTTTATTCCTTAATCTTGTTCTGCAACAAACTGTAAATTGTTTGATACATATCAATAAACAATTTAGAAAAGTAAAAATTGTGTGTTTGTATACAACCCCCCCCCCTCTTCTACAAACTTGTATAACCCCTTTGGGACCAACACGTAGTATCAGAGCAGTTTGTTTAATCTAATAAACAAGATCTTGCTTATACTAATCTCTTTTCTCTTCCTTGCTATTTTCTAAAATGGCTAACACCACAAACACAAACTATATCGATAATGGCTCTCTTGCTAAACCCCCTAGATTTTCCAAAGATAACTATAATCTCTGGAAAAATAGGATGATGCTCTTTTTAGAAGGTGTAGATCCTACTATGCCTTACTACATCGAAAATGGTCCATATATTCCTGTTATCATTGACCCTGAAGTTCCAGCCACTGCTACTAGAGCTGCCATTCCTGAAAGAATTATTCCCAGGGCAGTTAACACGTAGACTGATGAAGACAAGAAGAAGGTGGCTATCGACACTAAGGCCAGATCTATTCTCTCTATGGCTCTTCCTGATGAAGTCTACCACTCCGTCATGAACCTAAAAACTTCTAAAGCCATATGGGACACAATATGTGTTCAATATGAAGGTACATCTGAAGTCCAGGACTCAAGAAAGATTAACCTGGTAAGACAGTATGAAAGCTTCATTTGTGGTAAGAATGAAACTCTATCTGAAGTTCACCAACGTTTTAACTATTTAGTCATTGACTTAAAAACTTTTGGTAAGGAATATTCTAACTTTGAGATACTGACAAAGTTTCTGGAAAGTCTTCCTGAAAGTTGGGTGTTAGGACACTAAAGTTGTCCTTTATATTAGAAAGTTTTGTAAATCAAAGGCTTTGTAAATGGGCTTATGCTTAAGTATTGTAACAAGGGAGGTAGACTATAAATAGGTCTTGTATTGTAGTTTGTAAAAAACACTTTCATAATTCAAGATGTAGATTCTAAACAATCTTGTGTTCTCTCTAGTTTAGATTTACTTTTCTAATAAAGCTTCTACCTCTTCTTGTTCCAAAATCATGGATTGTTGGAGATCATGGACCAAACAACGCCTAACAGAAAAGAACCCATTATGAAATGGGTACCTAAGAAACTCTCACTTGCCTTGCAGAATTCAGATGGTTTCGCATCAGCCCGATCCGAATTGATATGGTTTCGGATTCCATTTGATCCGAATTGATGGTTTTGGATCCTTTTAATATGAGAAATTTATTATTTGGGTTGTGAAATATATTTATTATTGTAGTTTGGAACCCCCGTGCTAAGTCTCAGGAGGGGACATTGTTCATGGATTTTAGCATAAAGCGTGTGTGACATCACTCTCAGATTCAGTTTGCCACATACTTTTAGCAATTGTCAAAGTTTAAAAGAGCTCAAGTTTTTCAAGATTTTCAGAAGGTGAGTGTTGAAATTCAGTCTTTGATTGGATTGGAAGAGACGTTTGAGTATTTGCAATCATTATTCTGAAGTTTTGTAGACGATGCTAGACCTTTGAGTGCTCTTTATCATTCTTCTGACCTGATCAACTAGAAGTGTGAGTGCTTGCAATCATTGTTATGGTGCTTTGGTTGTGATTCAGACTTTTGAATGCTTATAATCATCCAGCTATTTCTTGAAGATTGAAGTTCTGGATTCTCTTGATTCAGTGGTTTGAAGTATTTTGAAGATGAGCATTTCTCTACAGTTGCTGAACAATGTTATTTGCTTGGGTTGTCTCATCCCTACCGAGTAGCGCGTGTCTTTTTACCGTTCCTCCTTCTAGCAAATTCAGACCAAGCTCTTAAGCCGCTATAATTGATCAGGACTGATGTGAATTTTTCTAGAGTTGTTTTGGGACTCTGACTAAATGCATTCAGAACTCAAAGTTCTGACTAAGTGCATTCAAAGTTCTACGTCATTGATTTTAAAATTCTGACTAAATGCATTCAGAATTTACAGTTCTGACTAAGTGCATTCAGAATTATGATCATATGTATTCAGAATTCAAATCAAGAGTGATCAGATTTAGACTTGGTTTATCTAAGAGCAACTTTCAAGGGGGAGCCGAGCCTACATTTGAAGAATGCACCGCTAAAGTTGATCATGACTGATCTGAATTATCTTTATGTTGATTCAGAACTCTGACTAAATGCATTCAGAATTCTATGTTCTTACTAAGTGCATTCAAAGTTCTAAGTCCTTGATTTTAAAATTCTGACTAAGTGCATTCAGAATTCAATGTTCTGACTAAGTGCATTCAGGATTGTTATCTTATATATTCAGGATTCAGATCGAGAGTGATCAGCCCTTGTTTTTTCAAGAAAAATCAAGGGGGAGAGGAGCTAAAGATTTCAAGATGATTTTGCTTTCCAAAATTTTAGGGGGGAGAATGTTAGGACACTAAAGTTGTCCTTTATATTAGAAAGTTTTGTAAAGCAAAGGCTTTGTAAATGGGCTTTTGCTTAAGTATTGTAACAAGGGAGATAGACTATAAATAGGTCTTGTATTGTAGTTTGTAAAAAACACTTTCATAATTCAAGATGTAGATTCTAAACAATCTTGTGTTCTCTCTAGTTTAGATTTACTTTTCTAATAAAGCTTCTACCTCTTCTTGTTACTAAATCATGGATTGTTAGAGATCATGGACCAAACACTGGGACAGTTATTCAATATGTCTTAAGCTCTCAAAGGATCTAAAATCTATGACCCTTTCTACCTTATTTGGCACTATGCTCAATCATGAGCAGTCGTGTCATCTTAAGAAGAATCTTGTAAAAGATTCCAAAAGCACACCTGTTGCTTTACTCTCTTCAGAGTTGGTGCCTACTCAGCGTTCTACTATCACTATCACTGAGTTGGAATCTAACCCTGATGAATCATCAGAAGCTGATCGTTCATAAATTGATGAGTCACTGGCCCTCCTGACTAATTCTTTCAGGAGATTCGCCAGAAAGAGTAACTTCAGAAGAAATAAACCCCTTTCCCTCACTGACAAGCCAAAATCTTCAACCCCTGTAGATAAGGCAACTGCCACTTGCTATAACTGTGAAAAGATAGGTCACTTTGCTAGTAAGTGCATGGAAAAGAATGTCTTTAAACCCTCATCTTCTTTCAAGAAATCCTCTAACCCCAGGCTAGAGATGACAAGTACAATAAGCTGAAAGAAAAGTATGCAAAGCTGAAAAGCTTTAAGAAGAAAGGCAAAGGCATGATCGCTGAAGATCATGACTGGGCTCTTTCTGATGAAGAATCATCTGACTCTGAAGATGATGAAGCCAACCTCTGCCTCATGGCCAAAATAGAAGAAGAGGAAGAACAAACTGAAATTCCCTCTACTTATACATCCACCTCTCAGGTATCAAACTCTCTCACTGATACTCAAACTTCAGCCCTTAGTGACATCGAAAGACGTCGGACCGTCGATCTTTTGACTATTGATTTATAGGATGCAATGAATGGCAAGACCAAAGCTGAAAAACTAAATATTGATCTTGCTGAACAGCTTAAGAATTGTTACTTAGAAATTCAAAATCTTTCTAAAATAGAAGAAAATTTAAAAGATCAGGTCTTTATAAATCAAATCATTCGTATTGAACGAGAAGATGTTGTCTCTGCATCAAAGGCTGAAAAGGCTACTGTTGAAGGATGGTGTAAATCCTCAACAACGATCACTGAGATATTGAAAGCTCAGATTCCCCTAAGTGACAAACGTAGTATTGGTTATAAAGTTGACACTGAAGAACCAACCACTGATCGTTCCATGCTTAAATTTGGAATGTTCGTATCCTCAATCCCTGATACTTCTTCATCTCAGTGTTCCTCTTCTAAAACTCCCACTCCTGAGGAAAAACCTACCTTAAACTCTAAAGGTAAAGTTAAGGAAAACGTTTTTAATCAAAAACCTCAGAAGGGTACCTTTGTACCTAAGCTGAATGTTTCTAAACCTTCAGTGATTCATCCCTCTACTTCTAAGAACAAGATCCCTGGATTTATTCAGCGATCTACTCCTAGAATCAGAGTGGATGTAATTGGTAAGAAATCCGAAGAACTGATAGTTCCTCCAATTTCCAATGCCAAAGGTTGACGGGCGTCGAGACCGTCAAATAATAAGTATTATTTTCTAACTGTCCCGAATTACAATATAAATTGTAATAGTGGTAAGTCAGGTCGAATCCACGGGGATTGGTTGTGACAATTATTTTTCTTCTACACGTTACGTAAAAAGGGGGGTTTGGATTTGATTAACTAAAAAAATGCGACTAAAACTAATTATAAACGATGAAATAAAACCCAACATTAGTTTAATTTCGATTAAGATGATGGCACCTATCATTGATTCCAAGAACGTAAACATAAAGAATGAACCTAAGTTGATTATAGTCGTTAACAAGCTCTAACGACCTATATTTTTCCTTAATTCACACCGGTTAAAATAAGCTCTTCAACCGGATCTTAATCACAAATAAGAAATTAAATAAGCTCTTAATTTCTTTAGAAGTGATTAGCTTTATCGAACTAGAAAAATACCAAGTCAAAGCAATAAGCTCGTAAGCTCGGCTTATTATAGCCTTGATTGCAAGATTTCAAGAACTCAAATTGAAAACCATTGAATTCAAAGAGTTCCATTGTTACTCATCAAAACCAAAAGACAATTACGTATCTAATATTTTGACTAACAATCTTTCATAAGAGATTCAAGTAATTGATCAAGTTAATTGAAAACCCAAACGAAATTGACATTAAAAATGGAAATCAAGAAAATAGGTTTGTCCCAAACGATTACAATGGAATCTCGAAGTGTAACCATCAAAATCTAATCAAACTAATGATGGAATGAAAACTAGGGTTACAACTAAAAAGAAATTACCAAATGATTAAGTGAAATTGATGGAGAAATTGCTCCAAATCAGTCTCCTTCTTGCTCTCTTCTTCCCCAAATACGTTTCTGAAATTGAATTCTCCCCAATCGTTGGTTTTCAGCCCACTCTTAAACTCTCCAATCAAGAAACCGCCAAAATTGGGTGCACGATCTGATTCCGAAGCGCGCGGTTTGGCCTGCGGCTTAAGGTCGCGGGATAGGTCGCGTATGTCTCTGTTCGTTCTTCCAAACTGCTGCCGACTCCTCTTTTCTGCCGAGCGACCATCTGTTCTCTAAGGGTTTAATTGTTGCTGGACCTCAAGAGGTTTGTTTGGGCCTCAAGTGGTTTGATTGTCCCTTTTTTATCTTCAATCGTGGGCTGACAACACATATGAAAAGATACCAAAATTAAGTTTATCTCTTTTTTTTCTTTTTTTTAATCTTTCTTTTTGCTGCAGCATGTACGAAACACAAGCAAACATATTAAAACTATATATTTTTTTTCAACTTTAATTTAATTATAACACTAATATACTAAAGGTTACAATATTAAGGGTAAGTTAATTATAAAAACAACACTAAAATTGTATGGAAATTTAACATAAAAGTGTATAAAATTGGTGCTTATCAAAGGTATACTTGGTGCTGGCCCTGCTCATTTAAAATTATCGGCTAAGCATGCAAATGGTCCTAGAATCAGAGTGGATGTTATCACTGTGGACTTTCCGATCACATTGCTAGTAAGTGCCCTACAGCCACCAAAGCTGAAAAGTTAGCTAAGGTGAAGATCTCTGCCCCCAAGGCAAAGAAGACCAATCCTGGTGCAAATCAGGTTAAGGTGAAACCAACCACTGAGGTTAAGAAATTAACCAAAGTGAAGACTAGTCCTGAAGCTGAATCTTTAAATGCTGCGAAGATTGTTGAACCTTCCACTTCCTCTACCACCACTGACAAATATGGACCCATAGTGAAATGGGTGCCCAAGTCAAACTAATCTTCCTTTGTTTGCAGGTCCTGAAGGGTATCTGGTATCTCGATAGCGGATGCTCTAGACATATGACTGGCAAAAAGAAACTGCTCGCTGAATATAAGGAAGAAAAGGGCCCCTCGAAGACCTTTGGTGGAAATGGAAAAGGCTATACCCGAGGGTTTGGTGTACTTTCTAATGGTACAACTACCTTCAGAAGAGTCGCATATGTTGAAGGACTGAAGCACAATATTCTGAGCATCAGTCACCTATGTGACAAGGACTACAAGGTGTGTTTCACTAAGGAATCCTGCTTTGTTACTGACAAAAAGGAGAAGATCGCTCTCAGCGGATACCGTTTGGAAAATGTTTATGTTATAAACATAGACTCGACAACCACTGAGAACTCATGTTTCTTCTCAAAAGCCTCGTCTGATGTCAACTGGTTATGGCATAAGAGGCTCTCTCATCTCAACTTTAAGACACTGGATACTCTTTCTTCAAAAGAATTGGTCACTGGTCTACCTCAACACTCATATGCTAAGGAATCTCTATGTTCAGCGTGTGAGAAAGGAAAACAAACCAAAGCAAGCTTCAAATCTAAGCAAGTTTCCTCAGTGTCATCTCCTCTTCAACTTCTCCACATGGATTTGTTTGGTCCTGTCAACAAACAATCCCTCGCTGGAAAGAAATATACACTGGTCATAGTTGATGAATTCCCTCGCTATACCTGGGTTATGTTTCTCCGTTCTAAGAGTGACACCCCTGAAGAACTCATCACTTTCGTCAGGAAAATGGAGGTCCTGAATAATATGACCGTTCGCTCAATAAGGAGTGATCACGGGACTGAATTTAAAAACAGTTCCCTTGATTCCTTCTTTGAAAGTAAGGGTATTTCTCACAACTTTTCTTCAGTGAGAACACCACAACAAAACAGAGTAATTGCAAGAAGAAATCGAACAATCATCGAAGTTGCACGTTCAATTCTCGGCGATTCACATCTACCTACTCAGTTCTAGGCAGAAGCTGTCAACACTGCTTGTTTCACTCAAAACAGGTAGCTGATTGTCAAAAGATTCAAGAAGATAGCCTACGAACTTTTCCATGGGAGAAAGCCTTCAATTAACTTTCTTCACATCTTTGGATGTCAGTGTTTCATACTGAACAACAGGGATGCCCTAGGAAAGTTTGATCCCAAGGCTGATGATGGAATTTTTCTTGGATATTCTTCTATCTCCAAATCCTTCAGAGTCTTCAATCGAAGAAGACAAACTGTGGAAGAAACAATCCACGTCACTTTTGACGAATCCCGGTCAGCGAACTCAAGACCTTCTGCTGATAATGAAGAACTGAATCAATGGATGTTTTCTCATCTTGGTGATTCAGAAGCTGCCCCTACTCCTCAAGTCAATACTCCTGCCGCTGATGATGATCCTATTATCATCCCAAGCATGCATACAAGTGAGCTGAATCTTCATGGGTTTCAGTTGTTCCTCTCAACACTATGCCTGCTTCTGAACCATCTACCTCAGATATCCCATCTACTTCTCAACAATCAGTAAATGAAATGACATCTGAACCACTTCCTCTCTTGCCTGAAATACAAGAAGTTATTGAAGCCTCTTCTTCAGCTATTCCAGAAGTTCAGATTGAGTTAGCTAATCATGCTCCGACTCAACGATGGACTATAAATCACCCTATTGATCAGATTCTTTGTGATCCAAACGCTGGTGTTCAGACTCGACGAAGTGCAGGTAATATTTGTTTATTTGTTAACTTTATTTCTCTGATTGAACCAAAGAAAACAGATGATGCCCTCAGAGATCCAAACTGGTTCAGCGCCATTCAAGAAGAGTTGACAGAATTTGAAAGAAACAAAGTTTGGACTCTCGTTCCAAGACCATCTAACAAGTCAGTGATAGGCACTAAATGGGTCTATCGAAACAAGTTGGATGAACATGGAACTGTAACCCGCAACAAGACTCGTCTTATTGCTCAGGGATACAGACAAGAGGAAGCCATAGACTACGACAAAACATTTGCCCCAGTGGCAAGACTCGAAACTATTCGTCTATTTCTAGTATACGCTGTTCACAACGACTTCAAAGTATACCAGATGGATGTTAAATCAGCGTTTCTCAATGGAAGGCTGAATGAAGAAGTCTACGTAGAACAACCTCCAGGATTCACTGATCTTAAGCATCCAGGTTATGTATATAAACTAGATAAGGCACTTTATGGCTTAAAGCAAGCTTCTCGTCAATGGTATGACACTCTCTCTACTTATCTCCGTATTGAAAAATTTGAGCGTGGTAAAATCGATAAAACTCTATTTTCAGGAAAGTAAAAGTTCATATCATTCTTGTTCAAATATATGTCGATGATATTATATTTGGTTCTACTAACCCTGACTTATGTACTCGTTTTGCTGAGAGAATGAAAGCTGAATATAAAATGAGTATGATGGGTGAACTAACCTATTTCCTTGGTCTTCAAATCAAACAGAATGAAAAAGGTACTTTTTATCACCAAGGTAAATATGTTAAAGATATGTTGAAAAAGTTTGATTTAAATCAAAGCTCAGCTATGAAAACCCCAATGGCACCGCCGCTGACACATAACAAATATCCCTCAGGGAAACCTGTTAATGTCACAGCATACCGTGGGATGATCGGATCTATTATGTATCTTACAGCTAGCCGTCCTGATATTATGTATGCAACTTGTTTGTGTGCACGATATCAAGTTGAACCTAAGGAATCTCATTTGATCGCTGTAAAGCGTATTTTTCGATACCTTAAGGGTACTCCTAACCTAGGTCTTTGGTATCCCAAAGACTCAGGGTTTGATCTAATCGCCTATTTAGATAGTGATTTTGCAGGATGCAAATTGGATAGGAAAAGCACCACAGGAGGCTGTCAGCTCCTGGGAGGAAAGTTGGTGAGTTGGACAAGTAAAAAGCAAAACTCAGTGTCCACCTCAACCGCTGAAGCTGAGTATGTAGCTGCTGGAAGCTGTTGTTCTCAGGTCTTGTACATGAGAAATCAACTACTTGACTATGACCGTCAACTCTCCAAAATTCCAATCTATTGCGACAGCACTAGTGCCATCGTCATAGCAAACAATCTAGTGCTACACTCAAATACCAAACACATCGAAATCAGGTATTATTTTATCAGAGATCATGTGATGAATGGTGATATAGAACTTCATTTTATCCCAACTGATTTTCAGTTAGCTGATCTTTTCACCAAACCTCTTGATGAGACAAGATTTAACTTTCTCATCAGCGAGCTTGGAATGCTGAACTTAGAAGAGTAAAATCTTCAGTGGTTCACATTTGTTCAGTGATGAAATGAATTTGTATAACCCTATTGATCATCTAACCTCTGAACAAAATTGATTCACTGATATCAAGGTAGGTTCTCTCTCTTAAACGCTGACGCTCGACTAAGAATGCAAGATTTAAAAACAAACTGCATTGCTGAATATCTCTTCCTTTCAGTGATACTTTGAAATTGTAAAACTAACACTGATTTTTCCAATCTGTGCTTCTTATTTTTTAAAATGTCCCTGAGTTTTCAAAATCCTCAGAGACACCTTCAAATATGAAAGGACGTTTGTGACATCATCACAACGGATAAACAATGGCACGCCTTTTTGTCTGACACGTTCGCCCGCTTAGTTTCTTTGTCCAATCAGATTCAAGGGACGTGTCCGTGTCATCATGAATAACTTTTCCCGCTCATAGTTTTTCTCTCTTTACTCTCACTATATAAACCCTTTGAGTTTATATTTTTACCTCTTACGCGAACTTACTCTCTAAAGCAAGAATTAACTGCTGCATTTGAATTAATCTCTCAAGAACTTTTTCATCTTCATCTTCTACATCACAACAGGTTAATATCTCTTTTATTTTCCATCAAATAAACTTGTTTTTGATCTTATTATTGTTTTTAAAAGATCAAACAAAGGAACTTTTTCAAAATAAAATCATTTTCTTCATGGTTTTATGAACACAATCTGATTACAGATTGTTCTTCGAGTTTATATTCAAAATCTTAAACTTGAAACATTCAAATGTTTTTCCAGAATCCTTTCCATAAAAGGAAACTGGAAAACAAGACTTTTCACTACGTTTTGTACTTTTTTCAAAACTAGAAAACCCTAGTTTCTATTTATTTCTCAAAATGGAAACTGTAAAACCCTAAAAACCCTTATTTTAGAAACTTATCCATTTTAAGAATTTCTCTTCATCTTCTTCATGTTTGTAAATTATGATCAGAAATGACAACCACTGAAGCTACCAACACTCAGTCTCCTACTTCCTCTGACAAGACTGAAATCGTCAAAGCACCAAATGTAAACTTCTCTCGGGATCAAATCACTTTCCATGGTAACAACCCCTACGCCCTATTCGACTTCCCACCAAAGAAACAGATCACTCATCTCGATGATGCTGTTAATTTCCTGAAGAGCTGTCCTCTGGCGACAGCACTGACGATCAGACCCCCAGCCCACAAGAACCTTCTTACCCAATTCTGGTATACTGCCAGAAGATCTCAGGTTCCTCCACTAAGAACCCTGAAAAGAAGGTGGACGTCATCCTTTTTGAGACTGAACATGGGGAAGCAAAGATCCATCCCGGGGCAATCAGGTCTGCCCTCAACCTCCCTGGAAGCTCAAGGGAAAGACGTTTCGTTTCCTTACCTGACATCAAAACCGAGGCAGGCAGAGCTGAAATCATTGCATTTATGGATGCAATGAACTATACATGGAATACAGTGGGAGATAAACTCCCTGAGAAGAAGCTCACAACCATCCTCAAGAGCAAGATGCTAAGCGAAATGAACTTCATCTTCGCACACCTCATCAGCTGCATGACAGCAAAGGTCGGGTCAACTGATCAGGCCTCAAAACCTCAACAGGCTATGGGGTATGCGCTGATGAAAGGGCTCCATATCGACTAGGCCAAGATAATCTTCGAAGACATGATGCTATGGGTCGAAGAAACAAACAAGTCAGCAAATGTCCCTTATCCCCGCTTTCTCAATGCTCTCTTCAGACAAGCACTTGGGGATAAGTACCCTAAGGTGGGAGACCTGAGGTTGTCCCAGGTCGGCCCTAATGTACTCGACTTCAAGCCACTACCAAACTAGGTACGTCTCTCTACTCTCTTACCTCTTCTCACACCTCCTACTTCTTCTACTTCTGCGGCTACCATCTCGGCATCGGTAATCCCAACCACTGGTACCCAGGCTGCATCAACCACTCCATCTCGAAAGAGAAAACCTTCTCACACCCTACTTGGCATCCATAAGACCAAGAAGATTTCTAAGGAGCAACCCCCCAAGCCTTCCCAGGCTGAAGACTCAGCGTCTGTCTCTCTACAGAAGACGTTGGACGGTTTCGTGGAACGCTCCTCCACATCTGCTGAACCAACCCCTTCTATACCCACTTCAGTGTCTCAGAACGCTGAAGTTATCTTGGAACTGGACCCCCCTTCCACAGCACCTCTAAGTGCTGCTGAAGTATTTCTCGGCGGATCCAACGCTGAATCTGCCTCCTAATCCCTCTTCTCAACTCTTATTCCTCCCACATCTTCTTTGGTCACTCCAAACTTCATAATTCCCCCAACCTCAGGCGTTATTCACCTGAGCAACACATCGGCTGAAGATCTACAACAAATGATAGATCAAAATAAAAGATGTTAGGGCTTTATTGTAGCTATCAAGACAGTATTAATATTTTGTATTGTTCTTCTTTGTAGAGGCATGGACATGTCATGGCCCTACTATATAAAGAACACTCATTTGTTAATCTTGTAACATTCATAACATTTGTCATTTACTCTCTAAAGATCAATACATGGATGACTTGTTCACTCTAGATTTTCTCTCTACATATCATTGCTAGATTCTGGGTTTAACATGTGGTATCAGAGCAGGTCACGGGTTCGAATCCCATGGAGTGAATTATAATGCGAAAGGCATGCTGTGCAGCCAAGAGTGCTGGCAGATGCTGGGGGGGGGGGGGGGATTGTTGGGTTATTGACCAGCATCTCCCTAAATCGAAACGTGGCGCTGCCTGCTACGCTATATGGAAATAAGTTGCGACTTCTCCACCAACAATTGCTTTTGGCGTAGTGGTAAGCGCTTGGATCCTAACATGTGGTAAGCGATTAATTTCAGAAGTGAAAGTTGAAACAAATGTAACTCAGATAATACAAAATTACTTGTAAAATCACCCTTGACACACATTTTATTCATTGAATGAAAATTGAGAATTTCATGTCATTGAATTAAATTTGTGAAGGTTCAAACTTTCAAAGCAGTAGAAGTAAAACATAATGCAATGTTACCTTTCACCACTTGTTCCTTGAAACAGAAAGATGTAACAGTTAAGGATATCACCTGAGTAGTATGAGTTCTAAACTGATTAAGAGCAAATTGAAGAATTTTTACACTGTTCTTGAAGATTTCGGACCAGCCTTCAAACACTGTTCATCTGATCACTTTTCATTCAGACATAGATTTTTTCTAGATTCTGATTTCTTGGATCGTTTTTTAGCATCACTGAACTCGGATTTGATTCCTGAACACATTTAATTCTTGGATCATCATCAATTACTGCACAGATGTATCTGAATTGACCCTTTTAGAAATTTTGTTCGAAAACCCTAAATTCACTGTTTTGGATCTAAACTTGATTAAATTGATCGAATTGTGAATTGTGATCAACAAGAAAAGTGTGCGGACTTTGATTTCGAGCAAATCAGCGGTAATTTCGTGTTAATTGATCAATATTTGAGAAAGTTATGGCTGAATCTGGGATTTTCGAGTTCGAAGTGAAGGTTTCGGATCATTCTTGAGGGTTTCGGACCATTCATATGGATTTTGCACCATTCAAGTTTTTCAAAGTGTTCAAGTATTAGTTTCGGATCCAGTTAAGTCCGAAATCCGTGGATTCCTGTTAGGTTCGAATTCTTGAGGTTTCGAACTTAGTTAAGTCCGAATTCTAGTGGTTTCGCACCGTGTATTTTGATTTTGAACTAGTGTTGGTTTCGTACCAAGATAGATTCGAATTTCGTGGTTCCGCACCCATCTTTATCCGAATTCAGGGATTTCGTACTCAGTTGCATTCGAATTCCGTGGTTTCGCACCGTACTACATCCGAAATCAGAAGGTTTCGCACCATATAGCATTCGAAATCTGAAGGTTTCGCACCATACATAATTTGTCTAAGTGTTGGTTTCGGACCCTTGTGTTAAAAATTTTGAACAGTTTATTCTAAGTGTAATTTCTATTACACTTACTGTTTGATCTTCTGAACGATCATTTTCTAGCAATTTGAAAAGATGTCGAGATATTTAATGAGTATGGGATCAAAGAGCAAGCCTCCAGTTCTTCAAGCTGAAGAGTATTCTCAATGGAAAAAGAGAATGACTCAATTTCTGAATCATTAAAACAGAGAACTCATGCTGTCTATTCAAAATGGTCCTTACAAAGCATACATAGACATTGGTGGTATTGCTGAAACTGCTACAAGTCAGTATGTTCCTCCGAGAAGAGTTGAAAAAGAGTACATATATTACAATGAAGCTGATAAAGCTAAAGTTGAAATTGATAAGTTAGCTTTGACATATCTGACACAGGCTATCCCAAATGATATCTACAATCGAGTAGATAGTCGCAATACAACTAAGGAGATATGGGATGAGTTAGAAAGGCAGTTTGAGGGATCATCAAAATCTATGAAGACCAAAAAGAATCAAAGCATCAATGCTTATGAAGGGTTTAAAGCAAAAGAAGGCGAATCATTGAAAGAGGCCTACAATCGCTACAACATCATCCTTAATGATTTGAGAAGAAATGGAGTCGACAAATCAGAATCGGAGATAAACTACAAGTTCATCAAGAATCTACTACCAGAGTGGGATTCATACTCCATTCAGCTCCAAATGTCTAGGGATATGGATGAAGAGAAGTTGACCGACATTTTCAGTATTCTTGGTCAACACGAAGATAAAGTAAAAGCAGTTAAGGAAAAGGATAAAAAGGTGGAAGAGTCGTTAGCCCTTCTAAGTGAACATAGGAAGATTGGATCTGTGAAAACAAAAGCTTTAATTTCTGGGATGAGCAAGAAGAAGTTGAGTTCTGATGATGATGATAGCAGCAGTTCTAGAGATGATATGGAGGATATTGCTGAAAAGTTAGCATTGTTGACCACCAAGTTTCAAAACAGGTTTAGTAGAAAGAAGTTCTATTCAAAAGCTAAACCTGAATACAACAAAGCTAACAGATATAAAAGATTTGAGACAAAGTATGAGAAAAAGGAGGAAGAAAAAGAAGAGAAAGAGGAGAAAGCTGTGAGAAAGGAGAGGGAAGAAAAGAAGGATAGAGATGACCGAAACTGTTTCAACTGCGGAAAACCAGGTCATTATGCCAGAGACTGTAGGCAAAAGAAGGTCAATGATTCTGAATATTATCAGCGTAAGGCACATCTAGCAAAAGCCAAAGAAAGTGGAAAGCCTGTCAATGCTGAAGAGGAAATTTGGCTTTTGGATTCTTCTGATGATGAAGAAGTGCATTTTACTGAAGTAAAGCACAGTCTAATGGCAAAACTGAATGAAGATGACCAGGAATCTGAGGTATCATTCCTATATTCTTCCAATAATTCTGATAATACTGATTCTGAAACTGAAGATGATAGATATGAGGAAATGCAAATCGTGATACTTGAACTTAATGAGAAATTTGAAAAAGCGCAAAAGAAACTTGAAAAAGTTCCAAAGAAACTTGAAGAAGAGAAAAGTTCAAAGTTGAAATATCACGATGAAGCACTTCTTTATAAAGCTTTAGCTGAAGATAGAGAACAAGAAAAAGAAGTTATTAGATAAAGAGTTAAAACGCTTGAATCCGAAATTTCTGAGTTAAAGAAGAAAATAAAAGATATAAATGATGAAAACATAGATTTTCAGTTCACAATCAAAGTTCTTTCTGAAGAAAGAAAAGATGCTTTGGAAAAAATCAAGGAGCTTGAAGATTTAAATTATAAAAGAGATCAGACTGAGCAAACTCTGAAATTACTAACTAGCAACCCAAAAGATACTAGATTTTATAATCCAAAAATGGGTCTAGGATTATCTGATGTAGAGGTTCTTAAAAATGCACCTGAAAATCTTTACACAATTGAAAAATTGGGTGAAGGTTTAAAGGAAACTTTTAAAACTAAAGAACCTGAAATTAAAAGTAAGGTTTTGAAGCAATCAATTATAAAGGAAATTCCTCCAATTTCACAAGTCTTTGTTAAATCAAGTAATGAAGTCTTACAACAAACTATAATAACGGAGGTTCCTTCAGTGACACAAGCTTTTGTTAATACTAATAATGAAAGTTTGAAACAAAGTTTTGCTAAAGATGTTGCTTCAAATCCTTCAACTCCCATTTCAAACAAAGAGGAAGTAAAAACGGATAAAGGTTCGGAAGAAAAGCCTAGATTTAATACTACAAACTTCAAATACGATGAACTAAATTCTAGTTACAAAACCAAAAGGGTTTAACTAACTGAATTCAGTTTATTATTTTCAAAAGAATCTATGGCTAAAACAACTGATGAACCTGAATCTGTTAAATCTGAATTATGTGTTGAATTAGAGTCAAAAATAATATCAGATTCTGACGAAAAGGAGTTTGTTCACGATATCTTTTCTGAATTTCCTGATTTGAATTCAGGCTTACTTAAAATTGTGGATTTAGAAAATCAAATTTCTAAATTATAATTAAATTTTGAAAAATTAGAGGATGATTATGACAATATTGGAATAGATCATGATCACATTCAAAAAGTCAATCTTAATCTTAAAAAAGAGATTCGACGACTTGAATCCCAATTATTCGAATTATCAAAATCTAAGGATTCAAAACCTTGTGAAAAGTGTTCAAAACAAGCTGAATTCAAAGATCAGAGTAAATCTTCAAGTACAATTGATTCTGGTGCAAAAGTATTTTTAGAAAAAGATAAGTTTTTTAAAGAAAACAAAGCACTTGTTTTAAGATGTGCAAAACTTTCAAATCAAGTTTCAGATTTTGAGAAAGTGCTTTTTCTTGAGAAAGAGAAGCATAAAAAGGAAAGAACTGAGCTTGAAATTGAACTGAAATATTGTGAAGTATATCATACAAAGTTTTCATCAAATATATATAATGTCGAAAAGGAACAACAACTGAAAAGAAAAGAAAAAGGAAAATTATTCGAAACGAAATCAAATTTGTTTCCAAATAATGCTTCTAGTTCTAAGAGTTCTAACAATGTTTCTCATTCTTTCTCAGAAATGGATGAAGAAAAGTGCGTGGATCTGAAGGAGAATGTTTCGAATAGCAAGAATAGGAATACCGATACTGAGATATGTATTTCTTCAAATAAAAATTGTATTCATTCGTGTAATGTTTACAAAGTTTGTGAAAATAAAAATTCCGCAATTTCTAATTCTACTTTGTTGACACAAGCAAAAAGAAGAATACATTGTGTTCATTGTTGGGATAACTATTTCAAGCTAAATAGAAATGATCCAAAGAACAAAAAGTCTAATACTTCATCCTTTTCGTTAAAATCTTCAGCGAACAAATTTGCTAAATTATTCGGTTTCAGATCAAAGAAACAGAATAAGAAGAAAGAAACAAAAACAGTTGATGTGAATATGGTTTGGATTCCCAAAGATCAAATTAGCAAACCAAATCACAAAATAACCTTACCTTTAAAGGCAAAATTCAAGGTTCATCAACTGTAATAAATAAACTTATCCATACTAACAAGAAAGGACCCATACAGATATGGGTACCTAAGATCAGGTAATTTTCTTTTTACAGGATCGTCATGTGTGGGTCATTGATTCGGGAGCTTCTAGACACATGACGGGGTACAAGCACTTATTGTACGATTTTACTGTACATCCTGGCGGATCGGTAGGTTTTGGAAACGACTCCAAAGGTCACGTTCGAGGCTTCGGAACGTTGAAGAATGACTCGATGCAAATAGAAAAGACCTTGTATGTTGAAGGATTAGGACATAACCTTTTCAGTATTAGTAAGTTTTGCGACAAGGACTGTAAGGTAATTTTTGACAATAAGTTTTGCTATGTTGTGGATGAGAACTAGTCAGAGATTTTCAGAGCAAAACGATGCGGCGATCTATATATGACAGATTTTGCGACTCTTGTTGCTTCTAATCAAGTTTGTCTTGTTTCAAAAGCCTCTCAAGATGAATGTTGGTTGTGGCATATGAGACTCTCACATCAAAATTTTCGAAGCATCAACAAGCTAAGAATAGATGGATTAGTTTACGGGCTTCCTGAATTGAAGATTGACAAAGTTTCTATCTGTCCGTCGTGTGAAATGGGAAAGATGAAACACGTCTCGCACAAATCCAAAACTTTGTCGAACTGCAACAACGCCTTGGAATTAATTCATATGGATCTCTGTGGCCCGATGAGGACTCAGTCAATGGGAGGAAAGAAGTATATATTGGTTATGATTGATGAGTACTCACGCTACACTTGGTTGGATTTTCTACGACTCAAATCTGAAGCACCTGGGCTGATAATCAAGTTCATCAAAAAGATTAAAATTCTTCTACAACGTCCAGTTCAAAAGATAAGGAGAGACAACGGGACTGAATTCAAGAATGCTACTCTCCAATCGTTTCTTGAATCTGTTGGCATCTCTCACAATTTCTCTGCACCAATTACTCCACAACAAAATGGAGTGGTTGAAAGAAAGAATCGGACGCTTGTGGAAGCAGCTCGAACTATGCATGCCTATTCGGGTCTTCCTCCAAGTTTATGGGCTGAAGCAGTTTCCACCGCATGTTTCACACAAAACAGGACAATTATCAATAAACGTCTTAATAAAACTGCATATGAAATAATCAATAATCGCAAACCTAACATCAAATTTTTGCGTGTTTTTGGATGCAGATGTTTTGTCCTAAAAGATCGAGAACACCTTGCAAAATTCCAAGTCAAGGCTGATGAAGGGATTTTTATTTGCTATTCCTTGAATTCTAAAGCATATCGGATCTACAATAATCGTACAAAATCAGTCATCGAGAGTATCAACGTTACGTTTGACGAGAGTGTGACATTCACTTCTGGACAACACAGTTCAGAACTCGGACAGAAATCTGAAGCTTCTACTCAAAAAGGAGTAGAACCTGTGGCAAAACAGTTTTCTAATTCTGCATTGAATAATAATAGTACTAAAGATTTAGATTTGTTATTTCATGATGCATTTATGGATTATTGTGCAGATATGGAATCACTCAACACATGTGTAAATGCATCTACACAACAGACGAGTGTTAATGTCTCCGGTCCATCTGACGATGTCGGTGCTAGTACTTCTGGGGCGACCAACGAAACTCCAAGTGAACCTACAACTATTCCAGTTTCTGAACCTTAAATTCAGCCTGAAGTTCCGGTTTCAGTAAACACATCATCGGAGGTTCCTACACATGAAATACAACAACCAGAAGTTAATGTACCAGAACCGACACATGTATCTTCAGCTGAATCTACTGAAGAGATTCTTGCAGTTATGGATGAGAATGATTCATCGAACACTCATGTAGAGATTCCAACTCTTCCCAGTACACATAAATGGACAAAAGCACACCCCCAGCAGATATTATTGGTGATCTCAATGATGGAGTGAAGACACGATCTGCGACTACAAACGAATGTCTGTATGTCAACTTTCTAAGCACGTTAGAACCCAAGAAAGCATCCGAAGCTTTACAAGATCCAGATTGGATAAACGCCATGCAAGAAGAGTTAAATGAGTTTAAACGTAACGAAGTTTGGCATTTGGTGAAGCCTCCTAAAGACAAGACCATTGTTGGAACTAAATGGGTCTTTAGGAACAAGAAAGACGAAGCAGGAATTATAGTCAGAAACAAAGCAAGACTGGTTGCAAAAGGGTATGATCAACAAGAAGGAATAGATTATGATGAAACCTATGCACCAGTAGCAAGAATTGAAGCCATCGGAATTTTTCTTGCATACGCCGCGCATAAAAGCATGAAGGTATTTCAGATGGACGTCAAATCTGCGTTTCTGAACGGAATACTTCATGAAGAGGTTTATGTAAGTAAACCTGAGGGCTTTGTAGATCCAAAATATCCCTACCATGTCTACGTTTTAGACAAAGCACTCTACGGTCTAAAACAAGCACCAAGGGCATGGTATGAGACTATGACTATTCATCTGCTTGAAAATGAATACACCAAAGGTACAATAGATACAACTCTTTTTCTCAAAAGAAAAGGTAAAGATTTAATACTAGTACAAATATATGTTGATGACATTATATTTGGCTCTACGAATCCCGAGATGTGTAAAGATTTTGAAGAGGTGATGAAAAGCCGCTTTCAAATGAGTATGATGGGAGAGCTAAAAATTTTCCTTGGACTTCAAGTGACACAGTCAAATGAAGGCATTTTCATTAATCAATCAAAATATATAAATGATATGCTTAAGAAATTTGACTTAAATTCCTCTTCTACCATGAAAACTCCTATGGCTACCGGTAAGCTTTTGAACGCTGATTCATCTAGTATATCAGTCGATCACAAGTTATACTGAGGCATGATTGGATCTTTACTATATCTAACGGCAAGTAGACCGGATATTTTGTTTGCAACATCTTTTTGTGCACGTTTTCAAGCTAGCCCGAAGGAATATCACCTTGTGGCTGTAAAGCGAATCCTTAGATATCTCAAAGGCACAAAGAATTTGGGTCTTTGGTATCCTAAGGATTCTGGGTTTGAACTAACTGCTTACACAGATGCAGATCATGCGGGAAATATGATGGACAGGAAAAGCACATCTGGTGCTTGTCAATTTTTAGGAGATAAACTTGTAAGTTGGTCATCAAAGAAGCAAACTTGTGTATCAACATCTACGGCTGAAGCAGAATATGTGGCCGCCGCTAGTTGCTGTTCACAAGTAATTTGGATGAAGACTCAGCTAAAGGATTATGGATATATCTTCAACAAGATCCCAATTTATTGTGATTCCAAAAGCGCAATTGCAATAACTGAAAATCCTGTTCAGCACTCCAAGACGAAACACATAGATGTCAGGTACCATTTTATCAAAGACCATGTTGAGAAGGGAACTATAGAAATGAATTTCGTACCAACAGAACTAGAGCTTGCTGATTTATTTACAAAACCTTTAGATGAAAAAAGGTTCACCTTTCTAATCAGCAAACTAGGAATGTTGAATACTTAGGCATCTCTCAGTTTTCTTAAAGCATTGATGGGGAGTATCTGTTCTTGTTTATTTAATTATATTCATCTTTTGAGGGGGAGTTTGAATTCTTCAAAAAGTGATACAACTAACTGGTATGGACTCATGTTCTATGAGTACCAAATTTTCATCTGTTTCTGCAGATTTTTCTGAAGAAGAGACAACTGATTATGCATCTGTATAGGGGGAGCAGATTGGCATAAGTCTGTAAGTAAAAAAAAATTTGAGAGAGTTTAAGTAAAAGACTTCAAAGATTTTATCTGATGTAAGAGTTTTTGAACAGTTTGAAATTTAATCTTTTCTGAAAAAGTTGTATTTTTTTGAAAATCTTTGAGATTTCGAACCCTTAAGGATTTGAAACCAATGGTTTCGAACCCTTAAGGGTGCGAAATCATATGGTTTCGAATCTAGATGGGTACGAATTCAAATTTTTTTTATAAAATTTTTCAACTTTATCTGATTCTAATTCTTTTGGAACTTTTTGCATCTTTGTTCATGCAAATTGTTCAGATGAACAGTGCCATGTCTATTTTTCAGACATGCCTTTTTCTACTGTTTGCCAAGTGGGGTACTCTAAATCGTGCCAAGTGTCCAAAAATTTTCAAGTATAAATAGAGTTCAAATTTTTCATTTCCCACTTATTTCATTTCCCTCAAGAACTGTTCATCATCTTCAATCTCAAACTTTATCTGTTCATATCTTCTTCATCAGGTAACCATTTCTTTTGATTTTTGTCTCATTAGGTTCGATTTTAAATACTGAATCTTTCCATCTAATCAATTTCATCAATTTCATTCATCTGTTATGCTTAATAGTGAAAAATCAGTTTGCTTTTAACAAATGTTCTTAGTGTTCTTCATGTTTGTGTGTGTTTAGGGTTTCGAATCCTTCTTAAGTCAGATATGAAGTTCGGGTTTCGAATCGTCATGTGATCTAAAATGATTTTTGATGCTAAAATGTTTGAAGTCCTGATTTCGAATCCTTGTTGATACGAAATTGTGGTCAATTTTTTTAAATAGGGTTTGTGTTAACATGTCATGGTTTCGAATCCATAAGGATACGAAATCATTGGTTTCGAATCCTTCTGGATACGAAATCATTAGTTTCGGTTCCTTATTGGATACGAAATCTGGGGTTTAAAAGATAATTTTGTAAATTTTGAAATCAACTAAGTCATGGTTTCGAATCCTTCTTGATTCGAATTCCTAGGTTTCGGATCCTCCTTGATTCGAAATCCTTGGTTTCGGATCCTCCTTGATTCAAAATCCTTGGTTTCGGATCCTCCTTGATTCGAAATCCCTTGGTTTCGGACTCTTGTTCATCCGAATCCATTGTGTGTGTATGTGTGATCCGAAACCTACACTTAGAATATTTCAGAAATTTTTTCAAATTTTCTTTCAAAATGATAACCTTTTTCAGAACTGTTTTGTTCCAAAACAACAGTTCAGATGGCAAATCAGGAAGAACAAAGTCGTGTTCAGGGCTTTGGTGAACATATTCCAAGAATACCCGATGCGACACCCGATGTTCCTTTACCATCGACGCGATCTGTACATCAATCACTTACCGGAGGTCATCCAGATCATCTTATTATTCATCCGACCAATTATGTCGCGATCATTCCGAATAATCATCACGTTGATTTTGACAAGATCAACATACATCCGGTGGTCAAGGAAGTGCTTCGTAATCACCCGTTAGCATACGCATTGACTCACACAGTCAATGTGCCTATGCTATATCTTCAACAAGCATGGAAGACAATCACTACATCGATGGAGAACGGAAGACCTATTCTTTTATTCCAGATCGACGAGTTTATCACAAAGCTTGATTTCCAGAGATTGAGACTTGTACTGAGGCTACCTGAGCCTGATTCTAGAGAAGGCAAAACTGAATTTGATCCTTATCAGTCTGAGGAAGAAGTGTTTGAAGTTATACGCGCAATGGGATATACCGCGAATCTGACAAAAGTGAAGGGCTTCAATAAGGTGAATCTAACACGTTTGTACTATGCTATCTTTTCCATTATTAACCGATGCTTAATTGCCAAACATGCGGGAACTGACAGTGCTAGTATCGGGTTTCTGAAATTATTTCATGCGGTGGTGTATGATCTTCACGTAGATTATGCAGCCATCTTCTGGCATGAACTGAACGAGAAGATAGAGCTACGTCGTCAAAACAAAGGAAAGCCTTATATTCCGTACATGAGGTTTCTTCAGATTATTATTCAGAGTATGCTTCGCTCTAACCGAGAGATTCCACGACGTATAAATCATCCTTCTGTACCTGAAAAAGCAATACAATATCTTCAACTTCCGAAGAAGACTTATCCTTATGAAATGCCATTACCGGAAGGGTTCCTTGGATACGCGGATCAGGACGCTGAGTGTATAGTTGATTATAGAGAGTCTATGGTCCGGCCAGCACCGGAGGGACCTACCCAAGACTCAACCCCTAGGCGAGAGGAGTCTGTGAGGGTTCAGGATGCAAGGGCTACTGAACAGGGAGAGTCGAGGGAAAATATCGAGAGGGGAACTGGTGGGGGTCAGTCATCTGTACTTGAAGATGCAGGGTCATCGTCTGAGGACACACATACAGATGACCTTGTACAAGATGATACTGAAGAAGTAGTTCCTAAACACATTGGGGCTGCTCCTTTAGTTGGTTATTCTGATGATAGTACAGAGTCCGGCAACACGTCTGATCCTGTGGAGGAACAAACTGATGGAGATTCTGATGATAACAATGATGGCAATGATGGAAATGATGGTGCTGATGCAGAAAATATGTTTGGTGATGTTGCTGATATCCTAGTCTTTCCACAAATGAATTTGTCAGCTAATTTTGATGTGGAAGAGCTGAACTTTGATGACATGCCATTAATGACTTCTCAAGTTAGTGAAGGAATGGGAGGTATAAGGAGAACCGAGGGAGAATTAGGTGAAAATATATGTGAGTCTGCGAGAGAAAATGAAGAAAAAAATATGGAGAGTGTGAGTGCTACCAAACATTTCTATACCAGAAGGGCAGCCACATCCACCACCAGATCTCATTTGTTGGGATCAGGTGTTGAAAAGACGTTACTCGCCCAGTAACGCAATTGCACACCTCAACCAGCCATTCAGCTTCTTCTCAACAAGAAGCTGTCTCATCTTCTCACGGGGCTTTAGCACATAATCTATCCGGATCTCACTTGGAGATTTCGGGTATTGAAACAGAGCGACCTCCTCCCCGGTCCTCGACCTTCATTTCTGCACATGTTGAGAGTCTAGTGCCTATTGCTAATATTTTTTATTCTTTGAATAGGACACTTTCTGAAACAACTGATGTGAGTCTTCGTGACCCATCCGGAAACTCGGAGTAGATCCTTCCACAGGACTACAAGGACAGAGTGGAAATCCTACCAGTGCTATCATTATGCCAACACTGAGCGTAGGTCACACAGTTGAAACAACTGTTGTGTCAACGGCGAACCTAAGTGGTGCCGGTGTTACGTTACCCGTTTTCGTGACAAGGGAAATTCTCGACGGCGCCCTAAAGGCTGTTGAGGAAACATTCACACGGGAGTTACAAGGTGTGAAATCTTTATTGAAAGGAAAACGGCCGGCAATTGAAGAGCCCGTTGTTCGTTCACGACCAGAAATTTACTTGGCTCCACCTCGTGTAACTCAGCATCCTTCAGTTCAACAACCTCAAGTGGATCAAAGTATTGATGAGTTAAGAGATCTGTTTTATGCTAAGATGATGTCCATTAGCCCTGAAGATCAACAAAGTAAAACTCTATTATCGCTACTACAGAACTTCCAATCTACACCACCACCACCTCAACCTTCACCTACATCTACAGTTACATCCATGGAGTTTCAAAAATTATCCAGGGAGTTTACTTCTTTAAAGACAACAGTTGTACAATCCTTGAATGATATGAAGCAGTCCTTAGACGAGTTGAAAGTATTACTGAATCAGGGTTGCAAGACTCAAGCCCATGGTTTGAAACGAAAGCATGATCAGGATCCCGATGATCATGATCATGAGGGGGAGATGAGTAAGAAGATAAGGGTTGAGTCTGATAGTTCACAAGGCTTAAAGAAGAATCCAACTGTTGCTGAGATTTCTGATATGTTTGAATCTGGAGCTATGGGTGATGAAAGCGGAAAACAGATCGTATTGTATGTTGATCCGAATGCAGAACCGACGGTTGAAAAGCCTGAGGTAAATGAGGAGGAGATAAGGGAAGTGGTAGACAGGTTTGTGGAATCTGTTGAATTGATTGAAATCAGTTCTGGTGATGAAGGTGATGATGATCTGGCAAGAGAATACGATCAGTATTGGAGAGTAAAGGAGGAAGCAGAACCATTTGCAGTGCTTACGTATGAACCAGAGAATCAAGGTGTTGGGTTCACTCAAGATGAGGTAGACATTCTTACTGAAATCTATGGGCCACAAACTCCTGAGGAAATAACTGTAAGTCCTATACATTCACCTGAACACATCCCAAGTACCTTTATACCTGTTCAATCTGATGCTATACCTTTATCTTTTAACCTAAACCAACCCAGTTCAACTCAAACCACTACACCAGTTTTTGAACCAATTCCAACTTCTGAATCCATTCCCATTCATCCTGAATCACAATCCTTTCATGATCCAATCTTTAAAGAACCTAAACCTGAAGATACCGAACCTTCATCTTCTACACCTGTAGTACCACCTGTTATTCCTACCCATGACGAAGCTGGTCCTTCCAATACAGCTGATCAACCTGGTCCATCATCCTCACGGAGCAGAAAACTGTCTGAACTTGAGCAGCGTGAAAGAACTTTGTATTTGAGAACACCGTTCTTGGAAGAGTCTGAAAGAAGACTGTTTGTGCACAGAATCAGAAGTTTGAATCCCTACGCCGTGTTGGGAATTACTGATCAAACAGCCGAATACAAGTTCGAGTATATGTATTTTCTGAGAGACAAGTGTCAAAAGAAAAGAGAGGTGAGGAGCAAGAAGTTGATTGTGACTATAAAGGAGGTAACGGCCAGATTGTATTACAAAATGTGGTATCCAGAGTTTGTAATTCAGAGGCAGGATTGTAGAGATTACAGATTCTCTAAAGCTGACTTTTGTCACTTAACGATGGAAGATTTTGAGTTCATGTATCATCATTTCAGAGATCTTCAGATCAGAAGGGAAAACGTAACTCTTGCACTGAATGCCATCAAAAGATTTTTGAGAAGACACGTCCTGTTCACACAGTGTCATGATCTACAAATGGCCGTGGAGAGTTATCAACCAAGAGTTAACTTGTTGAGGCCTAATCAAAGTTTTCCTGGATTAATGAAGATGACTCTATTTGTTGTGATTGGAGAACCAGAGTTTGGTGTTGTGTTCAGAAGTGGTGAAAATAAGATATTCATTCGGTTTAATGAGTTGGAAAAGTATTCTGACGGTACGCTCAAGATTGTAAGACTTCAGTTGGTTGAAAAGCTTAAAAGACATGATGCTGAACGAAAAGTCAATTGGATGTATTCAAGACCTAGAAGAGTTTTGTCAAGAGCCATTGAAGAGATAGATGAAAGATTGAATATCAGAATGGCTATGCGAAGGATTGAAACGCATCTTGGGTTTCGAAGAAGAAGAAGACCCTTTCTGCCTTGATAGCTAAGGGGTAGATTGTTAGGGCTTTATTGTAGCTATCAAGAGAGTATTAATATTTTGTACTGTTCTTCTTTGTAGAGGCATGGACATGTCATGGCCCTACTATATAAAGAAGACTCCTTTGTTAATCTTGTAACATTCATAGCATTTGTCATTTACTCTCTAAAGATCAATACATGGATGACTTGTGCACTCTAGATTTTCTCTCTACATATCATTGCTAGATTCTGGGTTTCACAAAGGACCTGCGGGCTCTCAGCGTCAACCATCTCTAGAAGACGACTTCGAGCACTTTACTGGTCACAGGCATTTCGATGACTTCACCAACCCACCCACATACATAAAACTCCACACACTCCTCTCTCTGGACCCCCAACTTCTGAGTTTTCTATTGTTCATAAGTTTTTCTCTATTGCAGGTCCTAATTTGGGGACAATCGATTACTCTCTCAAGGATTTGTCTACAGAGGTGGAATCTCTCACCACCACTCTCTCCTCCAACTCCTCAGCGGTTACAGACGTTGGGGACGCTCCGAAGAAACTCACCAATGAGGTGAAAGAGAAGGCCTATAGCGCTGATATGGAAAAGCTGGAAGGTAGTCTCTCTAATGTTGCTCAAGCGCTCGCTGACAACTCCACCTCCATCAACACCTTAAACACCACCAACGACAACCTCTTCAATAACTTCACCATACTGTCCAATGAAGTCACATCGTTGAAGACAGTGGTGGGCAATCTTCAGGGAGAGGTTTCGTCTTTGAAGACAAGGATGAGCGATCTCGGTAAAAAGGTCGACTCTTCCAATGCTCTGATCCAACAGCTCTTGGATCGTCTCAATGCTCTCATTGTCCCTCTATCCCACTTCTCTCAGGTTGACCATGAGAAGGTGGAGATGGCAGTGGACTTCATAATCCAAAGTACCCCTGCTATTTCTGGCCTGGAAGACAGAATGGCAGCGGTGGAAACCACTGTTGGGATCCCTGCCACGAAGACAGGGACCCTAAGGATGCTGCTGCTGACACTTCTACCTCCCCCATCCGTCATGTGGAAGAGGGGGAGAAGACTCAAAAAGATCTTCCCCATAACTCTGAGGGGGAGAAAAGTGCTGAGAAAGAGAAAGCTGTTGTTGCTGCTGATAACCTCAGGGAGTTTAAAACCCTAAATGAACCAAATTCTCCCTACACGACGAAGATTCTGAGGGGGAGAATGTCGAAGAACATGCTGACTCTCAAGAGCATGTTGAGTCGAAAGAAGAAGCTGAGGAAGAAGAAGAAGATCTTGAACTTCATGACGACGAACCCTCATCATCCCCCAAAGATGATGATGATGACGATGATGATGATGATCTCGAATTCTCCTTCCACCCCAGAAGGACCCCTGCTCTTAAAGGGGTAGTTATAAAAGAATCAGGGGAGGGGACCAAAACCAAGCCTGCAGCATCTGAAGCTGACAAAGGCAAAAACAAAGGTGTCACAACTAAGGACAACTTGGCTATTCTCTTCAACAAGCCACTTTGTCAGGTAACTTATTTATTATTCCTTTACACCACATCCCTCCTCTATCCTTTCTCAACCTCAGTTCTACTCACTGTAAAGCCTCAATACACTTAACCTCATTCTTTCTCTATCGCTTCTCCCAAATGATCTTACCTCTGTGATCGTTTTGTTTCAGCTAGTCCTCTCCCCTGCTTGAGGGTCAAGCTGAAGCTCCTCCTGCTACAAATCCAATAATCCCATCCTCGAGTGCTGGTGAAATAATCTCGGTCTTAGACTTCGCTGAGACTGATGACATTTTTGAATAAGAAGAAGAGCTGCTCACACACGATAAAAGACCTTCCTGGGTTCCTCAAAAACCAAGTGAAGAAGAAAATGTTAGAGCATTATTGTATTCAAGATTTACTGTAAAGTCAATGTACTGTATGAGTCTATACAGTATTGTGAATGCCTTTATACCTTGTATGTCATGGGTATAAATAGGCTTGTCTAGTTCATTTGTTAGTAAGCTTTTGTAATCTTTTAGAAACCTTTTGTAATCCTTTGAGCTCAATACATGTATGACATATTTGCTCTCTAGATTCTCTCTCACTACATTCATATCTTATTGCTAGAGATCTGGGATTTCACAGAAAAGAAAAAGAGAGCAGCTATGATTCAGAAGCTTGAAGCTCAGCGCTTTGTTCCTCCTCACCTAAGGCAATTCACAAACAAGGAAATCGCTTAAGCTCTCAAAGCTAAACAGATCTTCGCTGAACGAAAGAAGGCTGAAGAAAAAGATAAAGAATATGCCTTAGAGCTTGCTCAGCGTTTAGTTGAAGATCCAGCCCTGAAGAAATTTCATGTTGTTGTTCAAAAGAAACTAATGAAGGACGCACAGAAGACCCAACAGGAAAAGACCAAAGTCAGCGACACCACACTCGAATGGTGTAAGAAGATGTGCCACTACAGACAACATCCTTCAAGGATAAAAACTGTAAACGTCAGAGGGAGATATGATTTGAAAAATAATATAAAGGTACCGATCGTTCATGTCCAAGTAGTCAGAGAAAACGGCTACAACAGAACTTGCTATATGTCAGCCCTGGACAAATTTGGTTTCGTTGAATGGTTGGAGATGAGAATAGCAATTCAAAGATCCCGCTCAACGTTCACGACCTATGTTGAACGAGAAATAAACAGGCGGATCGACTTGGTAACCTCAACGGTCAATATTCCTCCTCCACCAATTCAAAAGAAACAAGCTGCTCCAAAGAGAAAGGAAGCCCCTTCCTCTCCAGGCCCGGCATTAAGAAACAAGACATAGATTGATTTCTCTCGTGAAGCAGTTCTTAGCCCTGCCCCTGACCTCTCCAGACTCGACACATCTCTACCTCCAGCTAAAGATTTCTTCCCTGCTAAAGTTATCAGCGATCCTTATGGCATTTTCTTCTATGACTTCAATGGTCGCGAACGTTTTCAACGCATCTCTGAGTTATACAAAACTCCAATCGAACAACTCAGAGATTTACTCTACTGGTGCGAGTACAAACGCAATCTTCTTGGATCACTCCTGAAACCCCACATCTACCGCGAAGCCAAGAAAAGAAGGGAACAGGGAGTCACTGTCCCTGATTGGATGATTCCAGAGACTGATACTCATGATGAACTCGTCAAGAAAGAACCTGAGTAGCTGATAGGATTTCTTTTTGTAATTCTTCTATCTTTATCAGCTTGTAACTTTTGTACTTGTAATTATTATTTGTTGTACTTGTAATTTTTCCACTTCCCTTTGTAACTGATACGAAGTTTAATGAAAAATTTCAGCAAATGTACTTTACTCCATCAGTACTTAAAAAGATCCCCGAAAACAGTAAATGGGACAAATATTTTATGAGTCCTTTTTAACCTTATGTTTTCTTACTTAGCAATTTTATTTTATTGCTATGTCATAATCAAATAGGGGGAGATTGTTGACCCAAACCCTCAGTGCTTTGATAATGACCCTGAGAAACACTTAGTGAAAATTGTAAGTAGATAATATGTATTAGAGTTTCACTATCGCTGATAAGTACTAAGTCTGTTCAGTACCGCTGATAGGAAACTCACGCTCTTTAAATTACACATTCAGCGAACATTGTTCATCAGTGAGCCCTGAGCATGTTCAGCCTTACTGATGATCGTTGATACCTTATGTTGTTTACTTATGATCCCTGAAGACAAGTTTCACGTCAATCATGTTCTACACTGAAGTCGAAGATCAAGCCAAAGAACCAGCGACAAGGTCTACTAATGAACCGATGCGGATATCAGTGAAGCCAATACCTGTCCACTCAACGTGAAGTTTCAAGTAGAAGACTTCAGCGAACGCTGAACTTTATCATTCGCTGATAAAGAATCATTCAGCGAACGCTGATCATGAAGCCTCCTCTACAAAGAAACTATTGTCTTATATCCTTGCACGCCTCCGTAAGATAATGTCAGAACGGACATCCCTTTTGTCCAAAATCGTACAACCAACTTTGATTCTACACTGTTCATCATGCGGCCACTAGGTTGTCTACTGAAGTCAAACCATGCAACCAACCAGAGGCTGCCACGTGTAAAGTTGTACTGACATGCATTAAATGCATGCAGTATATAAAGGAAACCCTAGTTGATCCTTTGAACAACTTCGGCTATTCCTTCTCTTTGTTGAATCTGTGTGTTAGAATATTTTCCTTAATATTCTTAATTTCTCTCTATCTTATTTCTAGTGCAAGAAATCTCAGTGTTTCTCATAGTTTGTTTTGATTTGGTTTATTCCTTAATCTTGTTCCGCAACAAGCTGTAAATTGTTTGATACATATCAATAAACAATTTAGAAAAGGAAAAATCGTGTGTTTTGTATTCAACCCCCCCTTCTACAAACTTGTATAACCCCTTTGGGACCAACAACACCATCATCTGAAATATTCCCCCTGTACCAAGCTTCTCCACTATCAGATACCTCATTCAAATAGCTTCTAGCATGCTTATCCACCATTAAAGCAACTGGATCAGGAATGGATTTCTTCTTTTTCCTATTCTTCTTCTCTTTGATTTCTTCAACCTCTTTTTTGTCTTGTTGTAAGGTCTCAAACAGTTCGTGTAACGGCATCGTAGATAACCTAGGATTTTGTTTCATTCAGCGAAAACATTCTTCCATTCGGGTTGTAGAACACGTAGAAACTTGACATTGTTTTCTATCACAGTCTTGTTTATCGTATTCTTACTTAGCTCATTCAGCAAAGTAACAAACCGATCATAAGGCTGTGCCAAATGTTCATTTACCTTTGTTTTGAATTCCTCATAGATGTTGATGCATAATGTCATTTTCATTTGATTTCCTATTTGAGAACCTTGCATCATCTTCTCTAACTGGTCCCACATCATCTTTGCATTTCCCTTAAAACTATCAATCTTATTGTATATCTCATTTGGTATACCCATGATCAGATACGATTTCGCCTTCTTATCAGCATCATACCTCAAAGTCTCATCAGTCGTATAATTTTCTATTGGTTTCCCGTCTTCAAACTCGGCTCTGCCTTGAATAACAGGAACTACCCATCGGAATCTTTGCATAGGACCTTCCCTTAGAGATATCATGATGTTTGTTCCATTAGATTGTCTTTCAATAAAGTCTATGAATTTGGCCTTCCACTGTTCATATTCACCCTCGAACAAAACAGGAGGTCTGGTATCGGAACCAAGAGACATCATCATCTCATTTTTAGACATATTTACAAAATACTTGTTGTTGATCTTTAGACAAATCAAGCAAAGCCACACAAAGTAAATTCAGAAAGTTCTCGCACAAAGGTTATGCGATGTGTACAAATGAACAGTAGTTCTCGGTCAGGTGATGTGCGATTAGGTCAAGTTATCGGTCACAACTTGTGTGATGAGGTTAAGTTATCAGTCACAACTTATGCGATGAGAGAAGTTGTAGGACAACTATTATGCGATGAAGGACTCTGATCGAACAGGAAGGGTTATGCGACAACTTTGAAGATTTGAATATCTTCCTTATGCGATAACTTAGAATATCGAACAGGAACTTTTTCTAAGTCCAAAAACCAATCAAATCAAGTCCAGTTGAACAGAAATTTTGCACGAAGGTTCGCACAATGATTCTGAGCAAGTTTACTGTTTATACTAACACCAAAAACTACCAAAATCACCGATTTTGATCCTAAAAAGTAGGTGATTGTTTTTTGAACCAAAACTCCCAAAAATCAACTGAAATCGATCCAAACTTGATCTTTTGATGAATTTGATTGCCCGAACACTTCACCTATCCAATTCGAACTAGTCTGTATCAAATTCTATCCAGAAAACATCCTGAATCACCAAAAACGATCTCAATGTCGAAAACTTCAAAAATGCTCAAAATAGCACTGAATTTGACATTCTTTTGCTTTGATTTGCTTGCTTTGATTTGCTTGCTTTGATTTGGTTGCTCTGATACCACTTGTGATCCCAGAAACAAGTATGTAAAATGTAAAGATCAAATAACACAACTTATCTCTATATTGAATGTCACAAGATTACAAGTACAGACAGAGTTACAATGAGATGCTCTTAGAATGCTTAAACACAAATGAGGAGTGTTGATCCAAACCCTCAGTGATTTGATAATGACCCTCTCTTAAATACTTAGTGAATATTGTAAGTAAACAATATGTATCAGAGTTTCACTATCGCTGATAAGTACTAAGATCTTCCAGTACCGCTGATAGGAACTCTCGCTCTTTAAGTTAAACATTCAGCGAAACTGTTCACCATAAATGCTCTGAGTCTGTTCAGTCATTATGATGATCGCTGATAAGTTAGTTGTTTACTTATGATCCCTGAAGACAATATTCACGTCAACAAAGGTTCTACGCTGAAGTCGAAGATCAAGCTCAAGAACCAGCGACAAGTCTCCTAATGAACTGATGTGGATCAGCGAAGACTCATATTTGTCCACTCAACGTGAAGTATCAAGTACAAGACTTCAGCTATCGCTAAACTTTATCATCTGCTGAATAGTAAATGATAATCGCTGAATCAACGAAAGCTGATCATGAAGTCCTCCATACAAAGTACTTTTGTCTTAACCACCTTTGCACGACTCCATACGAAATGTCAGAAAAGAACCTCCGACTGTCTGAAATCGTACAACCACTCTGATACTACACTGTTCATCCATACGGCTACTAAGGTTGTCAACAGAGGTCAATGACATGCAACCAACCAGCTGATGACACGTGTAAAGTATATACTGACTTGCATTAAATGCATGCAGTATATAAAGAGATGAACTCACTTCATTTTGTAGTAACTTGCTAACTCTGGACAAGTTCATATCTCTTATCTCAAGATAGGTTATTATTAGTAATTTCCTTATCTTTCTTAGTGCAGGAAACCTTAGTGTTCCAACTTGTTTAGATTTAGGTTTATCCTTAATCTTGTCTCCGCAACAAGCTGTAAATTGTTAATGATTTATCAATAAACAATTTAGAAAAGTAAAATCTGTGTGTTTGTATTCAACCCCCCCCCCCCCCCCTTCTACAAACTTGTATAGGCCTTCAGGACCAACAAGTGGTATCAGAGCGGATTTGTTTAATCTCATAAACAAGATCTAATCTAAGATATTTCTCTTCCTTGCTATTATCTGAAAATGGCCAACACAAACACACATTATATAGACAATGGTTCTCTTGCAAAACCCCCTAGATTTTCCAGAGACAACTTCAACTTGTGGAAAAATAGGATGACACTCTTCTTAGAAGGTGTAGACCCTACTATGACTTACTATCTTGAAAACGGACCACACATCCCTGTAACAATTGATCCTTTAGTTCCAGCCACTGCAACTAGAGATGCTATTCCAGAAAGGCTGATTCCAAAGGAAATACACATGTGGACCGATGAAGATAAGAAGAAAGTGGCTATAGATACAAAAGCCAGATCCATACTATCCATGGCCCTTCCTGACGAAGTCTACCATTCCGTCATGAACCTGAAGTCATCAAAAGCCATGTGGGACACAATATGTGTTCAGTATGAAGGAACGTCTAAAGTCCAGGACTCAAGAAAGATCAACCTGGTAAGACAATACGAAAGCTTCATTTCCGGTAAGAATGAAACTCTCTCTGAAGTTCACCAACGTTTTAATTGTTTAATTATAGATCTAAAAACTGTTGGTAAGGAATATTCTAACTTTGAAGTACTGACAAAGTTTCTAGAATGTTTACCTGAAAGCTGGGACAATTATTCCATGTGTCTCAAGCTGTCAAAGGATCTTAAATCAATGACCCTTTCAACCTTATATGGTACATTGCTGAATCATGAGCAATCTAGCCATCTTAAGAAGAATCTTGTAAAAGATTCCAAAAACACTCCTGTTGCTTTAATCTCAGAAGAACCTTCTACTCAGCGACCCTCGGTCACTATCACTGAGTTAGAAAGTAACTCTGAAAGGTCATCAGACTCTGATTCTTCAGATGATGATGAATCCTTGGCTCTCCTAAATAAAAATTTCAGGAGATTCGCCAAGAAGAAAATGTTTAGAAAAAACAAACCTCTTTCCATAACTGATAAGCCTAAATCATCAGCTTTTGTTGATAAGGCTACTGCTACTTGTTTCAACTGCGAAAAGACAGGTCATTTCGCGAATGAGTGCAGGTCAAAGAAAGTCATGAGACCTTCAGCTTTCTCAAAGAAAAACTTTGTTCCAAGGAATAAAGATGACAAATACTCAAAGCTGAAGGAGAAGTATGCAAAGCTGAAAAGTTTTAAGAAGAAAGGAAAAGGCCTGATGGCTGACTATGATTAGGCTGCTTCTGATGAAGAAGCATCATCATCTGACTCTGAAGATGATGAAGCAAATCAATGTCTCATGGCCAAGATTGAAGAAGAGGAAGAAAGTTCAGACATTCCCTCCACTTCAACATCTGCCATTCAGGTATCACCTTCTTTCTTTACCAATATTGCAAATATTGATGAAGCTGATAGTCTCCGTAAGATCGATCTCTTGACTAGAAGTTTATACGAAGCCATGAACGGCAAAACTGTGGTTGAAAACCAAAATCTTGATCTCGCTGAAAAGCTTAAAAACTGCCACCTTCAAATAGAAAATCTTTCTAAAATTGAAGATGATTTTAAAGATCAAGTCTATTTAAATCAGCTAGTCAAAATCGAACGAGCAGAAGCTATCGCTGCATTAAAAGCTGAACAAGCTACTGTTGAAGGATGGTGTAATTCTTCAACAAAGATCACTGAGATAGTTAAGGCTCAGATTCCTCTGAGTGATAAACGTGGTCTGGGTTATAAATATGATACTCCAAAACCAACCACTGAACGTTCAATGCTTAAATTTGGAACGTTCGTATCCTCAGTCGCTGACACTTCATCATCTCAGTGCTCCTCGTCCATTACACCAATCCCTGAGGAAACTCCTACCTCCTCAAAAGGTAAGGAGAAAATGGTTTATTCAAAACCTACCTCTGTCTCTAAAGACAAAGGTAAAGGAATTGTTATTTATCAAAATCCTCAGAAGGGTACCTTAGTACCAAAGCTGAATGCTTCTAAAGCCTCAGTGACCAACCCCTCTGGATCTAGAAAGCTGATCTCTGGATCTATTCAGCGATCTACTCCTAGACTCAGAGTGGATGTCCTTGGTAAGAAATCTGAAGAACTGAATGTTCGTCCAATTTCTAAAGCAAATAGCTTACTTGGTGCTGGCACTTCTAATTCAAAATTAAAAGCTCAGCATACAAGTGGTCCTAGAACTATTTTTAGTTATAGGAAATGTTATCACTGTGGACTTACCGATCATATTGCTAGTAAGTGCCCCACAGCCACCAAAGCTGAAAAAATAGCTAAGGTGAAGATTGCCCCCAAGGCAAAGAGGACCAACACCGATGCAAATCAGGTCAAGGTGACTCCTACCCCTGAGGTTAAGAAATTAACCAAAGTGAAGAAAGACAAAGTTGAATCTTCAAATGCTGCGAAGACCGCTGAAACTTCCATTCCAACTACTTCCACTGACAAACGTGTATACATGGTTAAGTGGGTACCTAAGAAAAACTAATCTTCCTTTGTATTGCAGGTTAAGAAGGGTATCTGGTATCTCGATAGCGGATGCTCTAGACACATGACTGGAAAGAAAAACCTGCTCGCTGAATACAAGGAAGAGAAGGGTCCCTCTGTGACTTTCGGTGGAAATGGAAAAGGACACACCTGAGGGTATGGTGTACTTTCAAATGGTACAACCTCCTTCAGAAGAGTCGTATATGTTGAAGGGCTGAAGCATAATCTTCTGAGCATCAGCCAGCTTTGCGACATGGATAACAAAGTGATTTTCACTAAGGAATCCTGCTTTGTCTCTGACAAAAAGGAGAAGATAGCTCTCAGCGGTTATCGTTTGGAAAATGTTTATGTAATAAACATGGACTCAACAACCACTGAGAACTCCTGTTTCTTCTCAAAGGCATCTTCTGATGTTAACTGGCTATGGCACAAGAGGCTCTCACATCTAAATTTCAAGACACTGAATACTCTTTCCTCCAAAGAGTTAGTCACTGGTCTACCTCAGCATTCATACGCCAAAGAGTCTTTATGTTCAGCGTGTGAAAAAGGGAAGCAGACCAAGGCAAGCTTCAAGTCAAAGCAAGTCTCCTCAGTGTCATATCCTCTACAACTACTCCATATGGATTTGTTTGACCCCGTTAACAAACAATCCATCGCTGGAAAGAAATATACGCTGGTCATAGTTGATGAATTCTCTCGTTACACATGGGTAATGTTTCTCCGTTCTAAGAGTGACACCCCTGAAGAACTCATCACCTTTGTTCGGAAGATGGAAACTCTGAACAATATGTTTGTTCGCTCAATAAGGAGTGATCATGGAACTAAATTCAAAAACAGTTCTCTTGATTCCTTCCTTGAGAGTAAGGGTATTTCTCACAACTTTTCGTCAGTGAGAACACCGCAACAAAATGGAGTCGCTGAAAGAAGAAATAGAACAATTATTGAAGCTGCACGTTCAATGCTCAGCGATTCTCACCTGCCTACTCAGTTTTGGGCAGAAGCTGTCAACACTGCTTGCTTTACGCAAAACAGGTCGCTGATAGTTAAAAGATTCAAAAAGACAGCCTATGAACTCCTTCATGGGAGAAAGCCTTCAATCAGCTTTCTTCACATCTTTGGATGTCAGTGTTTCATACTGAACAACAGAGATGCCCTTGGAAAGTTTGATCCTAAGGCTGATGATGGAATCTTTCTTGGATACTCCTTAGTCTCCAAAGCCTTCAGAGTCTTCAACCGTAGAAGACAAACTGTAGAAGAAACTATTCACGTCACGTTTGACGAATCCCGTTCAGCGAACTCTAAACCATCCGCTGATACTGAAGAACTGAATCAATGGATGTTTTCTCATCTTGGTGATTCAGAAGAAGTTCCCACTCCTCATGCTCCCACCGTAGAAAATGATGGTCCTCCTATCATTCCAGATATGCAGATTAGTGAAGCTGAAACATCTTGGGTCTCAGTTGTGCCTATAAACACTATATCTGCAGTTGATCCAAATGTCTCAGAAATTCCGTCTATTTCTCAGCAATCAGTGAATGAAGTGACAAATGCAAACATTCCTCTCTTAGCTGATAATCCAGAAGTAGCTGAAGCCTCATCTTCAGTTTCTCCAGTTCAGACTGAATCAACGACGTATGCTCCGGCTCAGCGATGGACTATAAATCACCCAATCGATCAAATTCTTGGTGATCCCAACGCTGGTATTCAGACTCGTAGAAGTGCGGGTAATATTTGTTTATTTGTTAACTTTATTTCTCTAACTGAACCAAAGAAAATAGATGATGCCCTCAGAGATCCAAACTGGGTCAGCGCTATGCAAGAAGAGCTGACTGAACTTGAAAGAAACAAAGTTTGGAAACTCGTTCGTAGACCAACTGACAAAACGGTGATAGGCACTAAATGGGTCTATCGAAACAAGTTGGACGAACATGGTACTGTAACTCGCAACAAAGCTCGTCTTGTTGCTCAGGGATACAGACAAGAGGAAGGCATAGATTATGACGAAACTTTTGCTCCAGTAGCAAGACTCGAATCTATTCGTCTTTTCTTAGCATATGCTATACACAAAAACTTCACTGTACATCAGATGGAAGTTAAGTCAGCGTTTCTGAATGGAAAGCTGAATGAAGAAGTGTATGTGGAACAACCTCCAGGATTCTCAGATCCTAAGCGTCCAGGTTATGTTTAAAAACTGGACAAGGAACTTTATGGCTTAAAGCAAGCTCTCGTGCATGGTATGATACTCTCTCTACTTATCTCCATATTGAACAATTTGAGAGAGGTAAGATTGACAAAACTCTATTTTTTAGAAAAGTGAAAGGTCATATCATTTTAGTTCAAATATATGTTGATGACATTATATTTGGTTCTACTAACCCTGAGCTTTGTACTCGTTTCGCTGATAGAATGAAAGATGAGTATAAAATGAGCATGATGGGTGAACTAACATATTTCCTTGGTCTTCAGATTAAGCAAACTGAAAAAGGAACTTTCATTAATCAGGGAAAATATGTTAAAGATATGCTGAAGAAATTCGACTTAACTGAAAGTTCAGCTATGAAAACCCCTATGGCACCTCCGTTGACACTTGATAAGGACACAAAAGGTGTTCCTGTCAATGTCACGCTGTACCGTGGGATGATCGGCTCACTATTGTATCTTACAGCTAGCCGACCCGATATTATGTTTGCAACATGCTTGTGTGCACGATATCAAGCTGAACCTAAGATATCTCATATGAAAGCTGTAAAGCGAATCTTTCGATATCCTAAGGGTACAGCGAATCTAGGCCTTTGGTATCCCAAAGACTCACGATTCGATCTAACCGCCTATTCAGACAGTGATTTTGCAGGTTGCAAAATGGATAGGAAAAGCACCACAGGAGGATGTCAGCTCCTGGGTGGAAAGCTGGTAAGTTGGACAAGTAAGAAGCAAAACTCAGTGTCCACTTCCACAGCTGAAGCTGAATATGTAGCCGCTGGAAGTTGTTGTTCTCAAGTCTTGTGGATGAGAAATCAGCTACTAGACTATGATCTTTAGCTCTCCAAAATTCCAATCTATTGCGACAGCACAAGTGCCATCGCTATAGCAAACAATCCAGTGCTACACTCAAAGACAAAACACATAGAAATCAGATATCATTTTATCAGAGATCATGTGATGAATGGTGATATAGAACTTCATTTTATCCCAACTGATTATCAGTTAGCTGATTTATTTACCAAACCTCTTGATGAGACAAGATTCAACTTTCTCATCAGCGAGCTTGGAATGCTGAACTTTGAAGGGTAAAATCTTCAGCGGTTAACATTAATCAGCGAAAGGATAAAATCAACTCGTATAACCTATTCAATCATCTTCTCTCTGAATAAACTTGGTTAAACTGATATCCAGGTATGTTTTCTCTCTCTGACAAACGCATGAAAATGCAAGATTTCAAAAACAAATGCATCGCTGAATATCTCTTCCTTAACAGCGATATTTTGAAAATTCTTAAAACCTTCACTGATATCTTCTATTCAGTGCTTCATGTTTTTCAAAAGAGTCCATGAGTTTTTCAAAACCTCAGAGACATCCTAAAAGAATGTGAAAGGACAGTTGTGACGTCATTGCAACGGATAACACCAGGCACGATTTCTTTCTGACACACGTTTGCACGTTTCGCTCAAACTTCCAATCAAATGCAAACACGTGTCCGTGTCATGATGAAAACCTTTTCCCGCTCAAGGTTTTCTCTCTCTAAAACTCCCTATATAAACAACTCTTGGTTTATATTTGTCTTTTACGCGAACATTCTTCCTCCGCAAGAAAGAAATTACAGTTGCATTTGTGCTCTCAAATCTTCAAAGAACTGTTCATCATCTTCTTCATCAAAACTTCAAGGTTAATATGTTCTTATTTTTCAAATGCAGATAACTTGTTTCTGATCTTATCTTTGTTTTAAACAAGATCAAACAAAAGAACTTAAAAATAAAATCATTTTCTTTCATGGTTTTATGAACACAACCATTTCATGGTTGTTCTTCAAGTTTTAAATCTAAATCTTAAACTTGTTCTTCATTCGTATCCAGTTTTTTTTTGAAACTGGAATACAAGAATTTATGGGTTTTACATTTCGTTTCAAAATCATGAAAAACCCTAATCTTCATTAAGACATTTATGTCTGAATGAAATGGACAAAATTCGAACAATCTTAATGGAAATTCTTTCCATACTAAGACAATTCTTATTTGTTAACATCTTTGGTTGAACTGATAATACAGAGAAATGGCATCTTCAAAGATCAATGTCACCGCTGAGTCCATCTCCGCTGACTCTGAGGAAGTGGACATCATCAAAGCCCCTCAGGTTAAGTTCAAGCTGGATCAACTAGATTGGACTAAGGTCAACAACCTCTCTGCGCTTCTCGAGTTTCCTCCTCGAAAGCAAGTCACACATCTGGATGATGCTGTGAATTTCCTGAAACACTGTTGCATTTCAACAGCCCTGACCATCACACCTCCCGCAAGTCAGCTACTACTATCCCAGTTCTGGTACTCTGCCAGACACACTCAGCTACCCTCCGCCAAAGATGCATCCAAAACCATCGATTGCATACTCAGCGATACTGAGTATGGTACAATTAAGATAACCCCCGCTATCATACGAAAAGCCCTGAACTTTCCCAATGCCACCAAAGAAAAACCCTTCGTTCCATTCCCTGACCATAAGAAGCAAGCTGACAGAGATGCCATCATTGCTTTTCTCGACACAATGGGTTACATCTAGGACATTGGAAGGGACAAGAAGCCCGAGAAGAAGCTGACGCTGATAAAGAAGTCCAAAATGCCCAGCGAGATGAATTTCATCTTCGCTCACCTGATCAGCTGCATGACAGCGAAGTCCGGCTCTTCTGATCAAGCCGCACAACCTACGCAAGCTATGGGATACGCACTGCTGAAAGGTCTAAACATTGACTGGGCCTCTATTATATATGATGACCTAGTACAACGCGTGGATTCTGCCGCTGACCGACCAGCATGGGTTCCTTACCCAAGATTCATCAGCTCCATCTTCCAATATGGCCTGAAGGACAGCTATCCTGAAGATGGTGACCTGAAACTTTCTCAGGTTGGCCCTAAGGTGCTCGATTTCAAACCTGTCGCCAACGAGGTACGTCTCTCTACTCTTCTCACTCTTCTAAATTCTCCGCTTTCTGTGGCTCCTTCAGCGACAATACCCATCGCTGATACCAAGGCCACAAAACCCTCTCCTTCTAAGAAAAGGAAACTCTCTACTACCCCTCTTGATTCTAAAAGGATCAAGAAAACCAAGGAGCAACCCCAGCAATTCCATGCTGAAGACTCCTCAGCTCATTCTGACGAGCTGAAGGAAAGTTCCGTGGTACGCTCTGCCACACCCGTTCAAGCCATCCCTCCAATCCAGACTTCAGCGTCTCCAAACGCTGAGGTTAGAAACTTGGAACCTACCCAACCTTCTTCAGTCTCTCAAAAGACTGATGAAGTAGTTCTCAGCGAATCCAACGCTGAACTCGCAACCCGAACCCCATTCTTATCCTTCGCTCCTCCCTCCACTTCTTTGGACACTCCTCCAGCTAACACTGGAGATGCCATCATTCCAGAAGCCACCGCTGACGCTTCTCAACGAATGATGAAGACAGGACATGCGGAGATCACCATACCTCACCGTACTTTCGAAGAGGATATGGAATATTACTCAGGAATCCGCAACTTTGACGATTTCGTCAATCCTCCTGCAGGTACAAATCAACCCATATACACTGTAACTAAACCTGAAACTTCTGAGCTTTCCTTTGTTCACAAGTACTTATGTGTTACAGGTCCTAATTTGGAAGAATCTGACGAAGCTGACTACGGTGGTGGAGAAGAAGGCTTCCACAGATGACATTAAGGGCCTTGATAAGACGCTCAACGATTTTTCCAAGGTGCTCTCTGACATCTACACTGACTACACCAGCCTCAAAAACTCAGTTTCGGCCGTGTCCAGCGATGTAACAACGCTGAAGACATCGGTTGGAAATCTCGAGGGTGATATGTCAGCGGTCAAGACCGACTTGGGCTCTGTAAAGACCGACGTTGGTTCTATGAAGACGATGATCGAGACGCTGGTCAACAAGGCAAATAATCCAGCTCCTGCTCCTGCTCCTGCTCCTGCTCCTGCCCCTGCCCCTTTTTTGGAATCTTTCACAGCGGTGGATCGCACAGAGCTGAAGAAAATCACGCCTACTATTTCTGGCCTAGAAGACAGAATAGCAAAGCTTGAAGGTTGTGTGAAAATCTCTGGCCCAGAAGACAGAGATAACACCAACGCTGAGTCTACTCATTCCTCCCCCAATCATGAGAAAGAGGGGGAGAAGAGCGCTGAACATTCCGGTGAGAAGAGCGCTGAAGATCTAAACAAAAGCGCTGAAGATCTGAACAAGAGCGCTGAAGACCTTTCCCATGATGAATCTATCAGGGGAGAGAGGAATGAAGATCTGATCGCTGAAAAACCTCAGGGAGATGAAAACCCTGAGGGAACCGAGAAGCTCGCCTCTGTATCTGAGGGGGAGCAACTCGAAGAAGATGCTGAGGAATCCGAAGCAGAAGAAGATGAAGACATCGACATCCCTGAAGATGAACCATCCTCCTCTCCAAGGAAGGATGATGATGATGATGATGATGATGATGATGATGATGATGAAGATGACGATGATTTCTTTGTTGTCAGACCTGCTCCTCGAACCAAAGCTCTTAAAGGTATTTCAATAAAAGAACCTTCAGGGGAGAAGACAAAGACAAAGCCCTCAGCCTCTGGCGCTGAGAAAGGCAAAGGCAAAGGCCTCGCTGAAGATGAAAATCTGGCGATCTTGCGTGAAAAGCCGATTTGTCAGCTAGTCCTCTCCCCTGTTTGAGGATGTCGCTGAAGGTTCTACTACTGCGACTTCACAAATAAAGCCAGCTGCTGCTGATGAAATAATCCCAGTCTTAGATTTGATCTCTGAGACTGATGAACCAGAAGAACAGCCTCTCTCACACAGAAACAGACCTTCCTCAGCTCCTCAAAAGCTGAGTAAAGAAGATCAAAAGAGAAAAGAGGAAATAATAAACCAATTCGAGGATCAGCGAATCATTCTAAGGCATGATCAACTGCCTTCAGTTCCTCCTAAGTTCAAAATTTCAAAAGATGAATACAAGGAACACCTCAGAGCTGAACGCCTCATCGCTGAAACAAAGGAAGCTGAAGAGAAAGACAGAGAATACGCCATCAAGCTTACTCAAGAATCTGTCAAAGACCCCAAGCTGAAACGTGTTCCCATTCAAATCCAACGAAAGCTTTGGGAAGAAGCCCAGAAGATCGTGGAAAAGAAAACTGAAGTTTCTCAGACCACCCTGATCTGGTGTAAAGAGAAAATCCACTTCAGATATCGTCCAGCGAAGATCAACAAGGTATTCATCTCTGGAAGAACATCTATCGGAGTACCTATTGTTGACATCAAACTTTTCAGAGAAGATGGCCAATCTGAAGCCTTTCGTGCTGACACTGTAAAAAGGTATGGTCTCTCTGAATGGTTGGAGATGAGGTTAGCTATCCAATCGTCACAATCTAAGTACAAGGATCATTTCGAAAAGCTGATAAACAGACAGATCGACTTGATATCTTCTTGTGTGGACATTCCTCCTCTTCCTGATCTTAAGCCGAAAAGAAAAAGGGCCTCTCCAAAGAAGAAACGTCAAGATTCAAACTCAGGTCCTGTCATACGAAATGAAACTGGAATTGGTTTCTCTCGCGCTGAAGTGCTTGGTCCTGACCCTGATCTATCTGCCCTTGACATTTCTTTGCCACCATGTGAACTTTTCGTCCCTGGTAAAGTCATCAGTAATCCTTATGGAATATTCTTTCTCGACTACGACGGACGTAAATATTTTCAACGGATCGCTGAGCTTCCAATCACTCCAATCGAACAGCTCAGAGATCTCATCTACTGGTGTGACTTCAGAAAAGGCATTCAGGCACGACACCTAAAACCCTTGATCTTTAAAGAAGCGCTGAACAAAAGAAAACAAGGCGTAACGGTTCCTGACTGGATGATCCCCACTGAAAAGACGACCCTTGATGAACTTCTCATTAAGGAAGAACCTTTTGAAAACTGATATAATCTCCTTTTTCTCTATTGTATCAGTTATCCTTCTGTACTTGTAAATTATTTCGCTTGTACTTATAATCTTTCTGTTCTTCATTGTAACCTGATTCAATATTTTAAAGAAAGATTTCAGCGAACGTACTTTACTTCATCAGTACTGAAAAGATCCCAGAAAACAGTAAAAGGGACAAATATTTTATGAGTTCTTTTTATCCTTATGTTTTCATTAAATAGCAATTTTCTTTGTTGCTATGTCATAATCAAATAGGGGGAGATTGTTGATCCAAACCCTCAGTGATTTGATAACGACCCTCTCTTAAATACTTAGTGAAAATTGTAAGTAAACAATATGTATCAGAGTTTCACTATCGCTGATAAGTACTAAGATCTTCCAGTACCGCTGATAGGAACTCTCGCTCTTTAAGTTAAACATTCAGCGAAACTGTTCACCATAAATGCTCTGAGTCTGTTCAGTCATTATGATGATCGCTGATAAGTTAGTTGTTTACTTATGATCCCTGAAGACAAGTTTCACGTCAACAAAGGTTCTACGCTGAAGTCGAAGATCAAGCTCAAGAACCAGCGACAAGTCTCCTAATGAACTGATGCGGATCAGCGAAGACTCAGATTTGTCCACTCAACGTGAAGTATCAAGTACAAGACTTCAGCTATCGCTGAACTTTATCATCTGCTGAATAGTAAATGATAATCGCTGAATCAACGAAAGCTGATCATGAAGTCCTCCGTACAAAGTACTTTTGTCTTAACCACCCTTGCACGACTCCGTACGAAATGTCAGAAAAGAACCTCCGACTGTCTGAAAGCGTACAACCACTCTGATACTACACTGTTCATCCATACGGCTACTAAGGTTGTCAACAAAGGTCAATGACATGCAACCAACCAGCTGATGACACGTGTAAAGTATATACTGACTTGCATTAAATGCATGCAGTATATAAAGAGATGAACTCACTTCATTTTGAAGTAACTTGCTAACTCTGGACAAGTTCATATCTCTTATCTCAAGATAGGTTATTATTAGTAATTTCCTTATCTTTCTTAGTGCAGGAAACCTTAGTGTTCCAACTTGTTTAGATTTAGGTTTATCCTTAATCTTGTCTCCGCAACAAGATGTAAATTGTTAATGATTTATCAATAAACAATTTAAAAAAGTAAAATCTGTGTGTTTGTATTCAACCCCCCCCCCCCCCCTCCCTTCTACAAACTTGTATAGGCCTTCGGGACCAACAAGGAGTTCTAGGCTATTTATACCTAGGAACTAATATTACAAGAATGGTCCTTCAACTTGGATACAACATACAATTATAGCACTAACACACATCTTCCATGATATGTGCCTTATCTATAGTTTCACGAAGAGTGGAGGCCTTAGAGTTTATGACCATGGTCATCATATCAGCAGGAAGCCCCTTGAGGTAAGCCTTGATCTTCTCTTTCTCATTTAGGGCCACATGCCCCACTAGATCCAGCTTTTCTGTAAAGAGACTAGTGTATTCTCTTACAGGTTTTCTCCCCAGGAAGCCCCTTGAGGTAAGGCTTGATCTTCTCTTTCTCATTTAGGGCCACATGCCCCACTATATCCAGCTTCTCCATAAAGAGACTGGTGTATTCTTTTACAGGTTTGCTCCCCTTCTTGAGAGCCCGAAATTCTTCTTCAATCTGGTCTATTGCTCGCTCGTTGTAGTATTCTTCTGTAATCTTCTTCTTGAACGAAGCACAAGTTAGTTGGGAGACTATGGTAGCATCAAGAGTAGATTTGGTGACATTCCACCATCTGAGACCTGTGTCCCTTAACATTTGAGAGAAAAAATTGACCTTCAGATTCTCCTCACATTCCCTAGAATCTAAGGTTTCTTCGGTTTTTTGAATCCAGTTCATGCAGGCAACTGGATTGTTTGATCCTTAAAATTCTTGTGGCTTACTGCACATGAATGTTTTGTAGGACTAAGTCCTTCCTCCATGCATGGCGTCATTTGTCACGAGCTCCTCAGTTCTGATTACATTTCTGATACCCCCGGATCCCACAACCACATTCTCAGCAATGGTTTAATGCCTACGGTTGTTGGCATATTTGTCTTCCGTCATCTTCATGAAGAACTCTTGTTGTTTTTTCATGAGCGATTTCATCATTAGCATGACACTGGCAAGAATTTCAGTATGAGGGGTCACCTCTATAAGTGGGTTGGAGGAGGACAAATTGGCTCTTGGCACATGCTCTGGTCCTCCGGCCAACAATGGTGGTATAGGTGGATATACAGTCGTATCAACCCTTTCCGTCTGATTAGGCGTTGACACACTTGATTCTTGACCCTCTGTCTGAGTTCGCGCACTACCATGATAGTTAACCATCTTAGACTTCCACACACGAGAAGGATAATGAGAATCCATATAGATATTATAATAGTAAACGAAATGTACTACTATATTCATCAACCATCGTAATAATAGTAAAGTCAAGCATTCCCATGTAACAACATATTCATAATAGCAATAGCTAAGTGAAATTATGAACATATCATACGTAAGAATACTTGTTAGCATCGTCACAACTCTTAATTAGCGTAATTTCGTCGACTCTATAACCATCCTATCTTAGAGTTATACACAATCTCACAAACCATAACTTAATGTTTCAGCATAAGTCTAGGCATCTTACTTTAATACCTAGTTCATTTAAACTAGAGCTTTGATACCAACTTGTAACACCCTTAAAAATAGATATAAATCTAGACTTGAATTATGATGTAGAAATGACATCTCTATAAAAGTAATCACCCAAAAAAGGGAAAATGTAAAGCGTTACAAATCAATAATTGGAAACAATAAATGACAACCTATTAATCTAAGTTATTCTCAACTTGTATTACAGATGGGTGTCACTATAATTTCCAAAAAGAATTCTATCAATTGTTTGTATGTCGATATGTCCAAAAGTTGATTATCCCATTAGTTGCCACTAAAGGCAGCCCATTTTCCACTCAAAACCTTCGAACCCCGGCCTATAAGAGAACTTGATATACATGTTATTATAAGAAAAAAGTGTTAGCCTTGACGCCTAGTAAGAACAGACATTTATAATATGAAAATGTATAAGGAAACGGTAAGAGTTCATGAGTTGAAATACAATCTTCTTTTCTCATAATCACATGGTCCAACAATTCATCTTGCGATGACGGGGGAGACCCAATTTCCATGGATTGTAGCAGAAAACAAAAGTAAGCTACATTCCAAGTTATAGATCTCATACTATGATCAATGGACATGAGTTCTCTGACCTGTAATATATGTATGGATATGACCCCCCCCCCCCCCCCCCCCACATTGATCCTAGTCATACTCATTCACTAGGATTACATTTAAGGTCAATAACTAGTATCCGACTGCATATTACCGTACAAAGTTACCCCCTATGACCCACTATCTCAACTAGTTACAAACGGGAATACTATCCCATTTTAACAAAGCCGACTTCTATGCTTATGGATCTATTTGCATTAGTCTAAGACTAGTCACATTTACATTTTGACAAACTATAATCACACATATAGTTCTCGAATCAAATATTTCGTAAAATGCTTCTCTTGCTTGAACATCACCATATAACCCAAGTCTATGTGACTATTCAAATATAGTAATTTTCCTTTTAAAATGATATGTTCTATAAATGAACATCACATAATTTTACAAAGTCTAGAATAACCATAGCTCACAAATATAATAGTCCATCCATTTCATTTCCAAGTCTCACTTTAGCCTAAACATCTACTAACAAAGATATTATAAATGTATCCCAAAATGATTTATCCAAGTACCAAACCATGAATAGACATATAAAACCTCATTTTATAACACATATCTTTAAAACCAATCATTTTCATAAAAAGGTAGAAAAACCTCAAGTTAGGTCAAAACTCGTCAAATAAGAAAAATATAGTTAGGAGAAGTTTAGGAAATCAAATTCGCAAGGTTTTTAACATGTATAAAGCTTTAGAAGGATAGGAAGAACTCGCATTGTTTTGTTTTGTTCTCAAACCTAAAACCCAAGAAAACCCTAGAAAGGAGGAAAACGAAAGGATCTTGAAGCTCTAAGTCACCCACACTTGAACCCTTGCTCCAATATTTCTTTAATACTTCCAGATACCTTCAAGATATGGTATTAATGACCTAACTACGAATTTCCTTCGAGATGTATGGAGAGAAAAAGGATAGGAATGAGGAGTAATCATAAATGAGAAATGAACATAAAATTGCATTTAAGGGCCTAGACCACGACCATGACAGTACCCGACGATTATGCCAGGGGCACTCTCGCCCCAAGTGTACCGCATGCTCCTCGTTGCTCGCAATTATGCCCCAACGATTGTCATCCTTTCACTCTCGCACGACAATATCGCCCCAAATGTACCGGATGTGTTGTTTAGTCTTCGATAGTACTAGGCGACTGTGCCTTCTGGCACTGTTGTCGGGCATAGTCGCCCAGTTCATACCGAGGCTTGAAAACCGACTTTTCATACATGAAAAGCTATCGAATAGAAAGGTGAATAAAAGCAACACATCCTCTTAATCATTAACCCAACGTTTTAACTTAGATGAGAGGGAAAAATGTAACTTTTACATATCCAAATTTCCGGGTGTTACAAAATCACCCCAACATACAAGCCTTGGTGATTGATCTTATTGGGTAGCGTGGGTGGGGGGGAGATAAGATAAGAACATCAAAAATATTTACTTAGTCAATCCCCAAATTACAATATGAGAATATCAAAACTCCTTAGTTGCATAAAACCAAAGGTTCTAAAGCGAGAACATTAAAACTCTTCCTTTGTTCCAAACCAATGATATCAAGAAGAGAGCATCATAACTTTTCTATTAACATGACCAAAAGGGCCCAAGCTGAGAACATCAAAACTCCGGACTTGATTAAATCCTATGGTTTCAAGATGAGAACATCAAAACTCCTCGCTTGGAAAATACGATTGAAACAGATGCATATGGATCCAATGCATTACAGTCTAAATTACATGTCTCCAAGTTAATAACCAACACACTCAAAACATGTAATTCTCAAATAAAAATGCAATAAATTCCTACTATGCATCAAGCACTACATAGAGCAAATAAAACTACGCAAATGTCTCTAAGACTCATCTGAGTCAAAATCGAGCAAATAACTCCACAATATAATTGACTATCCAATAAAAATGAGTATAAACTGATAAATACAATTACCTAATAGTTTATACACCTTATGCCCAAAAGATGTGATTATCTTTATTATCAAATCAAAGATTGGGGAAAATCCCCAAAACATGCCATTACTTTAAGTAAACATTTCTACCTAAGAAATGAGACTCATACGTGCCTTACAACTCAACCTTACGTATTCTTCGAACATTTTATGAAATCAAAATACCAAAATTGTGTTGTTATCAACAAATATCTCATATGAGAGATAAATCATCAAAAGATCACTTTTATTATTTATTAATAAAAAAATACTCAAATGTCCCATTTACATGCATTTTCAAAGATTTAATAAACAAATGTACCAAATATGCAAAACTCACCAAATAACCCACATATTTGATGAATATCAAGTAAAGTATATTAATAATTCAAGAACATTTTTGGCATGTAGATAGTTTTCAAAAATAAACTTGAACTCATCTTGCTAGGTTAAGTTAAACCTAGATTCCAAACACAAGCTCTAGCTTCCCAGATTTTAGATCCCCAAACAAGTCCTTCCAAAAAAACTCTTCAAAACTACCAAGCAAGCTAGAAGATACCAAATATTAACACAAACTCTAAATCTACAAAGATCCTCTAAACATTTCATACCCCAAGTACTAACAGTTCCTCTTTCTAAAATGTGACGGTTTTACAAAAAACCCTCCCAAAGATGAAAAAGAAAATCACATATGTAACATTTTTGTACATAAAACACTCTTTTGTAACACATTCTTGAAGATCTTACATGTACTACCAAAAAGGGTAAAAAAAACCCCAAATCTCTTAAAACTCCCTAAGTTGGTCAAAATCCATAGATGTATAAAATACACCAAAAGGGATGTTATAGAAGAATAAAATGAAGGATTTTGACAAGAATATAGGTTTAGAAAACTTAAGATGAACTTACAAATGGACACCCATCTCATCGTAGCTCCTAATTTCGAGTAATATGGACAACCATCGCATAAAGGCTCGTCAAAAATTGTAACATGTCATAAAATACTTGGGGATAAGAATTAGGGGTTTTTTCTTCCCATGTCAAGCCTTTGTGTACCATGTGATCGTTCATAATTTCAACATGCCATTCATTATGATCTACTATTAGATTAGAAGATTGAATCACGTCCTGATGGGATTAATAGTAATAGGGTTCACCATGTGCCCACCAAATGGTATAATCAGGCATGAAACCATATTTTATCAAGTGCAGTATCACGTCATTTTTTTCTCTGTGGTGAATATTTTGATCCTTGGAGCCAGGGCATCTAATATAGAGCACTGTCCCACCATGCGTATTTTTCCTTTCAACATAACCTTCATTGGCATAGACAAAATCCATAAAACCATCCATTGATCTGACATAGTCCATGGTAAGAGATGCTTGTATGTCACTCTTTCTATACATCAATCCTCTATCTTACGATATATTCAATAAAAACAAAAATAAAGTAGTTAGTCGACATAATCAAGGTAAAGGTGGTGTAGACGAGTTGAGACCCTATATGTAATTATTTGACTATAAGTGTAATGGTTTGACTACTTGAAGAAAAAGTAAAGTCGTGGGTTTAGAGGAGTTTTAAACTGTGAAACTCTAAGTGTAACGGTTTGACAATTTGAAGGTCAAGCCATAGGTGTGAATGAAGTTAGAGATGTTTTTAATGACTTGAAAACACTTGTGTAATGGTTTCACTATCTGAAAGTTAAACCATAGGTATAGAGGAGTTATGAATGAGTTTGAAACTCTAAGTGAAAGGGTTTGACTATTTGAAGATCAAACCATAAGTGTGAATAAAGTTAGAGGTGTTTTGAATGCTTGAACACTATGTGTAATGGTTTAACTATTTGAAAGTCAATTCATAGGTTTAGAGGAGTTTTGAATGACTTTGAAACTCTATGTATAACGGTTTGACTACTAGAAGGTCAGACCATATGTAATAACCAAAAAAATTAACAATCTATAAGGGTTTGTTGGGTAAATACAAAGAAAGAGAAAGGTTTAGAGTGTAAAATTGTAATGTGATTCAATTTCCATGGAAACCAATCGACGTGAAACTCCGGTCATATATCATATGGCCTTATCGCCTTCTTTTCCGAGAAACCGTCGACAGATTAGTATAAAATGGGTTTAAGAGTTTGTAATCGTATGTAAATGGGGTCGATAAGAAGATATACGATGAGAAAATTCCACGGTGGATGCCGAAAAGAATGTCAATATTGTTATACATTGCAGCTAGTTCGGTGTCAATCGGTAAGTCTTTCGGACCTCTCGTTTCTAAATTTTGTTTACTAGATCATCACTTTAGTCGTTCGATCGTGCGGATGCTTTCCCGTAGGGCCAGCGGTAACCGCTAACACCCCATCGTATGTTTCAAACGGTAATCTCCGTGACTCTGAGTTGTCTAACCGTGACCCGCGTTTCGGTTAGAAAATATAGAACTTATCGTTTGTGTGGGTTTCGGTTAATACACATAAATAGATGGCCAATATTTTGCAGTCACAGTGAATCGAATGGTTCGGAACTTGCTGTGATGAGAGTTTTCTAGGCGATATATATACATATATATATCAAGTCTTGTTGGTTCTAGGTATTGTTTCACCGAAAAGAAAAAGAAGCAGATCACAAGGTTCTGTTAATCGAGAGTTAGCATTATACTTTTTGGTAAAGAGATATATATCTCATGCATGAATCTAAGAATCCATGAGTTTGAAATACATACATATATATATATATATATATATGTATGTATGTATTTCATTCAAGCGTTTTACATGAATTGTTGGTGGCTATGGTGGATTTGAGAGAAGGTGTATATATATATACACACACAATTCATGCAGCAAAGTGATGCCAAGTTTGGCATATGGAATGATTGATGTATATGAATATATACATCATGCATGCGATGCGAAATGATGCCAAGTTTGGCATATGAGAAGTTTATATATATATATATATATATATATATATATATATATATGTGTGTGTGTGTGTGTGTGTGTGTGTGTGTGTTAAAACAAGTCTGCAATCTAAGATATTGTCTTATGGATAGTTTAAAGTTATCGTACGGAGTAGCATCGTAGTGTATATTAGGGTTAAAATGTTGGCATTGGATTTGTAGGGGAGATGCTATCCACTTCAAAGAACGGTTGGGCTACGACGATTACGGTGAGTTAACGTGATTTTTAAACGGTTGCATATTTTTATTTATAAAATTGCTTAATGTTCTCGAGAATTTTGTTATGTCGTTTAGGCAATAAATCATGACATGTTTTTATGATATGTGTGAAAATTTGTGTGGCAATGGAGGTGTACTATGGTAAGACGAGCATGTTGTGTGAGCTTGTCTAAAGCCGTAAGCGCGGACATGCTGTGTGAGTCCGCCACGCAAAGCTGTGTGAATTAGACACCTCACATAACGCCGTTAGCTTTGTGGATGTTGTTTTTATCGTATGCATGAAAAGATTATGACGCTTTGTGAATTTTAAATATTGTTATTTTTCATGCATAAAACCGTGAATTCACTGGGCCCTAGGCTCACCCAAACTCTTTTAAAACTTTTTGCAACCAGGCAGTTATTAGACTGGGAAGAAAGTAGAATAAAGAGATATATGAGGATTGACTCGAGAAGAATATGTGCAGTTCAAGGCATAAATATATATTGAGCAATATTTATTTTCCACAAAACTGTAAAGTTAGAGATTTTATTTCCGCTGCAATGTAAGTGTTGGATCTTGGGCTACTATTTTTAATATATTGAGGTATTCAAAATTTTGGGATGTTACAAGTGGTATCAGAGCATAGTTTAAGTGAATTAGGTTACTGTAAACCTAGACTTAAACTGAGAATGAAATTTTAATTCTTGACAAAATGTATGACTAAATATTTACTTATAGTGGTAAGAGTAGCGGTTAAGTTAATTTGGGGTTGGTAAATCTGGTCTTAAACAATGTTGATCCAAACCCTCAGTGATTTTATAATGACCCTTTCTTAAACACTTAGTGAAAATTGTAAGTAAACAATATGTATTACAGTTTCACTATCGCTGATAAGTACTAGGACTTTACAGTACCGCTGATAGGAACTCTCGTTCTCTAGATTAGACATTCAGCGAACACTGTTCCTCCAGTAGCTCTGAGCCTGTTCAGTCTCTGTGATGATCGCTGATAATTTTGTTGTTTACTTATGATCCCTGAAGACAAGTTTCACGTCAACAAAGGTTCTACGCTGAAGTCGAAGATCAAGCCCAATAACCAGCGAAAAGTCTACTAATGAACTGATGTGGATATCAGCGAAGCAAGACCTGTCCATTCAACGTGAAGTATCAAGTAGAAGACTTCAGCAATCGCTGAGCTTTATCATTCGCTGATAAAGAACTGTTCAACGAACGCTGATCATGAGGTCTACTCTACAAGTTACTTTTGTCTTTCCCCCTTGCACGTCTCCGTACGAAATATCAGAACGAACCTCCCTTCTATCTAGAATCGTACAACAAACTCTGATTCTACACTGTGCACCATGCGGCTACTAAGGTTGTCTACAAAGGTCAAAACATGCAACCACTCAGCTGCTGCCACGTGTAAAGTAACACTGCCATGCATTAAATGCATGCAGTATATAAGAAGAACCCTACTTCAGAAATGAAGTGCTCGGCCATCTTCTTCTTTCTCTCTTAGTGTTAGAATATTATTCGTAATATTCTTATCTCCTTTCTATCTTATTTCTAGTGCAAGAAACTTAGTGTTCTTAACTTGTTTAGATTAGGTTAATCCTTAATCTTGTTCCGCAACAAGTTGTAAATTGTTTTAAGATTTATCAATAAACAATTTAGAAAGTAAAAATCGTGTGTTTGTATTCAACCCCCCCTTCTACAAACTTGTATAACCCTTCGGGACCAACAAGTGGTATCAGAGCAGATTTGTTTAATCTCATAAACAAGATCTTATCTGTACTAATCTCTTCTTCCTTGCTATTTCTTAAAATGGCTACCAACACAAACACTAACTATATTGACAACGGTTCTCTTGCAAAACCCCCTAGATTCTCCAGAGATAACTTTAATCTGTGGAAAAATAGGATGATTCTCTTCTTAGAAGGTGTAGACCCTACTATGCCTTACTATCTTGAAAACGGCCCATATATTCCTGTTAGAATTGATCCTGAAGTTCCTGCCGTTGAGAATAGAGCTGCTATTCCAGAAAGGTTGGTTCCCAAGGAAATTCATATGTGGACTGATGAAGATAAGAAGAAAGTGGCTATCGACACCAAAGCCAGATCCATTCTTTCCATGGCTCTTCCTGACGAAGTCTACCATTCCGTCATGAACCTGAAAACCTCCAAAGCCATGTGGGACACAATTTGTGTTCAGTATGAAGGTACATCTAAAGTCCAGGACTCACGTAAGATCAACCTGGTAAGACAGTACGAAAGCTTCATTTGTGGTAAGAATGAATCTCTCTCTGAAGTACATCAACGTTTTAACTGCTTAATAATAGATCTAAAAACTGTTGGTGACGAATATTCTAACTTTGAAGTACTGACAAAGTTCTTAGAATGTTTACCTGAAAGCTGGGACAGTTATTCAATGTGTCTCAAGCTATCAAAGGATCTAAAATCCATGACTCTTTCTACCTTATATGTGATTCTTAATCATGAGCAATCGAGTCATCTTAAGAAGAATCTTGTAAAAGATTCCAAAAGCACCCATGTTGCTTTAATCTCAGAGTCACCTACCACTCAGCGATCTACTATCACTATCACTAAGTTGGAGACTAACTCTGAATGCTCATCAGATACTAACTCTTCAGATCTTGATGAATCTATGTCTCTCCTGTCTAATAAATTCAAGAGATTCGCCAATAAGAAAATTTTCAGAAAGAACAAACCTCTTGCTATTACTGACAAGCCAAGATCATCAACTCCTATTGATAAGGCTACTGCTACTAGCTATAACTGTGAAAAGATAGGACATTTTGCTAGCAAGTGTAGGTCAAAGAAAGTCTCTAGATCCTCAGCTTTTCCCAAGAAAAACTTTACTTCCAGGACTAGAGCTGAAAAATACAAAAGGCTGAAAGAAAGGTATTCAAAGCTGAAAAACTTTAAGAAGAAAGGCAAAGGCCTGATGGCTGACTATGATTGGGCTGCCTCTGACGAAGAAGAATCATCTGACTCTGGAGATGATGATGAAGCCAATATCTGTCTCATGGCCAAACTTGAAGATGAGGAAGAAAAGTCTGACATTCCCTCTACTTCAACCTCTGCTACTAAGGTATCACCTTCCTTCTTTACCAATATTTTAAATATTGATGAAGCTGATAGTCTTCGAAAGATCGATCTCCTGACCAGAAGTCTGTTGTTGAAAATCAAAATATTGATCTCGCTGAACAACTTAAAAACTGTCACCTTCAAATAGAAAAGCTTTCTAAAATTGAATAAGACTTGAAAGATCAAGTTCATATAAATCAGCTAGTCAAAATCGAACGAGAAGAAGCTGTCGCTGCATTAAAAGCTGAAAAGGCTACTGTTGATGGATGGTATAAATCCTCAACAACAATCACTGAGATAATTAAGTCTTAAATTCCTCTGAGTGACAAACGTGGTCTTGGTTACAAAGCTAACGCTGAAGAACCAACCACTGACTATTCCATGCTTAAATTCAGAATGTTTGTTTCCTCTATCCCTGACACTTCATCTTCTCAGTGTTCCTCTTCAAAACCTCCCATCCCTGAGGAAATCTCTACCTTAACTTCTAAAGGTAAAGAGAAAATTGTTTATCCAAAACCTACCTCAGTCTCTAAAGACAAAGGTAAAGGAATTGCTTTTAACCAAAAACCTCAGAAGGGTACATTTGTACCTAAGCTGAATGCTTCTAAAGCTTCAGTGACTTATCCCTCTACTTCTAAAAACAAGATCCTTGAATTTATTCAGCGATCTACTCCTAGCCTTAAAGTGGATATAATTGGTAAGAAATCTGAAGAACTGATAGTTCCTCTCATTTCCAATACCAAAGGTATACTTTGTGCTAGCCCTGCTCATTTAAAACTAACGGCTAAGCATGAAAATGGTCCTAAGACTACTTTTAGTTATAGGAAATGTTATCACTGTGGACTTACAAATCATATTGCTAGTAAGTGCCCTACAGCCACCAAAGCTAAAAAGATAGCTAAGGTGAAGATCAATGCCCCCAAGGCAAAGAAGACCACTGAGGTTAAGAAATTAACCAAAGTGAAGACTAAAAACAAAGCTGAATCTTCAAATGCTGCGAAGACTGCTGAACCTTCCATTCCATCTACCTCCACTGACAAGTGTGTATACATGATGAAATGGGTACCCAAGTCAAAACTAATCTTCCTTAGTAATGCAGGTTAAGAAGGGTATCTGGTATCTCGATAGCGGATGCTCTAGACATATGACTGGTAAGAAGAACCTGCTCACTGAGTATAAGGAAGAGAAGGGTCCCTCTGTGACTTTCGGTGGAAACGGAAAAGGACATACCCGAGGGTTTGGTGTACTCTCTAATGGTACAACAACCTTCAGAAGAGTCACATATGTTGAAGGGCTGAAGCATAATCTTCTAAGCATCAGTCAGCTTTGCGACATGGATAACAAAGTAATCTTTACTAAGGAATCCTGCTTTGTCGTTGACAAAAAGGAGAAGATAGCTCTCAGCGGTTATCGTTTGGAAAATGATTATGTAATAAACATGGACTCAACAACCACTGAGAACTCCTGTTTCTTCTCAAAAGCCTCATCTGATGTCAACTGGCTATGGCATAAGAGGCTCTCTCATCTAAACTTCAAGACACTGAATACTCTATCTTCTAAAGAGTTAGTTACTGGTCTACCTCAACACACATACGCCAAAGAATCCTTATGTTCGGCGTGTGAGAAAGGCAAGCAGACCAAAGCAAACTTTCAGACAAAGAATCCTAGGTGGAAAGCTGGTGAGTTGGTCATAGTTGATGAATTTTCTCGCTATACATGGGTAATGTTTCTCCGTTATAAGAGTGACACCCCTGAAGAACTCATCACCTTTGTCAGGAAAATGGAAGTCCTGAACAACATGATTGTTCGCTCAATAAGGAGTGATCATGGGACTGAATTCAAAAACAGTTCTCTTGATTCCTTCTTTGAGAGTAAGGGTATTTCTCACAACTTATCTTCAGTGAGAACACCGCAACAAAATGAAGTCGCTGAAAGAAGAAATAGAACTATCATTGAAGCTGCACGTTCAATGCTCAGCGATTCTCACCTGCCTACTCAGTTTTGGGCAGAAGCTGTCAACACTGCTTGTTTTACGCAAAACAGGTCGCTGGTAGTCAAAAGATTCAAAAAGACAGCCTATGAACTTTTTCATGGGAGAAAGCCTTTAATTAGCTTTCTTCACATCTTTGGATGTCAGTGTTTCATACTGAACAACAGAGATGCCCTTGGAAAGTTTGATCCTAAGGCTGATGATGGAATCTTTCTTGGATTTTCTTCAATCTCCAAACCCTTCAGAGTCTTCAATCGTAGAAGACAGACTGTAGAAGAAACGATTCACGTCACCTTTGACGAATCCCGTTCAGCGAATTCTAGACCTTCTGCTGATACTGGAGAACTGAATTAATGGATGTTTTCTCCTCTTGGTGATTCAGAAGACATTCCCACTCCTCATACTCATACCGTTGAAGATGATGGTCCTACTATCATCCCAAACATGCAGACTAGTGAAGCTGAAACATCATGGGTCTCAGCTATTCCTCTAAACACTATGCCTGCTTCTGAACCAAATGTCTCAGACATACCATCTACTTCTCAGCAATCAGTGAATGTAATGACATCTGCACCTACTCCTTTCTTGGCTGATATACCAGAAGTTGTTGAAGCCTCATCTTCAGCCCCTCAAGTTCAGGTTGAATCAGCGACTCATGCTCCGGCTCAGCGATGGACTATTAATCACCCAATTAATCAAATACTTGGTGATCCAAACGCTGGTGTTCAGACTCGACAAAGTGCAGGGAATATTTGTTTATTCGTTAACTTTATTTCTCTGACTGAACCAAAGAAAACAGATGATGCCCTCCAAGATCCAAACTGGGTTAGCGCTATGCAAGAAGAGGTGACTGAATTTGAAAGAAACAAAGTTTGGAAGCTTGTTCCTCGTCCATTTGACAAGTCAGTAATAGGCACTAAATGGGTCTATCAAAACAAGTTGGATGAACATGGAACTGTAACCCGCAACAAGGCTCGACTCGTTACTCAGGGATACAGACAAGAGGAAGGAATAGATTACGACGAAACCTTTGCTCCAGTGGCAAGACTAGAAGCCATTCGTCTATTCTTAGCTTACGCTATACACAAAGACTTCAAAGTGTATCAAATGGATGTCAAGTCAGCGTTCCTTAATGAAAAGATGAATGAAGAAGTCTACGTGGAACAACCTCCAGGATTCTCATATCCTAAGCATCCAGGTTTTGTTTATAAACTGGATAAGGCACTCCATGGCTTAAAGCAAGCTCCTCGTGCATGGTATGACACTCTCTCTACTTATCTCCATATTGAACAATTTGAGCGTGGTAAAATCGATAAGACTCTATTTTTCAGGAATGTAAAAGGTCATATTATTCTCGTACAAATATATGTCGATGATATTAATATTTGGTTCCACTAACCCTGACCTTTGTACTCGTTTCTCTGAAAGGATGAAAGCAGAGTATAAAATGAGTATGATGGGTGAGCTAACATATTTCCTTGGTCTTCAGATAAAACAAAATGAAAAAGGAACTTTCATTAATCAGGGAAAGTATGTTAAAGATATGCTGAAGAAATTTGATTTAACTCAGAGTTTAGCTATGAAAACCCCTATGGCACCACCGCTGACACTAAACAATGATCCTTCTAGAATACCTTTTAATGTCACGACGTACCGTGGGATGATCGGCTCTCTTCTGTATCTTACAGCTAGCCGACCTGATATTATGTACGTAACCTGTTTGTATGCACGATATCAAGCTGAACCTAAGGAATCTCATATGATCACTGTAAAGCGAATCTTTCGTTACCTTAAGGGTACTCCTAACCTAGCTCTTTGGTATCCCAAAGATTCAGGGTTTGATCTAATCGCCTATTCAGATAGTGATTTTGCAGGTTGCAAGATGGATAGGAAAAGCACCACAGGAGGATGTCAGCTCCTAGGTGGAAAGCTGGTGAGTTGGACAAGTAAAAAGCAAAACTCAGCGTCCACCTCCACCACTGAAGCTGAGTACGTAGCTGCTGGAAGCTGTTGTTCTCAGGTCTTGTGGATGAGAAATCAACTACTAGACTATGACCTTCAGCTCTCGAAAATTCCAATCTATTGCGACAGCACAAGTGCCATCGCTATAGCCAACACTCAAAGACCAAACATATCAAAATCAGGTATCATTTTATCAGAGATCATGTGATGAATGGTGATATAGAACTTCACTTTATCCCAACTGATTTTCAGTTAGCTGGTCTTTTCACCAAACCTCTTGATGAGACAAGATTTAACTTTCTCATCAGCGAGCTTGGAATGCTGAACTTTGAAGAATAAAATCTTCAGCGGTTCGCATTTGATCAGCGACAGGATAAAACCAACTTGTATAACCCATTCTATCATCTTCTCTCTGAACAAACTTGATTCGCTGATGTTAAGGTATGATCTCTCTTTACTCGCTGACGTTCGCAAATGAATGCAAGATTTCAAAACAAATTGTATCGCTAAATATCTCTTCCTTATCAGCAATACTTTGAAATTTCTAAAAACAAACACTTATATTTCTATTCAGTGCTTCATTTTTTTAAAAAGTGTCCCTGAGCTTTCAAAAACCTCAGAGACATCCTAAAATATGAAAAGACGTTTGTGACGTAATCAAACGGATAAACCCTGGCACGTTCTTTTTCTGACACACGTTTGCACGTTTTGTTTTCTCATCCAATCAAATGCAAACACGTGTCCGTGTCATGATGAAAAACTTTCCCGCTCTAGTTTTTCTCTCCCTCTCTCTCTATTCCCACTATATAAACACATTCGAGTTTATATTTTTCCTTTACGCGAACAACTTCTTCTTCAAGAAAAGAATTATTGTTGCATCTTGAACTCTTGTTTCCAGAAACTGTTCATCTTCTTCTTCGACAACAAGGTTAATATTCTTATTATTTACCTGTTTTAACTTGTTTCTGATCTTCTCATTGTTTCTACAAGATCAAACAAAAGAACTTTTAAAAATAAAATCATTTCTTTCATGGTTTTATGAACACAACCTTCATGGTTGTTCTTCAAGTTTACATCTCAAAATCTTTAAACTTGAAACCTCATAAGTTTTTCCAGAATCCTTATCTTTTAAGAAAGAGGAAACGGGAAAATAAGACTTCACTGGTTTTTGTCTCTTTTTGTCAAAACTAGAAAAACCCTAATTCTCCATTAAGACATCTCTTGTCTGGATGGAATGTGCAAAACCCTAAAACATCTTTTTGGAAAATCTTTCCACATTAAGACTGTATTCTTTATCTCTGTTCTTTGGTTGACATGATAAACAGCAATGGCATCTTCTACTGCTGCTCCTACTGCTGAGAAATCTCCTTATGCTGAGAAACTGAATCTCATCAAGGCTTCTCAGGTCAAGTTCACGCTTGAGAAAGTCACGTTTGACAACAACAATCTCTATGCGCTTTTTGATTTTCCTCCGAAAAAGCAAGTCAGGCATCTGGATGATGCTGTAAACTTTCTCAAAACCTGTTGCTTATCTACAGCCCTCACTACCGTACCTCCTGCCCATAAATTCCTTCTATCTCAGTTCTGGTATACTGCCAGACGAGCTCAGGTTCCTTCATCCAAAGACCCTAATAAACTCATTGATGTCATTCTCTGTGACACCAAATTTGGCACCACCAAAATCAACCCCGCCATCATCAGGTGTGCACTCAGCCTACCCACAGCTACGAAAGAAAAACGCTTTGTCCCTCTGCCAAACCACAAAAACCATGCTGATAGGGAACCAATCACTGCCTTCTTTGATGCAATGGGTTACACATGGGACACAGGGAGAGATGGACTCCCTGAGAAGAAGCTGACCCTGATCAAGAAGTCAAAGATGCCCAGCGAGATGAACTTCATTTTCGCTCACTTGATAAGTTGCATGACAGCGAAGTCCGGCTCCTCTGATCAAGCCGCTCAACCTCAGCAAGCAATGGGCTATGCATTGCTGAAAGGTCTCCATGTTGACTGGGCCTCGATCATCTAGGACGATCTTGCGTTCAGAGTAGATATGGCAGATAAACCAACATGGGTTCCATATCCCAGATTCATCAGCGTCGTCTTTCTACAAGGACTTGGGGGCAAATACCCAAAAGAGGGTGATCTGAGACTCTCTCAGGTTGGCCCTAAGGTGCTCGACTTCAAGTCTCTGCCAAACGAGGTACGTCTCTCTACTATTTTACCTCTTCTCAATCCTCCTTCTTCTACTTCTGCAGCTACTTCAGCGGAAATCCCCACCGCTGATACCCAGGCTGCACCCTCTACTCCTTCTTAAAAAAGGAAACATTCTTCTACCCAACTTGATTCTCAAAGGATCAAGAAAACCAAGGAGCAACCCCCCAAGCATTCACATGTTGAAGACTCCACGGTTCTCTCTAACGAGCCGTTGGATAGTTCAGTGGTACGCTCTGCCACAGCTGCTCAAGCCACCCCTTAAAAACCAACTTCAGCGTCTCTAAACGCTGATGTTATAAACTTGGAACAGAACCACTCTCTTTCAGACCTTCTAAGGACTGAAGAAGTATTTCACAGCGGATCCAACACTGAACCCCGCACCCAACCAATCTTTTCATCCTTCACTCCTCCCACTCTTTCTTTGGACACTCCACCAATTTTCCCACCGTTCTCAAGAACCAACGTCATCGTTCATGATTCAGCTGCTGATACTCTACATGCGATGATGGAAACAAACTTAGGATCTGCAGGCCCCTCCATGCGCCAAGGCACTCTCGAAGGCGACATGGAATATCATTCAGGGTTACAAGGTTTCGACAACTTCGTCAACCCGCCTGCAGGTATACACATAACTCCAAACACTCCTCTCTCTCAACCCCAAACTTCTGAGCTTTCCTCTGTTCATAAGTTAATAACTTTTTTTGGTCCTAATTTGGTAGATATCAACAACTCCCTAAAAGACATGGAAACTAAAGTGGAATCTCTCACCACTACTCTCTCCACCAACTCTTCAGCGGTTACAGACGCTGGAGAAAATCTGAAAAAGCTGACTGAGATCGTTGATAAGAAAGCCTCCAGTGCTGATCTGGAGAAGGTGGATGGCAACATTGCAAGTTTTCCTGCTACTCTTGCTGAAAACTCTACTGCCATCAACAATCTCAACCTCTCCCATACTAACCTGTCCAGCGAAGTCACAACGCTGAAGACAGAAGTGTCCTTCTTAAGGACAGATGTCAGCGCTGCCACCAACCTACTGCAGCAAATCCTCGATCGCCTGAATGCTGCTACCTGTGCTCCTTCACATTTTACTCAGGTAGATCGAGTGGATCTTTAAAGCCTCCATCCTGCTATATTTGGCCTAGACGACAGATTAGCAGTGGTTGAATTATGCATGGGACTCACTGGCCAAGAAGACAGTGACTCTCATGATGCTGCTGCTGATGATATTCCACTTGCCTCCCCTCCTCATCATGAAGAAGAGGGGGAGAAAAATGATGAAGGTCTTCCCCATAATGCTGAGGGGGAGACAAATGAAACCACTGCTGCTACTTCTTCTGCACAACCTCAGGGAGTTGAAAACCCTGAGGAAACCGAGAACCTCCCTCTGTATCTGAGGGGGAGCAACTCGAAGAGCAACACAAGGAAGTTGTTGCTGATGTGACCGAACCTTACGCTGATGAGGACGAGTCTGAAGAAGAAGCTGAAGACAATGAAGTTGTCGACATCTCTGACGACGAACCATCATCAACTCATAAAAATGATGATGATGATGACGATGATGACTTCTTCTTCGTTGAGCCCAAGAAGGTCCATGTGAAAGGGATTTCGATAAATGAACCATCAGGGGAGACGACTAAGACAAAACCTGCAGTATTTGAAGCTGATAAAGGCAAAAACAAAGGCCTCGCTGCAGAAGGCAATCTGGCCATCCTTCAGATAAAGCCAGTTTGTCAGGTACAATATCTTCTATTCCCTTACTCTGCATCTCTCCTCTATCCCTTCTCAATCTCAATCCTTCTATCCATAAAACCTCTATACACTTAAACCCCATTCTTTTCTCTATCTCTTTCTTCCCATAATCTCATTTAAACGATCGCTGTGTTTCAGCTAGTCCTCTCCCCTGTTTGAGGGTCCAGCTGAAGTCCCCACTGCTGCACCAACAATAATCCCAACCACAAGAGCTGAAGATATAATCCCGGTCGTGGATTTAATCACTGAGACCGATGAACCTGAAGAACAACTTATCTCTCACAAAAATAGACCTTCCTTAGCTCCTCAAAAGCTAAGTGAAGAGGATCAGAAAAGGAGAGAAGAAATGATCAAGAAGTTCGAGGATCAGTGAATCATCCTCCCTCGCTCCAAAGTCACTCCTGTTCCTACAAAGTTCAGGTTATCAAAGAAAGAGTTCGCTGATCACCTCAGAGCTGAAAGGTTGATTGCTGAAAGAAAGGAAGCTGAAGAAAAAGATAAGGCTCTCGTATCCAGCTTGTCCAACAATCAGTAAAAGACCCCAAACTAAAAAAACTCCCATCGAAGTCCAACGTCAGTTATGGGAAGACGCCCAGAAGATCGTTGAAGAAAAGACCAAGGTATCTGATTCTACCTTAGAATGGTGCAAAGAAAGACTGCACTATCGATATTGGGCTGCCAGAATTCACAAGGTGATCATCAGAGGAAAAACGACCATAGATGTTCCAGTTGTTAAGGTCGATCTATTCAGAGAAAACGGTACCAAGGAAAACATCTACGCTGCTACGATCAAGAAGTACGGTTTCTCTGAATGGTTGGAGATGCGAATAGCCATTCAACGATCTAGCTCACAATATAAGATCCATGTCGAGAAAATCATAAATTCTCAGATCGACTTGGTTTCTTCTGCTGTGGATATTCCTCCTCCTCCTCTTCAAACTCAACAAAGAAGGGCCTCTTCAAAGAAAAAGACAAAACCATTAGATTTGGGTCCTCCTATCCGAAACAAAACTGGTATTGGTTTTTCACGAGCTGAAGTACTTGGTCCTAACCCTGATCTCTCAGCGCTGGATACCTCTCTGCCACCTGGTGAACGTTTCGTCCCTGGTAAAGTCATAAGCAATCCTTATGGTATCTTCTTTCTCGACTACGATGAAGGACAACGTTTTCAACGTGTCTCTGAGCTTCCCATCACTCCCATCGAACAGCTCAGGGATCACATCTATTGGTGTGAATTCAGACGCGATCTACAGGCACGATATCGCAAGCCCTTAATCTTTGCTGAAGCAAAGAATAAACGAGATCAAGGAGTAACGGTCCCTGACTGGATGATCCCAACAACAAAGACCCTTGATGAACTTCTCGTTAAGGAAGAACCCTTTGAAGGCTGATATGATTTCCTTGTATTTCTTCTATCCTTATCAGCTTATATCTTTTGTACTTGTAATTTAAATTTGTTGTACTTGTAATTTTTCTACTTCCCTCTGTAATCTTATACGAAGTTAAAAGAAAATTTTCAGCAAATGTACTTTACTCCATCAGTACTTAAAAGATCCCAGAAAACAGTAAAAGGGACAAATATTTTATTAGTTATTTTTATCCTTATGTTTTCATACTTAGCAATTTTCTTTGTTGATATGCCATAATCAAATAGGGGGAGATTGTTGATCCAAACCCTCAGTGATTTGATAATGACCCTCTCTTAAACACTTAGCGAAAATTGTAAGTAAAGAATATGTATTAGAGTTTCACTATCGCTGATAAGTACTAGGACTTTACAGTACCGCTGATAGGAACTCTCGTTCTCTAGATTAGACATTCAGCGAACACTGTTCATCCAGTAGCTCTGAGCATGTTCAGTCTCTGTGATGATCGCTGATAATTTAGTTATTTACTTATGATCCCTGAAGACAAGTTTCGCGTCAACAAAGGTTCTACGCTGAAGTCGAAGATCAAGCCCAAGAACCAACGACAAGTCTACTAATGAACTGATGCGGATATCAGCGAAGCAAGACCTGTCCATTCAACGTGAAGTATCAAGTAGAAGACTTCAGCAATCGCTGAGCTTTATCATTCGCTGATAAAGAACTGTTCAACGAACGCTGATAATGAGGTCTAGTCTACAAGTTACTTTTGTCTTTCCCCCTTGCGCGTCTCCGTACGAAATGTCAGAACGGACCTCCCTTCTGTCTAGAATCATACAACAAACTCTGATTCTACAATGTGCACCATACGGCTACTAAGGTTGTCTACAAAGGTCAAAACATGCAACCACTCAGCTGCTGCCACGTGTAAAGTAACACTGCCATGCATTAAATGCATGCAGTATATAAGAAGAACCCTACTTCAGAAATGAAGTTCTCGGCCATCTTATTCTTTCTCTCTTAGTGTTAGAATATTATTCGTAATATTCTTATCTCCTTTCTATCTTATTTCTAGTGCAAGAAACTTAGTGTTCTTAACTTGTTTAGATTAGGTTAATCCTTAATCTTGTTCCGCAACAAGTTGTAAATTGTTTTAAGATTTATCAATAAACAATTTAGAAAGTAAAAATCGTGTGTTTGTATTCAACCCCCCCCCCCCCCCTTCTACAAACTTGTATAACCCTTCGGGACCAACAAACAAGATCAGAGAAGATACGTCATTAGATGGCTCGACATCATTGGATATAGTTGCGTTGATGGAGATGAGACTATAATTGATGAAAAGCACAGGGTAATATAAGATAGAAAAAAAAAAGTAAAGATAAACGGGGGTTTGAGGGATAAATTTTGGTGATAAACTCTCACTAATTTTCTTCGGTGAGAAGAAAATATGTTAAGCCTTAAGAATAAAAGGAACTCATGGTATTGATGATACAATTAGTTGATTCAATCCATATTTGAGCAAGCTTGTTAACATTTCTTATATATTGACAGGAAGAATAGTCAAAATGAGATTAGCAACGAGGTCATTAGTGTCACCAATGATGGTAACCGATTCATGGTAAGAATCGATGATATTGATTAGAGGCAATGATCAAGAGTTGGAATATCGAGATTATATGTAAACCCTATGAGAAGATTTTAGGGTTCTCAAATGATCAATTCTTAAAAGAAAATATCCCGTATTGGTGTGTGAGACTACAGTTAATTAGTCTTGTTGGTATCTAGGTCTTTTGTTATCCTCCAGGTACATCTCGAGAGCGGTTAGGGGGGAGTGATTTAAATTATTTGATTTGATGAAAGTGCCAATTGCTAGTAAGCATGTGTGGCTTTGAGCAAGGTATGAAGGCGACAAGATGAAAAACAAAACGTTTTATGATTGTAATCATGTATCACGTGGAGTAAGTAAGAAATGTTATGGTTAAATGGAAGGTTATCCAAGTATATGCCTTATAAGCCATAAAGTAGCCAAAGTTCATGTGTCGTGATTTGAAAATCGGGACAATAAAATTATGTTTATGGTTAAAGCTACAAAGGCACCATGCTAGAATACTGCAGGGATGCATGAGACGTTTTGCATTAAGTGAGATCAACGTACGTTTTGATACAAGTTAAAGAGGATGAAATAATTAAAGATGTGCAGTTATGATCATCAAGGTTAGGAATGACTCACAATACCTTAAATATCAATGAGCATGTAGATGGTCATCATCAAGAGTCTTATTTAAGAATAACTAGTAGATGATAAATATAGAATTGGGTCATGAGAACCAAATGGTGGCATGTGTGTTATGAAAGGGGAGTTAACTAATTAGTTAGTAGAACAAGTAGTGAAGCCAGCTAATGGTACATATTATTCGTCAAAGGAGAGTTGTGACTAAACTCTATAATGAACGCAATGCATGATAAACATTCTTCTTTTGGAAGACGAGTTAAGTTAAACTTTATGGTCTCTCACGGGATGAATTCGAATATGAATTTGGTAAAATAACTCAAGGTTTGGTAGTTGAGTAGTGACTTGATCAAATTCAATAACAAACATTGTGATGTTTTAAGCATATCACGCAAATGTGAAGACATAAAGGAATCATGAGAATCTTAAAGCTGGCAACGATAATGTGAAGATTATTGCATCTCAGCATAGGTATTATGCCATACCATTAAGAAATGTCCAGTGTGATGAAAGAAAGTATGGGCACTAGAATCAATAAGAGTAGACTGTCTTCAATATGAACCCTTCAAAGAATGCTTGACATGTTTTAGATGCCGCAAAGGAATGAAGGAATGACTATTAGAGGTAAAACTAAAAGTAAAGATAGTTGAATTGATAAAAGGTATTATAGAAAGCAACAAGGAAAGATAAGAAGTTACGTGTTGAACATCATCATCTCAGTATCTATGATTGCTAATGTGAGTATGATCGAAAAGTGCTAAAATTGGAAGAGGATGAAGAATGTTAAGGTACATGGAAAGACTGAATATACATCAATTATTGGGAAGTATGCAATGTAACTATACGTTATTGTTGGGCCAGAAAGTAAATGAAGTGTGCTATAGATTGAAAGATAGACAAAGAAGTGTACCTAGAGTGTCTATGCTAGATTAGACAAAGGTTTTTTGGTATATAATGATGCTCCAATGTTGGCACTATGATGTATATTGGTGAAAAAGGGAAATGTTATAGTATACATGTCATGGTAATTGATAATGTATGACTTGAAATTAGTAGTTGTGGTTGTGGAGCTCGAAAAAATTGAGGCACTACCTACAGAACGGACTGTGTAGGCTATACCTCATAGCTAAAGACATCTCAAGGCAAAAGATCACGTACATGTATGTATAAGTGCATGAGTATGAAAAAGTGTGATGTTATATGAATGAAAGAATTTACAACGAATATGATGAATGTTGATGTCGGCATATTTTGTAGACAAGAAAAACAAAGTGGTACCTATGTGGGATAACCTTTAATGACGATTGTAATAACCACTTAGCGTTGAAAGCATTCACCTAAGCTAATGTTTATCAAAGAGTATTCAATCGGAGCCACTTGAAGAGTTATATGGCAAGTGTTAATCGGTTTGACGAGCCATCATAAAGAAAAGAGATAGATAGATAGATCAGTGGTATATACCACCATTTGTTAGAAAATATTGCTCTAAGTTTGTGATATATTGAAGCTTGCCAAGATAGGCAAATGCGTTATTTACAAAGATAGAAAAAGGAGTTTCAGTAAATAAACGAGTTGGTACATAGAGATTTACGTCATGACGTATCTACTTTAAGGAAGTGTCTGATATAATAAGAAATTAAGTGGTAACCTCTTAACGACATGAAGAAAAATTAGAAACCCAAGAAGCAAAAGGGTTGCTCTTGTGAACGTTAAATGAGGATGTTATATCGGTAGCAACATAGGAACCCGAGAAAGAGATAAGATTGAAGTACCCTCATTTATTTGCATAGGGCAAATTTCGAGGACGAAATTTTGTTAAGGGGAAAGTTTGTAATAACCAAAACAATTTATCAATCTATAAGGGTTTGTTTTGTAAATACAAAGAAAGAGAAGGGTTTAGAGTGTAAAATTGTAATGTGATTCAATTGCCATGGAAACCAATCGACGTGAAACTCCGGTCATATATCATATGGCCTTATCGCCTTCTTTTTCGAGAAATCGTTGACAGATTAGTATAAAATGGGTTTAAGAGTTTGTAATCGTATGTAAATGGGGTCGATAAGAAGATATACGATGAGAAAATTCCACGGTGGATGCCGAAAAGAAAGTCGATATTGTTATACATTGCAGCTAGTTCGGTGTCAATCGGTAAGTCTTTCGGACCTCTCGTTTCTAAATTTTGTTGACTAGATCATCGCTTTAGTCGTTCGATCGTGCGGGTGCTTTCCCGTAGGGCCAGCCGTAACCGCTAATACCCCATCGTATGTTTCAAACTGTAATCTCCGTGACTCTGAGTTGTCTAACCGTGACCCGCGTTTCGGTTAGAAAATATAGAACTTATCGTTTGTGTGGGTGTCGGTTAATACACATAAATAGATGACCAATATTTTGCAGTCACAGTGAATCGAATGGTTCGGAACTTGCTGTGATGAGAGTTTTCTAGGCGATATATATACATATATATATATATCAAGTCTTGTTGGTTCTAGGTATTGTTTCACCGAAAAGAAAAAGAAACAGATCACAAGGTTCTGTTAATCGAGAGTTAGCATTATACTTTATGGTAAAGAGATATATATCTCATGCATGAATCTAAGAATCCATGAGTTTGTAATACATATAAATATATATATATATATATATATATATATATATATATATAGGCTGGGTATCAAATACAAACCAACTAGTTTGTACAAACTCGTACAAACCATACATAGCTTCATGATTTTGTAAATTTGGCTTCATGAATGTATATATATATATATATATATTTTGGCTTCATGAATATATAATTTGGCTTCATAAATATATCATTTGGCATTTTTAACTAATTTTTTTACAAAAATACCCTAAAATACCCTTATTTTTGTAAAAATATGTATGTATTTCATGCAAGCGTTTTACATGAATTGTTGGTGGCTATGGTGGATTTGAGAGAAGGTGTATATATATATATACACACACAATTCATGCAGCAAAGTGATGCCAAGTTTGGCATATGGAATGATTGATGTATATGAATATATACATCATGCATGCGATGCGAAATGATGCCAAGTTTGGCATATGAGAAGTTTATATATATATAGGTATTAAAACAAGTCTGCAATCTAAGATATTGTCTTATGGATAGTTTAAAGTTATCGTACGGAGTAGCATCATAGTGTATATTAGAGTTAAAATGTTGGCATTGGATTTGTAGGGGAGATGCTATCCACTTCAAAGAACGGTTGGGCTACGACGATTACGGTGAGTTAACGTGATTTTTAAACGGTTGCATATTTTTATTTATAAAATTGCTTAATGTTCTCGAGAATTTTGTTATGTCGTTTATGCAATAAATCCTGACATGATTTTATGATATATGTGTGAAAATTTGTGTGGCAATGGAGGTGTACTGTGGTAAGACGAGCATGCTGTGTGAGTTCGCCAGGCAAAGTTGTGTGAATTAGACACCTCCCATAACACCGCTAGCTTTGTGGATGTTGTTTTTATCGTATGCATGATAAGATTATGACGCTTTGTGAATTTTAAATATTGTTATTGTTCATGCATAAAACCGTGAATTCACTGGACCCTAGACTCACCAAAACTCTTTTAAAACTTTTTGCAACCAGGCGGTTATTAGACTGGGAAGAAAAGTGGAATAAAGAGATATATGAGGATTGACTCGAGAAGAATATGTGCAGTTCAGGCATAAATATATATAGAGCAATATTTATGTTCGGCAAAACTGTAAAGTTAGAGATTTTATTTCCGCTGCAATGTAAGTGTTGGATCTTGGGCTACTATTTTTAATATATTGAGGTATTCAAAATTTTGAGATGTCACCATAGGCATGCATGAACTTAGAGGCAGTTTGAACGACTTGAAAACACTACTTACGGTGGTTTGGCTATTTGAAAGTCAAGCTGTAGGTTTAAAGAAGTTTTGGATGACTTTAAAACCTGACATGTAATGGTTTGGCTATCTGAAAGTCAAATCGTAGAATTAAATCAAAGAGAGATGTTTTGTAATGAAAGAAATGAGTTTAAACACAAACACTTATTTTTTAAATTTTTCGCAAATGAATATTTCCATATACATTCAAGCTTAATGTTTGCCTAAGAATTGGCATCCCAACTAATTAAACATACAAATTTTGAATCACATAACAGAGTAGATGAAAAATGCAACATTATAACAAATCCCAAATCCAAAACAAACTTGAGAGTTTGTCAAAATGGTTTGGTTTTACCTCTAAATGCTAATGTTCTAAAATCCCCATTCTCAAATCAAGTTTTACCTCAAATACATGTACATAATTCCAAATAATACTCAATACATAATTTCTTCCAAACATTTAACAAAATGAGAACTAAAAGTTTTACCTCTAAATTTTACTTAAATTTCAAACACATCAACATAATGCCAAAGAATGCTCAATAATTAGCAATCAATAATCATTCCAAACACAAAACAATAGATCATTTGGTTTTAAATCCCAAATCCCAAATCCAAACTTGATACTATGCCAAAATTGTTTGGTTTTACCTCTAACATATAATGATATAAAATCCCTAATCCCAAATCGAGTTTTACCTCAAATATATGTACATAATGCCAAATGATAATCAATACATAATGTCTTATAACATTTAACAGAATAATAACTAAAAGTTTTATCTCTAAATTACACACACACACACACACACACATATATATATATATACACACATAAATATGTACATCCACAAAACACGTATATGCACATAAATACACATATACAGACACAACACAAATATAGGAAGAATACAATGAGATTTGGAAACAACTTATAAATTTAGGGTTATTGGTTGGGGAGGTATTTTAACTGAGAAAAGGGGAAGGATCTCATAATACTTGTGGTTGATGGTGTCTGTAGGTGGTGGCGACGGCGGTACCTGCAAGTGGTGGTGATGGCGGTGGCTCACGGTGGTGGCGACAGTAGTAGCTTAGGCGGTGGCTCAGGTTAGGGCACGAAGTTCGAACATAAGTCGAGTGTGTGTGAATCATAAATTCACAGTAACTTGGAGAACATAAATTGAATCTTCGAATATGGAGAAATCAGTAATTAATCAAACATAAATCGTAATCTAGCGGATACCCATCGGTTCCGGTTCTGGGTACCCACCGTGACCGGGTACCGTTCCCGACGGATACCCAACCGTTAACGGTTCCAAAAAATAAGAACCGAAACAGGTCTTGAATCGGTTCCGTATTTTAGAAACCGGAACTGAAACCAATCACATTCGTTTCAGTGCCAGGACAATTCCGATTCCAAAGACAGGTACCCGCCTCCAATGCTCACCCATAGCTACAACACTACAATTCTAAATGATGAAACCCAAAAACCTGACTATAAATTATTGTATGATTACTTATTATTTTATACTCTATTTTTAACCATACTTATTATTTATTTTATTTTTCGTTAATTAATTTCTTTATTCTTAATTTTTCTCTTTCTAATATATGCACCTTTAAAAACCCCATGTATTTTATCTTAATCTAAAGCTTATGGGAACTATAAAATAAGTCCACCATGGCACCAACTACCAAGTCATAATCAATATAAAGTCCACCTTTTTAAATTAAAGAAGAGACAAGGTAGTTTCCTCGAATAAAAGAGTTGGCTAGTTGAATCAAAGTACAACCTCATATTACTATATAATTTTTTCCATTAGTTTGGCCTTAATGTCTACGACAAAATATATATATTAAATAAAAAGTTTAATAAATTGTTCAAATAAAAGTTTTGTTTACAAAATCATAATACATTTATTTTTCATAAAATTATAACCTGTTTTTTATTTTCATCAAAGACATAATACAAATTCTAAAAGTGACACTACCACAAAATTGGGTTTACAGGACACCACCAATTTTAAGCGTCTTAATAAATTATTGAGTGAATTGTGGATTTGGTCTCTGTGCTTTGATGATTTTTGTGACTAAAGTCCCTATACTACAAATATTGTGGATTTGGTCCTTGTGGTATTCAGTTTTTCTTGGCCATGGTCCCTCGACTAACGTTTTCGTTAACTTCATTAAGTTAAGGACCATTTTAGTCATTTTTTCTAAATTTTGTCTTTCTACTATAAAAAAAGTAAAACAATATTTTTACACTCACACAAATATATACATATATAACTATAGACATACAAATATATATATATATATATAATTATACACAAATATATGTATATATATACATAACGATATATAACAATTTAATTTTATTATTTTATTGTAATGGTAGAAAAAGATATGGTTTTATTGTTATAATGTAATTAAAATTTGGATTTAAACAAATCAAATCATAAAATTGTACCTTATTTTATTTAGAGCGAAAAAATAAGATATTGTTTTATGATTTGATTTATTTAAATTAAAACATTAATTATGTTAAAGACGATTTAATTTTATTGTTCTTTTATTTTCATTGTAACAAACAAGCTTGTTATCGATATTTTAACACCAAATTATTGCAAACCACTGATAAATGAACTCCAATTTTATCATTCTAAAATTAGGAGTTTCAATTTTAATATTGTTTTTCGTCTTTAACATAATTAATGTTTTAATTTAAATAAATCAAATCATAAAACAATATCTTATTTTTTCGCTCTAAATAAAATAAGATACAATTTTATGATTTGATTTGTTTAAATCAAAATTTTAATTACATTATAACAATAAAATCATATCTATAATAACCCAACATTTTTAAACATTTCATTTCTCATAATAAAACACGCAAGGTCATAAAACATAGAGTATCCCAGAATCGGGACCCGAAATTTCCTTACATTAAAACAAAAGTGGTTGGCGGAAACAACCTACACAACTGAGAAATAAACTAAACTGTACTATAGTGTCGTTATACTATCAAACTGCCTCGCTAACTCCTTGCTCACTTGCTAGAGTCTTTCATCACCTGCTTTCCTGAAAAGGTTTTAGTTTGAAAATGCGAGGGTTAGACCATAAGGTCTAGTGAGTCCCTCCTAGCAGTTATCAAAGCATTCAAAAACAGTTTATCATTTTCAACATAGATCATTCATAAAACTGTTCATCCAAAATCATTCACGGAATAAGGTCCGTCCCTCGTAAATCGGCACCCTGAAGTCACCCGTAGATGACAACGAGTCAGTCTCATGCTGTCGTATAGGGTAGTACTCCCCTGGCATAAACGGGACACACCCCCCGACATGATCTGGCGGGCCACACCCCCCGACTTAGCCAATTTACACCACAATCTATGTATGCATACATCCCACATATATTTTTCACGGAATAGGTCCGCCCCATAAATCATACACGGGATAGGCCCGCCCCATAAATCATACACGAGATAGGCCCGCCCCATAAATCATTTACAAATCTCATTTAAAACTGTAAACAACTTTCATGCAGTCAAAGCATAAAAATAAAACATGGCATTTCTCATCATGTACACGCTTTAGAAAACATGTTAAAATAACACGTATTTTAGTTAGAAAACTCACCTGGCTTGCTCGCTCCAAAGCTCCTCACTTACACTTCCGATCCCTAGGCGGAACACCTATTATATTAATAACGTACGTCATAATTCGTTCATTTATTATTCGGGTTAGATCCCGAACTCAACCCAAACTTATCTAAGTTGGTAAATTACGCTTCTAGTTCAAAAATCATAATCAATGGTCCTTGCTTACCCATCCATTTGATATGCTAAACCGGATCCATTAATTTACCCGACTCTAGGTTCCCAACATAAAATTATAACACTTGATTCTAAATATCAAAACCGGATCACGTTACTAATAATATGACCCAAATTAATAAATAGACTATCACACCCTTATCATATAATTATAGACTTCAATAATAAACTAAGCCCAAAAGAAAGAATTAATCTTCCGGCCCATCCATTTATCTCTCGACCCAACACTTTTTGAATGAGGAGACCAATAATTTCATTAAACCTTTCTCGACCCAAGAACCAAACTTGAACATTTCTTAACTTTGTAAATCCGTTAAACTCATAAGAAAATACCGATTTGATCATTGTAACACCTTTATATACCTTTCATAACTATACCCATACCATTTAAATCCTTAATTTTGCACAAAACGACTCAATTTTATTGTTAACCAAAACAATTTGACTTTTTGTAAAAGTCAAATGTTTTAAACATAGACTTTAATCTACCATCAAAAGCAACCATTAAACCCAACCTCAAACCTTCCATTTCATATCTAAAATTAATTAATCGAACATCTATATAGACCATGGCAACATACTAATTTTTGTGTTATAATCCATTACTACCCTTATCAAGAACCCACATAAACATTTGATTTACTTTGACAATATGACAAAAATCAAAACTCTAATAATACCCAATAATTGATTTCTCAACTTACAAAACTGGGAATAGCTAGAAATCTACAAATCTAGCGCTACTTGAAAAAGAGAAAACGCAAGGGAATGGTTTTCTTACCGAGATAAAACCTCACGGAAAGGAAAACTGCCGCCAAAACTCGCCACCGCCGGCGACCGCCACCGACAGCCAACCGCCGGCGACCACCATCTCCGTCTCCCCGTCGCCTCTCTCTCTCGCTGCCCCTTCTCTCTCGTCGTTTATCTCTCTCGCTCGCAGTCTCTCTCTCTCGTCTCTCTCTCTCTCTCTCTTCGTTTCTCCTCAAGAAAACACAAAGGGCCTCCCATGGCTTCTTTTCTTTTCTTTCTCTTTCACTCAGCTTCTCTCTCTCTCTCGATGACAAGTAGCAGCCACCACCTAACCCTAGAATACAAAAAAATGTTTTCCTCTATCTTTTCCCAAAACGGCGCACAGCAAACAAAGAAGGGAATTGATTTCCCAATTTCTATTTTTAACCCCAAACTTATGAGAAATGAACAATTAAAACCCCTAGCTTTCATTTATCTCACATTATTTAATTTGGGTTATTACAATATCTTTTTTCACCATTACAATAAAATGATAAAATTAAATTGTTATATATCGTTATGTATATATATACATATATTTGTGTATACTTCTATATATATATATATATATATTTGTGTGTCTATAGTTATATATGTATATATTTGTGTGTGTATAAAAATATTGTTTTACTTTTTTTATAGTAGAAAGACAAAATTTAGAAAAAATGGCTAAAATGGTTCTTAACTTAACGAAGTTAACGAAAACGTTAGTCGAGGGACCATGGCCAAGAAAAACTGAATACCACAAGGACCAAATCCACAATAAACATAGTATAGGGACTTTAGTCACAAAAACCATCAAAGCACAGGGACCAAATCCACAATTCACTATAAATTATTTTATAAGACATCATTTATAAGACCAAAAACTAAAGAGTTCTACCTAAAAATATTGTAATAAGTTTATAAGATGCTTTAGGGCGCCGTAAAAAGTTTTTTTATGACACTTTCAATACAATGGGTCACATTTCTTATTTTGTAGGACAATTTTGAGAGAATATTTTATAAACCCATATTTTTATAGGACAATTAGTTGTTTTTATAGGACACCTTTTTAAATAGTTGGTTAAAAATAGGTTTTTAATACAAGGCCATCCGCAGCGCCCGCGGGCTCGGCCACGGGCTCGCTGCGGGCTCCCTCGGGTAGTGGTGGGGGTGGCTCGGGCTTCGGCTGCGGGCTCGTCCTCCGGGCTTTCAAACCCGAGGAACCCGAGCATCTCCAACGGCTATTTGTTTTTTTTTTAAATCTTCAAAATAAATTCTCCCAAACGGCTACTTTTAAAAAAAAATCAATTTAATCACACTATATATATTAACCCTCAACCTCTTATTTTTTCACACCAATAATCTCTCAAACTCTCTCAAACTCTCTCAAATTCTCTCAAACTCTCTCAAATTTCATCATGAATCCAAACAAAACACCTAGATCCCGTCGTAACCGACCAGATACACCGCAACCGCAAGAAGACCCGGAGCTTGGTTTCCAATTGTTTACACAACCAGGTTATCGTCCGCAATTTTCGCAACAAATTCCGCCACAAATTTCGCAACAAATTCCGCCACAATGGTCGCAACAAAATCCGCCACAATATTTTTACAACTCATTAGGCCATCCGCAACAAATTTCTTACCAACTTACACGTTCCGGTATGATTGAACAAGGTTTTACTCCGACCAACTTCAATCCTCCTTCACCCTTCATCAATCTCGCCGACGACATTGTTCCGGAAACCCAACATTCTAGCCCGCACACACCACAATCCATCTACACACAACCATCAAACCCTCAACCATCGAGAAAAGGAAAAAACAAACAATATGAAAATAGAGCCCCCAAACAGATGTGGACTAAAGATGAGGAACTCGCGTTAGTGTCGGCGTGGGTTGACGTTTCGGAGGACCCCGTTATCGGTAACGCACAAACCCATGGTAATATTATTATTATTATTATTATTATTATTATTATTATTATTATTATTGTTATTATTAATATTATTATTATTATTATTATTATTCTTGTTAATATTCTTATACTTGAATTTACATAAATGTAGATAGTTTTTGGACCCGAATCGGGGAAGTGTTCTTTAGTTCGATGGGTCGCGAAAATTATAGAACAACTCATCAACTCAACACCAAGTTCAACGACCTCAATAAAAAAAATTGCTCTTTTTGGCGGCATCTACAACAACTTGGTCAATAATAGATCAAGCGGAATGAGTGATGCCGACATTTCACGAGTGGCACACGAACGGTACCAAGCACAACAAGGGTTTGCTTTCTCTAAAGAACAAGCTTGGGAAGTCCTAAAAAATGTCCAAAATGGGGAGCCGTTCCAACGATGACGACAACTTCATCGCGGGGTTCAAAACGTACCAAACCTTCCGATGATGACGATGACGACAACTTCATCGAGCAACTTCAACGACCCATCGGGAGAAACAAGGCAAAAATAACATCAACGAGTAATACGTCCGGGTCGAATACGAACGAAAGTGTTACTCAGTTGTTGACGACGTTCAACGACAAGATTGATGATACAATGGAATACAAAATGAAAAAACTTGATCTCGAAATCGAACGCTCAAAACTCGAACGAGATAGGTTGGAACAAGAACTCGAAATCGAACGCTCAAAACGATTTGAGAAAGACTTCGAGTTTTTCATGACCTCGCATGATCACCTTACGGGAGACGTTTTGAGGGTTACTTTAAAGAGAAAAGAGCAAATTAAAAAATTTCATAATTGGTAGTGTTTTGTATTTTGTAATTTTTATTTTTAATGAATGATATGAATTTTTATTTTTATTATTTATCTTATTTTTATTTATTAAAAAATATATAAATATTTTTATTTTGTTAAATAATTAAATGTATAAATAAAAGAATTAAAAAAATGAGGTGGCAAGAGGGCTTTTAGTTATATGCTGAGAGTCTTTAGGGCTTGAGGGCTTAGCTGATGTGACGTTGAGGGCTTGAGGGCTTTTAGTTATGCGCTGAGGATGGCCTAAAGGTCCAGAATACTATTTACAATAATATAAATTTGGTTAATCTCCTTTTACAATACGAAATCTTGATATTAGAAATTTAATTTACTGATTTTAATTTCTTAATTTAGAGTTGACCAAGATTTTTGCTTATTAATTTCTTTCAACGAGCATCCACAATGAAAATTTATGTAGAGGTTTTTCGTGGGGTTTTCGCAAAAACCTTCACTGTGAGACATAGATTAATTTCTAGTCACAAATTCTTATTAGAACACATGAACAAAAACCCGGATTCTTGTAATAATTTCTTTTATGTTATTATTCATTTATTATTTTTTTAACAATTTTATTTTCTTTTAATAAATCAAAAAAACACATATGTTAAAATTGATACAAAAAATATAAACTATTGTAAAATAATTTTTTAATTTCCTTTTATTTTTTGTTTCATATAAAATTTTATACAAGTTTTGTATTTTTTTAATGAGTTTACTTTTTAATTATCAAGAAAGCTCTTAAGTCTCAAATGCACCCAAAACTATTCATATCCCCGACATTTTCCAAGATCAACGAAATTTCCGAACTTTTACTACATTCCTCAATATCCTCAAATTTTACAAAAGTTACCCAATCTCCAATTTTTACCTTCGTCCTCGATATTGGTTAGATACGCCAAACCAATTGATAGGTCAAACACTTACTTTCCAAATCAATTTCAACAACGATTTTTTATGTCTTTCAATAAAGTACGATATACTAGTCTTGAACATATTTGGTTGAATCTATTATGAGTGATCAATGTTTTTAAGATTAATATTTGTTTAATGTTGCACTTTTTTAATTGTAGTATAACATTATATTTTTGTTTTAATTATGTGGACAAAATATATAAATTGAAGAATTAAAATTAATATATAGGTGAAATTTAATAAATTATATTTGATTTTTTTACATTTTATAATATATATACATGTATTAAGTTTATATAATAATCTATAAATACTATTATCTATACATATAATAAATAAGTAACTAGCATGCCACGTGTCGTCTTCTGTTGAGCCGACTTCAGTATTTCCCGCCTAAACATGTATCTGGACGCAATTTACATTATGAGTTCAATTAGCACACCCACATTCACTCTTCCTTAAATCTCTCCATAATTCAATTTTTTTTAATTTATACGTTACATTTACTACCCTTATAATTAGGTATGTAGTTTATTTTTAATCTCTTACTTTTTTATTTTTCATTTTAGACTCTTATCATATAAACATAAATAATGTATATGAACTAAAATGCATTAAAAATATTTTTATTTTTTTTACAAATTATACCACTGTAATCGCTTCGTCGATACCTTCGAAATGATCCCAATATTGAATATTTTTGGATTTAATTATATTATTAAATATCATAAATATATACGAATTAATGTGTCGTGATTAGTATGAGATTTGTTGAAATTAGTATGGAATTTGTTACAAATATATTAACTTTTTTCATTAAATTCATAAATATATACGATTTAATGCGCCACACTTACCAAGTCACATCATCTTACTGGATGAATATAAAAGGACCAAAATTTGTTCAAAATTTTCAAACCTAACTTCTGAATGGACAAAAATGAAAATATGATTGACATTTTAATTTTTAAGTTATCGGTTTTAAATTCAGATACACACCGCCGCATCGCGCGGGGACATGACTAGTATATTATAAACAGAAAAGTGAGATTTTTGTTGAGGTAACATGTAACATCTCAAATTTTATAAAAAGCGATGTTTGGGATTATTAAATAATTTAAGTATAATTATTTGATAAGTTATGATTGACTGTTTGAAAGATTAATTTTAGAGTTTAACCCCGAGTAAGATTTGTTATGTATTTTATTGGAAAAATAAGTTAATGGGAAAACTTTAATTTAATTTATAAATGGAGGGATGGATTTTGCCAAGTATTGATAGTTTGGGGTTTGTTTGGTAATTTGGCAAATGAGGTGTCAACACCACAATTGATATTGATTAAGTGTGAAAGGTGTCTTCATAGCTGAGTTATCAAAAGTGTGTGTGTGTGTGAAGTGTGTACGGCAAAAAGAAGAGAGGGAGAAAGAGAAATCAAAAGGGAAGAAAGGAAGAAGGAAACAAATCTTTTTGGCTGGAAAGTTGGAATTAAGCTAAAGAATCAAAGGTATTATTCCTACTTAAATTTCTATTTTATGTAGTTTAAGTTTTTATGGATGTTTTAGAAATGGGTTATGATGAATTTGATGATTATGATAAATCTGGGTTGATAGATATGTTATATAAGTGGTATAGAACATATCTGCAAATTTATGGAATCAAACATGCATATCTTAGTCTTTAATTTCTGGGTTTTGTACGAAATAGTAGGCTGCGATAGTTATGAACATTTGAAGATTCATAAGTGTCGCAACCATGGGTTGCGACAAACTCATAAGTGTCGCAATAGATAGTTGCGATAAGAAGTCCATCGCAACAGTTAGTTGCGATAAGGCTAGGTGTCGCGATAGTTGGTTGCGATGGGAAGGAATTATCGCAACCATGGGTTGCGATAGGTATTATGGGTTGCGATAGAGGGTTATGTCGCAACAGTTGTTTGCGACAGTCACTGTACTTGCGATAAGAGGCTGTTGCAAATGAGTTGGTTGCGATAGAGATAAGGATTTTAGGATTTGGTATTTAAATATCCTAAACAATAGATTAATACCAGTATAATTGTATATGGGTATTTCAGGTCTCTGTGACGTTAAGTGTTGGATATTCCTGCGACTTCGAGAAAGGAATAGTAGTTTTTTGCAATCAGGTGAGTTCATTCTTACCTTACCTTGTATAAATGTTTTAAATTATGGTAAGGTGTATTTTATAAATGAATTGTTTTGGGTGGATTTTGGAAGAAGGATTTTATAAAGATTTTATAAAATAAAGTCTTTTATCTCAAATTGATGTGTTGGTGCAAGTGTACCACATCTCTATATATTTATATATATTTATTTTGATGATTACAAACACACCGTATTATTGTTTATCTAACAATCCTATCCAAGTGTACAGTTCTTGAAGAACACGAAGATCTTATCTGAAGAGTTCAAGACGGAAGATTTACGTTGTCATTAGTGTTTATAATTTATAATGATAAACACCCTAAAATAATATACCACTTGGATAATTTCTAAAAACCAAATAAATGATTTTAATTAAATATTTTTTTGAGAAGATCCTACAAGATTTGGTTGCGTCATGAAGAAGTTGCTTTTTCTGACGCAGGTATACCGCGAGGTACAGGCGGTATACCGCGGCAGAGTTTGCTGTGCTTTTGTGATTGGTTGAAGCTACTTTTACAGGCGGTATACCGCGGTGTTTAGCAGGTATACCGCGGGTACGCATTCCAGAAGTCAACTTTGCATGAGAGCCGTTGAAGTGTCAGTGTCCTTTTTACTGCACGGTATACCGCGTGCATTTGGCGGTATACCGCCAACTCATCTATCCGTTGGAGATGCTGATATATAAAGAAGCTTGCTGGTGATGAAGAAAAAAAGACAACACCAACAGCAACATCAACAATCCAAACTCTCAGCTCTCTCACTCTCACTTATTTTATATATATATATTTTATAAAACATTTTTTATAAAATATCCAAGTGTGAGATATTATACAAGAGTGATTACCCATTGTGAGTTATACTCCTCTTGTAAGTATTTGAATAACGGGTGTGTGATCCTGTTTATCTCATAGCAGAGGCTTGAGAAACTATTACAAATTCCTTTGTATTTGGTTTGTGTTCTACCGTAAAGAATACATTTATTGGATCGTGTCGAGAAGTGTCTCGGCTGCTGGTTTATCACAGTTGGTGGTAAATCAGTAAATCTCCGTGTCAAGTATCTCTAACCTTTATCTCTTTATTTATTCCGCTGTGCATTTTTAATTATATCTGTTTATATAATTGTTGTATATTTATTATTTGTATACTCTGATTTATTTATACTGTTTCTGTACTGTATTTTTTTTAAAAGGATTTTTGAAAGTAAAAGATTTATATACAACCTTACCCCCCCTAGGTTGTCTAACATTTGGTATCAGAGCAGGGCTTTCAAAAATTATCTGTTTAAATTTTTAAAGTTATTTCTTTAATTCTTTTAAATGGCTCAACAAACTAATTTTGTGTTTTCAAAACCCCCTTTGATAGATACTGAAAAGTTTGGCATTTGGGCCGAGCTATTTGAATGTCACGTGCGTGGCAAAAATCAAAAGATTTGGGATATTATAGAAAATGGGAATTTTAATCCTACTATTGTAAAAGATGATCTTATTGTTGATAAACCTTTAAAAGAATGGACTCCCGCTGAAGAATCTCATGTCTGTTTAAATTTTGAAGCTAAGAATATATTATATGCTGCTTTAACCTCTGATGAAATTGAAAGAGTTTATACTTATAAAACTGCTAATCAAATCTGGCAAAGCTTGAGCGACACTCATCGTGGAAATACTCAAGTTAAAAGCTCTAAAATAAATATTCTTGTTCATGATTATGAATTATTTGAAATGTCAAAAGATGAGTCAATCGACTCAATGTTTAAACGTTTTAACCTCATTATGACTACTTTGAAGGGATTAGGTCGTACTTATCCTAATGAGGATTATGTAAGGAAAATTCTTCGAGCACTTCCTTCGGAGTGGATGGCAAAAATCACATCCTTGGAAGACTCCCGAGATCTCGCAACTATGAAGCTCGATGATCTCATCGGCAATCTTAAAGTGCACGAAATTGCACTAAGAAGAAATCAAGTCCGGGAGCAAGTCAAAAAGAAATCCATAGCTTTAAAAGTCATTGCCTCAAAAGAAGAGGAAAAGGAAGAGGAGGAAGAAGCTAGCTCATCCGATGACGAACCCGAAAATCTTGACGATTTAGTCAAGTTGGTAAGAAAACTTTCTAAACTTTTATCTAACAAAAAGTTTACTAATAATGATAGGTTTCAAGAAAACGGAGACTACCGTCGTGGTGGTAAAAACCAAAGTCGCAACGTCCATAAAAGTGAACACAAAAATGACGAATCTAGCGACGATGAAAAAGCCAATAAAAAGAAAGGCTTTTGCTATGTGTGTGGCGACAAGGATCACTATGCGAGTGTGTGTCCGAAACGAGCAAAACAAATCAACACACCAAAAGCTTTAGTTGGAGGCGCGTTGAGCGCAAGCATAAATGAGGCCAAAAATTTTTGTTTCATGGCCGACCATGATAATGAGGTATCTTCATCATATTCTTCTAAAAATAATTGTGATAGTAATTATAGTGATAATTATTATAGTGACGATGAAAATAATCTTGACGAATTATATAAATCATTTCATGATATGGCTGCTCTCGCAAATAAATATAAAGATGAAATTTCTAATTTAAAAGAAACCGTATCTGTATATAAAAAGGAAATAGATGACGGTAAACAAAAATCTGCTCATGATTTAGATGTTATCACTAAATTAGAAAATAAATTAAGTGAAAAAGATATTTGTAAATCTTGTGTTATTTTAAATGATAAAATTGCATGCTTAAGTGAAAATAAAAATGAAAGTGTTGCATGTGCAAAATGCGAGATTCTTGAAAATGAAATTGCATGTTTAAATGCTAAATGTAAATCGCATGAGAAAAATGACTTATTAGCAAATGCTTTTAATAGTAGCAATGATAAAGTGCTTAAAATGCTAAATATGCCTAATCGTATAAATTGTCGTAAAGGCATTGGTTCAAATACGTGTATTGAAAAATGTGATTGTATGCCAATTAAAAAGGTTTTTGAAAAACCTAAATTTGTTGTTAAAAATAAAACGCAAAAACCTCCGTATGTTCCTAAAATGAATTATGTGAATTATATGTCGAGAAAATCACATGCGTTTATGTATAATAATAAGTTTGCGAATCCTAAGAAAAATGTTAATCCGCATACTTCTTTTTACGTCTATGATGAATACGATCGTAAAATTAAAATGGTTAGAAAATGGATTCCGAAAGGAATGTTTAATGTTGATAATCCCGGTGGGATGCGTTTGTGTTTTTAAACCATTTATATGGCTTTGTATGTTTGTCGTGTTTGTTTTATGTCGACAACATATTTTTTTGCAGTTTATGTTTTATACTAACTGTTAAAAGGACCCTTAAGAAAAGGGTACCACGAAATATTTTCTTTGCCTTTTGTAGGTGTTACCTGCCGAGGTTATAATACGTGGTTACCTGCCGAGGTTATAATACGTGGTTACCTGCCGAGGTTATAATACGTGGTTACCTGCCGAGGTTATAATACGTGGTTACCTGCCGAGGTTATAATACGTGGTTACCTGACGAGGTCATAATACGTGGTGATTTTTTTTTAATCACATAAAATTAACCGAAAATTGAAGCCTTAAGATCCGTTTTGGTGCAAGTGTTTCGTATTGGTTTGTATATCTTATGTCTCTATTGCTTTTTGCATTTTATTTTATCCCTCAAATTTTATAAAATCAAATTGATATCGTTATTAATTTGAGGGGGAGCGTTTTAGCTCTTTTACCCATGAGTTTATGCTACCTCAATTATATGCATATTTTGAGGGGGAGCATCTCTCGAGGGGAAGCATACCGTCTTTCTTGACCCTTTTTGTTTCGACAAACGGGGGAGAGAAACCGCATATGCTCATGCTTAGCGGTTGTGTTTGTCATCATCAAAAAGGGGGAGATTGTTGGTGCAAGTGTACCACATCTCTATATATTTATATATATTTATTTTGATGATTACAAACACACCGTATTATTGTTTATCTAACAATCCTATCCAAGTGTACAGTTCTTGAAGAACACGAAGATCTTATCTGAAGAGTTCAAGACGGAAGATTTACGTTGTCATTAGTGTTTATAATTTATAATGATAAACACCCTAAAATAATATACCACTTGGATAATTTCTAAAAACCAAATAAATGATTTTAATTAAATATTTTTTTGAGAAGATCCTACAAGATTTGGTTGCGTCATGAAGAAGTTGCTTTTTCTGACGCAGGTATACCGCGAGGTACAGGCGGTATACCGCGGCAGAGTTTGCTGTGCTTTTGTGATTGGTTGAAGCTACTTTTACAGGCGGTATACCGCGGTGTTTAGCAGGTATACCGCGGGTACGCATTCCAGAAGTCAACTTTGCATGAGAGCCGTTGAAGTGTCAGTGTCCTTTTTACTGCACGGTATACCGCGTGCATTTGGCGGTATACCGCCAACTCATCTATCCGTTGGAGATGCTGATATATAAAGAAGCTTGCTGGTGATGAAGAAAAAAAGACAACACCAACAGCAACATCAACAATCCAAACTCTCAGCTCTCTCACTCTCACTTATTTTATATATATATATTTTATAAAACATTTTTTATAAAATATCCAAGTGTGAGATATTATACAAGAGTGATTACCCATTGTGAGTTATACTCCTCTTGTAAGTATTTGAATAACGGGTGTGTGATCCTGTTTATCTCATAGTCGTCATCATTGTTTATAACTAATAATGATAAACACCCTAGAAACCGCATATGCTCATGCTTAGCGGTTGTGTTTGTCATCATCAAAAAGGGGGAGATTGTTGGTGCAAGTGTACCACATCTCTATATATTTATATATATTTATTTTGATGATTACAAACACACCGTATTATTGTTTATCTAACAATCCTATCCAAGTGTACAGTTCTTGAAGAACACGAAGATCTTATCTGAAGAGTTCAAGACGGAAGATTTACGTTGTCATTAGTGTTTATAATTTATAATGATAAACACCCTAAAATAATATACCACTTGGATAATTTCTAAAAACCAAATAAATGATTTTAATTAAATATTTTTTTGAGAAGATCCTACAAGATTTGGTTGCGTCATGAAGAAGTTGCTTTTTCTGACGCAGGTATACCGCGAGGTACAGGCGGTATACCGCGGCAGAGTTTGCTGTGCTTTTGTGATTGGTTGAAGCTACTTTTACAGGCGGTATACCGCGGTGTTTAGCAGGTATACCGCGGGTACGCATTCCAGAAGTCAACTTTGCATGAGAGCCGTTGAAGTGTCAGTGTCCTTTTTACTGCACGGTATACCGCGTGCATTTGGCGGTATACCGCCAACTCATCTATCCGTTGGAGATGCTGATATATAAAGAAGCTTGCTGGTGATGAAGAAAAAAAAGACAACACCAACAGCAACATCAACAATCCAAACTCTCAGCTCTCTCACTCTCACTTATTTTATATATATATATTTTATAAAACATTTTTTATAAAATATCCAAGTGTGAGATATTATACAAGAGTGATTACCCATTGTGAGTTATACTCCTCTTGTAAGTATTTGAATAACGGGTGTGTGATCCTGTTTATCTCATAGCAGAGGCTTGAGAAACTATTACAAATTCCTTTGTATTTGGTTTGTGTTCTACCGTAAAGAATACATTTATTGGATCGTGTCGAGAAGTGTCTCGGCTGCTGGTTTATCACAGTTGGTGGTAAATCAGTAAATCTCCGTGTCAAGTATCTCTAACCTTTATCTCTTTATTTATTCCGCTGTGCATTTTTAATTATATCTGTTTATATAATTGTTGTATATTTATTATTTGTATACTCTGATTTATTTATACTGTTTCTGTACTGTATTTTTTTTAAAAGGATTTTTGAAAGTAAAAGATTTATATACAACCTTACCCCCCCTAGGTTGTCTAACATGATGGTTGTGCTTAAAATCATTAATGATATTGGAAAATGACTTACGACAAGAATATGTACGAGTTGTAATTATTGTATTTAATGGACAAGTGAATTACAACAATATTTATATCAAAGATCGTAAGTGATAATATGGACGGTAAGATTTCTATTATAAGGAATTGACATATTAAATGTGATTTGCTTATAATAAATGATATAAATGATTTATAAAGGAGATTCGCTTATACGATTGCTATAAGAAATCTGTGTGAGATAAATAGATTCGCTCATACGATTGCTATGAGGAATCTGGGTGAGATAAATATATTCGCTTATACAATTGCTATAAGGAATCTATTAGGTATAAATATAATATTCGCTTATACGATTGTTATAAGGAATTTGTATTAAAGAAATACATGTATAAATATAAGTAGGTGGTATGGATCCATAGGCCTAGTATTTGGAAAATCGTGGAATAGACGTAGCTTTATTCGGAATTCCCGATTTCTAAGGAAGAACAAGGGATTGACAAGAGTGATTGTAATCTCCTTCCTTTTTAAGAAATGGGCATGTGTATATTGCGATTTCTTGGATAAGAGCATTAATCTAGAATCTGTAAAGATTTGTAGTGTGGCTCTGGATTATGTGGAATGACTGACTAAGGGTCAGGTCATAGTCATGGAAATGGGTTTAATCCGTTAACGAAGGATGGTTACGCGTGTGGTAAGAAAAAGGGTAAACCAGGTTTGTTATGCCTTGTTTACATTGATTTTATAAATATTATTTTGAAACTGAATATTCTCACTAGGCATTAGCCTAATCGTTTCAAATAATGTTTTCTTACCAGGTACTAGCTCGGAAAAGTAAAGGGATGTGGGACGAGAGCTTTTGAATTAGCGGAGAAGTTATTTAATTTTGAGATTTTGATAGATTGCTTAGATAATCTAGTTAATCGGATTATAGTGAAATGATTTGATTAATAGATTATTTGAAGAATTCTACGTTTGAAAATATGACTCTCAAGGTTAAATCTTTGCTTATGTATAAAGTTTAAGAAAACTTATGTTTAAATCTTTTTATAATTTGAGGTTTAAATTAGCCCTGATTTTATGGTGTTACATAACAATAATATAACAACAATAATATAACAAGTAAGATTTTTAGAGGTTTCACCACCACTGTGGATACTCTTATAGTACATTACTCACAAGGCATATAAGTCAAAAACTAACACTATTATTATTATTATTTTTGAACGGCAAAGTCAAAACTAACATTTGTGTAATGTCAAAGGAAACGATTTGTTGATTGTCTCACAAGTAATCTTTTGGTATTCTAAAAATAAACTTAATAACCACAGTATGTATTTATTCAAATCTAACATCATTTTGGAACAAAATAATAAATAATTAACATGTAAAATAAACTATTTACCGTTAAGAATGGTTAGGTAATTAGGCATGTTATACAATATCAGATACGTGGGTGCTTCCTAATTAAGCATCACTTACTTAAAGGATCTATCTATTGACAAAGAGTAAATTACAAAAATCATGCAAGTGGTTTATGAAAATACTCAATTTTCAATAGCATATGGACGCTCTATAGTTTGTATTTTGTTAAAACATCAGTTTAATCTTGCAATCTTGACATGTATGTTTTTCTCTTCTAACTTGAGCATATTGTCATAATGTAGGGTTTAAAGTATAAGTCGTGTAAGTGAGAAGGGGTTGTTTGGATCTGTGCTGAAAAGAGAGGGTTGCGCCTCACATCTCCTGGAAGTGCAAGGGTAGCGGAGTCTGTTCGTGAGAAGTTGAGGGACTGAAGATGCGTAGTGCAATCATATAAAAAGGAGCCTTGACCGTGTATTATTTTGATGTTAGATCATATTTTTCTCACATTGCAACTTTATTCTCTCTCTCGTTTCTTTTCTCTCTAGTTTCATCTATTGTAAACTAGGGTTTTATGTTCTAGCATTTGTATCTTTAGAGAGTTTTCTTGTTATTTTGTAATATCTTGTTATCATAAATAGATTTGTACTTTTCTTCATGGTAGAGTTATGGCTCGATTCCGTTGAAGTTTTGTCGATTTATTGTTTCTTGTCCGGTTTCTTCTTAAGAAACCGTTCTCTGTGGTGGTAAGTTGTGTGATCGACTTTTTAACATCGACCGGAGCTGGTGGTTTAAACCACGACGGTGATAGTCGATAGTCATCATCAGATCTGACCGTCGTTTCTCTTTCTGCTCTATACTGTGCATCTGATTGTGTCTGTTGTGGTTTGCGTCCCACTCAGATCTGGTTTTTCGTTGTGTTTGGCGACTAACAACAGGTACAGCCGTTGTTCTGTTCGTTTTGTTGTTGTTTCCTTGTTGCGTCGATCAGATCGGTGTGCACCGTGGTGGTCCTTCGACCAGATCTGTGCGGCGGTGATATGTTATTCTTGAGCATCGATCCCGTTTTCCATCTGATCGGTGTTCTTGCGAGTTTTTTTCGTTTAGACATTCACAAGAGTTGTCGTCAATACGCAACAGTGATCATCGTAGTGTTTTGTTTTTCGGTTAGTTGCCTTCATCAACGAAGAGTGCAGATTTGTATCTGTCACCTCTTCTTCTGATTTTTCTCGCTCAGATCGGAGATCTCATACATCTCAAGGTTTGAGTTTTGTTTTTTACATTTCTCAAATTAGATCTGAGATCTCATATATCTCACGACCTGATCTTATTCTTACCCCTCTCGATTCAGATCTGAGACTCGCTATTCTCAATGTCTGAGTCATTTTTTGTTCAGTTCGGTTCACCGGCTGTTTGTGTTGGTGTTTGTTTCCAAAATCTGTTCTGACCGATCGATCTACTGTGTGCATATACATCCTACTAGAGTTGTGTGTTTTCGAACCACAATAGTGACGATAAGTAGCCACAGCCGGATCCATTGGTTGTGTAGTTAGTGTGTTATTCTTGTAGATATGGTAGTTTCTTCGATCTGGTGTGTGCACATTGTTCTACTCGGGTTGCTCGGTTTCAAACCACAACAGTGACATTAAGAAGCCACATCTGGATCGGTTGCTTTCTTGCTGTGATCTGATTTCTATAGACCCAGTGACAAATTTGTTGTCGTTATGTTTAGGGTCGATAGTTCATTTTGTACTTGGTCCTGATCTCAGATCTGGTCCTTATCTGTCTTATTTTTCGGCTTTAATATATTATGTATTGTTCTCATAATAGTTTCTAATATCTGTTTGTACATTTGTATTGTTTCTCATATCTGGTCCTGATCTCAGATCTGGTGCTTATCTTTCTTTTATTTGTTCAGGTGTGATCTTGGTTGTTTAATTTCATGTTGTGCTTCCGCTGTATAGTTGTTGTTTTTTGTTTGTAAGAAGATGATATTGAGTGTGACTTGACCTAGCACCTTTGAGTGTTTTAGGAATCCTGTCGTTCGTGTACCTCAGTCTCTTCTCTGTGTGCTTATCTTTGTAATTTTTAGTATGCCTGAAGCTGAGGTAATCTCTCCCTCTAGTTCCATCGTGTAGTCTCAGATCGCCAAACTTGACTTTGGTGATCTGTTGTACCTCCATCCTAGTGACACTAGTGAGGCGTCTATCTTGAAATTTAAGCTAAGTGGAACTGAAAACTACAAGTTTTGGTCATGTGCCATGATTATTTCCCTTGAAACGAAAAACAAAATTGGCTTTATTGACGGTTCTTGTATTAGGCCTAACAGCGACCCTGTTCTCGCTAAACAATGGGATAGATGTAACTCTGTTGTGCTATCTTGGATTCTAAGTTCTGTAACAGAAGAACTATTCTTGGGCCAAGTTTTCTCTAAAATCGCATCTCAGGTTTGGTTAGAGTTAAAAGAAACCTATGACAAAGTTGATGGATCCGTCACATTTAATCTTCATAAGAAAATTAACTCGCTAACCCAAAATTTCCTTATCTATTATTTCTAGGGAAGAATCACATCGAGGAGTCTCTAGTACTTTGTCAAACAAGAATCAGAACTCTGCCTTTTTTAGTAAGATCCCGAAAAATAAGAAAAAATTTATGAGACCCCCAAATCCAAATTTCTTGTGTAAGCATTGTGGTATGATTAGCCACACTATAAAGAGATGTTACAAGCTAAATGGTTTTCCTAAAGATTTTCAAAGAATTTTTTTTAAATCAAAACTTCAAACCCTCTAGCAATAATGCCAGTCCCTCTACCAACAAACTTCCAGTCAATCCTCATCGGGATCTCAAGCTCCTTCCCTTGAGTTCATTAACTCAAGACCAAGTCTCCAAACTTCTAGCCTTACCCGAACAACGTACTACACATGAAGCAATGGCTAATATGGCAGGTACGTCTGTTCTTCGTAGTTCTAACTGGATTATTGATTTTGGGGCAACCCAACATATGACATCATCTATTTCCAATCTGGAGAACGTTGTGGATATTTCAGACTTGAACTTAATTGTTAATCATCCAAATGGTTCAAAGGCTATAATTAAAAAAATTAGAAATATGAAATTAACCAACAATCTTGTCTTACTTGTCCCAGGCTTTAATGTAGACCTGCTATTTGTTCACAAAGTTGTTCGTGACGATAAATTGTTTGTTGGATTTGATGAGAATAAATGTTATGTTCAGGACTCTCAATGAATGAAACTTGTGGGGACTGGTAGTGAGAAAGGAGGGCTTTACTATTTTGATGTAGTTTCCGGGGGGAAGTCTGTTTGCACCAATGACTCTGTGTGTTGTCATGTCTCATATCAGCTATTGCATAGTAGATTAGGCCACCTAGTTGATCCTGTCTTAAAAGTTCTAAAAGGAAGGCTGAATATAGGAGGTGAAACCTCATCTCCTTGTGAGAGTTGCCATAAGGCAAAACAATATCGCAATAAGTCTGACTTAAGTGAACGAAAATCTAGAGAAATATGAGACTTAGTTCATCTTGATCTGCGGAGTCCTTACAACATTAGTAGCCGAGATGGATTTAATTATTTCTTCACTATTGTTGATGATTTCTCAAGAGCTGTTTGGGTGTATCTTTTAAAAACAAAGGATGAAGTTTTCGAAAATATTGTTATCTTTTGCAAGCTTAAAACCCAATTTGGGAAAGTTGTCAAAGTTTTCAGAAGTGATAATAGAACTGAGTTTTTAAATCAAAGAGTAAAATATTTGAAGTCTTGCGGAATCATACATCAGACTACTTGTGTTTATACACCTCAAAAAAATGGGGTGGTAGAACGAAAAGACCGACACTTACTAAATGTTGCAAGAGCCTTAATGTTTCAGGGAGGTGTTCCACTAAGCATGTGGAGTGAGTGTATTCTTACTGCCACTTATCTTATAAACCAAACTCCCTCATCTTTCCTAAATGGTAAGTGTCCTTATGAGCTCATATATGGGCTTGCTCCGGTTCTCACTCACTTGAGGAACTTTGGTTGTCTTTGCTTTTTTGTGAACCAAATTTGTCGGATAAATTTAGTTCTAGAGCTGAAAAATGTGTTTTACTTGGTTGTTGCAACTCAAAGAAAGGTTATAGACTTTACAGTCTTGAATCAAAGCAAATTTTGGTATCAAGTGATGTAACCTTTTATGAAAATGTATTTCCTTTTAAAATGAGTGAAATTTCCGAATCAAACTCTGAAAACTTGAATCATTTAAATTTCTTTGATATTGTTCTTGTTCCTACTGATCATTCTTCTGAGCCGTTGCCCGATGATGATAATAGGGCTATATTTGTAACCGAAAATTCTTCTCAATCTTGTGGCCCCAGTTCCCTTGGAAGTCAGAACAGTGATGCAACTCAACCAATTGAGCGCAACACTGATCCGTCTACCGAGAGCCAGAGTGCTGTAAGAAGTCCTGAGAATATCCATGATGATCGGTTACAGGTTCCTCCTGAGGGCTAGCCTTCTGAAAATCAAACTTCTATTTCTGACTCTTCTTCTAATTCTATAAGAAAAATCCACCAGAGCTTTTAGTTTACCCCCCGTAGGTTTGATGACTTTGTGATCGAAGGTAAAGTTAAATATGGCTTAGAAAGAGTTGTAAACTACTCTCATCTTACTAAAGAAAACTTTTGTTTTGTCTCAAACTTAAATAAATCTATTGAGCCTACCTATTATTATGAGGCTAGTAAGGATCCAAATTGGGTTACTGCTATGAACAATGAAATGGAGGCCTTATTTAGGAATGGAACCTGGGTTCTTACTGATCTTCTACTTGGTAGAAAGGCGATAGGGTGCAAGTGGATATACAAAATTAAGTATAAGTCATCTAGGGAAATAGAGAGATACAAGGCTAGGTTAGTTGCTAAGGGTTATCGTCAGAGGGGAGGTTTAGACTATGAAGAAACCTTCTCTCCTGTTGTTAAAATGGGTACTGTTAGATGTGTTATAGCTCTGTCTGTTCAATATGATTGGCCTTTATCAGCTTGATGTAAATAATGCGTTTTTGTATGGTGATCTTCGTGATGTTTATGTGAAATTACCTGAAGGTTATTTTTCTAATACTGATAATTGTGTCTGTAAGCTTGTTAAGTCTTTTATTGGGTTGAAATGGTATGAAAAATTATCTAAATGTTTGTTTGATTTTGGCTTTATGCAGTGTAGTAATGATTATTCATTGTTCACTTTATCTTCTAGTAGCATATTTCTTGTTTTAGTTGTATACGTTGATGACATAGTTTTGACAGAAAATAACAAAAGTGAAATACATAGGGTCAAACAACATTTGAAAACGAATTTTATGATTAAAGATCTTGGTAATCTTCAGTTCTTTCTGGGCATTGAAATCCTGAAATCTGAAACTATTCTTTGTATGAGGCAACGTAAGCACTTCCTAGAGCTGTTGAATGACTTTGATTATTTGGGGTGTAAACCTATAAATACTCCTATGGATATGAACCTTCTTGTTACTGATTCTATTGAGAACTCTTCTGATCCTCCTTTGGAGGATATATCCGGGTTTCAGCGTTTAATTGGTAGGTTAATATAACTGCTTGCTACTAGACCCGATATTGCGTTTGTCGTGCACTGTTTAGGTCAGTTTATGCACGCACCTCGCCGCTCGCATCTTAATCTTGCTCTTCGAATACTTCGATATTTGAAAAATTCGCCAGGTAAAGGTACTTCGTTCTCTCGCTCTGAATGACTCTGGTTATTTTGGGTGTAAACCTATAAACACTCCTATGGATATGAACTTATTGTTAGTGATTCTATTGGGAATTCTTCTGATCCTCCTTTGGAGGATGTATCCGGGTTTCAGCGTTTAATTGTAGGTTAATACACTTGCTTCCTACCAGGCCCGATATTGCGTTTGTCGTGCACTTTTTAAGTCAGTTTACGCACGCACCTCGTCGCTCGCATCTTAATCTTGCTCGTCGAATACTTAGATATTTGAAAAAGTCGCCAGGCAAAGGTATTTCGTTCTCTCGCTCTGATTCTTTCAAATTGGATGCTTATGTGGATGCAGACTGGGGAAAGTGTTTGTCGTCTCGAAGGTCAGTTACTGGATACTGTTTATTTTTAGGGAACTATTTAAGTTCTTGGAAAAGTAAAAAACAAACTACAGTGTCCCGATCTTCTGTCGAGTCAGAATATCGGATCTTCTGTCGAGTCAGAATATCGGATCTTCTGTCGAGTCAGAATATCGGGCTATGGCAGCTGTACTTTGTGAAATTATTTGGATTTTAAGTAATTACAATTCTTAAATCTTGATAATTTGCTTCCTTTTAGTATTTTTTTGTGATAACAATGCTGCTATACATATAGCTAAAAATATTGTTTTCCATAAAAAGACTAAACACACCGAAATAGATGTTCACAAAGTTCGAGATAAGATTTCTTCGGAGTTATTAAAACTGTAAAAATTAACACATTGGAACAAATTGCTGATATATTTACGAAATCCCTTAGTGCATACCAACATGACTATTTGTGCTCGAAACTAAAAATGACTGATTTGTTTAGATGTTAAGATTGAGGGCGGGTGTTAAAACATCTGTTTAATCTTGAAATCTTGACATGTGTATTTTTCTCTTCTAACATGAGCATATTGTCATAGTGTAGGGTTTAAAGTATAAATCGTGTAAATGAGAAGGGGTTGTAGTTTGGGTATGTGCTGAAAAGAGAGAGATGCGCCTCACATCTCCTGGAATTGCAAGGGTAGTGGAGTCTGTTCATGAGAAGTTGAGGGACTAAAGATGAAACTCAGTGCAATCATATAAAAAGGAGCCTTGACCGTGTATTTTGATATCAGATCATATTTTTCTCACATTGCAACTTTATTCTCTCTATCTAGTTTGTTTTCTCTCTAGTTTCATATATATTTTATAGCATTTGTATCTTTAGAGTTTTCTTGTTATTAGTTGTAATATCTTGTTATCATAAATAGATTTCTAGTTTTCTTCATACTTCGTTACAATTTTCGTCCATCGCCTTAAGGCCATCCGTAGCCCAGGGTTGTGAACCCTCTTACCCTCTGCACCACATCAGCGCCACATCAGCTTTCCACTTTGAACCCTCTTGAATCTTTTTGAACCCACAAATCCCGCACCCCAACTTTTTGAACCTCTTGAACCCACATGCCACCTCATCTAATTTTTTAATAAAAAATCATAACATTCATAAAAATAAAAATAAAATTACAAAATAAAATTAAAAATTACAAAATAAAATTAAAATTAAAAATTACAAAATAAAATTCAAAATTACAAATAATAAAACATTACAAAATGAAATTACCAATTATGTTTTTGTCGAATTCTCTTTTCTCGCCAAAATAGCCTTCAAAGCAGCTCCCGTAAGGTGATCGTGCGGAGCAATGAAAAACTCGAAGTCTTTTTCATATAACTTTTCCAACTCGATTTCACACTTTTGTTGTTCGACTTGCCACTTTTTCAATTTTTTTCTTTTTTTGGTTTTGCGCTGGTGACGGGCTTGGTGTTGGGCTTGGTTGTCGATCCGGGGATGATTGTTGTGTGGAAATCGTTTGTGGCGTTTCCGGAATAATCTCTTCAAGATCGATTCCGGTGTTGAAAGCGGGTGGAGAAAGTTGGAAATTTGCGGGCGCAAAACCTTGTAGGATCAAGCCTTCACGAGAAAATGGATGAATAGGACTTTGTTGAAATTGTTGGAAACCAACGTTCGGGGCAAATTGCGGAATATAAGGACTTTGTTGAAATTGTTGGAAACCAACGTTCGGGGTTTCTTGCGGTGAATCCGACCTCGTCGATCGGTTACGACGGGGTGTGAGTGGGGTGTTTGAATTCATGATGAGAAAATTTAGAGGATTGAGAGTGAAAAATGAATTGAGAGAATTTAGAGGATTGAGAGAATTGGTGTGAAAAATGGATGAGATTTGAGGTTGATTTATAGTGTTTAAATTGAAAAAAAAAATTAATTGCAATGTGATTTGAGATTTGAGGTTGAGAATTGGGGAACCCCCGATCGCCGAGCCCGCACCCCGAACCCGCTATAACCCGCCCCCTGCGTACCCGAACCCCCTGAACCCGTTGTGCCACCTGGCCTTACCCGCATGGGGAACCCGCTGGGCTACGGATGGCCTAAATGAACATAATTTTTTTTGTTAAGTGCGAATAATGAACTTTCATGTGCCAGTCACGAGAGGACATTTAATTGGACATTTAACTGTAACTATTTAATAAATATTTAAGAGCATCTCCAACATTTGTATAATAAATTTTTAAAAAATTGAAAAATTACTGTCCAATCAACTAAAAGTCGTCTCTTATCTTTAAACTCTCTCTCTCTCATTATATATATATATATATATATATATATATATATGGACACTTGTAAACTTTAACACTCAAAAGGAGCCAAACACGAATAAGAAAGAGCAGCAAAATGGAGTGCAGAAAGTTGGAGTTGACCATTAATTCTGCAAATGATTTAAGAGAAGTAAGAAGAATTTTCAAAATGAAAGTTTATGCCAAGGTATTCATTTCATTACAATTTTTTGTATTTGATCCCCAAATCTAAGATGTAATGATTTTGAAATTACTTTTGCATCAATATATATATATATATATATATATATATATATATATATATATTTACGTTTTCCATGATCCAAATTAACTAGCCTCTCATAAATAATTTTTCAAAATGTTTCTATTGTTTTGTATATGTTATTTTTGCTTAAAAAATTGTTATGATCAAAAGAAAACTTTATAACAACCTTTTGTTGCAAATTTACTTGAAATTATTATAAACTAACAAGTAAGATTTGACTACAGGTATTCATTGGGGGTAACCAGGTAATGGAGAAGCGAACTCCCGTAGACAAGCATGGCCAGACTAATCCGGCATGGAATTACACGATGAAATACTCTATCAGCGAGTCATGGATAGATCATCATGGAACGATGCTCGTGATCAAGCTTTATTGTAAGCGTAAACTCGGGGATAGATACATTGGAGAAGTTCATCAATCATTGAAACAACTGTATGATTATGCATATCCAATGGGTGGCAGTGCGATGGTGTGTTTTCCGGTGCAAATGGGGTCGGCTCAGTCACAAGGACAACTTTGTTTCACTTATAGATTTGGTGAGAAAGTTGCTATTGAGAAGCAAATGCTTGCAGAAAGTATTGCTTCCTTCTTATTGACCAGTCCTAGTGGTTCAACTTGATGGGTGCACCCAACCACCACCATAGTTGCTGCAACCACCATCATAGTTGCTGCAACCACCATCATCACCATTCCATTCACCACCCCTTATTGTAAATATACAAGTAGTTTTTTAAGTCGTGGCCTTAATGAAGCAACCATTAAAATTTTGTATCTTTTTTTTGCATGTTTTATCAAACGTTTATCGGTATAATAGATAGGTTTTCACGATCATATATTTCTATCCGATACGTGAACAGAAATGTACAAGTAGAACAATTACAACTTGGGAAATAATTGATGTACATTTTACATAATTGATATGATGATATCATGCATATATGAATAATTGAATCCGTATCGATGATTGAACCTACTAAATTATCTTTGATAGTGTTCTAGACTATGATTCTATATATAAAAGAAAATAGTAAATCATGTTATCTATTACTTATCTATATATTGATAAGGTTTCATTCACGTTCTAGAATAAACTCCTATTATTTATTAGGATATTAGTTGTCATTTAATTTTTCTTTAATTCCATTGTATTTGTTATGTTTGTGTGACTATTTAAGCCATCTGCCGCTTCAACAAATTCATGCTCTGTTGTATTTTATTTGTGCAAGTATTTCTCGCATATTGGTATCAGAGCCAGAGTATTCAATTAAAAACTGCAGTATCCTAAAGTGAGACGGGAGAGTTAAACACTTGAGAGCACAAGTGAAACACTTGGGGAGTGATAACAGATGATAACAGAAAGAAGTTTTTCTCAACCAAGCATTTCTATGTTTGATGGAGATTATGATCATCAGAGCATGTTAATGGAAAAGCTTCTGAGGTCAAATGAGTACTAGAATCTCGTCGAAACCGAGTATCATGAACCAGTAACCGGAGAAGCATTGATGGCGACAAAAATAAGACCTTAGAAGAACTCAAACTGAAAGGTTTGAAGGCAAAAAAAAAATACTTATTCTAGTCCATTGACAAATCAGTCTTGAAAACCATTCTTGTAAGGATACTTTCAAGTAAATATGGGAGTCGAAGAGAAATGAAAGTTTCAAGGAAATACACGAGTTCAACGTGTACAACTCCAAGCCCTTGGTTGAGATCACTACAACAAATGTGCTAAAGATCAATACTGATCTTTAGCAACGACTTTTGTCGTCGCAACAGACTAAATTTGTTGTAGTGGATTTTGAGGTTCGGAAATGAAGATTGGGGAATTAATTGTAGATTATTTCTCAAGAGAGTTATGGTGGTGGCCAATAATATGCGGAACTATCACTAAAATAAAATAAAATTTATAGGACACCTAAAATAAATAACCATTCATAAAGTGTTTTGTAGGACCAACCAAAAAAACCGTCCTATCTAAAATTGTTACAAAAAATTTTATAAGACGCTTTTCATCGTCGTAAGAAGTTTTTACAACAATTTCAATAAAGCATCCTATTAACTATTCTATAGGACACTAATTGAAAAAGTGTCGTATAAACACAAGTGTCCTCTAAAAAAGATTGGTTTATAGGACACTTCTCAAAAGATTCCTATAAAATTAGCTAATACGACACTTTATTTTAAAAATGTCCTAAAAAAACTTGTTTATGACGCTCAAAAGCGTCCTATAAACTTATTTAGATAAGAGTGATTTTTTGTTTGGTCCTATAAATTTACGTACTATAAAACACTCTATGTGGAGGCTTATTTATTTTAGGCGTCCTATACAAACTCAATTTTATTGTAGTTTGTGGAGAAGACATGCAAGATGTTAAAGTGGCAGAGAAGATTCTACGATCGTTAACGGAGCAGTTTAACTACATTGTTTGTTCTATTGAGGAATCAAAGGACATTGACTCTTTAATAGTCGAAGAACTGCAAAGTTCTTTGATTGTACATGAACAAAAGTTTTGTAGAAGAGATAGTGGATAACACACATTGAAAATTCGTTCAGAAGAGAGACTTGATACAAGAGGAAGAGGTAGGGGCAACCCTTGAGGACGTGGTAGAGGAAGGGGAAGATAAAGTTTCAACTGAGCCCATGCATGTTGAATGTCATAAATGTCACAAACTAGGTCATTTTCAGTACGAGTGTCCATCCTAAAATAATGAGGCCAATATTGTCGAGTTTGATGAGACTATAGAGATTTAATTGATGTCGTATGAGGAGATGAACAACACAACAAAGGGAAATGCACGGTTCTTAGACTCGGGATGCTCGAACCACATGCGCCTAAATGAAAGCATGGAACTAACAAGAAAATAAATGTAGTTGGAATAGGAAATGTGAAGTTGAAGGCGAATGGAATAATCCAGGTAGTGGTTGATGTGCATTATATACCTGAACTTAAGAACACTTTATTGAGTTTAGGTAAATTGTAGGAGCGAGGTTTGACTACTGTAACCCGATGTGGATCTTGTAGGATTTATCATCCACATAAAGGTCTCATTATGCATACTAACATGACTAAAAACAGAGTGTTGGTGTTGTTTGCTCAGGCTAAAGCTCAGAAAGAATCAGGATTTAACAATACTACACAAGACACTACCTACTTATGGCATTGTAGGTATGCTCATATTTCTTACAAGGGAATAAAGACACTACATTGAAAGGAAATGGTTAGAGGCTTGCCCAAGTTTCCGATTTCTACGATCGGATGTACCAATTGTATGGAGGGAAAAACATTGTGGTTCGTTCCCAAAGAAGAGTTAGCATCGAGCATCTCAGAAGAAGGAGTTACTGCATGCTGAAACTTGTAGCCCCGTTACACCATGCTCTAACAACAATAAGAGGTGTGTTCTATGTTTTATCGACGACTTCTCTAGAAAAAGATGGGCATATTGTTTATACGAGAGTTAGAATCATTTCATTACTTTAAGAGTTTTAAAACATTTGTAGAAAAGAAAGTTGGGATGTCTATCAAATGTCTACATATAGATCAGGGAGAAAAGTTCATCTCTATGGAGTTTATTGATTTTTGTAATCAAAATGGGATAAAGAGGAAGTTAACTACAAGCTACACTAAAACGGAGCGGCAAAACGTAAGAATCGAACTGCAATGAATCTTGTGAGATTGATTTATTTTTTCAGAAAAAGGGGTGCCCAAAACGTTCTGGCCAGAAGCAGTAAGATGGACAGTGTACGTTCTAGATCAATCACCTACGGTTTCTATTAGGAACATGACTCCGAAAGAGGCTTGGAATGGAAAGAAAACATCAGTGGAACATTTTAGAGTCTTTTGATATCTTTGGAGCACTTTACAAGTGTCAGCATTTTATTGATCGCATGCTTCTGACTTTTATCAAGACATTCTTTGGGAAATATGGTGAACAGTGTAGATGTCAGAGTGATTGTACGATCTTGGACAAAAGCAAACAAATATTGAATCACAAGCTTCATGATCAGAGATCGCTGATAAGTTCTTCCATCAGTGAGAGCTAATGAAAGTCAGCTATCGCTGAAGCTTTATTCTTGATTTGTCGCGCGTGTAGACTTGTCTTGGTTTCACTGATGTCCCCATCAGATCATGAGTAGACTTTTCCTTGTTCATCAGCTTTGTCTTTGATGTGAGCGATGAACTCCTTAGTCGCGAGGCTTGTCTTCACGGATTACAATCAACATTGTTACATTTGAAATCATCAGCGATAATGAACAGACTCACGTTATCGGTGAAAATAAAACATTATTACACATGTTATCGTTGATGGCGAAACGCTAATACATACAGATGTTAATTGCTATTTTCACTAAGTATTCTAAGGGTCGTCATCAAATCACTGAGAGAGTTTGGATCAACATAGTCCCTCTGAAGAAAGCGTTGTCGATCTAGAGACAACTTTGAAGACTGAAAACCAACTAGGGGGTGCCTAACCGAAAGATTATCCGTCAAGGTAGAGCCCTCGGGCTACCTCTGTACTAAGCTCTGGATTCAACCATAAAGTGTTCAAATCCCTCTGGCTACCTCTGACAGCTCACTACCAACGTTTGTGTTGGTCCCGAAAGGCCTATACAAGTTTGTAGAAGGGGGGGGGGGGGGTTGAATACAAACACACTATTTTACTTTTCTAAATTGTTTATTGATAAATCATTAACAATTTACAGCTTGTTGCGGAAACAAGATTAAGGATAAACCTAAATCTAAACAAGTTGGAACACTAAGGTTTCTTGCACTAAGAAAGATAAGGAGATTACTAATAAAATCCTATCTTGAGAGAGATTTGAACTTGTCCAGAGTTAGCAAGTTACTTCAAATGAAGTGAGTTCATCTCTTTATATACTGCATGCATTTAATGCAATTCAGTATACACTTTACACGTGTCATCAGCGGATTGGTTGCATGTCATTGACCTTTGTTGACAACCTTAGTAGCCGCATGAATGAACAGTGTAGTATCAGAATGGTTGTACGATCTCAGATTTTCGGAGGTTCTTTTCTGACATTTCATACGGTGGCGTGCAAGGGAGGTTAAGACAAAAGTACTTTGTACGGAGGACTTCATGATCAGCTTTCGTTGATTCAGCGATTATCATTTACTATTCAGCGAATGATAAAGTTCAGCGATAGCTGAAGTCTTGTACTTGATACTTCACGTTGAGTGGACAAATCTGAGTCTTCGCTGATCCGCATCAGTTCATTAGTAGACTTGTCGCTGGTTCTTGAGCTTGATCTTCGACTTCAGCGTAGAACCTTTGTTGACGTGAAACTTGTCTTCAGGGATCATAAGTAAACAACTAACTTATCAGCGATCACCATAAGGACTGAACAGACTCAGCGCATTATGGTGAACAGAGTTCGCTGAATGTTTAATTTAAAGAGCGAGAGTTCCTATCAGCGGTACTGTAAGATCTTAGTACTTATCAGCGATAGTGAAACTCTGATACATATTGTTTACATACAATTTTCACTAAGTATTTAAGAGAGGGTCATTATCAAATCACTGAGGGTTTGGATCAACAATCTCCCCCTATTTAATTATGACATAGCAACAAAGAAAATTGCTATTTAATGAAAACATAAGGATAAAAAGAACTCATAAAACATTTGTCCCTTTTACTGTTTTCTGGGATCTTTTCAGTACTTATGGAGTAAAGTACATTCGCTAAAATCTTTCTTTAAATCTTTGAATCAGATTACAATGAAGAACAGAAAGATTACAAGTACAAGCGAAATAAATTACAAGTACATAAGGATAACTGATACAATAGAGAAAAAGGAGATTATATCAGTTTTCAAAAGGTTCTTCCTTAATGAGAAGTTCATCAAGGGTCGTCTTTTTAGTGGGAATCATCCAGTCATGAACCGTTACACCTTGTTTTCTTTTCTTCAGCGCTTCTTGAAAGATCAAGGGTTTTAGGTGTCGTGCCTGAATGTCCTTTCTGAAGTCACACCAGTAGATAAGATCTCTGAGCTGTTCGATTGGAGTGATTGGGAGCTCAGCGATCCGTTGAAAGCATTTACGTCCGTCGTAGTATAGAAAGAATATTCCATAAGGATTACTGATGACTTTACCAGGGACGAAAAGTTCACATGGTGGCAAAGAGATGTCAAGGGCAGATAGATCAGGATCAGGACCAAGCACTTCAGCGCGAGAGAAACCAATTCCAGTTTCATTTCGTATGACATGTCCTGAGTTTGAATCTTGACGTTTCTTCCTTGGAGAACCTCTTTTTCTTTTCGGCTTTAGATCAGGAACAGGAGGAATATCCACACAAGAAGATATCAAGTCGATCTGTCTGTTTATCAGCTTTTCGAAATGATTCTTGTACTTTGATTGTGATGGTTGGATAGCTAACCTCATCTCCAGCCATTCAGAGAGACCATACCTTTTTATAGTGTCAGCGCGAAAGGTTTCAGATGTGCCATCTTCTCTGAACAGTTTGATGTCAACAATAGGTACTCCGATAGAGGTTCTTCCAGAGATGAATACCTTGTTGATCTTCGCTGGACGATATCTGAAGTGAATTTTCTCTTTACACCAGATCAAGGTGGTCTGAGAAACTTCAGTTTTCTTTTCCACGATCTTCTGGGCTTCTTCCCCCAGCTTTCGTTGGATTTGAATGGGAACACGCTTCAGCTTGGGGTCTTTGACAGATTCTTGAGTGAGCTTGATGGCGTATTCTCTGTCTTTCTCTTCAGCTTCCTTCCTTTCAGCAATGAGGCGTTCAGCTCTAAGGTGGTCCTGGTATTCAGCTTTTGAAATTCTGAACTTGGGAGGAACTGAAGGCAGTTGATCAGGCCTTAGAATGATTCGCTGATCCTCGAATTGCTTTATTATTTCTTCTCTTCTCTTTTGATCCTCTTCACTCAGCCTTTGAGGAACTGAGGAAGGTCTCTTATTGTGTGAGAGAGGTTGTTCTTCTGGTTCATCAGTCTCAGAGATCAAGTCCAAGACTGGGATTATTTCATCAGCAGCAGCTGGCTTTATTTGTGAAGTCGCAACAGTAGAACCTTCAGCGACATCCTCAAACAGGGGAGAGGACTAGCTGAAAAGCAGCGATCTTACAGATAAGAACTGGGTAGAAGAACTTGGGTAGAAAAGATAGAAAAAGAATGTGGATGTGTAGAGAGGTTTGTGGAGTGGAGAACTTATTGAGTTGTTGAGAAGTTCAGGGAAGGAAAAAGTAAAGTTTTAGTGTACCTGACAATCCGGCTTTTCAAAAAGGATCGCTAGATTTTCATCTTCAGCGAGGCCTTTGTCTTTGCTTTTCTCAGCGCCAGAGGCTGAGGGCTTTGTCTTTGTCTTCTCCCCTGATGGTTCTTTTATTGAGATTCCTTTAAGAGCTTTGATCCTTGGGGCAGGTTTGACGATAAAGAAATCATCGTCATCTTCATCATCATCATCATCCTTTCTTGGAGAGAAGGATGGTTTGTCGTCAGGGATGTCGATGTCTACATCTTCTTCTGCTTCGGATTCCTCAGCATCTTCTTCGAGTTGCTCCCCCTCAGATACAGAGGCGAGCTTCTCGGTTCCCTCAGGGTTTTCATCTCCCTGAGGTCCAGTGGTCAGATCTTCATTCCTCTCTCCCCTGATAGATTCATCATGGGAAAGGTCTTCAGCGCTTTTGTTCAGATCTTCAGCGCTTTTCTCAAGATTTTCAGCACTTTTCTCCCTGGAATGTTCAGCGCTCTTCTCCCCCTCTTTCTCAGGATGACTGGGGGAGGAATGGGCAGACTCAGCATTGGTGTTATCTCTGTCTTCTGGGCCAGAGATTTTCACACAACCTTCAAGCTTTGCTATTCTGTCTTCTAGGCCAGAAATAGCAGGCGTGATTTTCCTCAGCTCTGTGCGATCCTCCTCTGTGAAAGATTCCAAAATAGGGACAGGGGCAGGAGCAGGAGCTGGACTATTTGCCTTGTTTACCAGTGTCTCGATCATCGTCTTCATAGAACTAACGTCGTTCTTTACAGAGCCTAAGTCAGTCTTGACCTCTGACATATCACCCTCGAGTTTTGCAACCGATGTCTTCAGCGTTGTTACTTCGCTGGACATGGTCGAAACTGATGTTTTGAGGCTTGTGTAGTCAGTGTAGATGTCACAGAGCACTTTGGCAAAATCGCTGAGCGTCTTATCAAGACTCTTGATGTCTTCAGTGGAAGCTTTCTTCTCCACCACCGTTGTCAGCTTTGTCAAGTTCTCTCCAGCGTTTGTTACAGCTGTTGAGTTGTTGGAGAGTGTGGTGGTGAGACTGGACAGCTTTGTTTCCACGGACTTCAACGAGGCGTTGATGTCTCCCAAATTAGGACCTGTAACATATAAGTACTTGTGAACAAAGGAAAGCTCAGAAGTTTCAGGTTTAGTTACAGTGTTTAAGGTGGGATTAGTACCTGCAGGAGGATTGATGAACTCGTCAAAGTTGCAAGTTCCTGAGTAGTGATCCATATCCTCTTCGAAAGTACGGTGAGGTATGGTGAACTCTGCAGGTCCTTTCTTCATCATTTGTTGAGAAGCATCAGCGGCGGCTTCTGGAATGATGGCATCTCCAGTGTTTGCTGGAGGAGTGTCCAAGTGAGTGGAGGGAGAAGCGAAGGTTAAGATTGGGGTTCGGGTTCTGAGTTCAGCGTTGGAATCGCTGACAATCACTTCATCAGTCTTTTGAGAGACTGAGGGAGGTTGGGTAGTTTCCAAGTTTCTAACCTCAGCGTTTGGAGACGCTGAAGTCTGGATTGGAGGGATGGCTTGCACGGGTGTGGCAGAGCGTACCACGGAACTTTCCTTCAGCTCTTCAGAATGAGCTGAGGAGTCTTCAGCATGGAATTGCTGGGGTTGCTCCTTGGTTTTCTTGATCCTTTTGGAATCAAGTTGGGTGTGTGAGGTTTTCCTTTTCTTAGAAGGAGAGGATTTTGTGGCCGGGGTATCAGCGATTGGTATTGTCGCTGAAGGAGCCACAGAAATCGGAGAATTTAGAAGAGAGAGAAGAGTAGAGAGACGTACCTCATTGGCGACAGGCTTGAAGTCGAGAACCTTAGGGCCAATCTGAGAAAGTTTCAGATCACCCTCTTCAGGATAGCTGTCCTTCAGGCCATATTGAAAGATGGCGCTGATGAATCGTGGGTAAGGAACCCATGCTGGTCTGTCAGCGGCAGAATCGACACGTTGAATCAGGTCTTCATAAATAATGGAGGCCCAGTCAATATTTAGACCTTTCAGCAGTGCGTATCCCATGGACTGCTGAGGTTGGGCGGCTTGATCAGAAGATCCGGATTTTGCTGTCATGCAGCTGATCAGGTGAGCGAAGATGAAATTCATCTCGCTGGGCATTTTGGATTTCTTTATCAGCGTCAGTTTCTTCTCAGGCTTCTTGTCCCTTCCAATATCCCAGATATAACCCATTGCGTCAAGGAAAGCAATGATTGCTTCTCTGTCAGCATGCTTTTTATGGTCAGGGAATGGAATGAAGGGTTTTTTTTGGTGGCATTTGGGAAGTTTAGGGCTTTGCGGATAATGGCGGGTGTGATCTTGATGGTGCCATACTCAGTATCGCTGAGTATGCAGTCTATGGTTTTGGATGGATCTTTGGCAGAGGGTAGCTCAGTGTGTCTGGCAGAGTACCAGAACTGGGATAAGAGCCGCTGACTGGCAGGAGGTGTTATGGTCAGGGCTGTGTAGATGGGGCTGCTCTTCAGAAAACTTACAGCATCGTCCAGATGTGATACTTGCTTCTGAGGTGGAAACTCGAGAAGAGCTGAGAGGTTGTTGGCCTTGGTCCAATCGAGTTGATCCAGCTCGAACTTAACCTGGGGGGCTTTGAAGATGTCCATTTCCTCAGAGTCAGTGGAGATGGACTCAGCGGTAACATTCAGCTTTGAAGATGCCATATCACTGTATTATCAGTTCAACCAAAGATGTTAACAAATAAGAATTATCTTAATGTGGAAAGAAATTTCCGTTAAGATTTTTCGAATTTTGTCCATTTCATTCAGACAAAAATGTCTTAATGAAGATTAGGGTTTTTTCTTGATTTTTAAAAGAAAAGTAAAACCCATAAAGTCTTGTATTCCAGTTTCTAAAAGAAAAATGGATACGAATGAAGAACAAGTTTAAGATTTGGATTTAAAACTTGAAGAACAACCATGAAATGGTTGTGTTCATAAAACCATGAAAGAAATGATTTTATTTTAAAAAGTTCTTTTGTTTGATCTTGTTAAAACAAAGAGAAGATCGAAAACAAGTTATACGCATTTGATAAAAGATAAGAACATATTAACCTTGAAGTTTTGATGAAGAAGATGATGAACAGTTCTTGAGGTTTTTGAGAGCACAAATGCAACAGAGGATTCTTTTCTTGCGGAGAAAGATTGTTCGCGTAAAAGACAAATATAAACCAAGAGTTGTTTATATAGGGATTTTTAGAGAGAGAAAACCTTGAGCGGGAAAAGGTTTTCATCATGACACGGACACGTGTTTGCATTTGATTGGAAGTTTGAACAAAATGTGCAAACGTGTGTCAGAAAGAAATCGTGCCGAGTGTAATTTGTTGCAATGACGTCACAACTGTCCTTTCACATTCTTTTAGGATGTCTCTGAGGTTTTGAAAAAATTCAGGGACTCTTTTGAAAAACATGAAGCACTGAATAGAAATATCAGTGAAGGTTTAAGGAAATTTCAAAATATCGCTGTTAAGGAAGAGATATTCAGCGATGCAATTTATTTTGAAATCTTGCATTTTCATGCGATTGTCAGAGAGAGAAAACATATCTGGATATCAGTTTAACCAAATTTATTCAGAGAGAAGATGATGAAATGGATTATATAAGTTGATTTTATCCCGAAGGCTATACAAGAATGTATAAACGTATCGCTGATTAAATGTGAACCGCTGAAGATTTTATCCTTCAAAGTTCAGCATTCCAAGCTCGCTGATGAGAAAGTTGAATCTTGTTTCATCAAGAGGTTTGGTAAACAAATCAGCTAACTGATAATCAGTTGGGATAAAATGAAGTTCTATATCACCATTCATCACATGATCTCTGATAAAATGATATCTGATTTCTATGTGTTTTGTCTTTGAGTGTAGCACTGGATTGTTTGCTATAGCGATGGCACTTGTGCTGTCGCGATAGATTGGAATTTTGGAGAGCTGAAGATCATAGTCTAGTAGCTGATTTCTCATCCACAAGACTTGAGAACAGCAGCTTCCAGCGGCTACATACTCAGCTTCAGCTGTGGAAGTGGACACTGAGTTTTGCTTCTTACTTGTCCAACTTACCAGCTTTCCACCCAGGAGCTGACATCCTCCTGTGGTGCTTTTCCTATCCATTTTGCAACCTGCAAAATCACTGTCTGAATAGGCGGTTAAATCGAATCCTGAGTCTTTGGGATACCAAAGACCTAGATTCGCTGTACCCTTAAGATATCGAAAGATTCGCTTTACAGCTTTCATATGGGATATCTTAGGTTCAGCTTGATATCGTGCGCACAGACATGTTGCAAACATAATATCGGGTCGGCTAGCTGTAAGATACAATAGAGAGCCGATCATCCCACGGTACAACGTGACATTGACAGGAACACCCTTTGTGTCCTTATCAAGTATCAGCGGTGGTGCCATAGGGGTTTTCATAGCTGAACTTTCAGTTAAGTCGAATTTCTTCAGCATATCTTTAACATACTTTCCCTGATTTATAAAAGTTCCTTTTTCAGTTTGCTTAATCTGAAGACCAAGGAAATATGTTAGTTCACCCATACAAAGGAAGATTAGTTTTGCTTGGGTACCCACTTCACCATGTATACGCGTTTGTCAGTGGAAGTAGTTGGAATGGGTTCAGCAGTCTTCGCAGCATTTGAAGATTCAGGTTTGTCTTTCTTCACTTTGGTCAATTTCTTGACCTCAGCGGTAGGAGTCACCTTGACCTGAATTGCAACTGGTTTGGTCTTCTTGGGTGCTATCTTCACCTTAGCTATCTTATCAGCTTTGGTGGCTGTGGGACACTTACTTGCAATATGATCGGTAAGTCCACAGTGATAACATTTCCTATAACTAAAATTAGTTCTAGGACCACTTGAGTGCTGAGCTTTTAATTTGGAATTAGAAGTGCCAGCACCAAGTAAACTATTGGCTTTAGAAATGGGATGAACATTCAGTTCTTCAGATTTCTTACCAATGACATCCAATCTGAGTCTAGGAGTAGATCGCTGAATAAATCCAGATATCTGCTTCCTTGATCAAGAGGGATGAGCAACTGAAGCTTTAGAGGCATTCAGTTTTGGTATTACGATACCCTTCTGAGGATTCTGGTAAATAACAATTCCTTTACCTTTGTCTTTAAAGACAGAGGTAGGTTTTGAATAAACCATTTTCTCCTTGCCTTTTGAGGAGGTAGGAGTTTCCTCAGGGATTGGTGTAACCGACGAGGAGTACTGAGATGATGAAGTGTCAGCTACTGAGGATACGAACGTTCCAAATTTAAGCATTGAACGTTCAGTGGTTGGTTTTGGAGTATCATATTTATAACCCAAACCACGTTTATCACTCAGAGGAATCTGAGCCTTAATTATCTCAGTGATCTTTGTTGAAGAATTACACCATCCTTCAACAGTAGCTTGTTCAGCTTTTAATGCAGCGATAGCTTCTGCTCGTTCGATTTTGACTAGCTGATTTAAATAGACTTGATCTTTAAAATCATCTTCAATTTTAGAAAGCTTTTCTATTTGAAGGTGGCAGTTTTTAAGCTTTTTAGCGAGATCAAGATTTTGGTTTTCAACCACAGCTTTGCCGTTCATGGCTTCGTATAAACTTCTAGTCAGTAGATCGATTTTACGGAGACTATCAGCTTCATCAATATTTGCAATATTGGTAAAGAAATAAGGTGATACCTGAATGGCAGATGTTGAAGTGGAGGGAATGTCTGAACTTTCTTCCTCTTCTTCAATCTTGGCCATGAGACATTGATTTGCTTCATCATCTTCAGAATCAGATGATGAGGCTTCTTCATCAGAAGCAGCCCAATCATAGTCAGCCATCAGGCCTTTTCCTTTCTTCTTAAAGCTTTTCAGCTTTGCATACTTCTCCTTCAGCTTTGAGTATTTGTCATCTTTATTCCTTGAAACAAAGGATTTCTTTGTAAAAGCTGAAGGTCTCATGATTTTCTTTGACCCGCACTCGTTAGCGAAATGACCTGTCTTTTCGCAGTTGAAACAAGTAGCAGTAGCCTTATCAACACAAGCTGATGACTTAGGCTTGTCAGCTATAGAAAGGGTTTTGTTCTTTCTAAACATTTTCTTCTTGGCGAATCTCCTGAACTTTTTAGTTAGGAGAGCCAAGGATTCATCATCATCTGAAGAATCAGAATCTGATGACCTTTCAGAGTTACTTTCTAACTCAGTGATAGTGACTGAGGGTCGCTGAGTAGAAGGTTCCTCTGAGAGTAAAGCAACAGGGGTGCTTTTGGAATCTTTTACAAGATTCTTCTTAAGATGGCTAGATTGCTCATGATTCAGCAATGTGCCATATAAGGTAGCAAGTGTCATTGATCTTAGATCTTTTGACAGCTTGAGACACATGGAATAATTGTCCCAGCTTTCAGGTAAACATTCTAAAAACTTTGTCAGCACTTCAAAGTTAGAATATTCCTTACCAACCGTTTTTAGATCTATAATTAAGCAATTAAAACGTTGATGAACTTCAGAGAGAGTTTCATTCTTACCAGAAATGAAGCTTTCGTATTGTCTTACCAGGTTGATCTTTCTTGAATCCTGGACTTCAGACGTTCCTTCATACTGAACACATATTGTGTCCCACATGGCTTTTGATGATTTCAGGTTCATGACGGAATGGTAGACTTCGTCAGGAAGGGCCATGGATAGTATGGATCTGGCTTTTGTATCTATAGCCACTTTCTTCTTATCTTCATCGGTCCACATGTGTATTTCCTTTGGAATCAGCCTTTCAGGAATAGCAGCTCTAGTTGTAGTGGCTGGAACCAAAGGATCAATAGTTACAGGGATGTGTGGGCCGTTTTCAAGATAGTAGGTCATAGTGGGGTCTACACCTTCTAAGAAGAGAATCATCCTATTTTTCCATAAGTTGAAGTTGTCTCTGGAAAATCTAGGGGGTTTTGCAAGAGAACCATTGTCTATATAATTTGTGTTTGTGTGGGAGGCCATTTTCAGATAATAGCAAGGAAGAGAAATATCTTAGATTAGATCTTGTTTATGAGATTAAACAAATCTGCTCTGATACCACTTGTTGGTCCCGAAAGGCCTATACAAGTTTGTAGAAGGGGGGGGGGGTTGAATACAAACACACTATTTTACTTTTCTAAATTGTTTATTGATAAATCATTAACAATTTACAGCTTGTTGCGGAAACAAGATTAAGGATAAACCTAAATCTAAACAAGTTGGAACACTAAGGTTTCTTGCACTAAGAAAGATAAGGAGATTACTAATAAAATCCTATCTTGAGAGAGATTTGAACTTGTCCAGAGTTAGCAAGTTACTTCAAATGAAGTGAGTTCATCTCTTTATATACTGCATGCATTTAATGCAATTCAGTATACACTTTACACGTGCCATCAGCGGATTGGTTGCATGTCATTGACCTTTGTTGACAACCTTAGTAGCCGCATGAATGAACAGTGTAGTATCAGAGTGGTTGTACGATCTCAGATTTTCGGAGGTTCTTTTCTGACATTTCATACGGTGGCGTGCAAGGGAGGTTAAGACAAAAGTACTTTGTACGGAGGACTTCATGACCAGCTTTCGTTGATTCATCGATTATCATTTACTATTCAGCGAATGATAAAGTTCAGCGATAGCTGAAGTCTTGTACTTGATACTTCACGTTGAGTGGACAAATCTGAGTCTTCGCTGATCCGCATCAGTTCATTAGTAGACTTGTCGCTGGTTCTTGAGCTTGATCTTCGACTTCAGCGTAGAACCTTTGTTGACGTGAAACTTGTCTTCAGGGATCATAAGTAAACAACTAACTTATCAGCGATCACCATAAGGACTGAACAGACTCAGCGCATTATGGTGAACAGAGTTCGCTGAATGTTTAATTTAAAGAGCGAGAGTTCCTATCAGCGGTACTGTAAGATCTTAGTACTTATCAGCGATAGTGAAACTCTGATACATATTGTTTACATACAATTTTCACTAAGTATTTAAGAGAGGGTCATTATCAAATCACTGAGGGTTTGGATCAACAGTTTGTTATCGCAGTTTACACGTAGAACCTCTCTATTGGCGATGCTTGAATTTATAGATTTATGATATATTAGAGATTCTGTTTGTTACGATTGAAATGCAATCCCACTAGAGATAGTATTTCCCATATCTTGTAACTACCTTGAGGGCACATTTGACAGATTACGACACACATAATTGTGTGAGTTCTTTGAAGATCATCTAGTAATTGTCTCTTATCAATACATATGACAATGGCGATTCCTCAAAATCTGGTGATATCATTCTATACATTGTCTTGTTATTATCTCTAGTGTTCATATTATTGGAATATGGGAGCCATACGCGCATCGAATATTAACCGTATTCCTCCAAGATCTGTACGAAATGAAGTGGGATGGGTGTTTCAGAATTTTACCCGTTACGATCAGTATCCTTTGTTGTCGTATCTGAATCATAGCAACGAACTCAACTCGTTCCCTCTACGATATCCATTTAAATGCTCTGAATCCCCTTTTAGTCCTACGCCGAGAGAGGAGGTGCTCTTCCTTCCCGAGTTGTAGATACAATCTCCAACTCCTTGGAGGAAAAGAAGGGCAGGTTTTGGGATATATAGAGAGGAAGAGTCTTTTGAACAATTTCTCAATCTTTCAAAAGCTCTATGGCAGATTCGACTAAGGTGCTGTTCGGTTCGTTTTCTGTTAAGACCTGAATGGATATAGTTGTCTGAGTGGATATGGTTGTCTGAGTGTTAACATATATGTTGGTGTTCGGTTGTTGTGCTGAATAAATAGTCAAAATGTCAGAAATGACCATTTTACCCTCGGTCTTTATTTTTTATATTACAAACATACAAAGACATATTCATACAAACAAACAAATTCATACCAACAAACAAATTCATACAAACATCAAATGTAGTATTCTTTTTATTTTAAGCATACAATTGCAACAAAAAAGATGAAAAGAAGCAAAAAAGAAATGAAGAAAGTTTGAATGATATTCAACAGATACTTAAAATTATATAAATGAAATAAAATTACATGGTACAGATAAGAAAGTATATAAGAAATAAAGAAAAATTGCCAGGTTTTAAACCCAAACCCTCCTTGCACCGGCGTAAACCCAAATCCTTCTTCCTCCCTCCTCCTGCCGCCGACTTCTTTACTGGTTCATACCACATGAAAGATGAAAAGAAGCAAAAGAAGAAGCAGCAAACAATTGCAGCAAAAGAAGAAGCAGCAAAAATAGTACCTGCCGGAGAAGAGCTCGTCGACCGTCGGTTGTGAGGAGCTGCAGGTTCGTCGACCATGGTTGTGAGGAAGAAGCTGATTCGATGGTGTGGGGAGAATGAAGAAGGTAAGCTGCGATGTTATGGTAGGATTTTCTTTCAATAAGGGGGTAGTTGAGAGAGGGGCAATTAAGGAAATAGGAGAGCTGAGTGCATAGGAGTGTTATTTCTCAGCTGACCGAATCAGCTAGTTTTTTAGCCATTCAGCCGCTACCGAACGGGTAGATATGGCTGTGCGAATCAGCCATATCTCCCACACAACCCATTAAGCCGCTACCGAACAGGCCCTAACTCATCTCTCAATGGACTCTCTTTTTATATATGTGAGATAATGATACCTATCCTATAGGTATTTTTTGTGATGAGCGTGAGACAACTTTCAGAAGATCTCATATCTTCTAAAAGTTGCTTTTACTTTACGCAATATATATATATATATATATATATATATATATATATATATATATATATATATATATTACTACCCTATAATACATATATAGAAAACTCTTAAAGACAACTCACAATGCATATGGTACTACCATTTTATGCATAAAAATCCAAAAACTATGAATTACAACCCACAAAGCAGAAGGTACAAGTTATTAATGCAATAATTTTAACAACACCACCACCACCGTGAAAGGGAAACTTCTGCGGTTCTTTCTTGCAAACCAATTTCTATGGGCACTACTTTTGAAACATTGATATATTATATACAAGTTATAAAGCATGAGGTACAATCCATTATTGCTATTTCTTTTTATCAGATTGCTTTATGCAGGTTTTGGTTTTCAATGCACTTTTCAGGGTTTAAGCAAAAGCAAAAATTTCTCCCTCTCATATATGTAAGAACTCTAACGAATTCAAAATTTGAATTCAAATCTTATACTCTAGATCTCTTACACCTATATTGGATCTACCATAAAAGGTGAGAGGTTGATCAATACATAAAAGAACATTGTGGTTTGAATGAAGAATCGGTGGATGGTTGGTGTGGTTGATCAGCGGATCCTCACTCATCAATTGATCATCATCACCACCACCAAATCCATGCTTCCAACACCAACAATCCAATTCATCGATCTATGGCGTCTCTGCTGGATCAGTCATCAATTTGCTGCACTAGAAAAGGTTTCTTACAAAAAAAACTTTGAAGTGTTGGGCATGAAGAAAATCTTGCACATTCATGTATTTTTAATCCAAGTCAGGTACACTATACCCACAATAGACTCTTCATTTGTAGCACTAATCTATACATATAAATTAATATCTCATGCCCCCTTGATTTATACAAATCTAGCAGTTTTCTGAAACTTAAGAAACCCGTAAATCATGGGCAAAATCGTCTTTATTTCTATTCTTGCTATGTTGCTATTGGTTAATGGAAGTGTTGAAAACAGTTTATCTAACCACTGACATATTTGGTGAGCTTGAAAGTCCGGACTTAGAAGATGATGAAATAGAGTTCTCGGACTTGTCATCTGTAACACCCCAAAACAGGGGTTAACAAAAACTTCCATAAAACGGAAGAGTGGTACACATAACCAAAGTGAAAGTGTACATAATCATCATTACAAACCAATAATACAAATACTTAGTTAATGTATAACTACTAATAGTCTACTTGCTTGATTGCTCACTACTATGGCAATCCAATACAAAAAGGATGCCGGGAAGTTCTAATATCAATCTTCCAATTCTTTAACCTTCCAACATCAGTCCCATGCTCACACCCCGTACTAAACCTTCTTGTGTCCGGAACCACTAATATCTGTAACACATAAAACACATAGCAAGTGTTAGGCTTTTAAAGCCTAAGTGAGGTTTACACATAGCACATAGAGAATAATCATAGCATGTAGGAATAACAATTCGATACATTCACAAATTGGATTCCATGGAGAAGGTCCATATCGCTACCCAGTTACATCATAATCGAAGATATACCTTGATCGGTACCCCACGGTATTGTCATAAGGCATAACACAACGGAAAACCCCACGGTATCCGAGGGTATGAATCAATTACACTTACCCCACGGTGTGTAAGAATATATATCCTCCAATGCCTACTAGGTGCTCCTCCAATTATGTGAATACCAAATATGTTAATCCAAATAAGATTCAAAGCATATTAAACACTTAACAATGGTCCAACCATTTGGCATAATCAACCCTACTTCCATGTAGTTCACATACATCCACAGGTATTAAATCACATTCTATATGATTTCAATAATAACTCACCATGTTTACAATTCAAGAATAAATCCATTTTGACCATTAAGCCATCAATCCATCATTAAGACATCTATTAAGCCATTATCATAATCACATACCAAGGATGTAAAATCAAACCCAAACCTTTACATACTAACATATCTCATGACATACTAAGTAAATAACACAAATTATCCACCTTTACTTACTTGTATTCTTCTTGTTTCCTCTTAACCATTAAGAGCATATAAGTCAAGATTTCACATTACAATACCAAAATCAAGATAAGGAATGATAGATAATTATAATACAATCAATTAGGTACAAATTACTCACCTTAAATCTTCAATTGGTATAACCTTACTTGAACACTTGAACCCTAATACTCCAAATCAAGGTGAATTGCAGATACCAAGCCCTAATTGAAGTTTAATTGAATAAGATTCATGTAACACTTACTTGGATTGGATTAAGATTAAAAGATGTAGTTTTACCTTAGGTTTAGATGGAGAATCGCTTGCAAGGTGAAGAGCAGAGCAAATTTTCAGTTTTGAGAGTTCTAAGTGATAAATGAGATGACTAAGGACTAAGGGGTGGGTTTAACCCCCTTTTGGCACGTCAGGTGTTTGGCGCCGATCACCCGCGCCGATGCATCGGCGCCATACCATCGGCGCCGGCTTCTGTTTGCCAAACCTCCCAACTTCCACTAATTTGGCCGTAACTTCTTCGTTAGAACCCCGTTTTTACCCCGGAAAGTACCGTTGGCCTCGTATTCAAATTACCCATCCAACTAATCCATAAAATCTAATATTCCACTTTATCATCTATTTTTCATTAATTTTTCTTAAGGAATAAACTTACTGATTCCTATCGGGAATTATCAAATAACAAGTAACAATCACGGAAATTACTTAAGAAATTACTTATAATCTAAAAGTCAAAATATAAATAAATATTAGGACTAATATTACTTACAAGGATTTTCCGGGTGTTACAATTCTCCCCCACTTGAAATAGATTTCGTCCTCGAAATCTTAGATTTAAGAAAACAAATGTGGATATTTGTTCTTCACAGTTACCTTTTTTCAGCTCTCTATAATCTATACACATACGCATTGAACCATCTTTCTTCTTTTCCATCTTAGCATTAATCACATATGTCAAGAATGCCTTACAACCCTTTTAATACACATTTTCGCGCTTTCAACATAGTCATAAACGCCATTTCTCCCTTCCTCCGATCCCCATATATAACAATAGGGTTTCCGTAAGAAGATGGTATACGAATTAGCTTCTTAGCACACACAATTTCCTCTTGAATTTCTGCTAACCAATCCATCCCAACCACTACATCAAAATCCTCAATCAAAATTGACATTAAATCTATTGGAAAATTCTTCCCTTCTATCTCTAGCGGACATCTTCGTAAAATATCTCTTACCACAACATTTTCACCATCGCTATTTCTACTAACAAAGCTTCATCTAACTGACTAACAGGCAAATTCAACTTTTGAACAAATGATAATGACACGAATGAATAACTTGCACCAAAATCAAATAAAACACGCGCAGGTACGGAGTTTAGAAAAAAAGTACCCGACACCACATCCTTTGAACTTCTAGCCTCGTGAGTCGACATTTGAAATGCCCTTCCCGTTGCCTTCGGTGGTTCTTACTTGGGTTTCCCAGATCCGCCTGTCTTCAACCTTGGGCAATCTCTCTTCACGTGACCCGGCTCACGGCATTCAAAACAAATTACCCCTTTTATTGAACAATCCTGCATTAAGTGCCCGACTTTTCCACATTTACTACAAGTTAGAGGACCCTGATACTGACGAGTGTTACACGGACCCACATGAGATTTCCTGCATCGATTACACCATCTAGCCTCGTTACGATTATCTCCAACTTCATTACCCGAGAATGGTCTTTGCTGACGAAAATTTCCAGATGACTCTTCCCATTTCCTTTTCTCACTTGTTGGTCCACTTTCCAACTTTCCTTGAACCAAATCATCTTCTATCCGTAAGGTTTCTTCAATTGCCTCTTGTATGGTTGAAACCTTAGCATTTCTCAAAGCAGTCTTCATACTAGCCGGTAATTCCCTTTGATACGTCTTTATCTTTGTTTTCTCGTCAGGAGCTAAGTGTTCTACCAGATTTAACTTCTCCAGAAACAATCTTGAGTATTCCATAATTGACATGTCTCCTTTCTTCAAGCCACGGAACTAATCTTCAATCTTATCTAGTGCCCGCTCACTGCAATATTTTTCAAGAATTTTCTTTTTGAAAGCTGCCCATGTGAACTTGGCCAACAATGCCGGTGCGGTTGATGAACGTGTAAGATTCCACCATGTAAGAGCTTCACCCTTAAGGAGATGAGATGCAAATTTAACCTTCTGAGAGTCTTCACATTCGCTTGCTTCAAAAGACATCTCAACTTCTCGAATCCAATTCATACATTTAGTGGGATCAGTAGTTCCTGCAAACTCTGGAGGTCTACATCCCAAAAACGTCTTGTATGTACATCTCCGTTCCTTTCTTCCTTCCCGAATAGTCGTATCTGTTTCCGTATTCAAAGTATTTTCCAAATTACCTTGCCCATTCAAAGCATTTTCGGCCATTGTCTCGCGTTGTCGAATGCTATTATCTATGTCATCCAACATCTTCATAATTCGCTCCTGCTGTTAAGTCATAGCAGATTCCATGGCTCGGAGCATACTATTCCTTAATCGAGCTTCAAGAGCGTCTTCTTCCGTTACTGGGTTCGATGTACCAATGTTAGGTCTCACTACATTTTCTGCTCCTCCACCTAAATTACGCGGTCTCGGAGAATGTCTAGTGGTTGCTTGGTTTTCAGGTTGGTCAGCAGTAGATTCAGATGCTGACTGACCATCACGCGGTTGCTGCACATGACTTCGAGTATTTACCATTTCAGTCTGACAAGCACACGAGAATGAGGTAAGAATCAGACTACTTTTGTGTACTAATACACTTATCAATTACCATAATAATAGAGATCAAGTACACTTACATAACAACATATTCATAATAGCATTAGCTAGATGAAATTATGAATATGTAATATACAAGTATTCTTTTTACCATAATTATAATTTTTGACCAAGGTATTTTCACAATTCCTAACACTCTCCCATCCTATGATATCTACCCATTCAACAGTATTTCAATCTTATTGTTCTCAGCTTAAGTCTAGGCATACTATAGTCATACCTAGTTCACTTAAACTAGAGCTCTGATACCAACTTGTAACACCCCAAAACAGGGGTTAACAAAAACTTCCATAAAACGGAAGAGTGGTACACATAACCAAAGTGAAAGTGTACATAATCATCATTACAAACCAATAATACAAATACTTAGTTAATGTATAACTACTAATAGTCTACTTGCTTGATTGCTCACTACTATGGCAATCCAATACAAAAAGGATGTCGGGAAGTTCTAATATCAATCTTCCAATTCTTTAACCTTCCAACATCAGTCCCATGCTCACACCCCGTACTAAACCTTCTTATGTCCGGAACCACTAATATCTGTAACACATAAAACACATAGCAAGTGTTAGGCTTTTAAAGCCTAAGTGAGGTTTACACATAGCACATAGAGCATAATCATAGCATGTAGGAATAACAATTCGATACATTCACAAATTGGATTCCATGGAGAAGGTCCATATCGCTACCCAGTTACATCATAATCGAAGATATACCTTGATCGGTACCCCACGGTATTGTCACAAGGCATAACACAACGGAAAACCCCATGGTATCCGAGGGTATGAATCAATTACACTTACCCCACAGTGTGTAAGAATATATATCCTCCAATGCCTACTAGGTGCTCCTCCAATTATGTGAATACCAAATATGTTAATCCAAATAAGATTCAAAGCATATTAAACACTTAACAATGGTCCAACCATTTGGCATAATCAACCCTACTTCCATGTAGTTCACATACATCCACAGGTATTAAATCACATTCTATATGATTTCAATAATAACTCACCATGTTTACAATTCAAGAATAAATCCATTTTGACCATTAAGCCATCAATCCATCATTAAGACATCTATTAAGCCATTATCATAATCACATACCAAGGATGTAAAATCAAACCCAAACCTTTACATACTAACATATCTCATGACATACTAAGTAAATAACACAAATTATCCACCTTTACTTACTTGTATTCTTCTTGTTTCCTCTTAACCATTAAAAGCATATAAGTCAAGATTTCACATTACAATACCAAAATCAAGATAAGGAATGATAGATAATTATAATACAATCAATTAGGTACAAATTACTCACCTTAAATCTTCAATTGGTATAACCTTACTTGAACACTTGAACCCTAATACTCCAAATCAAGGTGAATTGCAGATACCAAGCCCTAATTGAAGTTTAATTGAATAAGATTCATGTAACACTTACTTGGATTGGATTAAGATTAAAAGATGTAGTTTTACCTTAGGTTTAGATGGAGAATCGCTTGCAAGGTGAAGAGCAGAGCAAATTTTCAGTTTTGAGAGTTCTAAGTGATAAATGAGATGACTAAGGACTAAGGGGTGGGTTTAACCCCCTTTTGGCACGTCAGGTGTTTGGCGCCGATCACCCGCGCCGATGCATCGGCGCCATACCATCGGCGCCGGCTTCTGTTTGCCAAACCTCCCAACTTCCACTAATTTGGCCGTAACTTCTTCGTTAGAACCCCGTTTTTACCCCGAAAAGTACCGTTGGCCTCGTATTCAAATTACCCATCCAACTAGTCCATAAAATCTAATATTCCACTTTATCATCTATTTTTCATTAATTTTTCTTAAGGAATAAACTTTCTGATTCCTATCGGAAATTATCAAATAACAAGTAACAATCACGGAAATTACTTAAGAAATTACTTATAATCTAAAAGTCAAAATATAAATAAATATTAGGACTAATATTACTTACAAGGATTTTCCGGGTGTTACATCATCATGGTCAAGTCAACGTGGGAGAAAGACAAGATTCTCGTAAATGTGGATTCCTTGGGTGCAGCTGGAGATGGAGTTACCGATGATACAGAGGTGAATAGAGGGAGGTTTAGGAAAAAAACCATCATTTCTTTGTCTTCCATTTGACGAAAAAGTTGTTGTTTTCGACCCATCTTCGCCATCTTACATTGGCTTTCGGTTGCCTGGTACCATTTAATATTTAAAGCTCAAGTCGTTGGTGAAGTTTCTTTCTTTCTATTGCTAATTACATGTTTGAAATTTAAATTCGAAAGGTTTCGGTTTAGATTTGTTTCTTCAACTGGCTTGCTTTATTTATATGTATAAATTCATCTTGTTTCTTGGTAGGGTTTGAGAAGTTAAAGAATGGATTTATTCAAGCTGAAAATCATGGAATGGTTTCAGTATTTGATTTATGATTTCGATCCATGTTTGATACTTTATTGCAACTCCATCTGTGCAGACATCATTCAAAACAAAACAAAAAACTGGAAAGATATCAGTAACATTCAGGTAATAGAATCAGTCTTTGTATCTGATTTCTTTTGGTATTTTCTTTTAGTTGTGATTAGGTAGAAGAAGTTGTCTTGGTCGGTAAATATGCTCCTGTTTATTCAGTTCTAACAGGGACACAAAGGCTTTTAAGGAACCCGACTTCATAAAAAAATGGAGATCATAAACTCCAAACAAATCCAAAAATTAAACAAACTAAACGAATATGAATTAAACCCATTTAACCAAAACTTTTACTCAAACGAAATATAAACCTTAGATTCTTAAAGGATGGAGAAAACATATCTTAAGTAATTAAACGAAACAAGATGGAAGAACTTCGAAAATCGCCTTTCCTTACTCTCTTCATGGTACGACTTCTTCAAAGTGAAAACACATAGGTTCACACTTTGGCACACACAAAAATCTGGAAGATAAAGAATGAGGAGGATAAAGGTTATGACTTACCTTTATATTATTCTACTAATCCCCAAAAGAACCCTCCCACTATAATGAATTTACACCTAATACCCCTATGCTTCTATGTAAGTCAAGGCATTAGGTTGAAAATATAGAGATAATTGCACTTATATGTTGGTCAATCCTGCTACCTCAATTTATGAACCTTTTATATTCTTCAAAATGTTTGCTTCTTCCTTTTTTTTGGAAGGCATAGCGGCATCTACCCTTTCGATCAACTACCACGAACACAACGCACACACGCACGCACGCCTCCCCGGCGTTATCGGACATCCGAGGGCAGTCCACTAATGCTTGTTTTTCACACCACTTCTTCCTTTTTTTGACTTGTAAACCTTTTTTTTAATTTGCTTAATGCTTGTTTTTCATCTTTTCTTTCAATTTATCAAATGGGTAATGTTTTTGAAAGGTGGTTATATACATGGCTATTAGAGGAGGGGTTTTGTCAAATTCTCACTGTGAGAATTTCCTATTGGTATTTGCTTAGAGATTCAAATTTATTTTCCTCCTATGTAATATATAAATTTGTTTTTCATGTGTCCTTGTAGGCTAAAGATGTTGGGAGAGAGAGAGAGAGAGAGGTCAAACCTAGGAATATCAACCCTGTGAAAAAGCATCTCAATCCCCACCAAACCCTCCTTTTCTATAATAGCTCCGTGTGTACTAAACATGTGTTTGGTACATGTACATTTTTGTTGATTCTTGAAAATTTGTTATAAGTTTTGCAAAAAGTTATACAATAAATAAATAGTTTTGGTGGGACAAGTGTTGTTTTTTGCATTTCATGTTTGTATAAAGGTTATTAATTTATTCTAGAAATTGAAGCGAATACTTGTTCGTAAGCGTAACTGACATATGACATGATGCTACAAATTACAAAGCATTTAATGCTCTCATAATAATAATAAAAAAACTGACTGTTTTGATTCATTATATCTCATAGAAACGTTTTTAGGGTGTTTCAAGGAAAACTCTCTCTCTGTCTCTCTCTCTCTCTCTCTTTTAAGTTGGGTGTTATATGTTACTGTTTGGGTTCTAATTAGGATCGGATTATTTGGATTCACATTTGGTGGAAGTTGTCTAAAATAGCCCTTGTCCAAATCAGTGATCATTTTGGTTCTACTTCTATAGTGCTTCCTTGCTATGGCCTTTAGATGGAATGGTATTTATAGCATGATTTCCTAATGGAATTGTTCTCTCATTTTAATACTTCAAAAAGATTTGGGCTATTCGATATAGGGATTTGTATTATTTACAGATGGTTGTATTTAAGTTTTGTTCAGTCATGGATTTTAAATTTTGTATTGGTTCTTAATATATGCGTATAGAAACTCAATACTCATGCAATTATTTTTCCAAGATATCATGTTAATAAACAATATTAACCTTGAATTTTATTTATCAATTGACTTCCAAATAAACCACACAAACTCATGATTTTTTTAGATGAACGGAGAAACATAATCAAAGGCTAAGTTGTTGCTTCATAGTTATAATTCACCCGCACGCTGCATCGCGCGGGTAGACAGCTAGTATATATATATATATATATATATTCAGTGACAAGTCACTACCTGTCAATAACATCTCTTCTTGTTAAATAAGATAATAGGATCTGATTTTATCTCCTATAAATCGGATGATAATAATTAAATACTTTATTTAGTTGTTTTTTCTCCATATTCATATATATATTTAATGCGTATGGCCCATTGGGACTTTATTATGTTGGCAATAATTATAAATCGTATTTATAGTTATCAACGAAGAGCGACATCTAGCAGTATATCATCGTTACCTAAATGATAGAGCTTGGGAATTCGGCTTATCAGCAAACTGTGTAATCATTATCAGTGTACACATGTAACAACCCACACAAATGAACATGCTAAAAGCTACTATTTTAAATATAAACGCCAAAACGGCCCCAACAAAGTCACACTTGGAGATTACAAAACTAGGGTTTGCGGAAATGACCCTAATTACAGCTGAGAAACCTAACTAACAATAAAAGGAAAGTCGTCTAATCCTTCAATACGCAAGCTCCAACACAATCTTGCCCTTGCTTTTAAACGAGCCCTCGACTACCTGCTTACCTGAAACGGTTTTTGTTTTGAAAAGCGAGGGTTAGACCATGAGGTCTAGTGAGATCCCTCTTGCTACCAAAACCACGCCACAATTATCATTAAAGAGAGTTTATAAGCATTTATAACCAGTCACTCCTTTCCAGTTTAAGTACACACACAACACATATTGATGGCTCACGCTTTGGTCACTTACACACTTGTAACTCCGCCCTTAGTAAACATATAAAACAAATTCATATATCCTGCATGGGACACACTCCCCATATATTCATATCAAGTCATCGCATCTCCCGCCCCACACATACCCAAAATATAATTAACACACCCTTATCATGCATATTTAAAACAACGTAAGACATGCAATTCAATATATCGGTACAAGTAATAAATTCGAGTATCGATAAAGCTTCAGTTTAGAAAGACTCACCTTGCGTCCACGCTAACACGTTCTTACTTGAGACCGCTATTCTCTAACTGCACACCTACATTTTCACCCAACACACGAGAGTGAATAAGTCACCCAACATCCCACCAAGTTGACTATTACACCTCCCGAGACACTTCCCGATTTCTTAAGCCAGTATTTACTCGGCACACAAAACCCCAAAGGATTCCGACACAACCCCAAACAGTGGGTTTTTCGGACCCTCTAATCGGGCCCCATCCGAATTCTCCCGGACACCCACTTCCGGACAACCTATCCCGGACAACCCAATTCCGGACGCCACTTCCGGACAACCTATTTCGGACAACCCAATCCCAGACGCCACTTCCGGAAAACCCAATCTAGTTTCCGGGAAGGATACCCAGACTACCCCTCTTCCGGATAACACAATTTTCCGGGAAAGAGTCCGACTTACGGATCCTCACTCGATTCCGGATAATCCCGACTTCCGGGACCTCAACTCGATTCCGGGAAATCCCGACATCCGGGACCTCAAATCGATTCTGGGAAATCCCGATTTCCGGGACCCCGCCTCATCCGGAAAAGATAATACTCGGTCTCTGGCCAATTCCGTACACATAGGGTTTTATCGAACCACTTAGTCCGAAAATCCCCAATCAAAAATCCTCTTAACTTCCTTCTAATTGGGGTTTTAAGCCAATAAAACAAGGAATCGATATTTATGGCATCAATAGAAGGTAATCCAATTTCCTTACAACATTGTAACCAATTGATTTCCCTTAGACTATCACACTTTCCTCTTTACTCCCACACTCCAAACATTCTCATGAAGAAACACCATTGCAATATAAGAAAGCACACATTTCAAGAGAGGATGATTACCTTGAAGAAGAGGATACACCATACCCACTGGATAATCTAGAATGCTTCGATTCCTTGATGAACCTTGCAAGAGGTTTCCGATTGATTTCTCCAGCCGCCTCCAAAATACTCACCAAATGAAAATTGGGGGTTTTAGGGGGTTTTAACCCTCTTTTCCTCAATTACACAAGAATCCTCAAAGTTACAACTTTCACACCTTGGACACCATCTTTACTTTATTTACAAATTAAACCCGGTTATTACAACACATATATGTCTCATTGTTCAGATATCCAGATAGAACACGAGGCATGAATGTGCCATCCTCGTTATTTTTGATCCTTAGTTTCTCGATTCTAAAATATACTAATAAGATACAAATCAATATCATATACTGATTATCAGTATCTTATACTGATCATCTGAGCAAGCATGCACTTTGAGTACTATTCAGTCGAGGTCCCATGGATATCACTCTCGACAAACAAGATGAATAAATCATGTTTTCATCCATACCGGTACTACTAAGTGATACGCGATATACCCAACGACCATTTTGTCAACCAATTATGGACTGACTAGAATCAGTTATCAAAATACACCACTCACACAAAGCAAACTCTATGATCTCAAGTCAAAGGACTAATTGTAAATGACCACATGAGAACCGTCTATGACACTTACATGACATCCAATGGAACGTTCTCATAGCGAGTTATGTCCGGTAGAAGATCCCATCTTGTACCCATATATGGATTCCATATCTATACGAATCCCTACATATACTTGTCATAACGTATTCATTCAATTTAAACCCAAACTAATTGGGGCTTTTTATTTATTAACATCACCACACAATGACCAAATAGAAAAATCTCATGATCGACTTTTGTGCATACACATTAATAAATATATTTCAACTTTTGCTCATAACTCATCTATTTGATCATCTAAATTGAGAATATGGGTTGATATAATTGATATTAGAGCAAAACAGATTGATTAGGTTTTAATTAAATCGATCTAATATGTGAAGAGTAATTTGGACATACAAGACGTCACTCCTGTCATCAAAATGAACAAGTAAATGAGAATTGTTTTAATGTTTTTTTTAAATAGTTAGAAAGTAGACTTACAAAATCTCAATCCAAGGCACTTTCATAAGAATTGAATGCGAGTATGTTTGACTATCCGACCTCTATCACATTTATAAATGGAACTAGTCCATATCTATATAATATTGTCAATTATTTGACACAAGACCAAATTTGAACATCCTCATATATGCATAAAAGAAAATATGAGCTTTATATATTCATGTAAAATTTTCTTGGATTATAAGATAAAAAAGAACGTATTGAAACAGTTATAGATCACAAATAAAAATAATTTGTCTCTTATAATGCCTCTACTTTTTCACTAGCTGCTTGTTGGCTTTAACGTTACTACTGCTATTTAAAAAAAAACAAATCAAAATAGTTTTCTTGAGGTAGCTGTTGATCCCGATTTTACTCAACAATGATATTAATATCTAATAGTTCAAAGAAAAGAGTGTGCGGAAGCGTTTTAGCGAACTAAAGATATATTATAGGTAGAAAAACACACAAAATCAAATACGTGTAATAGAAATAACACAGATGTTTAACTCAATGATTCACTGTATATTGATCATAAAGAACACCAAGAACACCGAAAGTATAATAAGAATTCTGCTCTAATGGGTGTGTGTGTTGTGCAAAGTTGATAGAAGAGCTCAACATGAGCCTTCAATTTATACTGTTCATCAGGGGACAATGGGGAGACAATAAGTACTAAGGGTACAAAGACACGATCGTGGGACTGCAACATGTACAACGTTAATGTAGTGCACCGTTTTCTGCTAATGCTGAAACCCATCAGAGGTTGACATGTGGAGTTGGCAGGGCACGCCTTGTACGAACGCTCTTCAGGATCTTCGTACAACAGGAAACGTGAGAAGCACGATCGTCTTCGTTTTCATCTTCGGATAATATTCTAAGTCTCCGGTCTTCATACCACAGAGGCTTTGTCAAGGATGACAGAGGTTCTGTGGCCTTGTCCTCTGAGAACGTCTTCTTTAGAGTTTTCGCTTGGATCTTTACTCGGTGTCTTGGCAGAGGTCTCTGTCGATGACATTACACAGCCTATTTTTCAATACTTCTTAAACTACAGAAGTTGGAGCTAACAATCTCCCCCTAAGTATTGAAAAATAAAAAATTGAAACATGCATGGTTTTCTAGGCTAAGTGCACGACAGAAGGTTTTTGACCTCCGTAGAAAGTTTACTCTTCATATAGGGTTATGCCAGAGGCACTTACATTCGATTAAAATACATTATATGAAAAGTAAGCAGAGGAAGTTTGAGGAAATCAGATTCTGGCATGTGGGAAGTCGTCGATTTTGTGTCCTCCGATTCCTCCACCTTTGAGCTCACGGTATATTTTGATGCAGAGGTTTCTGAAGTTGATGACTGAGTCAATGACCTCTATCAATCTGTCTGCGAGAGCTTGATCCATGAAATCTGTTCCTATATGCTCCAAGAGGTTGGCTCTTAACTCTACCAGAGTACTTGTTGCGTATTTTTGGCAATCAACCTCTAGGAATAACTTTGACTTTCCAGCAGGATCTTGATAGACATACCCAATCCTTGGAAAAGTGATGATAGAGTTTGGTCTTGCAGAGGAGGGGCAGTCATCTTCTGGTGGTGGAACACTCAAGCCTTTTACTCCAAGGTCGAGTCCTTGTTGGAAGTCTGTCATGCTATACATCACAAGTCTTTCGTGCATGGCCATTCTGATATCACGGTAAGCTCCTTGGATTTCCAGTCTGTGGATGTAGTTCTGCCTTGCCCAACTCAGAAGATCAGGTAGATCATAGAGGTTTAGATTTCTTAGATCTGCATCTGAGAACGTGGTCTCGGATCTGTCTACCCTCTTGACTCTGTAGAGGTTGTAGTAAACCTCTTTTCCGTGGGTATGGGACAACTTGCAGTAGATGACCTTGTCTATCTTGGAGTTTGAGAAGACTTGGTTGCCGGGTTTGGCTTTCTTTCTATAGAATTGATCTCGTATCTCTTTAAGAAAGTCAGGGTGCCGGATAGATGGTGGCAGAGGATCGTTGACTACTCTGCTGTATAAGTATTTGTGCACCACCTCTTCCATTTTTCTTTGTTGAACAGGAGGTGGAGGCATGAGTTTTCGCAGAGCATCCAAGTCACTTTTTAGTTTGGCCACTTGGGAGATCCCACATCGGCAAGGAGGGGGAACGAAGTCCTCCTTATAAGGGTGGATGGATACCTTCCTTGCATGAGGCCTTTTGCCTGTCACAGGGTGCGGTCTGGGTGCGTCCCGCGTATGCCTGTGCGGGCAGGAACAAAACCGTGAGCAGTGCCAGCATGCTGTTATGCAGAGGGTATCCGCAAAGCGGACAATATCGTGTACGGTGGACTGGGGATGTTATAGAATGGTATTAGAGCCGGTCACCGGGTCGATGTGTCAGCGAGGACGCTGATCCCACTTAGGTGGGTGGATTGTGAGATCCCACATCGGCTAGGAGGGGGAATGAAGTCCTCCTTATAAGGGTGGATGGATACCTTCCTTGCATGAGGCCTTTTTCCTGTCATAGGGTGCGGTCTGGGTACGTCCCGCGTATGCCTGTGCGGGCAGGAACAAAATCGTGAGCGGTGCCGGCATGCTGTTATGCAGAGGGTATCCGCAAAGCAGACAATATCGTGTACGGTGGACTGGGATGTTACAGATCACAATCCACCCACCTAAGTGGGATCAACGTCCTCGCTGACACATCGTCCCGGTGACCGGCTCTGATACCATCTGTAACATCCCAGGCCAACCGTACCAGATATTGTCCGCTTTGTCCACACACCTGGACTCACGGTTTTAAAACGTGTCTGATAGGGGAGGTATCAAGTCCCTTATAAGGCAACCTTTGTTCCCCTCCCCAACCAATGTGGGATCTTACAGCAGGGGTTCCAGAAGTACACCTAGGATCCTCTGAAATTGTAGTGGGGGAAGATCTTTGCTTGTGGGTCCCCTTGCCCTCTGAGTGGAGATTCTGTGGTCTATGGTGTTGACAATCTCCTGCAGCATAAGGGTGCCATAGTCCAGAGGCAAATCATAGTACACCCCGTACATGATTGCCATGATCTGGTGAGATGTCTGGTCAGGGCTGCCAACTTTCCCAGTCAGGCACCTATTCAGGATAGAGAAGAGGGTATTCCACAGAGCGGGGAACCTATTCCTTCTGAAATCGTTCCTCTTTTTCAATTTCGTATTGTATCCTAACGACTCTGCAAAGTCACAGAGCTCACTATCCGAAGGTTCCTCTGCGTACTTCTTTATGCCCAGAAGTCCCCTGGTTGGTAGGCAAATTCAAGGGAGAACATAGTTCTGTTGAACTTTATTTCAAGGTATTCTGATTGGCCCGATATGGATATGTAGCCCTTGATTTGCCTATTGTCTTGGTCATAAAAACAGCTCAGCCAGAACTGGTTGAGGTATCTAGCAGGGATCCTTTTAACGTTCTTTGTTAGCAGAGGGAAAAGGTAGTGGTTTTCCAGAATATTCAAAAGAATGGCATGTTCCTCCCCAAATGCAGTTCTTGAGGGAACAAGAAAGTGATTGTTGCGTTTAAGGGGAAGACCACGTTCAAAGTGTTCATGTTCCAGGAAGTTTTGAAGGTGGGTTGTCGGAGTAAAGGCCACTGATTCACCTGAGTTGTCTTGTTCTAAGTTTCCGGCCATGGTTGGGTTCTGTGAGTGCTCAGAATGGGCTGGGGAGTTCGCCGGAGAGTTGGAGGTGGAAGCCATTGCTTTAATCTTGAAGAATGTGAGAAGAAAATAGAAGTTGCAGGCTTGCAAAGTTCGCCGGAGAAGAAGATAGCAGTAAATTCGTAAAAGGAATAGGAAAGGAAGTAAACGGGGTTATATAGTGGGGTAGAAACGGATAGAATTCCGTGGTTAAAAAGTGAATTCAATGTTGGCTTGGGGTCCGCACTCGAGTTCTACAGCTGGAGCCACATTTAAAAGGAACGTGTGGCATGCACGTCCAATGAAAAATTGCCATGTCAGAGGTGTCAGAACACGATTAGACGTCGTGTGCGGCCCATTAATGCTGAGCGCATGGGCGTTTCTACTTCCATATGACTGTCACTTACAGAAATAACCCGCATGTTACAGAATTTCCATAAAAAGCAAAGTATCAGAATCGACAGAGGATCTGTGGTGGAATGAGCTCTGTGGTCTAGGGATTGGAAGAGGTCATTGGGTATGGCCATTATCATAAGTCTCATGGTCTTCTGAGCGATCTCATATTTCTCCCAGTCAGGTGCATACCATTTTTCCTTTGTCTTAGGTTTCTTGTGCTCAGGAATCTCTGGAGTATCATCCGTGGCAGGTACACGTGGTACTGTGACCATAGGAACGAAAGGAGGGGTGTGGATATAGTGAACGAGTGCTTTGTCAGTACCCTCGAAGAAGTGAATCATTCGTATCTTCCACTGAGGGTACTCATCTCTGAGCAAAGTGGGTGGTTTTGTTAAGGAACCAACAGTGAAAAAGTTGTTGGTGTTCGCCATTTTAAATGGTTTGAAAAACACCAGAAAACAGAGTATGAACTGAAACTTTTAGATGATGGGTTAGATTTGTAGGAAAGAGCTTATAAACTTAGAAGCCTTGAACAATGCACTAAAATGGAGAGTTTTAACCGAAGAAACATGTTCTGTAAGTTTACCAAAGTCGAACTTGTCGAGAATGGCAGAAAAAGAGAGTCTGTTTGAAAAATATGAAGAACAGGTTAAAATCAGTCCAAGTTTCTACCTAAAAGAGTTGAAATCATTGTCAGAGTAGATATCTTGATATGGAAAATCAAGGCAAGCTCTGATACCAATTGTTGATCCCGATTTTACTCAACAATGATATTAATATCTAATAGTTCAAACAAAAGAGTGTGCGGAAGCGTTTTAGCGAACTAAATATATATTATAGGTAGAAAAACACACAATATCAAATACGTGAAATAGAAATAACACAGATGTTTAACTCAATGATTCACTGTATATTGATTATAAAGAACACCAAGAACACCGAAAGTATAATAAGAATTCTGCTCTAATGGGTGTGTGTGTTGTGCAAAGTTGATAGAAGAGCTCAACATGAGCCTTCAATTTATACTGTTCATCAGGGGACAATGGGGAGACAATAAGTACTAAGGGTACAAAGACACGATCGTGGGACTGCAACAGGTACAACGTTAATGTAGTGCGCCGTTTTCTGCTGGGGCTGAAACCCATCAGAGGTTGACACGTGGAGTTGGCAGGGCACGCCTTGTACGGACGATCTTCAGGATCTTCGTACAGCAGGAAACGTGAGAAGCACGATCGTCTTCGTTTTGATCTTCGGATAATATTCTAAGTCTTCGGTCTTCATACCACAGAGGCTCTGTCAAGGATGACAGAGGCTCTGTCAAGGATGACAGAGGCTCTGTGGCCTTGTCCTCTGAGAACGTCTTCTTTAGAGTTTTCGCTTGGATCTTTACTCGGTGTCTTGGCAGAGGCCTCTGTCGATGACTTTACACAACCTATTTTTCAATACTTCTTAAACTACAAAAGTTGGAGCTAACAGTAGCTACAAAGAAAGAGGCTTTTGCGACAAAAAAATGTATGGTATTAAAAGGGGTAACTACAAGAAAGGAGGCCACTAAAATCTGTCAGAAAAATCCATCGATGAATCTTTTTATTTCATAGTGTCTAAGAAAATATGAACATTATTTCTTGATTAAGGTTAAGGGTCAAATACTTGATACTTTTAATTCTGTCGTATTTATGATGGATTGGTAGAGCATTTGTGTGTTATTTTAGCGTTTTGAAGCTAGGGATCAAAGTCTACTTCGGAAATGTATAATCATCTATTTAGCAATTATCTCATCAACACTCCGATTCCTCAAAGAGCTCGATTATTGTAGTTATACATAATATTACCATTCCCCTACTAATCAACATATGATATACAGGTTAAATACATTAGGTCTTTTATAAATAAATACTAACACAAAGATTTTTATGTATTTATCTGATAGAAAGTTAACGTTTTAATGTGTTATCGAAATACTCTTATACCCTTAATAAATCAAGTTAGCCTCAAGGAGTTGGAACCACTAAAAGCTAAGATAATAGAAAAAAATTATAAAATTATTTTCCAAGATTTTGATGTAGTTTAATTTGATGAAACAATTTCAAGAAATCAAATAATATTAATCTTTCTTTTGGAAAATGGGACATGGAGAAAAGTATAAACTATTTAGACCACCAAAGTTGACACTTTCAAGTCCATATGGAGTTGATGATTGGAGCATCATACCATGGAGATTATTTGGTTTCACATCTACCAACCCGACAATAATTAGATCAAATTAAATTAATGTGTAATTAAATATGTAAAACTGAAGTAACAATATATAATGTTATTTTTTATTTTATCAAGTTGTATCATAAGATTACAAAATTTATTAAATCCTTAATTTTTTTTTCCAAACGTCACATAAATAAAAACCTAGTCATTTTAGAAGATTAAAATACAAGAAAAGAGCATTATAGTGACGCAGTATGAAAACGTGAAACTAATTGACAAGCGTTGAATCCTAACGATGAACGAGTTTACAAACGTAAACCCAGAAAATTAAGGAGAAAACTCTTTAATTTAAGAGAGAACTATAATTGAACTTGAATATTGAATGAAAACAATAAAGGGATTAATCCTATTTATAACTAGACTTAGAGATAACAAAAAAAGAAACACAATCATTAACCAAAACTTATAAATATGGAAAAGATAATACTTGAAATAAATAAAGTGGCCTCTCTACATCAGTCTCCTCTACCTTCGAAGAACTCGACCCCGGGTTCTCATTAAGAAGAAGCTCATTATCGCAATGGTAAGTATTGAGAGTTTCAGATAACAATGATTAAGCACAATGATCTTCAATAGATTGAGAGAAATGATACAAGATATGATTTGAGATCTATTTTCTCTCTCTAGAGAGTCATCTCTCTATTCACACACACACACACACACACACACACACACACACACACACACACACACACACACACACACACACACACACACACACACTATACGTATGCAACTCTCTAATGGCTCCTCTCTAATTCCCTTTGACTTTCACATTAGATACCTTGACTTTGACCATTCCTTACAAGACTTTGACTATATTTGACTCTTTACAATTACTTTAAATCTTGAATACATTTTGGTACTAACATTCTCCCCCTATTGATTCAAGATTTAAAAATTTATGACAACAGTCTTCAGCTCTTTTGATCTTCATATCTTCACCTCTTTAAACTTTTTGACGAATCTTCAGATAAGCTTTATCTTCAAGAATCCACTATGACCGCTTTAAACTTTATATCATAAACAAATAGTCATAAAGTCTTGAAAGATGAACATTGTGGATCCCAGATTAGTGCAATAGATATGAAATCAGTAAACAATAGCAATAAACTCAGTCGATTTCAATACGTCATTCATCTCATTCATTCAATATGATAAACCATTCAGAGAGTTTTTCATAATACGGTTACAATGGTTATGGATGATTAACCTAAACAATTAGACTAACAAAACAATTTATACCAAAGCCTAAGGCCCATGGCCCATTAACTAGACTAAGCCCATTTAAGGTATTTACAATTTTTTTTATATATCACTTTCTATTTTATAGGACATTTATGGTCTTAACAATCTCCCCCTAAAGTTATATAAAGAAAAAATGGTCTTGAAAACTTTAGGTCTTGATCTTCTCTTCCTCTTGAATCTTTGAAATACTTTGTTGTTGCTTGTCTTCATAATTTTCAACGCTTCCCCTTGAATAAAGCTCTTGGTCTTCATATCTTCAACTTTATCACCAGATTCAATGAATCTGTCTTTGAACTGCGAGTTGAATTTGCTTTCAGCTTTAGCTTTAAGAACTTGTAGAACCAATATGCTCGATGGAGGAAATAGTTTGTAGCGAACACCACTTGATGAGGAATTAGAAGAATTGATCACTTGTAATCTTTTCGAAACTGGTCAATTTCGGAACTGATCAAATAACAGTTACTCCCCCTCGACTTTTGCTAACCCCCCCTCAACTTGATAATCCGTGTCTTTGAATTTGTATCATTTCTCCCCCTCACGATGAGTAGGAGCATCCAGAGCATCCAGAGCATCCAGAGCATCATGTAATTTCAAAGACAATAATGATGAGTAGAAAAACATCAGATAAAGCGTTATAGTAACCAGAATGGGGTAATCAACTAACACATAAACACAAAAGTAATTGTTATCACAACAATTAAAATAATTGTGTAGCATATGTTCAGAGATGGCATCGGGGTATCTCTGATAGGACTTCCAGTTATCACTGAAGTAAAATTTTAAAAAAATTACTCCTCAAACTGTTCCGACAATATCACGAAGATATGCAATTGGAATCACAAAGACTCGTGCATGTGTGAAAGAAATAATTCATATTGATTTGGCTCAAAGATTGATTTAACTTGGGACTTAAGTTAAAAATCATTGACACTGTTTGGGCAAAAAATCTCCAGTCTCGACTACGACCAAGGCACTAAGAACATTTATTGCACTTTTCTCATGTCAAAGTCAAAACGTAAGCATTTTTATCCTCTGACCAAATCCGAAATCGAACGTACCTCTCGACCTCGACCGTCGTATAGAAGCACACGACTTCGACCAACTAACGTATGGTTCTTCAGTTATGTTTCCTTCATTTAATACAGGTCAAACGACATTTATGGCCAACGGATGAAACCGACGAAGCAATTACGAGCATTAAACTGCGGAGACCGTTGCGACTGTTACTCGAAGAATTCATGAAGTCATTAAATGCATTCGAAGACTATAAATACAAAGGCAAAGACATCCTGAAGAGACACAGAACTTCGAACTACACATTGCATACTCAAGAACACAAGAAACAAAGAACTTTCTCTTAAGGAATCGCTCTCGACGCACGACACTCGCTCACGACATACAGTTTCTACACACGACGCACACTGTTTTTACATTCAAAACACTTGTTAATTTACATTTAAAGTATTTCCTTTCATTTGTATTGTAATATCTGTACGATCGACCCCTGAAACACAAGGATATCGCCTCTGTTTGGCGACCATAGTGCAACGACGACTTCCACAGTCGTCCGCGGGTTTTTTCCTCGTTGAGGTTTTTCCCGCGTCATCAAATCTCTGTCTCGTTTACGTTTTTCACGTTTATCGTACGCTTTGTCGAAAGATTCTTTTTTTTTAGTTGTTAAATTCCACAATCAACCTTAAGTTATCCTTTTGGACGATTTTTGGCATTAACAATTTGGCGCCATCCGTGGGACCCCATCTAGAGAAAATCTTCGATAAACGTACGTTTTTACTAACGATTTCTTGTAGTTTCTACTATTCTCTGTTTCAGGAAAATGGCAGCCCCGGGAAATCCAGAGCAAGTCATTGCTCAGATGTATCAAGAGTTGGAAGTTGCGCGAAACCAAATGAATGCTATAGCTGAGCAGAATCGAAGAGAAGCGGAAGAAATCGCGCGGCTGAGAAATCCCCTCGGATCACAGAACGGTCCAAGGCCATTCATCCAAAACCCAGGTCAAGGGTCGTTCGGTCAGAAACCAGGACCCGTTCCATTCGTCCATAACCCTGGTTCAGCTCCGTTCATTCGTAACCCAGGACCAGGTCCATTCATGCAGACTCAGCAGCCGGGGGCATTCTATCCAAATCCTCATTCTGGGCATGTGCCTCCTTATCATATTAGGCCTCCGCCCATGCAGAATGGGTCGCAACCGTTTCAGAATGGGTCGCAGCCGTTTCAGCGGGGACGCTAATGGTTCGTCATATGTAAACGGTACCAATTCGGGAGTCATTCCCCCGACCGGTCCAAATCCTAGTGACCCCGTCGCCCAGCGATTGAAGATGCTAGAGGATCAGAATGATCGTGCCTGTCCCTACTTGCTAAGATGCCCGGGGCAACCGTGCCCATCGATGTCGAGCCTCTCTCAGGATATCAAGCGTTGCCTTTTGTCGATGAGATCGCGACAGTCGACGTCCCGAAAAAATTCAACATCCCCGCTTTCACGCCCAAGTATTCTGGGGTGACCGATCCCACGAAGCACATCGCACAGTATAAGCAAATCATGTGGACAACCTCAATCCCACATATGTATCAGGAAGTGTGCATGTGCAAAAGCTTTGGTGCAACTCTCACTGGTCCTGCCCTCCAATGGTTGATCAATCTCAAACCCAAGTCCATAGGATCATTCGCTGAGTTGGTCAATCAATTCTCCCAGCAGTTCGCCAGCAGTCGCAAGATGGAGAAGGAAACCAGTGACCTGTACTATGTCGTGCAGAAAGCTAATGAGTCTATTCGAAGCTATTTCAATAGATTCAATGCGGAGATGATTAGTGTTCGCAACTATGAAATCAAGACCGCGATCGAGGCTTACAAGCATGGCCTGGATGATAGTTCAGGTTTGTACACTGATCTGACCAAGTATCCTCCAGAAAACTTCGAAGATGTCCGAGCTCGAACCCTAGCGTATATGAGGGTAGAGGACGATGCTGCCTTTCGTCGCAAACATACCGATGACAAGAAGTCGTTGGGTGTAAGAAGACCAGAGTTCAAGACAAAGACAATTTCCAAGCTAGAACCCGCGCGACAGATCTCCAACGTCCGATTCAAGACGAAAGCGGAAGCTAGGACTGCAACCAAATTTCTTCAGTACCCCAAGATATCCTCATACGGATTCAAAGGGACCACTAAGGACTTGGTCGAGGCTCTAAAATCCGCCCAGGCGACCATCTGTTGGCCGAAAAAATCTGATCAAGATGATGCCAAGAAAAATAAGTCAAAGTGGTGCGACTTCCATGTCGACCATGGTCATGCGACGGATGATTGCATAGCTCTCAAAAAGGAGCTAGCCTATCATGTCACGAAAGGAAATCTCAAAGATATCATCGATGACGTTGTTGCTCCAACTAACGACGTTCGACCGCCAACTTCTGATCATGCAAAGGTTGTCAATTGCATAACTGGTGGTTCCGACGTATGCAGTTTGACCTACTCCGCAGCCAAACGTCACGCCAGCCAAGCACCTGACGATCGACCCATACCGCGTTCATCAAGGCCCAAGGTAGATTTGGAGTTGGAAGCTATGAAGATCGTGTTCGACCAAGATGACCTCAATGATTCATATCAGAAGCACCATGACGGGTTGATCATTCAGCTCACAATTGGTAATTGTTTGACTCGACGAGTCTTGGTCGATGGAGGCAGTTCAGCAAACGTCATCGTTCGGAGATCGTCCGACGCTCGACAACCTTGGTCGGTTTCAGTGGAGAGGCAACGAGTACCTTGGAGAGATCCTCCTGCCTGTCTATGCCGGAGGAGTCAATAAGCAAACCAAATTAATTGTCATCGACTGTACGTCAGCCTATAATATCATCTTAGGTCGACCATGGATCCATGAAATGAAAGCGATTCCCTCGATGTACCATCAGACAATGAAGTTCCCTACGCCGTGGGGAGTCCAGGAAATCAAAAGTGAGCCAAAAATCGCGCGTGACTGTTATAAGGCCACCCTGAAACCACGAAAATAGGCGCGAAGAAGACAACGTGTCTACTATGGCAACTTACGACAATGTATCCTAGATTTCGCGTATCGTCTTAAAGTCGCCACAGGGGGACAACATGGTATGGTATACCCAAAATAATTCTAATAATTTTGAAAAATAAAAACTCAGTGCAGGTATCAATAACCAAGACATCGCACATAGCTGAGATGTGACGCATCAGAAAAGGTATGTCTCACAAATCTTTCTCTACTCATACGATTTTTTCACCACGACGATTACTGAGTTAAGCATATGAGGGTCGTTGGCTAGCCAACGACCAACCTCTGACATTGTTTCATGGCAGGATCACACGATATTGGCTACTAAGTCTTCTATATGACTTTAGTCCCGCAGGATCGAACGATATTACGGAATTTATCATACGACTTCCTTCTTAGTTTATGACTTGACTATTTTGCCACAGGAGCATACGACTCAAGTTTCGCCATACGATCTAATCGTATGATCATATGGTTTAGCGATCCATGATCTAAGTCTCTTAACTTAGACAAACTATATGCTTCGAACGAATGCTTTGGTCGCATGTGCTTATATAATATTCAAGTATGAAAAACCTTATGGCTTGTGTGTTAGTCTTGATAATTACAATGGGTGCCTAAGTCACACGATCCCTTGTTTGTTCTATACTTAATGAATTCCACAGTTGATATTATATTTATCCACGACATGTCTGGATCGAAATAAATGCACGAGTTCAACAAAAGGATAGATTTCATTTACAAAACTAACGGTTACATCTAAGTAACTCGACCACCAACGGTCGAGCGTCCAAAGACAAGACTAAAAAAAATTCCTAAGGCAAAGGAGGGTCGACACTCGCGTCCTTGCCCGAAGCTTCACCTTGGATGCCCTCGTCCGCAACCTTCTCTTCTTCAGCCTCCTTCTCATCGTCGGAGTCGAGTTCCCTGTCGGTCCCGACCCTAGACCTGAAAAAGGCTAACTCTTCAGCCGCAGACGCAAGGGGATTCTTCCCCGACAAATGTTGCCGCATAATTACAGCCCGAGCTGTTAGACGAGCCAGGACAAAGGTAGATGCAGCCTCATCTTTGAGCTCCCTCACCTCCTTCTCTAGGCCCACCACCTTGGCCTTGGACTCCTTGACCTCTTTCTCCTTCGTGACCAAGGACGCTCGCATCCTGTCCAGCTCCTCTCTCTGATTTGCGACTACAGAGAAAGACTCCTTCAGACGAGAATTCACTTCGTCCCTTGCATGACTGACATCTTCTAGTTGGTCCAAGGCATCGTCGAGTTTTACCGACATTTCTTCGACGCGAGCCAAAGCGGACTTCTCCCTCACCAACGCCGCATCCTCTCTCCTGGCGGCAGAAGACACTAGACCCTCAAGCTTCAACGTCTCGGCCTGCAGGACTAATGAAGACTGAAACATCTGAAATATATATGAAAGCTCGTTAGTAAAAACATACGACAACGACATTGACAACAATAACTAGAAACAAAGTCTTGAAAGAAAGACTTACCATAAACGCCATTCCGGCGACATAAGCCCCCGAGCTCTCGATAGAACACCCGTTGAAACGCTCCCTGAAAGAGGGGAGCTGAAATTTATCCAAGTGGGGGAACAAACTCGTCCCATCTAGGACATTGTCCACCATGAAATCCGCCGGCAACATAAAGTTCACCGTCGTTTCCTCTCCAAAGCCCGTCTGCGTGCCTTTGCCCTTGTCGGCTGACGCAGGATCAGATGCGGCAGCTGGAGATCCCGTCGATTTCGCCGGATGCGCAGGATCGACGGGCGTCACGTCGATCATGTCGGGAGTCTTCTCGACAGGTGCGGTCGACACCTTCGCCTTCTCCGGCAAAACGACTCTCGTTGGGCCATCCGTCTTCGAAGACGGTTCCCTCCGGACGGACGTCCTCGTCCTCTTGAGGACTCCCGACCCAGTTGTCGGAGCCTCTTTTCTCTTGAGGACCCCTGACCCAGCTGTCAAGGTCTCCATGCTCCTCTCCTTCGCCAGTCGAGCCAGTTCGGCCTGAGCCGCCCTCTTAGCCATCACAGACGACTTTTTCGGCTGCAGCTGCTGGGTTTCCTGTTGGGACTTCTGCTGAGATTCCTGTGGAGATCCTTAATGGGATTCTCCTGTGAAACAAAGAAAAAGAGGAAAATTAGTCGACTGAAACAAGGGAAGAAGCGTGGAGCAAAGTATGCATACCAGTCATCTCGACCACTTTTGACTCTTCCTCCTGCTCTCTTTCCTCAGTCTCCTCTTCCTTCTCTTCTTCTTTCTCTTCCTCCTTCCGATTTCTCTGTAGCCTGTCGCTCAGGAAAATTGTGTCATCATCCTCGTCGACCAAAAAATGTGTGACGAACGATCGATCGTCGGGATTAATCTCCAGAAACTTTTCGATTTTATCCCCGGAGTCGTTGTTAGGCTCTACAGCGTCAAAATTAATATCTGAAAACACAGAGAAAGAAGATTAGTCAAAAAATAAACACCAGGGACGTATGACAAGTAAGTTACAAAATCTCACCCGACATATTCCATCCAAACCTAATCCAATCACTGTCAGGGTCCAGCGTCGCTAATCGTACGAAAACGTACCTAGTCTTTCATTTGCGGTCATTGACCGTAGTTCTTAGGACCAGAGTACGGTCGCCCCTATGCTTGGAAAATAAACTATAACGACGGTACTGGTCCATCTTGACCTGATAAGCGACCAAGATATCTTTTACATCCATCGGCGACTCCCAATGCGAAGTAAGTCGCTCGATAACCAGAATCATACGCCAGAACTGGGGCATCAGTTGCCCTGGCGACAGGTCGAATTCACACATAAACGCCTTAGCTAAAGGCGAATATGGCCAATGGAATCCTATCTTAAAAGGATACTCATATATTACAACGTACCCCTCATGGCACATCTCCGGCCGAATCTGACCGGCTTTACTCACTACGATCTCCGCAGGGATTCTGGCTAGACTCCTAAAACTATCAAGATTATCTTGATCTTGAATAGCGCTCCTAGGCTCCGACGACATTGATAAACCGGTTAACCAGATTTGACACTCTGAGAAGCCCCAGATATCCCAGTTCTTCCTAGGTTTCCTAGCAATTGACTTACGACGCATACAAAGGTTGGGAAGTCGTACCTTACGTAGGCGCTCTAAACCTCGAATCTCCAACAAGTCGAAGATCTCTCACAAGTTTGGAAAAGATTCGGCGAAGAAACAACAAGCAAATCAAGGAAAACTCTCTTAAAATCTCTCCGAAATCGTAAAAGGAAAAGATCCGTCGAAGGCATCTATTTATGCAAAAGGTCATGTCAGGTCGAAACCCCCGATGATCGACACGTGCCCCTGTCTCTTCGAATGCTCGACAAGTTGTCGACACCTGGCAGATACAGCTGTTACGCACGATCGCACGTCAGCATGACGTCACGACCTTATCCCCTTTTCGACTTTCCATTCAGTTAGAATTGAACCGATCCAGTTCTAAGGCAACTAAAAAGGTTTTTTACACGTGTCATGACCCTAGACGTCCGATTAGCAAAATTTAAAAAACTTTCGAAATTTGAATTTGCCACTTCACTTTTTCAAAATTTGGGGGCAAACTGTTTGGGCAAAAAATCTCCAGTCTCGACTACGACCAAGGCACTAAGAACATTTATTGCACTTTTCTCATGTCAAAGTCAAAACATAAGCATTTTTATCCTCTGACCAAAGCCGAAGTCGAACGTACCTCTCGACCTCGATCGTCGTATAGAAGCACACGACTTCGACCAACTAACGTATGGTTCTTCAGTTATGTTTTCTTCATTTAATACAGGTCAAACGACATTTATGGCCAATGGATGAAACCGACGAAGCAATTACGAGCATTAAATTACGGAGACCGTTGCGACTGTTACTCAAAGAATTCATGAAGTCATTAAATGCATTCGAAGACTATAAATACAAAGGCAAAGACATCCTGAAGAGACACAGAACTTCGAACTACACATTGCATACTCAAGAACACAAGAAACAAAGAACTTTCTCTCAAGGAATCGCTCTCGACGCACGACACTCGTACACGACATACAAATTCTCCACACGACGCACACTGTTTTTACATTCAAAACACTTGTTAATTTACATTTAAAATATTTCCTTTCATTTGTATTGTAATCTCTGTACGATAGACCCCTGAAACACAAGGATATCGCCACTGTTTGGCGACCATAGTGCAGCGACGACTTCCACAGTCGTCCGCGAGTTTTTTCCTCGTTGAGGTTTTTCCCGCGTCATCAAATCTCTGTCTCGTTTACGTTTTCACGTTCATCGTACGCTTTGTCGAAAGATTCTTTTCTTTAGTTGTTAAATTCCACAATCAACCTTAAGTTATCCTTTTGGACGATTTTTGGCATTAACAGACACAGTGATTAGAATATGCATCGAATAGAACAGTTTAGTAAACATTGAAGTACGAGTTCTAAACTGAAATGTTTAGAAGTCAAAACATTTAAGAACGAGTCCTGATCTAAGATGATCAGAAGGCATGAAAAATTATTTGAAATAGAGAATTTCAAGAAACAAGATCAAGCGCTAAACAGAATGACTCATTGAGCACATTATGGCCAAATATTAAACAAAGAATAGAAATTTTAATTGTGAAGAACAAGTGACAATTATTATATCAGATTAGAATTGAATCATTAACAATAAATGATGAGCGTTGAAAACAAATTGGAATTCAAACGAGTGTATTTCCATCGAAAAATCAACAAATGTATGAGACATGGAAATAACTAAATCAAGGAAACATAACACGTGGCAATTCTGGAAGTTAGAAGCGAAGAAAAACAAACACGAGTAACTTTTTCAGAATAAATTACCACGGTCTTTGAATTAACAAAAATGCATATATGTGACAAATACCTGATACTCCCCCTCAAATGTGGCATAACCTTTGAATGTTCGTCATGTGATGTGAATAATATGAATTAAAATGCACATGACATTCTTGCAAAACAGATTAGAGGGATTTTGGTATCCATCATTTGATGGATCCTTAATGGTTAGATGCCCTATAATAGTGAGGACTGGGGATACTATAAGTACCATACCAATGAGATTCATATTTTCGATCAACAAAATCATTCAAACCACGTGTAGAACAACAAATACAATCATGAGAAAGTTGAAGCAACTGTTGAATTGAGTAAACTCTTAAAGGAAACATCACATTTTGTTCAACAAAAGTACGAGAATTAAAATCATCATGATTATGATTGTATGTCCTAGCATGCGAAACTGAATTAAATGAATTTGTAGGTGATGTGCTTTAATTTGACTTTTTCACTACCCAAACTTGTTTGAACCTTTTTCTCCGACCATTATTATCTGAAATATCATTAAAATTATGATCAGTAGAACTTGAGTAGTAAGGATGTCTATTTTGGGGTCGACCGGTTTGTTGCCTTTTCTGTGAACGCTTTGTGGATTTAGAGTTGTTTTTAGAAACATCGTTTACAGACATGGTTTTAGGTGCAGATGTAGAACATTCGCCCTTTTGAAATTTGACCGGTCGATCAACTATTTTTGAAAGAAAATCTGTATGGCTTGTAAGAGGTTTATCGAATTCAAACTTCGAAAACTCCTCATTTGAACTTACTGTAACACCCCGGATTTTTATTCGGTAGGTAATCTAAATGCTAACATCGTTTTGACCCTTTTAAACCTTTGTTTAAATTAGATATCAAACCTATGTGAAAATACTTGCTACCTGCTTTCTTAAACGGATATTTGGTGTTAGTGTGGTCCAAAACTGTAATTTAGGAAATATGGAAAATTGGGTATTTCGGACGTCCGCATGGCCTAAGGCCGGACGTCCGTGGCTTAGTGGACGTCCGCGGGTCATCCGCGGAAGCAACATGAGTTTTGGGAAGAATTCTAGCCAAAGGAGGGCCGGACGTCCGCATGGGCACTTGGAGGACGTCCGCGATCGGTCTGACGAATTTTACTCTTTTCTCTACTTTTTCCATATTTCTCTCACTCACTTTACCAAAATACTCCCAAATCGTTTTCTCTCCTTTAAGGTGCGATTTTCACCCTCAATCCACTCTCTATCTCTATCTCTCTCTCTCTTCATTCAATCCCCCACAAGATTAGAGCTACATTTATTGTTCATCTTGGATCTATTGAGTGCATTTATTAAAGATTCCTCCAAGAGATTTGTCACCTACAACTCCAAGTCTCACTTGCATTTCCTCCAAAGCCAGGGTTTCATCCATTTTCTAGGTTTTGGTCTAAAAACCTAGATAGTGAGTGTTCTAACCCACCTTACTTTAGGGGAGTGTGAGTAGTTGGCTTAATGAGAGTGTTCTTGGGTTATGGAAGTACTGTTAGACTCTATGTGCTGATGCCATCATGTATGGTCTTGGTAAGTTGGGGTTTCATGCTCAAAAGCTACAAGTTACTTTATTGGTACCAAGCATGTCCTAATGATTAAGCTATTTAGCCATATGGCTCATTGAGTATATATGACCATACATGATTTATGCATATCCATATATATATGATACTTGTGTTATTAGATGGTGAATTATGCACCACGAATTGGGAGCTCTTGCATTGATTTGGGCATATAGACATTATTTATGGCTATTTGGGCTTTGAATGAATCAAGTTAAGTGTTCACTAGGAGGACATAGTATTGGGCACCACCTTTCGGGTATGTGCCTAGACCCTCACCACAATGGGGCAATGCCTTTGTTGTATCCTCGGTGTGCCGGGCCTTTGGTGTCGCTTCATGCGGATGGAACTAAGGTATCTCGACTCTTTGGGTGGAACTTCTTGGTGTTATGGGTCTCCCCCATTGACTTCAAAAATAATTGTGGAAAACTCTATGGTGAATCTTATTCAAATATACTATTACTATTATGTGTTTAATTGAAATTACTCACCAAGCCTTGTCTTGACACTTGTTTGAATGTTGACTTGGATCTCATGTTCGAGTGGAGCCCTTTCCAAGAAAGAGTAGACGGAGCGAGTGAGCCGTGGGGATACTTTTGGTCGCAAACCATAGAAGATTTATACGAATAGATGTGACAACCCCTTTTGTAATATTACCTCTATTTAGGAACTAGATTAGTTGGTTGTTATAATCTATCTTGTGTGCACAATTGTAACTTTACCAATGTACTTGATATTCCCCCTTTTGGGATAGCTCATTTATATTATACTGCTCTTTCGTATTATGAAAGTTTTTGTTTACCCCTATTTTTAGGTTGTTACAAGTTGGTATCAGAGCCAACAACCGGACAGGTGTGCCAGTGAGGACGCTGGGCTCCCAAGGGGGTGGATTGTAAGATCCCACATTGGTTGGGGAGGGGAACAAATGTTGCCATATAAGGGACTTGATACCTCCTCTATCAGACGCGTTTTAAAACCGTGAGTCCAGGTGTGTGTCCATAGCGGACATATCTGGTACGGTTGACCTGGGTTGTTACAAATGGTATCAGAGCATTGGTTTAAATGAACTAGGTGTTGACCTTAGCATACCTAGACTTAAACTGAATTGCCCTTATGAAATTCCGTGACAATGGGTAGAAACCATAGTTGGGGAGAGTATAGGATCAACGGAATTACGATTGTTAAAATTTGTGGTGATGATGAAAATAATTCTTATGTCTGATATATTCAAAATTTCATAGGGCCCGTGTTATGGTGAATATATTCATACGTGAGCATGCTTGAATTTGTTATTATGATGCTTAATGATTGTAGTAGTACGTTACACACCGTTAATCTTTTAAAGAATTGACTGGTGTTTGGGCAAAAAATCACGTCGCTCGACCACGACCAAAACAGGTAAGACGCATGTCCTAAGCTATATCTTGTATTAAGATAAGGTCTCAACAAGAACCCAGGAAACATCCGTCGTCTCCCGTAAAAGGTAAGTCGTACATCCCTCATGACGCTCGACCATAGCATCGCCCGTCCCGCACGACCGTCGCATAGAACCATGCGACCTCGACCGAACTAACGTTAACCATGACTGTTACGTTTGTTAAGTGTTTAATGCAGGAATCAAAGTCATTAAGGAGCAACGGATATAACCGACGCAACCATTGACGATCGATAGCCGTAACGGACGAAGATCATCATGGATAATCACTCCGGCAACCGTTTCCAGCCGTTGTAGCCGTTGATCAAAGCATTAATGGAGCTAATTAATGACGTGAAGACTATAAATTCCAAGCTAAGTCTTCACATCAAGGATCATCAGTTAACATCCGATACACATCGAATATCCGACGATTAACAACCGAAGCAATATTCAAGAACACCTAAAGTGAAGAACCATTATTCTAAGTATCGCTCTCGACGCACGACAACAGCTCTCGACCAGCAATTCACACTTTGTATTCACACGACAAACACTAGTTTTAAATTCCAAACACTTGTATTTTACATTTCGAAGCATTTTCTTCATTTGTATTGTAATCACTGTACGATCGACACCAGTATCCAAGGACATCGCACTTGATTGGCGATCATAGTATAGCGACGACACCCACTGTCGTCCACAGGTTTTTTCCTCGTTTGAGGTTTTTCCTGCGTCATCAAATCCCTTGTTTCTTTATTTTTATTCTCGTCGCACGTCTCGTCGAAAGATTCTTTCTTTAGTTGTTTAAGTCCACATCGACCTTAAGTTGTCCCTTTGGTGCGATTTTTGGCATTAACAGTTTGGCGCCATCCGTGGGACTACATCTAGAGAAAATCCTCGACGAACGTGCAGTTTACTAATAGTTTCTTGGAGTTTCTTCTGTTTTCTGTCGCATGAAAATGGCGGATAACGGGAATCCAGAACAAGCCGTTATACCAGTACACGCAAGCTTAGAAAATGCACAAAACTCCCCAGCAGCTGTTGATGAGTATCATTTGGAGGAAATCGTTCTAGATCAAAGCAAACCTAATCAAAAGATTCTTGTGGGTTCATCCCTTGATCCCCACATTAAAGAAAAACTCATATCCTTTTTGCAGGAACATGCTGATTGCTTCGCCTGGTCACATGAAGATATGGTCGGTATTGACCCCAATGTCATTGCTCATAAGCTTAACGTCGATCCATCGTTCAAACCTATCAAGCAAAAACGTCGCAAGTTCGCTCCTGAAAGAAATAAAGTAATAAATGATGAGGTCGACAACCTCCTTAAGACGGGAAAGATTCGGGAGGTAAAATATCCTGATTGGCTCGCTAACGTCGTGGTCGTAGCCAAGAAGAATGGAAAATGGAGGGTCTGTATCGACTTCACCGATCTCAATAAAGCCTGTCCAAAGGATCCATTCCCGTTACCTCATATTGACGCCATGGTCGATGCAACCGCGGGGCATGAGTTATTAATGTTCATGGACGCCTATTCTTGATACAACCAAATTTTAATGCACGTTGACGACCAAGAAAAAACCGCTTTCATGACGGATCGAGGTATTTATTGTTACAAAGTTATGCCTTTCGGACTAAAAAATGCAGGTTCTACCTACCAACGGCTAGTAAACAAGATGTTCAAAGACCATCTTGGAGACACGATAGAGGTATATATCGACGACATGTTAGTGAAGTCGAAGCAAGCGATTGATCACATTGATCACCTCAGGCAATCGTTCGACATCCTCCGGAAGTATAACATGAAGCTCAATCCGACGAAATGTTCCTTTGGCGTTAGTGCCGGGAAATTCCTGGGTTATATGGTCACTCGTCGAGGCATTGAGGCTAACCCCGACCAAATCAAGGCCATCATTGAGATCAAATCTCCTCGAAATTTCAAAGAAGTCCAGAAACTCACCGGTCGAGTAGCAGCTCTAAACAGGTTTATCTCCCGATCTTCAGATAAATGTCATCTATTTTATAATGTCCTCAGGAAAAATAAAGGTTTCGACTGGACCAATAATCATGAGCAAGCATTTCAAAAACTCAAGGAATATATGGCGTCGCCTCCTCTGCTGTCGAAACCTCACGATCATGAGGTCTTACAGTTGTATTTAGCTGTCAGTCCAAATGCGGTAAGCGCCGTACTAACACGAGAAGACAAAAAGCAACAATTGCCAATCTACTACGTAAGTAAATCTCTCTTGGATGCAGAAACCAGGTATTCTTCCATGGAAAAACTGCTTTTGTCGCTAGTCACAGCTGCTAAAAAATTACGACACTACTTTGAATCGCATCCTATTATTGTCGTAACTAACTTTCCTCTTAAGTCTGTTTTGAGGAAACCTGAGTTGACAGGTCGCTTAGCAAAGTGTAGCATATATCTCAGCAGTTACGACATCAATTTCAAGCCCAGGACCGCGATCAAATCGCAAGCCTTGGCAGACTTTATCGCCGATTTCAGCCCTGAGTTGGAGAAAGAAGCAGAGCTCGAAGTGTCCACTGTGGCGACTCGCGACGACGTGCCTTAGATTCTACATGTCGATTGATCATCTAACATTAGAGGCTTTGGACTGGGCGTCATCTTAAAGTCGCCACAGGGGGGGAAGATGGTATACTCGGTCCGATGCGACTTCAAGACTACCAACAACGAAGCCGAATATGAAGCCCTGATCGTGGGAATGAATATGGCCCACGACTCGGGGGCAACCGCGCTGCATGTCAAGAGCGACTCTCTGCTGGTGGTAAATCAAATCAATGGAGAATTCGCGGCCAAGAATTCAAAAATGACAGCATATCTAAGCGTGGCAAAAGAAATTTCCAAAAAATTTAAATGTTTTTCTATTGAACAGATTCCGCGAGACCAGAACACTCAGGCCGACGCATTGGCAAACCTTGGGTCCGCTTTAGTTGAACCAATATTTGATGTTATTCCTATGATTCACCTGGCAACGCCGTCCATTGAAAGCACAGACGTCATCCAGATCGAAGACGAAGAAGATGATTGGTCACGCGACATTCAAAATTTCCTCCTGCACGACCAACTCCCCGAAGACAAAATGGAGGCTCGAAAACTCAGATTCAAAGCATCTAAGTATGTCATGATCGAAAATAAACTTTATCGGCGATCATCGACGGGCTTAAATTTAAGGTGCGCCATCAGCAAAAATCAAGCCCAGAAAATCCTCCAAGAGATGCACGACGACGAATGTGGTAATCATTCAGGAGGTCGTAGTTTAGCTAATCGTATATCCCGACGAGGATATTTTTGGCCAACACTGCGACAAGACGCCATCAAGTATGTCCAGAATTGTGACCCCTGTCAGCGACACTCAGGTATGTCTCACAAACCTTCGGAACCTTTGCACTCGACACTTATCACATGGCCCTTCATGAGATGGGGAATGGATATCGTCGGCAAGCTGCCACCTGCTCCAGGACAAAAGGTATTCCTCCTCCTCGTACTTACTGATTATTTTTCCAAGTGGGTCGAAGCGACTGCTTTCTCCCAAATCAGGGATAAAGAAGTTATTTCTTTTATCCAGACTAACATCATATGCAGGTTTGGGATTCCATCTGAAATTGTCTGCGACAATGGATACCAATTCATAAGCGACAGGACCCAACAGTTCTGTGAAGATAGGAACATCAAACTGATGACCTCGACTCCCAGATATCCCCAAGCCAATGGACTTGCCGAGTCGAGTAATAAGACTATTGTAGCCTCGATCAAGAAACGATTAAAAGCTGCAAAAGGAAGATGGGTTGAAGAGCTCCCTTCTGTCCTATGGGCAAATCGCACGACACCCCGCACGTCCACATGACAAACCCCCTTCTCTCTCGTCTACGGTTGTGAAGTTGTCCTACCAATCGAAGTTCATCTCCCGACTTCGAGGCACAATTCCATCGACCACAACTTGGTAGATTTAAGTCATGACCTCGACGCCCTAGAAGAGCTCAGAGAATTCGCCTTGATCAGGATGGCGTCGCAGAAGCAGGCAGTCGAGCGACATTTCAATAAACACGTCAAAATTAAAGTCTTTCAAGAAGGCGATTACGTCCTCCGTCGAGTATTCCCAAACACCCAGGAGCTCAACGCAAGTAAACTTTCTACTAAGTGGGAAGGACCTTACCGCGTCTCCGAAGTCGTTGGTAAAGGAGCCTATCGACTTCAGACCCTCGACAATCAATAAATCCCGCGAAGTTGGAACGCGACGCATCTGAAAAAATATTTCTTTTAGAGTCGCCTTCCTCTCATGCAAAGTTTTTTTTAAACACGACAGTGAACGTCGTGAGATCGTTGGAAATCCGATGACCGACCTCTAACGAACTTTGTCGCGGGTACGCACGCCATGAGTACCCGAGTGTGTGACTTAATTTTTTTACCACAGGGGCATACATTCTGGAATTTCATCATACGATACAGTCACATGTAAGGTCTAAACGATCCCTCTATCTAAGTTTCTGAAACTTAGAAAAACTTTGTATGTTCTAACACATCGATGATATATATTTGTGTTTATTATTACAGTCCAAATACATGATTTATGTTTCAACTGTTATGTTGCAATAAAAGCCTAAGTCGCACGATCCTCCGTTTATTTCATACTTAACGAATTTTATGATCAATATTACATTTATCCATGACATATGTAATTAAAAACACGAGTTCAGCAAAAGAAGGAACGTCATTGAACGATTACGAACCAATGATCGAACATAAAAAGTCTAGCTCGTAAACCCAAAAATCTACCCTAGGACTAAAGAAGCACGTCGATGGCAAGCTCTGTTCAAAAATCTCGATCTTCGAAATCCTATCAATCCCGAAGAACTGATGCAAGGATCAAACGAGTATATTAGGAGTTATCTTCCAACTCCTTACGCCTCGACACTCTGAGAATGTGGCTCTTAAGATTAATGTTAAGGTTGGAGGAAGGAATATATTCTTCTCGACGATCGACCTCCACTCCAACATTTTCTCTGCCTTCAAATACTTAATGAGAAGAAACAGGAACATCTGTCAAATACAGAAGGAACACGTTAGCAAAACATTCAGCTAAAGAACATCGATAACACAAGTTTTGAAAGAAAAACTTACAAGGAAAGCCAGTTTGGCTAAACACAGCCCTATCTCTTCAATAGAGATCCTTTGAAAACACTCGTCGGAAACTAAGGGCTGATGTTTCCCCAGATGCGGAAGTGACTTCATCTTGACGAGGACGTAGTCAAACGAGAGGGACGGCGACAGCGCAAAGCTGATCACCATAAGTTCCTCCTCGTTCTCTCCCGTCTTTACACCCCCGCCCTTGTCGGCTGACGAAAGGGTTGACATGGCAGAAGACATCGTCGCCAGGTGCGCAGAATACACAGACATCGTGTTCATCGTAACCAACATCGTCAACGATTCGAGTATCGCAAACTTTGATAGATCTCCAACCACCCAAAATTTGAACAAAGTCGAGATTCTAGAGAAGGGCCTCATCAGAAACATAAAACTTTTAAAGAAAATCTCTAAAGAAAACAACCCATTGTGATCTCTATTTATGAAGGAAAGCGCAACAAGTCGAGTCTATTGATGATCAACACGCGTACATATCTATCCGAATCTTTGACACCTGTCCTCGACAGCTGGTAAGCATCATCGCGCGTCAGTATGACGTGACAACTTTTCAACATCTCGTTCAGTTAAAGGCGAACCGGTCTAGTTCCACGACAACCAGGTAAGTCCCTCAACACAGGTCACAAGTCTAAGCATTCGACAAGCAAAATTTAAAACTTAAATTTGACATTCAATTTTCAAATTTTGGGGGCAAACTGTTTGGGCAAAAAATCACGTCGCTCGACCACGACCAAAACATGTAAGACGCATGTCCTAAGATATATCTTGTATTAAGATAAGGTCTCAACAAGAACCCAAGAAACATCCGTCGTCTCCCGTAAAAGGTAAGTCGTACGTCCCTCATGACGCTCGACCATAGCATCGCCCGTCCCGTATGACCGTCGCATAGAACCATGCGACCTCGACTGAACTAACGTTAACCATGACTGTTACGTTTGTTAAGTGTTTAATGCAGGAATCAAAGTCATTAAGGAGAAACGGATATAACCGACTCAACCATTAACAATCGATAGCCGTAACGGACGAAGATCATCATGGATAATCACTCCGGCAACCGTTTCCAGCCGTTGTAGCCGTTGATCAAAGCATTAATGGAGCTAATTAATGACGCGAAGACTATAAATACCAAGCTAAGTCTTCACATCAAGGATCATCAGTTAACATCCGATACACATCGAATATCCGACGATTAACAACCGAAGCAATATTCAAGAACACCTGAAGTGAAGAACCATTATTCTAAGTATCACTCTCGACGCACGACAACAGCTCTCGACCAGCAATCCATACTTTGTATTCACACGACAAACACTTGTTTTACATTCCAAACACTTGTACGTTACATTTCGAAGCATTTTATTCATTTGTATTGTAATCACTGTACGATCGACACCAGTATCCAAGGACATCACCCTTGATTGGCGATCATAGTATAGCGACGACACCCACTGTCGTCCGCAGGTTTTTTCCTCGTTTGAGGTTTTTCCTGTGGCATCAAATCCCTTGTTTCTTTATTTTTATTCTCGTCGCACGTCTCGTCGAAAGATTCTTTCTTTAGTTGTTTAAGTCCACATCGACCTTAAGTTGTCCCTTTGGTGCGATTTTTGGCATTAACAGTTTGGCGCCATCCGTGGGACTACATCTAGAGAAAATCCTCGATGAACGTGCAGTCTACTAATAGTTTCTTGGAGTTTCTTCTGTTTTCTGTCGCAGCAAAATGGCGGATAACGGGAATCCAAAACAAGCCGTTATACCAGTACACGCAAGCTTAGAAAATGCACAAAACTCCCCAGCAGCTGTTGATGAGTATCATTTGGAGGAAATCGTTCTAGATCAAAGCAAACCTAATCAAAAGATTGTTGTGGGTTCATCCCTTGATCCCCACATTAAAGAAAAACTCATATCCTTTTTGCAGGAACATGCTGATTGCTTCGCCTGGTCACATGAAGATATGGTCGGTATTGACCCCAATGTCATTGCTCATAAGCTTAACGTCGATCCATCGTTCAAACCTATCAAGCAAAAACGTCGCAAGTTCGCTCCTGAAAGAAATAAAGTAATAAATGATGAGGTCGACAACCTCCTCAAGACGGGAAAGATTCGGGAGGTAAAATATCCTGATTGGCTCGCTAACGTCGTGGTCGTAGCCAAGAAGAATGGAAAATGGAGGGTCTGTATCGACTTCACCGATCTCAATAAAGCCTGTCCAAAGGATCCATTCCCGTTAAGTTGTCCCTTTGGTGCGATTTTTGGCATTAACAACTGGTATGGTATCTATCATGTGTGGCAGTTACCATGGTAAATACGAGGAGCCATGTGGCAAATTGCGAAGAAGGTCAAGAAAACAGTGTTACGGTGCAGGAGAACCGAACACAACCAAATGTGGAAGGTAATCCCCCTACTCCTCCGACTCCCTAAATGTTAAGGGGCATCGTCGACCATGTTCCTCAAAACGACATCGTAGTGAAGGAGCCGGTTTTAGAAGACGCCGACCCACTATCCGTCATGATGGCAAGTTTTCTGCAGATGATGAACTCTGCCATGGACAATCGCGAAGGAATGAAGCGGTTGCGGAAAACACCCTACTTGGTTCGGGTGGGATTGTACACGTTGTGGACACCGATGACCGCATGGTCACCGAAGGAGAGAGGAGAGAAAAAGGCTGCTCCTACAAGACGTTCCTCTGTTGTAAACCGCCCGAGTTTGCAGGTTCCGATGATCCAGTAGCTTGTATGAACTGGATCCGAGAGATTGAGCAGGCCTTTCGGGCTTGTGATTGTGGGGAAAGCCAAAAAGTAAAGTTTTGTTCTCAGATGTTGAGGGGTGCGACCCTCACATGGTGGAACATCTTCACATCTACTCTGGAGGCCTTAGTTTTGGCCAAGATGAAATGGGAGACGTTCAAGAAGAAGGTTTTGGAGGAGTACTGCAATGAACAAGAAATGGACCAGATCGAGGAGGAATTCTGATCACCCAAGAAAGGGGACTCGACTATGAGAGAGTACACTCGTCTATTTATGGAAAAGCTCAATTTGGTTGGGCATGTGGCCCCGACTAAGAAGGAGAGGGTTAAGGCATTCCTCAAGGAGTTACCGGCGGACATGATGGCCATGGTCCGCAACTCGAAAGCGGTTACATTGCGGGAGACGATAGAGGAGGCAAAGTTGATGGAGACCGTTTATGCGAAATGAAAGGAAGAGAAGACGGTTGTTGGTGAAAAGAGGAAATAGGAGGGGTCGACCAGACCCACTCGACAGTTTAGACCGTTTAATGGGGGAAGAAACAATGATTCCCGACGCGAAGTAAGATGGTGCCATAAGTGCAAAGGCAAGCATAGTGGTCCGTGTAACACTACGTCACACCCGAACCCGAGCGGTTGTGCAAAGTGCGTGAAGAGAGATCATGTAGTTCGAGATTGCCCGATTAGAGGACCGGTTTGTTTTGAATGTCGGGAACCGGGACATATCAAGAGGGATTGCCCAAAGTTGTCGGGAGGGAACCGTGTGGCATCAAGTGGGGTGCCGATCAGGAGGGAGGATCCGCCGAGGGCACCGAGTCGAGCTTTCCAGATGACCGCCGCGGAGGCGTGGGAGATCGCCAATGTTTTGACGGGTACGTTCCTAGTAAACTCCTTTCCTGCTCGTATATTGTTTTATTCAGGGGCGAATCTTTCTTTTGTCTCTAATTCCTTTTGCAAGCAAATTACCATTCTGGTTACTACACTCTCGGACGCCCTAATAGTCGAGGTAGCTAATGGGGAGCAAGTTTTGGTCTGGGAATGTTTTAGTAAGTGTACCTTGGTTATAGATAATAGCACTTTTGAGGCAAATCTGTTGCCAATGTCGATCGGTGGTTTTGATGTGGTTATGGGTATGGATTGGTTGACCGAAAATAAGTCCGAAATCTTGTGTGCGGAAAAGATGATCCGAATTTCGATGTCAAAATGGAATGTAGTGACAGTGTATGGGGAGAAAAGGGCAAAGGCCACTTCGTTAATCTCTTCGTTAAAAGTGCGGAAGTTCCTTGCTAAGGGGTACTCGTCATACTTAGCCTACATTATAGACGCGAAGTTAGAGAAGAAGAAGTTGGAGGATGTGAGTGTGGTATGTGACTACTCGGATATTGTTGGTCCCGAAGGCCTACACAAGTTTGTAGAAGGGGGGGGGGTTGAATACAAACACACAGATTTTACTTTTCTAAATTGTTTATTGATAAATCATTAACAATTTACAGCTTGTTGCGGAGACAAGATTAAGGATAAACCTAAATCTAAACAAGTTGGAACACTAAGGTTTCTTGCACTAAGAAAGATAAGGAAATTACTAATAATAACCTATCTTGAGATAAGAGATATGAACTTGTCCAGAGTTAGCAAGTTACTTCAAAATGAAGTGAGTTCATCTCTTTATATACTGCATGCATTTAATGCAAGTCAATATATACTTTACACGTATCATCAGCTGGTTGGTTGCATGTCATTGACATTTGTTGACAACCTTAGTAGCCGTATGGATGAACAGTGTAGTATCAGAGTGGTTGTACGATTTCAGACAGTCGGAGGTTCTTTTCTGACATTTCGTACGGAGTCGTGCAAGGGTGGTTAAGACAAAACTACTTTGTACGGAGGACTTCATGATCAGCTTTCGTTGATTCAGCGATTATCATTTACTATTCAGCAGATGATAAAGTTCAGCGATAGCTGAGGTCTTGTACTTGATACTTCACGTTGAGTGGACAGATCTGAGTCTTCGCTGATCCGCATCAGTTCATTAGGAGACTTGTCGCTGGTTCTTGAGCTTGATCTTCGACTTCAGCGTAGAACCTTTGTTGACGTGAAACTTGTCTTCAGGGATCATAAGTAAACAACTAATTTATCAGCGATCATCATAATGACTGAACAGACTCAGAGCATTTATGATGAACAGTTTCGCTGAATGTTTATCTTAAAGAGCGAGAGTTCCTATCAGCGGTACTGGAAGATCTTAGTACTTATCAGCGATAGTGAAACTCTGATACATATTGTTTACTTACAATTTTCACTAAGTATTTAAGAGAAGGTCATTATCAAATCACTGAGGGTTTGGATCAACAATCTCCCCCTATTTGATTATGACATAGCAACAAAGAAAATTGCTATTTAATGAAAACATAAGGATAAAAAGAACTCATAAAATATTTGTCCCTTTTACTGTTTTCTGGGATCTTTTCAGTACTGATGGAGTAAAGTACGTTCGCTGAAATCTTTCTTTAAAATATTGAATCAGGTTACAATGAAGAACAGAAAGATTATAAGTACAAGCGAAATAATTTACAAGTACAGAAGGATAACTGATACAATAGAGAAAAAAGAGATTATATCAGTTTTCAAAAGGTTCTTCCTTAATGAGAAGTTCATCAAGGGTCGTCTTTTCAGTGGGGATCATCCAGTCAGGAACCGTTACGTCTTGTTTTCTTTTGTTCAGCACTTCTTTAAAGATCAAGGGTTTTAGGTGTCGTGCCTGAATGTCTTTTCTGAAGTCACACCAGTAGATGAGATATCTGAGCTGTTCAATTGGAGTGATTGGAAGCTCAGCGATCCGTTGAAAGCATTTACGTCCGTCGTAGTCAAGAAAGAATATTCCATAAGGATTACTGATGACTTTACCAGGGACGAAAAGTTCACATGGTGGCAAAGAAATGTCAAGGGCAGATAGATCAGGATCAGGACCAAGTACTTCAGCGCGAGAGAAACCAATTCCAGTTTCATTTCGTATGACAGGACCTGAGTTTGAATCTTGACGTTTCTTCTTTGGAGAGCCCCTTTTTCTTTTCAGCTTTATCTCAGGAAGAGGAGGAATGTCCACACAAGAATATATCAAATCGATCTGTCTGTTTATCAGCTTTTCGAAATGATCCTTGTACTTAGATTGTGACGTTGGATAGCTAACCTCATCTCCAACCATTCAGAGAGACCATACCTTTTTACAGTGTCAGCGCGAAAGGCTTCGGTTTGGCCATCTTCTCTGAAAAGTTTGATGTCAACAATAGGTACTCCGATAGATGTTCTTCCAGAGATGAATACCTTGTTGATCTTCGCTGGACGATATCTGAAGTGGATTTTCTCTTTACACCAGATCAGGGTGGTCTGAGAAACTTCAGTTTTCTTTTCCACGATCTTCTGGGCTTCTTCCCAAAGCTTTAGTTGGATTTGAATGGGAACACGTTTCAGCTTGGGGTCTTTGACAAACTCTTGAATCGCTTTATCATTTCTTCTCTTCTCTGATCCTCTTCACTCAGCTTTTGAGGAGCTGAGGAAGGTCTGTTTTTGTGCGAGAGAGGTTGTTCATCTGGTTCATCAGTCTCAGAGATCAAATCTAAGACTGGGATTATTTCATCAGCAGCACCTGGCTTTATTTGTGAAGTCGCAGTGGTAGAACCTTCAGCGACATCCTCAAACAGGGGAGAGGACTAGCTGAAACGCAACGATCTTACAAATAAGAACTGGGTAGAAGAACTTGGGTAGAAAAGATAGAAAAAGTATGTGGATGTGTAGAGAGGTTTGTGGAGTAGAGAACTGATTGTGTATAGAGATGTTCAGGGAAGGAATATAAGTAAAGTTTAGTGTACCTGACAAACCGGCTTTTCAAGCAAGATCGCCAGATTTTCATCTTCAGCGAGGCCTTTGCCTTTGCCTTTGCCTTTCTCAGCGCCAGAGGCTGAGGGATTTGTCTTTGTCTTCTCCCTTGAAGGTTCATTTATCAAGATTCCCTTAAGAGCTTTGATCCTTTGAGCATGTTTGACGATAAAGAAATCATCGTCATCTTCGTCATCATCATCATCATTCTTTGGAGAAGAAGATGGTTCATCATCAGGGATGTCGACGGCTTCATCTTCTTCTACTTCGGATTCCTCAGCATCTTCTTCGAGTTGCTCCCCCTCAGATACAGAGGCGAGCTTCTCGGTTCCCTCAGGGTTTTCATCTCCCTGAGGTTTTTCAGCGATCAGATCTTCATTCCTCTCTCCCCTGATAGATTCATCATGGGAAAGGTCTTCAGCGCTTTTGTTCAGATCTTCAGCGCTCTTCTCAGCGGTATGTTCAGCGCTCTTCTCCCCCTCTTTCTCATGATGACTGGGGGAGGAATAGGTAGATTCAGCGTTGGTGTTATCTCTGTCTTATGGGCCAGAGATTTTCACACAACCTTCAAGCTTTGCTATTCTGTCTTCTAGGCCAGAAATAGCAGGCGTGATTTTCTTCAGCTCTGTGCGATCCGCTGCTGTGAAAGATACCAAAATAGGGGCAGGGGCAGGAGCAGGAGCTGGATTATTTGCCTTGTTGACTAGCGTCTCGATCATCGTCTTCATAGAACCAACGTCGGTCTTTACAGAGCCCAAGTCGGTCCTGACCGCTGACATATCACCCTCGAGTTTTCCAACCGATGTCTTCAGCGTTGTTACTTCGCTGGACACGGTCAAAACTGAGTTTTTGAGGCTGGTGTAGTCAGTGTAGATGTCAGAGAGCACCTTGGCAAAATCGCTGAGTGTCTTATCAAGGCCCTTGATGTCATCTGTGGAAGCCTTCTTCTCCACCACCGTAGTCAGCTTCGTCAGATTCTCTCCAGCGTTTGTTACAGCTGTAGAGTTGTTGGAGATTGTGGTGGTGAGATCGGTCAGCTTAGTTTCCACGGACTTCAGAGACTCGTTGATGTCTCCCAAATTAGTACCTGTAACACATAAGTACTTGTGAACAAAGGAAAGCTCAGAAGTTTCAGGTTTAGTTACAGTGTATATGGGTTGATTTGTACCTGCAGGAGGATTGACGAAATCGTCAAAGTTGCGGACTCCTGAATAATGTTCAATATCCTCTTCGAAAGTACGGTGAGGTATGGTGATCTCTGCAGGTCCTGTCTTCATCATTTGATGAGAAGTGTCAGCGTTGGCTTCTGGAATGATTGCATCTCCAGTGTTAGCTGGAGGAGTGTCCAAAGAAGTGGAGGGAGGAGCGAAGGATAAGAATGGGGTTCGGGTTGCGAGTTCAGCGTTGGAATCGCTGAGAATCACTTCATCAGTCTTTTGAGAGACTGAGGGAGGTTGGGTAGTTTCCAAGTTTCTAACCTCAGCGTTTGGAGACGCTGAAGTCTGGATTGGAGGGATGGCTTGAACAGGTGTGGCAGAGCGTACCACGAAACTTTCCTTCAGCTATTCAGAATGAGCTGAGGAGTCTTCAGCATGGAATTGCTGGGGTTGCTCCTTGGTTTTCTTGATCCTTTTGGAATCAAGTTGGGTGTGAGAGGGTTTCCTTTTCTTAGAAGGAGAGGATTGTGTGGCCGGGGTATCAGCGATGGGTATTGTCGCTGAAGGAGCCACAGAAAGTGGAGAATTTAGAAGAGTGAGAAGAGTAGAGAGACGTACCTCGTTGGCGACAGGTTTGAAATCGAGCACCTTAGGGCCAACCTGAGAAAGCTTCAGGTCACCCTCTTCAGGATAGCTGTCCTTCAGGCCATATTGGAAGATGGCGCTGATGAATCTTGGGTAAGGAACCCATGCTGGTCGGTCAGCGGCAGAATCCACGCGTTGTACTAGGTCATCATATATAATAGAGGCCCAGTCAATGTTTAGACCTTTCAGCAGTGCGTATCCCATAGCTTGCGTAGGTTGTGCGGCTTGATCAGAAGAGCCGGACTTCGCTGTCATGCAGCTGATCAGGTGAGCGAAGATGAAATTCATCTCGCTGGGCATTTTGGACTTCTTTATCAGCGTCGGCTTCTTCTCAGGCTTCTTGTCCCTTCCAATGTCCCAGATGTAACCCATTGTGTCGAGAAAAGCAATGATGGCATCTTTGTCAGCTTGCTTCTTATGGTCAGGGAATGGAACGAAGGGTGTTTCTTTGGTGGCATTGGGAAAGTTCAGGGCTTTTCGAATGATTGCGGGGGTTATCTTAATTGTGCCATACTCAGTATCGCTGAGTATGCAATCGATGGTTTTGGAGGGGTCTTTGGCGAAGGGTAGCTGAGTGTGTCTGGCAGAGTACCAGAACTGGGATAGTAGTAGCTGACTTGCGGGAGGAGTGATGGTTAGGGCTGTTGAAATGCAGCAGTTTTTCAGGAAATTCACAGCATCATCCAGATGTGTGACTTTCTTTCGAGGAGGAAACTCGAGAAGAGCAGAGAGGTTGTTGACCTTAGTCCAATCTAGTTGATCCAGCTTGAACTTAACCTGAGGGGCTTTGATGATGTCCACTTCCTCAGAGTCAGCGGAGATGGACTCAGCGGTGACATTGATATTTGAAGATGCCATTTCACTGTATTATCAGTTCAACCAAAGATGTTAACAAATAAGAATTGTCTTAGTATGGAAAGAATTTCTATTAAGATTGTTCGAATTTTGTCCATTTCATTCAGACATAAATGTCTTAATGAAGATTAGGGTTTTTCATGATTTTTGAAATGAAATGTAAAACCCATAAAGTCTTGTATTCCAGTTTCTAAAAGAAAACTGGATACGAATGAAGAACAAGTTTAAGATTTAGATTTAAAACTTGAAGAACAACCATGAAATGGTTGTGTTCATAAAACCATGAAAGAAATGATTTTATTTTACAAAGTTCTTTTGTTTGATCTTGTTAAAACAAAGAGAAGATCGAAAACAAGTTATACGCATTTGATAATAGATAAGAACATATTAACCTTGATGTTTTGATAAAGAAGATGATGAACAGTTCTTGAGGTTTTTGAGAGCACAAATGCAACAGAGGATTCTTTCTTGCGGAGGAAGATTGTTCGCGTAAAAGACAAATATAAACCAAGAGTTGTTTATATAGGGAGTTTTAGAGAGAGAAAACCTTGAGCGGGAAAAGGTTTTCATCATGACACGGACACGTGTTTGCATTTGATTGGAAGTTGGAGCGAAACTTGCAAACATGTGTCAGAAAGAAATCGTGCCTGGTGTTATCCTTTGCAATGACGTCACAACTGTCCTTTCACATTCTTTTAGGATGTCTCTGAGGTTTTGAAAAACTCAGGGACTCTTTTGAAAAACATGAAGCACTGAATAGAAAATATCAGTGAAGGTTTTAAGAACTTTCAAATTATCGCTGTTAAGGAAGAGATATTCAGCGATGCATTTGTTTTTGAATTCTTGCATTTTCATGCGTCTGTCAGAGAGAGAAAACATACCTGGATATCAGTTTAACCATTTTTATTCAGAGAGAGGATGATAGAATAGGTTATACGAGTTGATTTTATCCTTTCGCTGATTAATGTGAATCGCTGAAGATTTTACCCTTCAAAGTTCAGCATTCCATGCTCGCTGATGAGAAAGTTGAATCTTGTCTCATCAAGAGGTTTGGTAAATAAATCAGCTAACTGATAATCAGTTGGGATAAAATGAAGTTCTATATCACCATTCATCACATGATCTCTGATAAAATGATATCTGATTTCTATGTGTTTTGTCTTTGAGTGTAGCACTGGATTGTTTGCTATAGCGATGGCACTTGTGCTGTCGCAATAGATTGGAATTTTGGAGAGCTGAAGATCATAGTCTAGTAGCTGATTTCTCATCCACAAGACTTGAGAACAACAGCTTCCAGCGGCTACATATTCAGCTTCAGCTGTGGGAGTGGACACTGAGTTTTTCTTCTTACTTGTCCAACTTACCAGCTTTCCACCCAGGAGCTGACATCCTCCTGTGGTGCTTTTCCTATCCATTTTTCAACCTGCAAAATCACTGTCTGAATAGGCGGTTAGATCGAATCCTGAGTCTTTGGGATACCAAAGACCTAGATTCGCTGTACCCTTAAGATATCGAAAGATTCGCTTTACAGCTTTCATATGGGATATCTTAGGTTCAGCTTGATATCGTGCGCACAGACATGTTGCAAACATAATATCGGGTCGGCTAGCTGTAAGATACAATAGTGAGCCGATCATCCCACAGTACAGCGTGACATTGACAGGAACACCCTTTGTGTCCTTATCAAGTGTCAGCGGTGGTGCCATAGGGGTTTTCATAGCTGAACTTTCAGTTAAGTCGAATTTCTTCAGCATATCTTTAACATATTTTCCCTGGTTAATGAAAGTTCCTTTTTCAGTTTGCTTAATCTGAAGACCAAGGAAATATGTTAGTTCACCCATCATGCTCATTTTATACTCATCTTTCATTCTATCAGCGAAACGAGTACAAAGCTCAGGGTTAGTAGAACCAAATATAATGTCATCAACATATATTTGAACTAAAATGATATGACCTTTCACTTTTCTAAAAAATAGAGTTTTGTCAATCTTACCTCTCTCAAATTTTTCAATATGGAGATAAGTAGAGAGAGTATCATACCATGCACGAGGAGCTTGCTTTAAGCCATAAAGTGCCTTGTCCAGTTTATAAACATAACCTGGACGCTTAGGATCTGAGAATCCTGGAGGTTGTTCCACATACACTTCTTCATTCAGCTTTCCATTCGGAAACGCTGACTTAACATCCATCTGATGTACAGTGAAGTTTTTGTGTACATCATATGCTAAGAAAAGACGAATAGATTCGAGTCTTGCTACAGGAGCAAAAGTTTCGTCATAATCTATGCCTTCCTCTTGTCTGTATCCCTGAGCAACAAGACGAGCTTTGTTGCGAGTTACAGTACCATGTTCGTCTAACTTGTTTCGATAGACCCATTTAGTGCCTATCACCGTTTTGTCAGTTGGTCTACGAACGAGTTTCCAAACTTTGTTTCTTTCGAATTCAGTCAGCTCTTCTTGCATAGCGCTGACCCAGTTTGGATCTCTGAGGGCATCATCTATTTTCTTTGGTTCAGTTAGAGAAATAAAGTTAACAAATAAACAAATATTACCTGCACTTCTACGAGTCTGAATACCAGCGTTGGGATCACCAAGAATTTGATCGATTGGGTGATTTACAGTCCATCGCTGAGTCGGAGCATACGTCGCTGACTCAGTCTGAACTGGAGAAACTGAAGACGAGGCTTCAGCTACTTCTGGATTATCAGCTAAGAGAGGAATGTTTGCATTTGTCACTTCATTCACTGATTGCTGAGAAATAGACGGAATTTCTGAGACATTTGGATCAACTGCAGGTATAGTGTTTATAGGCACAGCTGAGACCCAAGATGTTTCGGCTTCACTATTCTGCATATTTGGAATGATAGGAGGACCATCATTTTCTAAGGTGTAAGCATGAGTGGGAACTTCTTCTGAATCACCAAGATGAGAAAACATCCATTGATTCAGTTCTTCAGTATCAGCGGACGGTTTAGAGTTCGCTGAACGGGATTCGTCAAACGTGACGTGAATAGTTTCTTCTACAGTTTGTCTTCTACAGTTGAAGACTCTGAAGGCTTTGGAGACTGAGGAGTATCCAAGAAAGATTCCATCATCAGCCTTAGGATCAAACTTTCCAAGGGCATCTCTGTTGTTCAGTATGAAACACTGACATCCAAAGATGTGAAGAAAGCTGATTGAAGGCTTTCTCCCATGAAAAAGTTCATAGGCTGTCTTTTTGAATCTTTTAACTATCAACGACCTGTTTTGCGTAAAGCAAGCAGTGTTGACAGCTTCTGCCCAAAACTGAGTAGGCAGGTGAGAATCGCTGAGCATTGAACGTGCAGCTTCAATAATTGTTCTATTTCTTCTTTCAGCGACTCCATTTTGTTGTGGTGTTCTCACTGACGAAAAGTTGTGAGAAATACCCTTACTCTCAAGGAAGGAATCAAGAGAACTGTTTTTGAATTCAGTTCCATGATCACTCCTTATTGAGCGAACAGTCATATTGTTCAGAGTTTCCATCTTCCGAACAAAGGTGATGAGTTCTTCAGGGGTGTCACTCTTAGAACGGAGAAACATTACCCATGTGTAACGAGAGAATTCATCAACTATGACCAGCGTATATTTCTTTCCAGCGATGGATTGTTTGTTAACGGGGCCAAACTAATCCATATGGAGTAGTTGTAGAGGAGATGACACTGAGGAGACTTGCTTTGACTTGAAGCTTGCCTTGGTCTGCTTCCCTTTTTCACACGCTGAACATAAAGGCTCTTTGGCGTATGAATGATGAGGTAGATCAGTGACTAACTCTTTGGAGGAAAGAGTATTCAGTGTCTTGAAATTTAGATGCGAGAGCCTCTTGTGCCATAGCCAGTTAACATCAGAAGATGCCTTTGAGAAGAAACATGAGTTCTCAGTGGTTGTTGAGTCCATGTTTATTACATAAACATCTTCCAAACGATAACCGCTGAGAGCTATCTTCTCCTTTTTGTCAAAGACAAAGCAGGATTCCTTAGTGAAAATCACTTTGTTATCCATGTCGCAAAGCTGACTGATGCTCAGAAGATTATGCTTCAGCCCTTCAACATATGCGACTCTTCTGAAGGAGGTTGTACCATTTGAAAGTACACCATACCCTCGGGTGTGTCCTTTTCCATTTCCACCGAAAGTCACAGAGGGACCCTTCTCTTCCTTGTATTCAGCGAGCAGGTTTTTCTTACCAGTCATGTGTCTAGAGCATCCGCTATCGAGATACCAGATACCCTTCTTAACCTGCAATACAAAGGAAGATTAGTTTTTCTTAGGTACCCACTTAACCATGTATACACGTTTGTCAGTGGAAGTAGTTGGAATGGAAGGTTCAGCGGTCTTCACAGCATTTGAAGATTCAGCTTTGTCTTTCTTCACTTTGGTTAATTTCTTAACCTCAGTGGTAGGAGTCACCTTGACCTGATTTGCACCAGGGTTGGTCTTCTTTGCCTTGGGGGCAATCTTCACCTTAGCTATCTTTTCAGCTTTGGTGGCTGTGGGGCACTTACTTGCAATATGATCGGTAAGTCCACAGTGATAACATTTCCTATAACTAAAAGTAGTTCTCGGACCACTTGTATGCTGAGCTTTTAATTTAGAATTAGAAGTGCCAGCACCAAGTAAACTATTGGCTTTAGAAATGGGACGAACATTCAGTTCTTCAGATTTCTTACCAAGGACATCCACTCTGAGTCTAGGAGTAGATCGCTGAATAGATCCAGAGATCAGCTTTCTAGATCCAGAGGGGTTGGTCACTGAGGCTTTAAAAGCATTCAGCTTTGGTACTAAGGTACCCTTCTGAGGATTTTGATAAATAACAATTCCTTTACCTTTGTCTTTAGAGACAGAGGTAGGTTTTGAATAAACCATTTTCTCCTTACCTTTTGAGGAGGTAGGAGTTTCCTCAGGTATTGGTGTAATGGACGAGGAGCACTAAGATGATGAAGTGTCAGCGACTGAGGATACGAACGTTCCAAATTTAAGCATTGAATGTTCAGTGGTTAGTTTTGGAGTATCATATTTATAACCCAGACCACGTTTATCACTCAGAGGAATCTGAGCCTTAATTATCTCAGTGATCTTTGTTGAAGAATTACACCATCCTTCAACAGTAGCTTGTTCAGCTTTTAATGCAGCGATAGCTTCTGCTCGTTCGATTTTGACTAGCTGATTTAAATAGACTTGATCTTTAAAATCATCTTCAATTTTAGAAAGCTTTTCTATTTGAAGGTGGCAGTTTTTAAGCTTTTCAGCGAGATCAAGATTTTGGTTTTCAACCACAGTTTTGCCGTTCATGGCTTCGTATAAACTTCTAGTCAAGAGATCGATCTTACGGAGACTATCAGCTTCATCAATATTTGAAATATTGGTAAAGAAAGAAGGTGATACCTGAATGGCAGATGTTGAAGTGGAGGGAATGTCTGAACTTTCTTCCTCTTCTTCAATTTTGGCCATGAGACATTGATTTGCTTCATCATCTTCAGAGTCAGATGATGATGCTTCTTCATCAGAAGCAGCCCAATCATAGTCAGCCATCAGGCCTTTTCCTTTCTTCTTAAAGCTTTTCAGCTTTGCATACTTCTCCTTCAGCTTTGAGTATTTGTCATCTTTATTCCTTGGAACAAAGGATTTCTTTGAGAAAGCTGAAGGTCTCATGATTTTCTTTGACCTACACTCATTAGCGAAATGACCTGTCTTTTCGCAGTTGAAACAAGTAGCAGTAGCCTTATCAACAAAAGCTGATGATTTAGGCTTGTCAGTTATGGAAAGAGGTTTGTTCTTTCTAGACATTTTCTTCTTGGCGAATCTCCTGAACTTTTTAGTTAGGAGAGCCAAGGATTCATCATCATCTGAAGAATCAGAGTCTGATGACCTTTCAGAGTTACTTTCTAACTCAGTGATAGTGACCGAGGGTCGCTGAGTAGAAGGTTCTTCTGAGATTAAAGCAACAGGAGTGCTTTTGGAATCTTTTACAAGATTCTTCTTAAGATGGCTAGATTGCTCATGATTCAGCAATGTACCATATAAGGTTGAAAGGGTCATTGATTTAAGATCCTTTGACAGCTTGAGACACATGGAATAATTGTCCCAGCTTTCAGGTAAACATTCTAGAAACTTTGTCAGCACTTCAAAGTTAGAATATTCCTTACCAACAGTTTTTAGATCTATAATTAAACAATTAAAACGTTGGTGAACTTCAGAGAGAGTTTCATTCTTACCAGAAATGAAGCTTTCGTATTGTCTTACCAGGTTGATCTTTCTTGAGTCCTGGACTTCAGACGTTCCTTCATACTGAAAACATATTGTGTCCCACATGGCTTTTGATGACTTCAGGTTCATGACGGAATGGTAGACTTCGTCAGGAAGGGCCATGGATAGTATGGATCTGGCTTTTGTATCTATAGCCACTTTCTTCTTATCTTCATCGGTCCACATGTGTATTTCCTTTGGAATCAGCCTTTCTGGAATAGCAGCTCTAGTTGCAGTGGCTGGAACTAAAGGATCAATTGTTACAGGGATGTGTGGGCCGTTTTCAAGATAGTAGGTCATAGTAGGGTCTACACCTTCTAAGAAGAGCATCATCCTATTTTTCCATAAATTGAAGTTATCTCTGGAAAATCTAGGTGGTTTTGCAAGAGAACCATTGTCTATATAATTTGTGTTTGTGTGGGAGGCCATTTTCAGATAATAGCAAGGAAGAGAAATATCTTAGATTAGATCTTGTTTATGAGATTAAACAAATCTGCTCTGATACCACTTGTTGGTCCCGAAGGCCTACACAAGTTTGTAGAAGGGGGGGGGGGGGGGGGGGGGGTTGAATACAAACACACAGATTTTACTTTTCTAAATTGTTTATTGATAAATCATTAACAATTTACAGCTTGTTGCGGAGACAAGATTAAGGATAAACCTAAATCTAAACAAGTTGGAACACTAAGGTTTCTTGCACTAAGAAAGATAAGGAAATTACTAATAATAACCTATCTTGAGATAAGAGATATGAACTTGTCCAGAGTTAGCAAGTTACTTCAAAATGAAGTGAGTTCATCTCTTTATATACTGCATGCATTTAATACAAGTCAGTATATACTTTACACGTGTCATCAGCTGGTTGGTTGCATGTCATTGACATTTGTTGACAACCTTAGTAGCCGTATGGATGAACAGTGTAGTATCAGAGTGGTTGTACGATTTCAGACAGTCGGAGGTTCTTTTCTGACATTTCGTACGGAGTCGTGCAAGGGTGGTTAAGACAAAACTACTTTGTACGGAGGACTTCATGATCAGCTTTCGTTGATTCAGCGATTATCATTTACTATTCAGCAGATGATAAAGTTCAGCGATAGCTGAGGTCTTGTATTTGATACTTTACGTTGAGTGGATAGATCTGAGTCTTCGCTGATCCGCATCAGTTCATTAGGAGACTTGTCGCTGGTTCTTGAGCTTGATCTTCGACTTCAGCGTAGAACCTTTGTTGACGTGAAACTTGTCTTCAGGGATCATAAGTAAACAACTAATTTATCAGCGATCATCATAATGACTGAACAGACTCAGAGCATTTATGATGAACAGTTTCGCTGAATGTTTATCTTAAAGAGCGAGAGTTCCTATCAGCGGTACTGGAAGATCTTAGTACTTATCAGCGATAGTGAAACTCTGATATATATTGTTTACTTACAATTTTCACTAAGTATTTAAGAGAGGGTCATTATCAAATCACTGAGGGTTTGGATCAACAGATATTTTTCTGGAGGATTTAGTCGGTTTGCCACCGGAACGACAAGTGGAATTCCATATTGACCTTACTCCGGGAGCGACTCCGATTGCACGTGCTCCGTACCGATTGGCTCCAACCGAAATGCAAGAAATGATGTCGCAACTACAAGAATTGTTAGAGAAGGGATTTATACGGCCGATCTCGTCGCCTTGGGGAGCTCCAGTTTTGTTTGCGAAAAAGAAGGATGGATCGATGCGAATGTGCATTGATTACCGAGAATTGAACAAGGTGACGATCACGAATAAGTACCCGCTTCCCCGTATTGACGATATCTTTGACCAACTACAAGGGGCAAGTTGTTTCTCCAAAATCGATTTGAGGTCCGGATACCACCAAGTAAGATTAAAAGAAAGCGACATTCCGAGGACGGCTTTTCGGACGCGGTATGGACACTATGAATTTTTGGTGATGCCGTTCGGATTGACAAACGCACCGGCCGTGTTTATGGACCTAATGAACCGTGTGTGACGTCCATTCTTGGACAAGTCGGTAATAGTCTTTATCGACGATATCTTGATCTACTCTAGAGAAGGGGCCGAGCATATTCGACATTTACGAGAGGTGTTGGAAGTTCTTCGAAAGGAAAAATTATATGCTAAATTCTCAAAATCTGAATTTTGGTTACGAGAAGTCCAATTCTTGGGACATGTGGTGTCTCAAGACGGGGTGAAGGTTGACCCGGCAAAGGTTGAATCCATGACAAATTGGAAATCGCCCACGAGCCCAACGGAAATCAGAAGCTTCTTGGGCCTAGCCGGATATTACCGACGGTTTATTTGAGACTTCTCAAAGATTTCTACGTCGCTTACTTCGTTGACAAGGAAAAAGGTTAAATTTGTGTGGACAACTGTTTAAGAGCAAGCTTTCGAAACGCTAAAAAAGAAATTGTGTGAAGCACCAATATTATCCTTACCCGAAGGATCGGAAGACTTTGTGGTTTATAGCGACGCTTCAAAAATGGGACTCGGTTGTGTATTAATGCAAAGGGGGAAGGTGATAGCTTATGCGTCACGACAACTAAAGGACCACAAGAAGAATTACCCGACTCATGATTTGGAGTTGGCGGCGGTAGTCTTTGCCTTGAAATTGTGGCGACACTATTTGTACGGGACGAAGTGCACTCTTTATACCGCTCACAAAAGCCTCAAGTATATCTTCGACCAAAAAGAACTAAACATGAGACAGCGGAGGTGGCTCGAACTTTTGAAGGATTATGATTGTGAACTACTCTACCATCCCGGGAAAGCTAACGTAGTGGCGGATGCCTTGAGCCGAAAGGACCACGGGGGTGGGATTAAGCTAAACCTCAACCAAATCGATGTGATATCAAGTTTGATGGCAAGCATCAAAGCAAGTCAATTGGAGGCACTTTGAGAAGAAAACCTTAAGGCCGAAGTTATGGTGAAGCAACGAGAGCTATTAACGGAAGATAGTCGCAGCCTTAAACTCTTCCAAGGCTGGATTTGGGTGCCGAAAATTGGCGGTAATCGTGATTTACTTCTTGAATATTCCGGAATGGAAATGGGACAATGTCACCATGGATTTCGTGACAAAGCTACCAAAGACCTTGCAGGGTTATGACACCATTTGGGTGATTGTGGACCATTTGACTAAGAGTGCGCACTTTTTAGCAATGAGGGAGACGTTGCCTTTGCACAAGCAAGCAAGACTTTACCTCAATGAGTTCGTGTCGAGGCACGAAGTGCCATTATCCATCGTGTCCGATAGAGATAGCCGATTCACTTCGAATTTTTGGGCTAGCTTCCAAAGGGAATTGGGAACGAAGGTGAAGCTAAGTACGACCTACCATCCCCAAACGGATGGGCAAAGTGAGAGGACGATACAAACCCTCAAAGATATGCTCCGGTCATTGTTAATGCCAAAAAGCGCACCAAAGGGACAACTTAAGGTCGATGTGGACTTAAACAACTAAAGAAAGAATCTTTCGACGAAACGTGCGATGAGGATAAAAATAAAGAAACAAGGGATTTGATGACACTGGAAAAACCTCAATCGAGGAAAAAACCTGCGGACGACAGGGGGTGTCGTCGCTGCACTATGGTCGCCAATCATGGGCGATGTCCTTGGTACTGGCGTCGGTCGTACGATGATTACAATACAAATGAAGAAAATGCTTCGAAATGTAAAGTATAAGTGTTTGAACGTGAAAACAAGTGTTTGTCGTGTGAATACAAAGTGTAAACAACTGTTGGTCGAAAGCTGTTGACGTGCGTCGAGAGCGATGACTTGAGCTTTTCTTCGAGTGTTCTTGAGTTCGCTGTAGGGTTCTGGCTCTCAGTACTTGATTTCCAGAGTTTGAGGGTTCTTAGCTATGAGCTTGAATGTTTTTCTCTGTTGTTCGGTGATGTTCGCTGATGATTGCTGATGTGTATCAGATGTTAACTGATGATCCTTGATGTGAAGACTTAGCTTAGTATTTATAGTCTTCGCGTCATTAATTAGCTCCATTAATGCTTTGATCAACGGCTACAACGGCTGGAAACGGTTGCCGGAGTGATTATCCATAATGTTCTTCGTCCGTTACGGCTGCTTGCTGTTAATGGCTTTGACTCCTGCATTAAATACTTAACAAACGTAACAGTCAAGGTTAACGTTAGCTTTGGTCGAAGGTGCAGTGATCTTACGCGATGGTCGTACGGGACAGGCGATGCTATGGTCGAGCGTCATGGGGGACGTACGACTTACCTTTTACGGGAGACAACGGATGTTTTTTGGGTTCTTGTTGAGACCTTATCTTAATACAAGATAGAGCTTAGGACATGCGTCTTACTTGTTTTGATCGCGGTCGAGCGACGTGATTTTTTGCCCAAACAGTTTGCCCCCAAATTTTGAAAATTGAATGTCAAATTTAAGTTTTAAATTTTGTCAATCAGACGCATAGGAAATAAGACAAGAGTTAGAAATTACCTCAATCGCCTTGGAACTAGACTGGTCCGTTTCTAACTGAACGAGAAGTTGAAAAGGGAACGAGGTCGTGACGTCATGATGACACACGATTGTGCTTAGCAGCTGTCGATGACAGGTGTCGACGATCCCTGCGGTCATACAAAGGGACGAGAGCACGCGGTGATCATCAAAGGGCTCGACCTGACATAAATAAAGATTATGATGGATCTTTTCTTGGCGATTTCCGTTCGATTAAAACTTGCAAGAATCTTTGACCTAATTTAAGTTTTTCTGAGAACATATAAGATACGACTCTCCAGTTTGCGTATGCGGCGCAAGTCTATCGCTGGAAAGCCTAGAAAAAACTGGGATATCTGGGGCCTTTCAGAAGTGCAAATCAATTTAACGGGGCTGACAATGTCGACAGAGCCTAGAAGCACCATTAAAAACGAAGAAGATCTCGACGACTTTAGAAGTCTAGCGAGGATTCCCATGGGGATTACCGTAAGCAAGGTTGGCAAGGTTCGACCGGAAATGTGCCCCGAGGGGTACGTTGTTATATACGAATACCCGTTCAAAATAGGCTTTCACTGGCCATATTCGCCTTTAGTCAAAGAGTTCATCTGTGAATTTGATCTTTCGCCGGGGCAATTGATGCCCCAGTTCTGGCGAGTTATCTTGATCATCGAACGACTTAACTCTAACTGGAATCCACCGATGAATGTGAGGGACCTTCTGATGGCGTATAAGGTCAAGAATGACCGGTACCGTCGCTATAGTTTGTTTTCAAGGTTCAAGGGTGATCGTACCCTGGTTTTAAATACTGCTGTCAATGACCGTGGATGGAATAAGAGGTACGTATTCGTACGGGTGTCGACGCTGGACACTGATAGTGACTGGATTAGGGAGGGTTGGAATATGACGGGTGAGCCTTTGATTGTACGTTTTAATGTTATTCTGTTGCTCGATTGTTTTTTCGACTGATCTTCTTTTTTATGCGTAGATATTGATTTTGATAAGGTAGAGCCAGATGATGCTTCTCGAGCTAAGATCGAAAAGTTCTTGGAATTTGGTACTGAAGACTGGTCGTACGTCACGCGTCATTTGATAGACGAGGATGATGACACCGTTTTCTTGAGCGACAGAGTGAGGATGGGTCTAGAGGAGAAAGAAGAAGAGGAGGACTCTGAGAAGACTGAGGAGGAAGAGAAGAGTGAAGAACCAGAGGTAGAGATAATTGGTAAGTATTTTTTTGTCTTCTTTTCGCTTGACCTGGTCTTTCTCTGTTCTGAATCGTCTAATTTCTTTCTTTTACCGTACAGGTGAATCTCAAGCGCAGGCGACATCTTCTGTTGCTAGGAAGATGGCCCAAGTCGAAGTAACTCGCGAGGCGAGGGAGAAGGACGTTTCGACAACTGGGTCGGGAGTCCTGAAGAGAAAAGAGGTCCCGATAGCCGGGTCGGGCCTCTTAAAGAGGATAAAGGTGTCCGTTCTGAGGGAACCGTCATTGAAGACGGGTAACCCATCGAGGGTTGCCTTGTCCAGGAAGGCGAAGACGTCGGTTGCGTTTGACACGACCGACGCAAAATCTGTGGATACTGCGCAACTGGCGACGATGTCTCCCGTCGTCCTATCCGGCCCTTCATCGGCTGACAGGGGCAAAGGCGCGCAGAAGGGACCTGTGGGGGAAACGACGGTCAACTTTACGTTGCCGTCGGGTTTTCTGGACGACAATGTCTTGGACGAGACGAAGTTGTTCCCCCATTTGGAAAAATATTTGCTTCCGTCTTTCAGGGAGCGTTTTGACGGGTTTTCTTTCGAGAAGAAAGAGTTCCATGCAGCTGGACTCTTATTCTTGGTAAGTCTTTCTTTCAAGACTTGTCGTTTGTCGTTTTTCGTTGTTTACTAATGTCGCTCATATTATGATTCTTCAGGCGTTCCAAGCTTCCCTGGCGTTGCAAGCCGAAACGACGAATATAGAGGTTTCAACGGCTTCTGTTACCAAAGATAAAGATGCAGCGTTAGCTAAAAAGAAAGCTGCTTTGGAGCATGAAAAAGCGATGTTGGTGCGCCTTGACCATGCTCTGGACGAATTGGATGCCCTCGGTCATACAAGGGACAAGATAAACTCGCGTTTGAAGGAGTCCCTGACTTTGATGCGCGACCAGAGAGACGAGCTGGAGGAGATGAAGGAATCCGTAACCGCGAAGAGGAAGGAAGTCGAGGGAATCAAGGCTAAGGTGATAAATTTGAAGAAGGAGTCTGAAGAGTTGAAGGACGAAAATAAGTCCTTCTTTTCTTATGCTCGACTTACTGCGCGTGCGACAGTTATGCGACGTCACCTACAGGGCAAGGATCCTTTGGCTTCAGCGCCAGATGAGCTGCGTCTCTTTTATGAGAGAGTCGGGACCGAGAGAGATCTCGACTTGGATGACGAGAAGGAGGGCGAGGAGGAGGTGGCTAGCGAGGGTATCGGACAAGGTTGTGATCGATGCTCCTCCATAACCTTAGAAAAAATGTATTTGTTTGTTTGTGTTGCTCGACCGTTAGTGGTCGATTATGTACTCAATGGTTTATATAATGAACGCAACTTTTGTTTGAACTTTATGCTTTATCCAAACCATGTTTAATTATGAATTTGAACATAGGACACATAGGAAATCATGCGACTAAGGCAATAATTGTAATACGATGAGTAAAACAAATATGTGAACACGCGATTAAAGCATTTTCTAAGTTAAGAGACTTAGGGGTAAAATCGTTTAGACTTTGCGATCGTACGATTAGATCGTATAATGAGTTTGTATCGTATGCCCCTATGCAGGGATGATCAAGTCACAGACCTGATCATGTAGGTCGTGCGACCCTGCGAATTTAAAGTCATATAGTAGACTTAGTGATTATTGTCGTGCGATCCTGTGATAAAATGATGTCGGGGGTTGGTCGTTGGCTTACCAACGACCCTCCGATGCTTAAGTCAGTAAACGTTTTGTGAGAAAAAATAGTATGAAAAAGAGTTAGAGAACGTACCATTTCAGACTCTCTCTATTTGCCCCCTGTCATTTATTACCTTATTCTTTTTGGGAGGAAAAGACAGGTTTTAAATGACAGAATGACACGGAGAAATATTGTCCTGCGTTGACTATGTTGTCGTGCGACCGGGCACCATAGTAGACTTATATCTGTGAAAAAGATATTAATTTAGGGATAGAGGAACGAACCTATCGAGAGCCTGATCTTGTGACTTTGGTTTATTTTCACGGCTTCAAGGTAGACTTGTAGCACTCACGAGCGACTTTTGGCTTACTCTTAATCTCCTGGATTCCCCATGGCGTAGGGAATTTCAACATTTGATGATACGTCGAGGAAACGGATTTCATATCATGGATCCATGGTCGTCCTAAGATGATGTTATAGGCCGACGCACAATCGATGACACTGAACTTGGTCTGCTTGTTGACTCCTCCGGCGTAGACGGGCAAGATTATCTCTCCGAAGGTGCTCGTCGCTTCTCCATTAAAACCGACCAAAGTCGTCGAACGTAGGGTGATTTCCGAGCGATCGATTCCCATGGCTTTGATGGTGTTGAGAAAAATAACATTTGCTGAGCTGCCCCCGTCGATCAAGACTCGACGCGTTAGACAGTTACCGATCGTGATCTGAATGATCAACCCGTCGTGATGCTTCTGATACGAGTCGCCAAGGTCGACGTGGTCGAACACAATCTTCATGGCTTCTAGCTCCAAATCTCATTTGGGTCTAGACGAGCGAGGAATAGGTCGATCATCGGACGCCTGACTGGCATGACACTTGGCCGCTGAATACGTCAGACCACACACATCTGAACCACCGGTGATGCAATTGACGACCTTCGCATGCTCGAGGGTCGTCATTCGATGTCCGTTAGCTGAAATAGCGACATCGTCGATGATATATTTGAGATTTCATTTCAGAAAATGATATGCTAGTTCCTTCTTCAATGTGATACAGTCGTCTGTCGCATGACCATGATCGGCATGGAAGTCGCACCACTTTGATTTATCTTTCTTAGCATCATCCTGGTCGAACTTCTTTGGCCATCGAATGGTAGCTTGAACGGTCTTCAGAGCTCCGACTAAGTCCTTTGCATATCCTTTGAATCCGTAAGAGGATATCTTGGGGTACTGAGTGAACTTAGTCGCGGTATTAGCCTCAACTTTCGTCTTGAAACGAACATTTGAAATTTGGCGCGCTGTCTCTATTATGGAAACAACCTTTGTCTTGAACTCTGGCTTTCTGACGCCTAACGACTTCTTGTCGTCAGTGTGCTTGCGACGAAAGGCGGCATCATCTTCGACCCTCATATATGCTAAGGTTCAAGCTCGAACGTCTTCGAAAGTCTCTGGGGGATACTTGGTTAGATCGATATATAGACCTAAACTATCGTCTAGACCACGCTTATAAGCTTCGATCGCAGTTTTGATGTCACAATTGCGGATACTGATCATTTCGGCATTGAATCTATTGAAATAACTTTGAATAGACTCATTGGTCTTCTGCACGACATAGTACAGATCACTAGTCTGCTTTTCCATCTTACGACTATTGGCGAATTGCCGGGAGAATTGGTTGACCAATTCGGCGAACGACCCGATAGATTTGGGTTTGAGATTGATCAACCACTGGAGAGCTGGACCAGTGAGAGTCGCCCCGAAACTCTTGCACATGCATACTTCCTGGTACATGTGTGGAATCGAGATTGTCCACATGAGTTGCTTATACTGCGCGACATGCTCGGTTGGATCGGTCAAACCCGAATACTTGGTAGTGAAGGCAGGAATGTTATACTTCTTCGGGACCTCGACGGTGGCGATCTCGTCGATGAAGGGCGACGCCTGATACCCCGAGCGAGGCTCGACATCTACAGGCACCACTGCCCCAGGCAACTTGGCGAGCAAGGACAGGACGCACTCATTTTGGTCTTCTAACATCTTCAAACGCTGGGCGACGGGATCGTTAAGATCAGGATTTGCCCTTGTCAAGGGATTGGTCCCTGGACTAGTGCCATTACCATGCGACGAACCATTGGTGTCCCCGTTAAACGGGACAAAATATGGCTGCGACCCATAGTGGAATTGTTGCGGTCTATTCTGAAATGATTGTGGTCCCTGCTGAAATGGCTGCGATCTCTGCTGGAAAGATTGCGGTCCTTGCTGGAAAGGTTGCGAACCACTTTGGAATGGCTGAGAAAACGGCTGGGATCCATTCTGAAACGGTTGGGCGCCACCTTGCAATGGTTGGGATTCGTTGTTCAAGGGTGGTGGTCGGATGTGCTGAGGGGGAATCTGCCCAGACTGGGGATTCGGAATGAACAGACCCGGCTGCTGATTCTGCATGAATGGACCTGGATGCTGATTCAACGCGGACAGGCCTGGTCCCGGACCTGGATTCTGGATGAATGGTCTAGGACCATTCTAGGGTCCAAAAGGATTCCTTAGCCGCGCGATCTCTTCAGCTGCTCTGCGATTCTGCTCTGCCATTGCATTCAGTTGATTCCTGGAAACCTCGAGCCCCTGATACATCTGAGCGATGGCTTGCCACGGATTTCCAGGGGCTGCCATTTCCCTGCAACAGAAAATAGAAGAAACTCCAAGAAACTATTAGTAGAATGCACGTTCATCGAGGATTTTCTCTAGATGTAGTCCCACGGATGGCGCCAAACTGTTAATGCCAAAAATCGCACCAAAGGGACAACTTAAGGTCTATGTGGACTTAAACAACTAAAGAAAGAATCTTTCGACGAAACGTGCGACGAGGATAAAAATAAAGAAACAAGGGATTTGATGATGCAGGAAAAACCTCAATCGAGGAAAAAACCTGCGGACGACAGGGGGTGTCGTCGCTGCACTATGGTCGCCAATCAGGGGCGATGTACTTGGTACTGGCGTCGGTCGTACGATGATTACAATACAAATGAAGAAAATGCTTCGAAATGTAAAGTACAAGTGTTTGAACGTAAAAACAAGTGTTTGTCGTGTGAATACAAAGTGTAAACAACTGTTGGTCGAAAGCTGTTGACGTGCATCGAGAGCGATGACTTGAGCTTTTCTTCGAGTGTTCTTGAGTTCGCTGTAGGGTTCTGGCTTTCAGTACTTGATTTCCAGAGTTTGAGGGTTCTTAGCTATGAGCTTGAATGTTTTTCTCTGCTGTTCGGTGATGTTCGCTGATGATTGCTGATGTGTATCGGATTATAACTGATGATCCTTGATGTGAAGACTTAGCTTGGTATTTATAGTCTTCACGTCATTAATTAGCTCCATTAATGCTTTGATCAACGGCTACAATGGCTGGAAACGGTTGCCGGAGTGATTATCCATAATGTTCTTCGTCCGTTACGGCTGCTTGCTGTTAATGGCTTTGACTCCTGCATTAAATACTTAACAAACGTAACAGTCAAGGTTAACGTTAGCTTTGGTCGAAGGTGCAGTGATCTTACGCGATGGTCGTACGGGACGGGCGATGTTATGGTCGAGCGTCATGGGGGACGTACGACTTACCTTTTACGGGAGACGACGGATGTTTTCTGGGTTCTTGTTGGGACCTTATCTTAATACAAGATATAACTTAGGACATGCGTCTTACTTGTTTTGATCGTGGTCGAGCGACGTGATTTTTTGCCCAAACAGTCATGTGTCATTGATTTTGGTGGAAGTTGGGATACACACCTACCTTTGGTGGAATTCGCATACAACAGTAGTTATCACTCGAGCCTCAAGGCCTCCCCGTTTGAAGCCTTATATGGTCGTAGATATAGAACTCTTGTTTGTTGGCTTGAAACGGGACAAAAGCAATTTGCGGGGCCGGAACTTGTGCAAGAAACCACGGATAAGGTAAGGGAAATTCAGGAACGTTTAAAAGCGGTGCAAGACCGACAAAAGAGCTACGCAAACAAGAAAAGTCGACCAGTTGAATTCCAAGTGGGAGATCGTGTAATGTTGAAGGTATCTCCATGGAAGGGTATTATCCAGTTCGGAAAGCGCGGGAAACTTTGTCCACGTTTCCTTGGACCCTTCTCAATCTTGGAGAAAGTCGGACTACAAGCTTATAAGCTAGACCTACCGCCGGAGATGGATGGGATTCATCCCACCTTCCACCTGTGCTACTTACGAAGATGTTTGGCCGAGGAGGAGAGCGTGATTCCATTGACGGAGATCTGGTTTGATAATAGAAATCGTTGTGTCGAAGAGCCAGAGGATTTACTTCAATCAAAGACTAAGAAGCTCCGTCACAAGGAAGTGACGATGGTGAAGGTTCAATGGAAACATCATCGCAGGGCAAATGTGACTTGGGAGTCCGAGGAGGATATGAGGAAACGTTATCCCAACCTTTTTGTGTAGAGATGCGATTTTGGGGACGAAATCCTTCCAAGGTGGGGAGGATTGTAACACCCTGGATTTTTATTCGATAGGTAATCTAAATGCTAACATCGTTTTGACTCTTTAAAACCTTTATTTAAATTAGATATCAAACCTATGTGAAAATACATGCTACGTGCTTTCTTAAATGGATATTTGGTGTTAGTGTGGTCCAAAACTGAGAATTAGGAAATATGGAAAATTGGGTATTTTAGATGTCCGCATGGCCTAAGGCTGGACGTCTGTGGCTTAGTGGACGTCCGCGGGTCATCCGCAAAAGCAACAGGAGTTTTGGGGAGAATTCTGGCCAAAGGAGGGCCGGACGTCCGCATGGGCACTTGGCGGACGTCCGCGATCGGTCTGACGAATTTCACTCTTTTCTCTCCTTTTTCCATCTTTCTCTCACTCACTTTACCAAAATACTCCCAAATCGTTTTCTCTCCTTTAAGGTGCGATTTTCACCCTCAATCCACTCTCTCTCTCTCTCTCTCTCTCTTCATTCAACCCCCACAAGATTAGAGCTACATTTATTGTTCATCGTGGATCTATTGAGTGCATTTATTGAGGATTCCTCCAAGAGATTTGTCACCTACAACTCCAAGTCTCACTTGCATTTCCTCCAAAGCTAGGGTTTCATCCATTTTCTAGGTTTTGGTCCAAAAACCTAGATAGTGAGTGTTTTAACCCTACTTACTTTAGATCCATGATTATTTACTTGTTTTCTTGCTTACCTCATCATCTTGTTGAAAACCCTAATTTTAGGGAGTGTGAGTAGTTGGCTTAATGAGAGTGTTCTTGGGTTATGGAAGTACTGTTAGACTCTATGTGTTGATGCCATCATGTATGGTCTTTGTAATTTGTGGTTTCATGCTCAAAAGCTACAAGTTAATTTATTGGTACCAAGCATGTCCTAATGATTAAGCTATTTAGACATGTGGCTCATTGAGTATATATGACCTTACATGATTTATGCATATCCATATATATATGATACATGTGTTACTAGATGGTGAATTCTGCACCACGAATTGGGAGCTCTTGCATTGATTTGGGCATATGGACATTATTTATGGCTATTTGGGCTTTGAATGAATCAAGTTAAGTGTTCACTAGGAGGACATAGTCTTGGGCACCACCTTTCGGGTATGTGCCTAGACCCTCACCACCATGGGGCAATGCCTTTGTTGTATCCCCGGTGTGCCGGGCCTTTGGTGTCGCTTCATGCGGATGGCACTAAGGTATCTCGACTCTTTGGGTAGAATTTCTTGGTGTTATGGGTCTCCCCCATTGACTTCAAAAATAATCGTGGAAAACTCTATGGTGAATCTTATTCAAATATACTATTACTATTATGTGTTTAATTGAAATTACTCACCAAGCCTTGTCTTGACACTTGTTTGAATGTTGACTTGGATCTCAGGTTCTAGTGGTGCCGTTTCCAAGAAAGAGTAGACGAAGCGAGTGAGCCGTGGGGATACTTTTTGTCGCAAACAATAGAAGATTTATACGAATAGATGTGACAACCCCTTTTGTAATCTTACCTCCATTTAGGAACTAGATTAGTTGGTTGTTATAATCTATCTTTTGTGCACAATTGTAACTTTACCAATGTACTTGATATTCCCCTTTTTGGGATGGCCCATTTATATTATACCGCTCTTTCGTATTATGAAAGTTTTTGTTTACCCCTATTTTTAGGGTGTTACACTTACAATGAATTCATAAGAACTGAAAAATCAATTTCATTCACAGATGGAACAGTAGTGGTTGAGGGAGATGAGGAACACTTTGAGTCTGTGTTTTTGGAAGAATTTGTTGCAGAAGCTTTTTGAAATTCAGAGTTAAGATTCTTTGGAACACAATTTTCTTGAGACTCTTTTCCTTTTCTTGAGGTACGCTTGCCAATAAAAGCTTTACACGAAGATGTATTTGAGGAGTCCGAGGAAGGTTCCGGTAGATTCACCATACCTTTTGGACTTGGTCAAATTTCTCTTGAAGTTGACCTTTACTCACTTGCTCCTCCATCACTTCTGTTGCCAAGGCAGACAGTTTGGTGTGAGCCGATTGATTTGTACCCAAAGGAGTTTCTTTTCCTCAATAGATACAGATTCGGTTTTGGTGGATCTGAGTTTCTCAAGTTCAGTTAAAAGCTCTTGTTTTTCCTTTTTATACTTGATCATTTCCTGTTCAAATGATTCCTCTAATTCGACTATTTTCATTTACAAAACAAGAGGTGGAACAAAGCGTTTAAACTTGCCCGTCTCAGTTTTGGTTTCAGTTGCTGGGACCTTATCCTTTTTAGAGGAATCCTTGGGTTTTGGAACCTTGTAGCCGTTAAAGCAGTCATTTGAAAGGTACTTAGATTTATTTTCCGTATAAGAATAGTTAAGAGCTTCATACGCAAAAGGTAATTGCATTTTAGCGGTATGTTTGCGTTTGTATTCCTTAGTTTCCTCTTCCTTCTTTTCGAGAGGTCCAGTCCATTTGTATTTATATTCGGGGTATTTTCTATCAAGGCCAAAAAAATTAAACTCGTAGAGTGTAGGCCTCATTGTCAGAACCTTTTTCAAATAATGAGGGTTGTCATACCCAATTCCCCATTCTTTATTGAAATAAGTGAATTCCTTAGGTTTCTTCATATGGATCGTTTGATTGGTTTGACCTCGTTTATAAAGTTTGAGTTCAAGATCAGTTATTTTAGAAACATGTTCTTTGAGTTGAATTTAAAGAGAGGAGCATTGACAGACAATCTCTGCTTTCTCATCCTCACACTGATCAAGCTTTGAGTTTAAATCAGATATCTTGGCCCTAAGGTCCTTTGGTGCTATTGAAGGATTTGTATATTTTTATAAGATTACCATTGTCGGACTTGATCTTTTTAGTTATCCTGTTTTGAACATCTAGCTTTTCTTTTAGAGAATTAATTTCAAGCAGTTATTCATCAGTGGAAGCCTTATAGGAGTCTATTCTTTGAACAAGTAATTGCATCTGATCGACTAAGCCTTGATGGATAGGGATACATACCTGACATTGATCTCCATGATCTTACGGAGGAGATTGGTTGCCCATGAAGCACATGTGTGCATTGGCATCTTCAGTATCACTTTCGTCGTCGGAACGAGTTAGCCGGTGGTCATATTCAACCATCAGTGCCTTTCCTGCTTCCTTTTGTTGTGCTAACATTAGCTTTGCCTTGTAGTATTCCACGTTACGAACTACGGGCTTTCGGCAGTCTTTGGCAAAGTGGCCCAATTTACCGCAGTTATAGCACGTGACTGACTCATCTTTGTTCTTTGATTCGGGCTTTCGATCGGGCTTCTCCTTATGATCAGAATGCTTGTGCTCGTCAGACTTTCTCTTGCCTTCATACCTTTCTTTATAATCATGGCGCTTGTTGGGAGTGGTAGAGTAGCGCTGATTATTTGAGGAAGGTTTTATGAAGAACGCCTTCTTTTGAAAAGACTTGGTGATGAAGGCCATTTCTTTATTTATTTCAGTCAGCTCGGGATCAGAGTCACTTTCCTCTGTTTCTTCAGCTTCTGGTTCTGACTCACTAGACGCGTGGGTTCTCTTGGAGTTACACTTGGACGACTTGCCGCTTTTTGCAGACACAGGGGCGAGGGGATCAACTTGTGGTTTAGAAGATGGTTTCTGAGAGCTCATCGTCTCCAAGACTTCGTCTTCGTCTTGCATGAGCATATCATAAAGCTCATTGATTGGAACGTTCTCAATAAGATGGTTGTGTTTGATATGAGAAGCCAACATTTTCCATTCTCGCAGGAGGTTATCTAAGAACTTCAGGCCATTTTCAGTGTTAGATCGAGTGATCTTGTTCTTGTGGAGCTCGTTCAGTAGAAGGCATAATCGTTCGTATGCCTGAGTTATCGATTCACCCTTCGCTGATTGAAACCATCATATCGCGTAATGCAGCTGTTTACCTTCAACTTATTTCCCACTTTGCTTCCACTCATCATCTTCTCAATTTGATCCCACATTCCCTTAGAAGTTTCCTTGTTGCTATCAATGGTCGTATAAATCTCGTTCGGCAAACTCTGAATCAAATATCTCTTCTCATGTTGTTCCCCAGTGAATCTGTTCTTTTCTTCGACAATCATCATGACGAACGTTTTTGGTTTTGCCTGAGCTTGAGGACCTTCGGCTTGGGCTGGAATATCTTGCATTGGGGTTTCTTGTGGGCCTTCAGTGAGAGCTTGCCAGATGTATTCGAAGTTGTCTTTAGATTCGTTAAAGATTATGAATCTGTCTCGCCATTGGGTGTATTCACCTCTATAGAGAGTCGGAGGCTTGGAGTCGGTACCAATAGCAAGAGCGTCGCGAGGCACTAAGGTGATCGTCAGACAGTAATGTCGATTCAAAGTTGAAACCTAACGCAAGGCACTAAGAGGGACAGTCCTAACGCAAAGTCTAAGAGTGATTTTAACTAAACTGGTAAGATTAAAAGCAAATCAGACTTACCCGGATAGGAATCCGGATAGATGTGTCCGGATCAGGAAGTGTCCGGATCCGAAGTGAGTGTGCAGTGTCCGAATAGCAAAAGTGACCGAATAAAACCAAACAAACTGGGTAAAATAAGTTATCGGGAAAATGGAAGTTACCGGAAGAATAAAAGTTACCGAATAATAATAAAAAAATTTACCGGGTAAGGTCAATGAAACCGGATGACGAACTTACCGGATGGAATGTCCGGAAAGAGTAGGTGTCCGAATGGACTTACCCGGGGACTAGATTGTCCGGATAGAGGCACAATCCGGATGGATTACCGGAAACCTGAGTAATCCGGATAGGATACCAGATACTTTGGGAGTCTGGATAAATGATATGTACCGGGAACTTTAGCAATCTAGACAAGAACCGTCCGGAAAGTGACGAAGGAAGAGAGAACTTACCAGGTAAAATGAGATGTTCCGGACACTGCGGATGAGTAGAAAATATCGGATCAATGAATAAGCTAGGGTTCTTGTTTTTGCTTCTGAAAGATTAGACAACGACCAAAAACGCAAAAACAAACAAACCAAACTTGATTTTAAGCAAAATAACACAATTTTGATGAAAAATTGAGACTTTTGACAAGAACAGAGACCAAGATTTTGAGAAAATTCCTGCTTAAAAATCACTCAAATGACCGAATTGGGTTCTAAAAAATTGCCGAAACGCTAATATTACTATTATCAATCGAATGAGACAAACAGAATCAAGCAATTTTATCAGAAACAAAAAATTGAGATTTTTAGAACTCAAGAACAGTCGACAAAAACTAAAAAGAAACTTACCAGAAACCTTTTGAATAACCTTGAATCGCTTTGTCTGTATGCTCTAATACCAATTGTGGATCCCAGATTAGTGCAATAGATATGAAATCAGTAAACAATAGCAATAAACTCAGTTGATTTCAATACGTCATCCATCTCATTCATTCAATATGATAAACCATTCAGAGAGTTTTTCAGAATACGGTTAAAATGGTTATGGATTATTAACCTAAACAATTAGGCTAACAAAACAATTTATACCCAGGCCTAAAGCCTAAGGCCCATGGCCCATTAACTAGACTAAGCCCATTTAAGGTATTTACAATATTATTCTTTTCTTTATATCACTTTCTATTTTATAGGACATTTATGGTCCTAACAAACTTCATATCTTCATGTAGCGTTGATCAAAAGTCTTCAAAACATAATCTTTATATCTTTGAATCTTTGATCTTTGCACCTTTGAGCTTTGATAAATTTCTTCAGTCTTTGAACATGAACTGACTTTGAGGTTTAACTGGTGTACTTGTATCTTCACCTCTTGAACAATAATAATCTCTGAACATTGAAACATCTTGAGTTGCCTTTCTTTGACTTTGGCAAATATCTCCTTGACTCTTGGAAATTGAAATATTCACTGTTTGTCCCCCTTTTCTTTTGTTTGATATCTTTCCCCCCTTTTTGATGATTGTGAGCATCATGATCATCAAAACCCAATTCAATTTCAGCATTCTCTTTGAGTACCAGAAGCAATCTCCTCTTTTTGATCTGATAAACCGTCAATTCTAAAATATTTATATCCGAATCTTTTCAAATTCAGATAAAATGAAAGTTGTAACCCTGAATCAACAGATGAATCAGTTAAAATGCTTGTAAGTTGCACAAAGCTACTTAGTACAATGGATGCACTTTGGAAAGGAGCTTTTTGATGTTCACTCCTCCAGGGCTTCCATTCAATCATCGAAAAACACTAAGGAATTTCTATGAACGTTATGACCAGAAAACATATTCCTTGTGTGTACGTGCAAGTGTAAAAATGATTGAAGAAACTTATGCTTGATTTTTAGATAGGCTCAAATTGTGTAAACTGTTAAGACAGCAACACGTTTTCCACAGACTCAATGTGCATGATTGAAGTGCGAAGGTGGGGCACACTTCCTTCTTTTTCAATATCTAAACCTTCTGAATGAAGATTAGATAGATTATATGTTGCGTCCCCAAGAAAAATTAAAACATTTCTTTGTTGAGAAAGAAATGAGTAGCTGGTGGGGTTTAATGCAAGAGTTGGCATGGGCTAATTGCCTGTTTCAATAATGGTCACCAAAGAATGTGAACCAATCAGTAATGTGGCTGCCCGACTCAGAAAGTGGTTGGTGCAGAGTTCTCTTATTCTTTTAACTCTGTTCTCACACCCTCTTTCTATTTTTATCCACTCACTTCTAACCAAACTCTCTTTTTCATTTTTCCTCAGCACAATGAGATTACTCAACCATATGAGTTATCTCCCATACTCTTTGATGTAGACCCCTCACCCCTCAATCACTTAAGGATAACTTCTTGGGTAGGAAACACTGGTTAACGTGGATCCTTAGAAGTTCTTTAAATTCTCACATTGATTCCCATGAAATCTTGTCCTAAAAATATGTGTTGTTCAACAGTTTAACTTGAACAAGTATGAAGCTAAACTTTTGAATTACATTGCCATCATAATTTATGCTCCTCAATAATATCATGAAATATTTGAGCATTTGAACTTTGAAGATTTCTCAAACCAAGAATATTGAAAGAAATAATCCGAAAGACTTGTTTGAGAATCTGACAATGTATCAATCAGATCAAATATGAAAGATAATCATAAACACTTAGGGTATCAAAGAACTGAATTTTGTTTATATGAACAAATATAAACAATCTTTGAAAGAAACGCTTAAGTTCTTACGCTGAAATGAATATGATGCTCAACAACCTTTAAATTACAAACGGGAGTATTACGATCGAAAAAATTGTTTCGTTTTGAGAGATGGTAATAACAAAGTCAATAAGAAGCTGAACCGGTGTGTATGAATTCTTGAAAGTATAGACAACATAATACACAAGTATTAATCTTTGGAAACATACGGTCAGATATAATGATGTAATCCGAGATAATCATGAAAAACATTTAAAATCACACTTCTAAATTTATAAAATCTTTTTGAAATAGAGAAGTGGTTTGAAAATTTAAGAACACATTTTTCATGCTTGAAAGTCCTTCTTTCAAACAATCTCAGATTAAGTTCTAAAGATACTTACATTTATAAATGTTTAAGCTCCCCCTCAAATCATGATATACAGATTTAAAATCACATAAGCTCCCCCTCAAAATCTACAAAGAAATCTTAACAAAACAAAATCAATGTATGAAGCAATCAAAGTCTAAAACAAAGACATAAGAGTTCTAAACTGATGTGTTTAGAAGTCAAAAACATTGAAGAACGAGTCCTGATCTGAAATGATCAGAAGTCAAAAACATTGTATGATCGGGTTCTAAACCGAAGTGTTTAGAAACCATACACGTTGAAGAACGAGTCCTGAACTGTTGTATTCAGAAGTCAATATTGCTTTAAAGTACGGGTTCTAAACTGATATGTTTAGAAACCATTATTGCGTATGCCCCCTACAAGGAAACATACAAAAAGTATTTCTCAATAAGCACAAGATATATCAAAAGTTTATAATCTCTCCCCCTGAAATTATGCATATATGTCAGCATAGGTACTTTTCTTCAAAGTTGAATATTTCTCTTCTGTTTTCCAGTCATGTGTTTGTATAGTTCTGGCAATCAGTACCACACATGATGAACCTGCAAAACAGATTAAGTAGATTTTGGTACCCAACGGAACTTGGGTCCTGGCTTGTTAGGTGCAGTTCGATTTGAAGAAGTATTGTATGTACCATACCAAAATTGAACATTTTCTTTATGAACAAATCATAAGTTCCACAATAAGAACAACAAATTTTATTTTGTGCCAACCTAATCAAATGATTTGCAGAATAAACAAAATTAGGTTTAACAAAAGACTTACCTTTAGGATCATTGTTCTTCTTGTTCACCACAGGTGGAGGAACAGATGATTTTGGTGCATCTCTTTCATGTGAAGAACCTTTCGCTTTCCAAACCATTTTCACACTTTTGAAAACATGATTTTCTGAAGGCTTTGAAATAGAAACATCTGATCAGCAAAATGATTATAAAAGAGATTGGAAGGACGGATCTGATCTTTTGAGAAACCCTTTGATCTGTCAAATCCCTTTGAAGAAACATCATTATTAATTGAACTTGAAGCCGTTTTGAATGAACATTCAGAACCAGTCAAGTCAACAAGTGGAGTCGGAACAATCGTGTCAAGACTTGCTTGTTTTGAAACCTTAACTTTAAAGATAATGTCTTCAGGTTCTTTAACTTTGTTGGACAAAACGTTTCTTTCTTTAGACATCATATCAAATTTTCTTTGAATATCAGACTTAACCTTCTTCTCTATCACACACTCTGTAGCTAAATCAGACAGCTTTCTTGTCAGTTTCAAAATCTCGGCCTCAATTTTTTTTTTCAGTATCAAAATCCTTTTCCAAACACTTACTCTTGTTTGATATTTCAGTAAAAATCCCACCGTTTTTCTTCTCAAACACTTTTCTTTCTATTTCAAAAGTGATTTTTATTCTTCAATATCCTTTCTCTCTTTCTCCAACAGCTTTTCCAAATTAGATATTTTTAAAGAAAGCTCAACATTTTTTGCCTCAAAGGATTTTCTTTCGACGTCAAACTTCACTCTTTCTTTCTCAAGTTTTTCTTTCTCAAGAAATAATACCTTTTCAAAATCAGAAACTAGTTGTGAAAGTTTTAAACATTTTAGCTCAATATCTTTCTTTTCATCAAAACACTTCTTTGAAAATTCAGAAAAATTCTTCTCAGACTTTTCTCTTTCACAGTTTAAAAAACTGTTAGCATGACTTCCTTTTCTATCTCAAAAGCAATTATGTCTTCATTTCGAATGTCTTCAATCTTGCTTTCGAAATCAATAATCTTTTGTTCAAGAACCAAAGGTGGAAAGTATGTTTTACCTTCAAAAACATGTTTTGTTTCACTCCCCTTTGGTTTCTCAATAGCATAGCTCTGGAAATAGTCATTAAACAAAGTTTGTTTCCAATTCCAAACTAATGCCTTCCTATTTTCCATCCCGTAGACAAAAGGTAGTTGCATTTTAACAATGGTTTTTCTCTTAACTTCTTCCTCAGCCTCATAGTCTTCACCATCCATTTTAAGCCATTTGATTTTATACATAGGATCCTCAGATGGAAGACTAAGCCATTAAAATTTGTACAAAGTTGGAGACTTGGTTAAAGCAGTCTTCAAATATTGAGGAATATCATAACCCAAGCCCCATTTCTCATTATAGTATCAAAAGTTTTTCAGCTTGTTAAGATGAATCGGCTGTTCAGTTTGGCCTATTTTATACAACTTTTCTTCTAGACCTTTTGCTTTTTCGGTTAATTCTGAGTTTCTATCTTTGTAAGCATGCAACAATTGTTCAAACTCTATTTTCTTAGCTTCTGAAAGGCTTAATTTTTCTGATAAATCATCCATTCTTCTTCGAAAACAAGCTTGAGTTTCATCAAATTCGGATTTGCTCTTTTTCAAACTTTCACTTAACTCGTTATGTTCTTTTATTCTTTGCCTTTGAAAGTATATTGTTTGATGAGCTTTTCTTAGTTTTTCAGTAAATCATCTGCTTTGATGGTTAGTATGTCCTGTTGAATCATAAACTCATTTATAGTAAAGGATTCAAAATTTTGTGATTCAACTTTTGCTTCGGGAGTTGACATCTTGTCCTTGAGAATAACATTTTTCTCCTTTAGAGACATTGTTACCTGAAAAAAAATTAAAAATGCAAGATCATTAACAGATACTTTGTGAGAAGTAGAAATTGTGCGAACTTGTACGATCAGAGAAAAGCGATTAAAGTCAGAAATTTTTTCAAAAATAAAATTTGAAAAACAAATTGTAAATTTGTCTCCCAAAAATTAATTCCGAAAAATTAATGCGGAAAACTGGACTTTAAATCGGCAAACCTGCAAAACACGATAAAAGTATATCAGTTACGGATCAATGCAGGCAAAAATTGATAAAATCGACAAAAATGAAATATAATGAAGAATAGGGACTAAAATGACAACTTACGAAACTAAAATGAAAAACAAGAACTAAAAATGTAATATACTAAAACTTGACAAAAAACAAGGACTAAACTTGACAAATCCTAGAAACTTAAAACTCAAGGGACTAAAAATGAAATAAATCTAAACTTAAAAACTCAAGGGACTAAAACTGACAAAAATCTAAAATTAAAACTCTAGGGACTAAACTTGACAGTAATCAAAACACAAACTACAGGGACTCAAATGACAAAAACTAAAACTTAAAGTACGGGGACTAAAAGTGACAGACTCTTAAACTTCTAACTAGAGGGACTAAAACTGACAAACTCAAAAACTAACTAACAGACTTAACCTAGAAATCTAACGAAGGACTATATATGTAATAAAACTAACGAAACATCTAACAAAAATGTTAACAAAATAAGCTAACTGACTCTAGCTGACTTAGGACCAAAAATGTAACAAAAGTAACTAATACTAACAGAAAAACTAACGAAACTGACAAAACTAACGAAAAAGGACAATTTTGTAAAGAAATTAACGGCACTAATGGAGGTTCCGTTAACAATATTCACTCATCATCAACGTTACGATCTGAAGCTGAGGGTTTCTTCTTTTTCTTTGCAGCAGGCCTTCTATGTTGAACTGGATGAGGAGGAGGGATATCAACGGCTGATGTTACCATGTCGATCTGCTTGTTCAGAGCTTTCTCGACAAAGGATTTGTAATTTGATCGCGACCGCTGAATGGCTATCCGCATCTCCAACCATTCAGAGAAACCAAGTTGGTCAAGCCACGATGTGAAGATGGTTGCCTTGTGACCATTCTCTCTGATAATCTGAATGTCGATGATAGGAACGTCTTTGAGCGTCCTTCCCCTGATGTTGACCGTTTTAATTCTAGACCCATGATGTAGGTAATGACATTTCTCCTTGCACCAAGCTACAGTGGAATCAGAGACCATGGTTTTCTCTTCTCTGATCTTCTTGGCGTCTTTCCAGAGCTTTCGTTGATCAGTAATAGGAATCTTCTTCAGGCTTGGATCCTTTACCGAACGTTGAACGAGTTCAATGGCATATTCTTTATCTTTTTCTCCAGCCTTCTTTCGTTCGGCAAGGAGCTGTTCAGCTTTGAGAGACTCAGCGATTTCCCAAGTAGATAAGATATATAGGTGAGGAGGGACAATGCCCTGATCTTCCAGTATTTGAATCATCGCTGCTCTTTTTCTTTTTACATCTTCACTTGGTCTTTGAGGAACTAAGGAAGGTCTTTTTCGGTGCGAGAGCAGCTCTTCGTCTTCTTCAAAAAGGTCATCGGTCGAATTCAGGACCGGGATTATTTCTTGATCATCAGCTCTGGAGGCTGAGATTATTGCGAGGTTGTTGAGAGGAGCTTCAGCTTGACCCTCAAGCAGAGGAGAGGACTAGCTGAAACAAAATGATCAATGGATTAGATCATAGGGAAAAGAGATAGAGAAAGGATGAGTTATGTGTTTAGAGGTTTGAGAGTGAGTAGGTTAGATATTGAGAAGGGGTAGAGGAGGGATGAAGTGTAAGGGAATAAGATGTAACATACCTGACAAATTGGCTTCTTGAGAAGAATAGCCAAGTTGTCCTCAGCGAGGCCTTTTTGTTTTCCAGAGTTGGCCGCTTTCGCTGGAGATTTGGTTTTGGTCCCCTCCCCTTGTTCTTTTATTACGACTCCCTTCTGAGCAGGGATCCTTGGTTGCTTTTGCTGGAAAACGAAGCCATCATCATCATCGTCATCATCATCATCATCATCATCATTTAGGGATGATGATGGTTCGTCATCCTGTTGGTCCAGGGCTTCGTCATCTTCAGCGTCAGCTTCCTCATCGTCCTCTGAGGATTCAACAAGCACAGGATAGTTGGCATGTTCTTCGAAATGCTCCCCCTCAGAATGAGAGGGACTTCTTTCAGTTCCCTTAGGGTTCTTATCTCCCTGAGGTTCTTCATCATTTTCCTACCCATCAGAAACATGGGGAAGGCCTTCATCTTTATCATTCTCCCCCTCTTCCCCATGTTGGATGGGGGAGGTAGCAGCGACAGTTGTAGTAGCAAATACCTGTTCAGGACCCTTGTCTTCATGGCCAGGGATGCCTGAACGGTTTTCAACCGCTGTTGATCTGTCTTCACGGCCATACATAGCAGGGGTTGTCTTCAGAATATGCTCCACTACCTTTTCCAACTTTTCCCGGTCGTCCTGAGAAAAGTGGGACAAAGGAACCGTGGGAGTGTTGAGCCGATCGAGGAGCTGGCTGAGTAGATCGTTGGAGGAGCCAACCTTTTGAGCTAGATCGCTCATCACAGTCTTTAGAGACACCACCTCTCCTGGAAAATTAGATACCTCTGTCTTCAGCGTTGTAACTTCCCTGGACATGGCTTTGAAGTTTGTGGAGAGGTCGGTGTTGGTGGTGTTGAGGGTGCTGAGGGTTGAAGAGTTGTTGGTGATGGCCTCAGCTACACTAGATAAACCGCCTTCAAGCTTTGAGACATCAGCGGTTGTAGCCTTGTCGGTCATAGTTTCGGCCAATTTCTTCAGCGTCTCCCCAACGTTTGTAACCGCTGAGGAGTTGTTGGTGATTGTGGTGGTGAGACTTTCCACCTTGTTAGCGATCTCCGTAAGGGAGTTGCTAATAGTGCCCAAGTTAGGACCTGTAACAGAAAAGAAGTTATGAACAAAGAAAAGCTCAGAAGTTGGGGGTCTAGAGAGAGGAGTGTTTAGGGTACCTGAAGGCGGGTTGGAAAAAGAGTTGATGTCACGGTATCCTAACAATTTTTCCATGTCATCTTCCAGCGGGCGATGGGTGGAAGCGCCTTTAGGTCCTTGATTCTGCTGTATCAAGCGTTGTAGTTCAGCAGCAGCATTATCGTCGAGATGGATGACATTTGTAGGTGATGCAGTAGGGAAGATGAATTGTGAAGAGACCAAAGAATGAGAGGGAGGAGCAAAGGTTATGAAGAGGGTGTGGGTAGCATATTCAGCGTTGGATCCACTGGAAATAGCCTCCGTAGCGCTTTAAGGAGCTGAGGATTGGGGGTTCGTATCCAAGAAGGTTTCAGTGAACTGAGGCACTGAAATGGGTATTGAAGTGGATGGTTCAGCGGATGTGGCGGAGTGTACCACGAATCTTTCCATCGTCGTCTGTAAAGGGACCCACGTGGAGTCTTCAGCCTGGGAAGGCTTGGGTTGCTCCTTTGAAATCTTCTTGGTCTTATGGATGCCAAGGGGGGGGGGGGATGCAGAATGTTTCCTCTTTTTGGAAGAGGTGGTGGTTGCAGCCTGGGTGTCAGCGGTTGGGTCGACCGCTGCCGTTGAGGTATCTACAGAAGTAGAAGAAGGAGAGCGAAGAAGAGTTAAGAGTTGAGAAAGATGTACCTCGTTAGGGATGGGCTTGTAGTGGAGCACCTTCAGGCCAACCTGAGACAGTTTCAGGTCGCCAATTGTGGGATACTTATCTTTCAGGCCGTGCATGGAGAGAGCACTGAGAAAGCGGGGATACGGAACCACCACTGGGCGATCTGGGACTTCCACTCGCTCCATCAGATCTTCGAAGATCAGGCTAGCCCAGTCCATGTGAAGACCTTTGAGGAGGGCATATCCCATGGCAGTCTGAGTCTTTAAGGCCTTATCCGTTGACCCCGTCTTTGCAGACATGCAGCTTATGATATGAGCGAAGATGAAGTTGAGCTCGCTGGCCATCTTGGTCTTAAGCACAGTAGTTATCTTCTTCTCTGGGGTTCCTTCACGATTAGGGTTCAAGTTGTAACGCATCATGTCCAAGAAGGCGATAAGTTCCGCCTTTCCTGCAGCGGTGTTAGGGTCAGGGAAGGGGACGAAACGATGAGTCTTTGAGCTTCCTGGGAGATTCAGGGATGATCGTATAGCCCTAGGGGTGATTTGGGCTTCACCGAGTTCGGTTTCAAAAGCAATCACGTCATTTTGACGTTTTAGGTTTTTGGTTGAGGTGGCAATGGTTCGGTGTGCGGTATACCAGAACTGAGCAAGTAGGTTTTTGTGAACAGGGGGGTTGATGGTCAAAGCTTTCGCCAAAGGACATGTCTTGATGAAGTTGACAGCATCATCAAGATAGGTAACCATCTTCTTCTTGGGGAATTCCAAGAGGGCGTAGGGATTGTTTGACTGGAACTGGATCTGGACCAGGGATTGTTTTATGTTTGCTGCCTTTGGGAGTTCAGAGACGTCAGAAGCAGGAGATGCTGCGTTGGTGTTGCTGGTTGCCATTTCTGTTCAGAACACAAAAGGATGAAGAAGATGAAGAAAAATTTCTTAAAATGGAAAGAGATTCTACAATAAGATTTTTAGGGTTTTTCAGTTTCCATTTAGAAAAAGAAATGGTAAACTAGGGTTTATAGTTTTGAAAAGAAGTACAAAACTAGTGAAAAGTCTTGTTTTACCAGTTTCCTTTTATGGAAGGGATTCTGGAAAAACGTATGAAATACATAAGTTTAAGATTTTTATTTTTAAACTTAAAGAACAACTTGTAAGCAACTTGAGTTCATGAAACCATGAATAAAATGATTTCATATGTTAGAAAGTTCTTTTGTTTGATCTTTTAAAAACAATAAGAAGATCAAAAACAAGTTTTTGAGAAATTAAGGAGAGAAATGGAACCTGTTTTGTTGAAGTAGAAGATGATGAACACAAGTTCTTGAGAAAATAATCCGAATGCAAAGTAATCAAGTGAGTTCTATTGCTTTAAGAGAGTATGATTGCGTAAAAGGTAAAAATATAAACTGGAAGGGTTTATATAGTGAGAGTAGAGAGAGAAACTAAGAGCGGGAAAAGTTTCTCAAGATGACACGTGACACGTCCCTTGAATCTTATTGGACAAGGAAACGAAACGGGCGAACGTGTCAGATGAAAGGTCGTGCCATGAAACGTCACAACTGTCCTTTCACATTTTAAGATGTCTCTGAGGTTTTTTGAAAAAACTCAGGGACATTTTCAAAATAAGAAGCACTGATTAGAAATATCAGTGAGATTTTAAAAAGAATCACTGAAAGGAAAAGATATTCAGCGATGTAATTTATTTTGAAATTATGCATGCTGAAGCGTACTTCAGCGTTTAAGAGATAGAACGTACCTTGATATCAGCGAATCAATTTGTTCAGAGATTAGATGATTAATAGGGGTATACAAGTTCATATTATCACTGATCTAATGCTAACCTCTGAAGATTTTACTCTTCTATGTTCAACATTCCAAGCTCGCTGGTGAGAAAAGTTGAATCTCGTCTCATCAAGAGGTTTGGTGAACAGATCAGCTAGCTGAAAGTCAGTTGGAATAAAATGAAGTTCTATATCACCATTCATCACATGGTCTCTGATAAAATGATACCTGATCTCGATGTGTTTGGTCTTTGAGTGTAGCACTGGATTGCTTGCTATGGCGATGGCACTAGTGCTGTCGCAATAGATTGGAATTTTGGAGAGCTGAAGGTCATAGTCCAATAGCTGGTTTCTCATCCATAAGACCTGAGAACAACAGCTTCCAGCGGCTACGTACTCATCTTCATCAGTTGAGGTGGACACTGAATTTTGCTTTTTACTTGTCCAACTCACCAGATTTCCACCCAGGAGCTGACAGCCTCCTGTGGTGCTTTTCCAATCCAATTTGCATCCTGCAAAATCACTATCTGAATAGGCGATTAGATCAAACCCCGAGTCTTTGGGATACCAAAGACCTAGGTTAGGAGTACCCTTAAGGTATCGAAAAATACGCTTTACAGCGATCAAATGAGATTCCTTAGGTTCAGATTGATATCGTGCACATAAACAAGTTGCATACATAATATCAGGACGGCTTGCTGTAAGATACAGAAGAGAGCCGATCATCCCACGATACGCTGTGACATTAACATACTTCCCTGAAGGATCTTTGTTAAGTGTCAGCGGCGGTGCCATTGGGGTTTTCATAGCTGATCTTTGAGTTGAATCAAATGTTTTCAGCATATCTTTAACATACTTACCTTGGTGAATGAAAGTGCCTTTTTCATTCTGCTTGATTTGAAGACCAAGGAAATATGTCAGTTCACCCATCATACTCATTTTATATTCAGCTTTCATTCTTTCAGCGAAACGAGTACATAATTCAGGGTTAGTATAAGCAAATATAATATCATCGACATATATTTGAACAAGAATGATATGACCTTTTACTTTCCTGAAAAATAGAGTTTTATCGATTTAACCACGCTCAAATTTTTCAATATGGAGATAAGTTTAGAGAGTGTCATACCATGCACGAGGAGCTTGCTTTAAGCCATAAAGTGCCTTATCAATCTTATATACATAACCTGGATGCTTAGGATCAGTGAATCATGGGGGTTGCTCAACATAGACTTCTTCGTTCAGCCTTCCGTTAAGGAATGTTTATTTCACATCTATTTGACATACTTTGAAGTCTTTGTGAACAACGTATGCTAAGAATAGATGAATGGCTTCGAGTCTTGCCACTGGGGCAAATGTTTCGTCTTAGTCTATGCCTTCCTCTTGTCTGTATCCATATACCAACAAGACGAGCCTTATTGAGGGTTATAGTTCAATGTTCATCCAACTTGTTTCGATAGACCCATTTAGTGCCTATCTCTAACTTGTCAGATGGTCTTGGAACGAGTTTCCAAACTTTGTTTCTTTCAAATTCTGTCAGCTCTTCTTGCATAGCGCTGACCCAATTTAGATCTCCGAGGGCATCATCTGTTTTCTTTGGTTCAATCAGAGAAATGAAGTTAACAAATAAACAAATGTTACCTGAACCTCGTCGAGTCTGAACACCATCGTTTGGATCACCAAGAATCTGACCAATGGGGTGATTGATAGTCCATCGCTGAGCCGGAGCATGATTCGCTGACTCAATTTAAACTTCTGGAGGAGCTGAAGAAGAGGCTTCAGCAACTTCATGTATTTCAGGCAAAAAAGTAAGAGGTTCAGATGGCATTTCATTCACTGATTGATGAGAAGTACATGGGATATCTGAGGTAGATGGTTCAGAAGCAGGCATAGTGTTAAGAGGAACAACTGAAACCCATGACGATTCAGCTTCACTTGTCTGCATGCTTGGGATGATGGTAGGATCATCATCGGCGGTAGGAATGTTGACCTGAGGATTTGGAATACTTTATGAGTCCCCAAGATGAGAAAACATCCATTGATTGAGTTCTTCAGTATCAGCAGAAGGTCTTGAATTCGCTGAACGGGATTCGTCAAAAGTGACGTGGATTGTTTCTTCTACAGTTTGTCTTCTACGATTGAAGACTCTGAAGGCTTTAGAGATTGAAGAATATCCAAAAATATTCCATCATCAGCCTTGGGATCAAACTTTCCAAGGGCATCTATGTTGTTCAGTATGAAACACTGACATCCAAAGATGTGAAGAAAGCTAATAGAAGGCTTTCTCTCATGGAAAAGTTCATAGGTTGTTTTCTTGAATCTTTTGACAATCAGCGACCTGTTTTGAGTAAAACAAGCAGTGTTGACAGCTTCTGCCCAAAACTGAGTAGGTAGATGAGAATCACTGAGCATTGAACGTGCAACTTCGATGATCGTTTGATTTCTTCTTTCAGCGACTCCATTTTGTTGTGGTGTTCTCACTAAAGAAAAGTTGTGAGAAATTCCCTTGCTTTCAAAGAAGTTTTCAAGGGAACTGTTTTTGAATTCAGTCCCGTGATCACTTTTTATTGAACGAACGGTCATATTATTCAGGACTTCCATTTTCCTGACAAAAGAGATGAGTTCATCAGGGGTGTCACTCTTAGAACGGAGGAACATAACCCAGGTATAGCGAGAGAAATCATCAACAATGACCAGTGTATATTTCTTTCCAGCGATGGATTGTTTGTTGACAGGGCCAAACAGATCAATGTTAAGAAGTTGAAGAGGAGATGACACTGAGGAAACTTGCTTTGACTTGAAGCTTGATTTGGTTTGTTTCTCTTTTTCACACGTTGAACATAGAGATTCCTTAACGTATGAATGTTGAGGAAGACCAGTAACCAACTCTTTTGAAGAAAGATTATTCAGTGTCTTGAAGTTGAGATGAGAGAGCCTCTTATGCCATAGCCAGTTGACATCAGATGAAGCTTTGAAGAAGAAACAAGAATTCTCAGTGGTTATCGAGTCCATGTTTATAACATAAACATTTTCCAAACGGTATCCGCTGAGAGCGATTTTCTCCTTTTTGTCAGTGACAAAGCAGTATTCCTTAGTGAAACATACTTTGTAATCCTTGTCACATAGCTGACTGATGCTCAGAAGATTGTGCTTCAGCCCTTCGACGTATGCGACTCTTCTGAAGGTTGTTGTACCATTAGAGAGTACACTAAACCCTCGGGTATAGCCTTTTCCATTTCCACCAAAGGTCACAGAGAGACCTTTCTCTTCCTTATATTCAGCGAGCAGGTTCTTATTGCCAGTCATGTGTCTAGAGCATCTGCTATCGAGATACCAGATACCCTTCAAGACCTGCAAACAAATGAAGATTAGTTTGATTTGGGTACCCATTTTAATATGGGTCCACATTTGTCAGTGGTGGTTGAGGAAGGGGAAGGTTCAGCAATCTTCGCAGCATTTGAAGATTCAGCTTCAGGACTAGTCTTCACTTTGGTTAATTTCTTAACCTCAGTGGTATCTTTCACCTTGGCCTGATTTGCACCAGGATTGGTCTTCTTTGCCGTGGGGGCAGCCTTCTTTACCTTGGCTAATTTCTCAGCCTTGGTAGCCGTGGGGCACTTACTGGCAATATGATCGGTAAGTCCATAGAAAATAACATTTCCTATAGCTAAAAGTAGCTTTAGGATCATTTGCATGCTTAGAAGAGATTTTTAAATGAGCAGGGCCAGCACCAAGAATACCTTTGGCATTGGAAATTGGAGGAACTGTCAGTTCTTCGGATTTCTTACCAACTACATTCACTATGATTCTAGGAGTAGATCGTTGAACGAATTCAGGGATCTTGTTCTTAGAAGTAGAGGGATGGCTCACTGAAGTTTTAGAAACTTTCAACTTAGGTACTTTGGTACTCTTCTGAGGTTTTTGAATTTCTTTTTCCTTACCTTTGGAAATTTGGTAGGTTTATCCTCATGGATGAGAGTATTTGAAAAAGAACAGTGAGATGAAGAGGTGTCAGGGATAGAAGACAAGAACAATCCAAACTTAAGCATGGAACGATCAGTGGTTGGTTCTTCAGCGTCAGCTTTGTAACAAATACCACGTTTGTCACTCAGGGGAATCTGAGCACCTATTATCTCAGTGATCGTTGTTGAGGATTTACACCATCCTTCAACAGTGGCCTTTTCAGCTTTTAATGGAGCAATAGCTTTTTCTCGCTCAATACTAATGATTTGATTTATGCAGACCTGATCTTTCAAATTTTCTTCTATTTTAGAAAGCTTTTGAATTTGCACATTACAGTTTTTAAGCTGCTCTGCGAGATCAATATTTTGTTTTTCAGCTTTGGTCTTGCCATTCATGGCATCATATAAATCAATAGTCAAAAGATCGATGGCCCGTCGTCTATCAACGTCATTAAAAGCTGAAGTAGAATTGTCAGTGAGAGAATTTGATACCTGAGAGGTAGAGGTAGAAGTAGAGGGAATTTCATCTTTTTCTTCCTCTTCTTCTATCTGAGCCATGAGGCAGAGATTGGCCTCATCATCGTCATCGGAGTCAGATGATTCTTCATCAGAAGCAGCCCAGTCATGATCTTCAGCGATCAGACCTTTTCCTTTCTTTTTGTATGCTTTCAGCTTAGCATACTTTTCTTTCAGCTTCTGGTATTTGTCATCTCTAGCCTTGGGGTTAGAGGATTTCTTGTAGGAAGAAGATGAAGGTTTGAAGATTTTCTTTGACCTGCATTCATTAGCAAAATGTCCTACTTTTTCATAGTTAGAGCAGGTAGCAGTGGCCTTATCTACAGGAGTTAAAGATTTGGGCTTGTCAGTGAGGAAGAGAGGTTTATTTCTTCTGAAGTTACTCTTTCTAGCGAATATCCTGAAAGTATAGGTCAGAAGTGCCAAAGATTCATCAAGTTTTGAATGATCAGCTTCTGATTAATCATCAGAGTTAGATTCCAACTCAGTGATAGTGACAGTAGAACGCTGAGTGGGCACCAACTCTGAAGAGAGTAAATCAACAGGTGTGCTTTTGGAATCTTTTACAAGATTCTTCTTACGTTGACACGACTGCTCATGATTGAGCATAGTGCCAAAGAAGGTAGAGAGGGTCATTGATTTTAGATCCTTTGAGAGCTTAAGACACATAGAATAACTATCCCAACTTTCAGGACGGCTTTCCAGAAACTTTGTCAGGATCTCAATGTTAGAATATTCCTGACCAACAGTTTTTAAATCAATAATTAGACAGTTAAACCGTTGATGTATTTCAGAGAGAGTTTCATTCTTACCACAAATGAAACTTTCGTACTGCCTTACCAGGTTGATCTTTCTAGAATCCTGGACTTCAGTAGTACTTTCATATTGAACACGTATAGTGTCTCACATGGCTTTAGAACTCTTCAGGTTCATGATGGAGTGGTAGACTTCATCAGGAAGAGTGTTGGGGTCAATTTATGTTGAATTAAAGTTCAAGGGGCTATTTGTAATTGTTTAATTTGAGCCTAGTTAGTGAACGGGCCGTGGGCTTGTTAACCACGGGCCCGCCATATATAATCTTTGTTTAGCCTTTGTTTTTAGGCTAGTTGTTCATTTGCTTTCATAATTTGTATTGTAAACTCTCTCAAGTTGAAAGCTAATTGGATGACCAGTTGAAATCATAACTATTGTCATACATCTATTGATTTCATTATTGTTCGTTGCACGGATATGAGACTCACAATTGGTATCAGAGCAGACGGACATATCGATTCAAAGTATTCTTCTTGGATTCTGGTAAGTTTTTTCGAAAAATAAGGTTGTGTTCTTGATTGAAATCTCGTTTTTGATTCGGATTAAATTGCTTCATTTCGTTTATTGCATTCTGTTAGTATTACTCTTATTAGTAATTCTACACGTTTTCGCAACTTAATTCGATCGTTTGAGTGTTTTTTAAGCAAATTAAAGTTCAAAAGTTTTGGTTGTGTTCTTGAGAAAAATCGAATTTTTAACCATCAAAACTTGTTGTTTTTGCTTCAAAATCGATTTGGGTAGTGTTATTTTTGTGTTTGGTCGAGTTCCTAATCTTTCAGGAACGATCTTGAGCAACCCTAGTCGATTCTCAATTGATTTAGAAATCCCAACCGATGTTTCCGGATTCACCAGCAGCACTTTCCGGACAATCGCTTCACCTTTCTGGACACGTCTCACTTTCCGGGTAAGTTCACTGATTCTTAATCTTTCCGGGTATAATTGTTCCGGAAACCCAAAGTTTCCGGTAAAGTATTTTATCCGGACAACCCAAAGTTTCCGGTAAAACATTTTATCCGGACAACTGAAGGTATCCGGTAAATTTGATTTCATCCGGAAACCCATTCCATCCGGAAAGCATTTTTTCCGGAAACTCTTGTCATTCGGTAAGTCTGTGTTTAATTTTATCACTCGGAAACTCTTGCATCCGGTAACCTAGTGTTATCCGGAAACTTAGTTTATCCGGATTCTTTCAATCTTATCCGGATACTTCTGTGTTTTTGAACTGTTTTCACTTAATCTGATCCGGTCACTTCCAGATCAGACATCTCATCCGGATTCCTATCCGGTAAGTTCATTTCTGCTTGAAGTCTTACCTGTTCCTAGTACAACTCAGTCGTAGAACCTGCGTTAGCATATCACACTTAGTGCCTTGCGTTAGGTTATCACTTGAATCGAACACTTCGTCTAACGATCACTCTAGTGCAACGGAAGATTTCTTCACGCGACGCTCTTGCAATCGGTACCGACTCCAAACCACCTTGTCTCTACCAAGGTGAGTACAGCCAATGAAGGGACATATTCAAAATCTTCATTGAATCGAAGGACAACTTCGAGTACATTTGGAGAGCCTTAGAAGATGGGCCAATTCTTACACCTATGAAGACCGTTCCACCAGCTCAAGAAGGTGGGAAAACACTCACTGTGAAAAAGACTCTCTCCGATATGACCGACGACGAAAAAGGCATGCTTGAGGGAGAAAAGCATGCTAAGCGGTACCTTGTTCAAGCTCTCCCCAACACGATCTATATTGCCATCGACAGTTACAAAGATACAGGTAAGGGCATGTGGGATCAGGTGGAAAAGTTGATGCGTGGGAGCGAAGTCGGGAATCAACTGAAGATTAATAGCTCAATAACCAAGTTTAATAGTTTTAAACAACGCACCGGTGAATCCCTTTCCCAAACTTATGAACGGTTCTGTCTTTTTCTCAACGAGCTCTACAAGAACAAGATTACTCGTTCGAACACGGAGAATGATCTTAAATTTCTCAACAATCTTCTGTCTGAGTGGAAAGTTTTTGCTTCACACGTAAAGCACAACCACCTTATGGAGAAAGTCGACATCCACGAGTTGTATGAGACGCTTCTTCAAGATGAAGATGAGGTGCTGGAAATACTCAAAGAGAAGAAGGACGCATCCAAACCAGCTGCTGATCCTGTAGCACTCCTGTCCTCCAAACAAGGGAAATCTTTGGGCCGTCACTCCAAACGTGCTCAAAAGCAAAGATCATCTGAGTCAGAACCTGAAGAAAAGGAAGACAGTAATTCTGATGATGAAGTATCTGATTTCAAGAAAGCGATAGCCCTACTTTCCAAATCTTTTCAACAACAACAATTCTATAAGAAGCCATCGTCCAATAATCAGCGCTACTCCACCTCCTCTAACAAGCGCCACGATTATAAGGACAAGTATGAAGGAAAGAAGAAGGCCGATGAGCAAGATAAGTCTGAGAAGAAGGAGAAGACGGAAAAAGATGACAGTAAGATAAAAGATGAACCCGTGACCTATTACAACTGCGGAAAGCTTGGTCACTTTGCAAAAGATTGTCGGAAGCCAGTGGTAAAGAATGTTCACTACTACAAGGCGAAGCTTGCATTGGCTGAGCAGAAGGAAGCTGGAGCAGCTATGTTTGTGGAAGACGACTACTGGTTGGGTCGTTCTGATGATGAAAGCGATTCTGATGGTGCCAATGCTTTCATGGGATATCACTCTCCATCCGATGAAGAAAAGTCAAGTCAGGTATGTGAATCTAACCAGCAAAATTTCTTGAATCAAATGCAATCACTTGCTGAACGGGCGGATTCCTTTAAGGCCACCTCTAATGAACAATTGCTTGAGATTAGATCACTATCTGAAAAGCTAGATGTTCAAAAGAGAATAACTGAGAAATATAAGTCTGAAATTGCTAATTTAAAAGACAAATGCAAAAATCTTTCAACAGCACCTAAGGACTTAAGGGCCAAAATATCTGAACTTCAGTCTCAGTTTGATCAGTGTATGAATGAGAAAGCAGAAATTGTTTATCAATGTTCTGCTCTTCAAATTCAGCATAAGGAATTTGTTACTAAAATTCTTGATCTTGAAACCAAACTTCATAAAAGAAGTCAAACTGATCAAACTATCCATATGAATAAACCAAAGGAGTTCACGTATTTCAACAAGGACTGGGGAATCGGATATGATAACCTGCACTACCTGAAAAAGGGTATAGCCAAAAGACCTATTTTGTATGATTTTAGTTGTCTTGGAATAGCCAAAGAGTATCCGGAATATGCAATTAAATGGACTGGTCCTCTTGAACCTGAAAAGGAAGAGGAAACTGAGGAATACAAACGCACACGCACATCCAAAATGCAACTTCCATTCTGTTATGGATCATTAAATTATTCCTATGAGAAAAACAAGAAGTACCTCTCGAATGACTACTTCGATTGCTATAAGGTTGTAACGCCCAAGGATTCCTCCAAGAAGGATGAGGTCCAAGCAACCGAAACCAAGACTGAGACGGATGAGTTCAAACTCTATGTTCCCCCTCTCATCTTGGAAGCAAAGATAGTCGAGTTGGAGGAGTCCCTCGAGAAAGAAAGGTCGAACTTTCAAAAGGAAAAGCAAGTGCTAATCACGGAACTTGAGAATATAAAATCGGTCAAAACCGAAACTGTGTCCGATGAAGGACCGGAAATCCTTCGGTGTGAAATCAATATGCTCACATCAAAACTGGCTGCCTTGGCAACAGATGCGATGAACGAGCATACGAGAAATGGTCAGCTCCAAGAGCAGATTGACCAACTCCAATCTGAAAAGCCGATTTCACCCGATTCTTCCTCTAACTCATCGGATGTAATACCCCGGGTAAGTTCGTTAGTTAAATTCTAGTTCCGTTAAAATTAAATAACTTTATAGTTAATGTTTAGGATAAATTTGGATTAGTTTATAAATCTAAGGTGTTTGGGTCATTAATGATTAGTTTAGGGACTAGAATGGTAAAATTGGTTTGATAATATCTCTTAACCTCCAGATATTATCCAAAAAGCAGAAAAATCAGTCTAAGGTGTATGTGTATGTTTTGAGAAGAAGCAAAAAGGGAAAAGAAGGGTTAGGGGTTCATTTGGTGTACTTGGAAGTGAATTTAGGTATGTTTCCTTTACATTTTATGTTTGTAATTGCTAATAAGTAGTTTTCATCGGAGTAGAATAGTCGAATTCATATATGGTAGTATTTTCTGTTGAATCTGAGTAAAAGGAGGGTAACCCGACAGAGGTTCCCGGACAAAATGAATGTGTCCGGGTAGTTTTTTTGGTGGTGTCCGGATGATGTTCTAAAGGTATCCGAACGAGTCTTTTATCCGGGTAAGTCTCTCGTTTCAATGGTTTCCGGATGATATAAGATACCGGATGGTATCCGGGTTACTTTGGTTTCCGGGTGTCGTCCGGGTTGTTTATGCCGTCCGGAAAGTTATGATGTCCGGATAGTTTGTGGTTTCTGGATACTTTGGCTGATTTAGTCATTTTGAGAGTTGTGATACTTTTGAGTATCCAGGAACCTGTGTTTTGTTGACTATTGGATAGGGAATGAATGAGGACTGACTATTCTGTGGACTTGACTTAAGTTCGGGTTTGGGGGAAACATTTGAGGATAAGAGTTAGATAGATGTATCTAGAGTTCTTAATCCTAGTATGTCTTATGTGTTCTATATGGTAAAAAGATACTTGCATCTAATTGTTTCAGATACTGTGAATTTGGAGTGAAAGCTGAATCTTGTGGAAAAAGACTAGAACGAGTTTTGATAAACAAACAGGTGAGTTTTACTTTAAAACGTTTTTAAACTGGAATACATATATGTGTGGGGTGGGAATATGATAGATGGTGTGATTATATGTTTATGTTTGAAATATAATATATTGAGATATTGTATTTACATGAGTATACTCTATATGAGAATACGTTGGTCGGGCTTAGGACCGGTGGTGTTGGCTGTAATACTCGTACAGTGGTGTGGCTGTAATTGTCGTACAGCGGAGTTAATTTATTAGTTGGCTTGCAACCAACTAATATGGCCATGGAAATGAGACAGGGAAGTACACAATGCATGAGTCCTATTTGGTATTTATACTTGTGATATATATATATATATATGATGGTTGTGCAAATGGTTTTAAAACTAACAGGGATTTTCTCACTTAGACCTCTAGGTCTAACCCTCATTTTTGTTTTAAAAATATGTATTCCAGGTCGTGGATCGGGTAAGAGCAAATGAGAAGAGTACTATGTGTTTAGCTTTTGGAAGAAGGATGTTATGAAGACTGAGACGTGTTTTGCTGTTCTAATTTCATAACTAGATATCATGTATGTAATTAGCAATAAGTTTGTAACAAAATACCTTATTTTTGATGTAAAGACTAAGGGACCTTACTTGTTATATTATGAATCTTTTGGTTATGTAACGATGTTATGAAATATATGTTATTTGTTGTATGTTTGGGAATCGGGTTGTTACAGATGGTATCAGAGCCCTAGTTTAAGGGATTTAGGTATTTGTATCTGTACCTAGACTTAAACTGCATGTGAAGTAGGATGTCCCTATTATTGTAGAACCTTGGGATGATTAAGTATAAAAGGTAGAAGGAACATCATGTAAGGTAATTTCAGATTACACATGGCCAGTGTAATTGTGATCTTACAGGTACATGTTTGAACTGGAAAACCTTGTTATATGGGGTATGTGCTTATGTGTATATTAATCTTTTTTGAATCTACAGAATGGCAAGTGGTACTAGACAAACGAATCGGGAGGGAGGAGGAAACCCTAATAGAACGAATCCAACGGTCGAAACGGGGGGAAGAGGAGGAGAGCGTGGTGGAGGCAGAATTGGAGGCAGAATTGGGGGTAGAAATGGGGGTAGAGCTCCGCCGTGAGGTAATGAATTTGTTACTAGGGACGATTTAACGGCCGAAATGGGAAGACTGCAAGCCAGTATACAAGCCATGTTTGACCTAACTCGTCACAATGAAGCTGATACACCAGATCCTGGTCAGGAAGACGAGATGCCTATTACACCTACAATCATACCAGTACCAAGGAGGTGTGACTATAAAATGTTCCTAAGTTACAAACCTCCGACTTACTCAGGAGATAGAGACCCAGTGAAAGCTACGAGGTGGCTGAAGGAGATAAAAGCTATCTTAAAGACAACTATGTGTGCTGATGAAGATATAGTGCTATACGGAATAGCAATGTTGAAGGCAGATGCTCTATACTGGTGGGAAGCTTTTATTTCTTCTGGAGGATCTGACATATATTCTACTTTCTCTTGGGAAGAATTCGTTATAGCTTTCAGGAAACAGTTTTGTCCCCAAGCAGCAGTTAAACAATTGGAAGGGGAGTTTATGAATTTACAGCAAGGGAATTTATCAGTTCGGGACTACACCGCTCATTTTCTGGAAAAGTCTTGTTTTGCGGAATACTACGTTGCCACGGAGGCAATGAAGATTGAAAGGTTTATCTTTGGGTTGAATTCAGAAGTCAGAAGTCTGGTGATTGCTAAAGGACCAGAAACTTTCTCAGCCGCAGTAGATGCCACGGAAACTGTGGAACATGATAAAGGGAGAAACGTTAGTGATAAAGGTATGGGAAAGAGAAAGTGGGAAGGACCACGGTATGATCCAAAGAAATCCAGATTTCAGAGGTTTGATAACCATCCGCCTTTCCGACCAGCGGAAAGACCTTGTCAGAAATGTAATCGTATCCACCAAGGAAACTGTCAAGTTGATACTCGGGTTTGTTATAGGTGTGGGAAGACCGGACATGTTGCTAAAGACTGTCGGGTAACGTGGTTTTGTTTCCTATGTAATTCTTCGGATCACATCCAGTCTGATTGTCCGAGGGGAAGAGTACAGCAAGGAGGTACGTCAGGGAAACCAGCGAGTGTTAGACCGGTAGTTCCAAGACTAGAACCACCAAGAACAAGGGGTCGTACGTTTCAAATGACAGCAAAATAAGCAGAGGAAACTCCGGATGTGGTTACATGTTTATTTTGAATAAACTCTACACGTGCTAAAGTGTTATTTGACTCCGGTGCAAACCGATCGTTCGTATCTCCTTCATTTGCTGCTTATATGCATTTAAAGCCTAAAGTGTTAGATCATGCTTTAATGGTAGATACTGCAAATGATAATCAAGTATCGGTTAATGAAGTATTTGATAGTTGTGTGATAAATATAGAGGGGTGTGGAGTACCTATTCAACTATTTCCTATAGCTTTGATCGAGTTCGATGTGGTAGTGGGGATGGATTGGTTATCCGAGAATCAACCTAACATAGTTTGTGATAAGAAGTTAATAAATGTTGTATTACCTAAGAGGGGGCCGGTAGTGATTTATGGTGATCGTAGAAATCATCAGTCTTGCCTTATATCTATGATAAAAGCCCGTAAGTGTGTTAATAAAGGTTGCCCGAGTTACTTAGCTTATGTGATAGATATTAAGCCAGAAAAGAATAAGTTGGAAGATATTCCTATTGTTAGTGAATTCCCAGAAGTTTTCTTCGAAGACTTGAATAGTCTTCCTCCTGTTAGACAAGTAGAGTTTGGTATAGATCTGATTCCTGGAGCCGCTCCGATAGCCCGTGCACCGTATCGTCTGGCACCACCAGAGATGAAAGAAATGATGGCACAACTACAAGACCTATCCGATAAGGGCTTCATCAGACCCAGTTCTTCGCCGTGGGGTGCACCAGTCTTGTTTGTGAAAAAGGAGGATGGTTCGATGAGAATGTGTATCGACTACCGGGAATTGAATAAGCGCACGATCAAGAACAAGTATCCGCTTCCCAGAATTGATGACCTCTTCGACCAATTAGTTGGAGATTGCTATTTCTCCAAGATTGATCTAAGATCTGGTTATCATCAGTTGAAGGTTAAAGAATAAGACATTCTGAAAACTGCTTTTCGCACAAGGTACGGTCACTATGAATTCTTAGTGATGCCGTTTGGACTGACGAACCCTCCACCTGCTTTTATGGATTTAATGAATCGGGTATGTAAGCCGTATCTTGATAGATTTGTTATTGTATTTATCGATGATATACTTATCTAATCCCGATCCAAAGAAGAGCACGCACAACATCTTCGTTTAATTCTGGAATTGTTGAGGAAGGAACAGTTGTATTCTAAATTTTCTAAATGTGAGTTCTGGCTACGAGAAGTTCAATTTCTGGGGCATGTAGTTTCTAAGAAAGGCATTCAATTCGATCCGATGAAAGTGGAAGCAATTGAAAAGTGGGAACCGCCGAGAACGCCAACCGAAGTACGTAGTTTTCTACTATCGAAAATTTATAAAAGACTTTTCTCGTATCGCGACGCCTTTGACTAAGTTGAGCAGAAAGAATCTAAAGTTTGAATGGAAAGCAAAATAGGATGAAGCATTCCGGATATTGAAAGAGAAACTTTGCAGCGCGCCGATTTTGTCATTACCTGAAGGTTCCGATGATTTTGTTGTTTATAGTGATGATTCCTAACTTGGATTGGGTTGTGTATTAATGCAGCGTGGAAAGGTGATCGCGTATGCTTCTCGTCAACTAAAGGATCATGAACGACAATATCATACACACGACATGGAACTTGCAGCAGTTGTGTTCGCGCTAAAGATTTGGAGACACTATCTCTACGGTTCTAAATGTCAAATTTTTACTGATCATAAGAGTCTCCAACATCTCTTCGATAAAAAAGAATTGAATACGAGGCAAAGAAGATGGCTAGAGCTGGTAAATGATTACGACTGTGAAATTATTTATCATCCGGGAAAGGCAAATGTGGTAGCTGATGCACTGAGTCGTCGAGAAATGAGTGGAACAATAAAAGCCATTGCACTAAGAGCTAAACTTCTACCTAACATATTTGACGAATTGCAGAAGTGTCAAATAGAAGCATATCAAGAAGAATAATTGAAATCAGAAAGGTTAGTGGGGATATCAGCATCACTTGTAAAAGACGATCGTGGGTTATTGTGTCTGGGAAACAGAATCTGGGTGCCCCGTTTGGGTGGTTTACGTGATCGGGTACTACACGAAGCTCATCAATCACGTTTCTCTATTCATCCCGGTACAAATAACATGTATAAAGATTTAAAACAATTCTATTGGTGGGCGGGAATAAAAAGAAGCATTGCTCAGCATGTGGAAGGTTGTACTACTTGTAAGAAGGTAAAGATTGAACATCAAAAGCCGTTTGGTCAGTTGCAACGGTTAGAAATACCTATGTGGAAATGGGATTAGATTACTATGGATTTCATCACGAAGCTACCAAGGACTCCGAAGGGATTTGATGCCATTTGGGTAATTATTGACAGATTGACAAAGTCTGCTCACTTCCTACCAATAAAAGAAACTTATTCGTTAGAACGACTAGCCAAGTTGTACATTGACGAAATAGTAACTCGACATGGAGTTCCAATCTCGATTATTTCTGAACGTGATAGTCGTTTTACTTCAAGGTTCTGGAGGAGTTTTCAAAAAGAAATGGGAACGCAGATAAAGTTAAGTACATCATATCATCCTCAAACCGACGGTCAGAGTGAGCGAACAATTTAGACTTTAGAAGATATGCTACAGGCCTGCATTGTTGACTTTGGGGGATCGTGGGATAAACATTTACCATTAATCGAATTTGCCTACAACAACAGTTATCATTCCAGCATACAAGTGGCACCGTTTGAAGTTCTGTATGGTAGAAAATGCCGAACGCCTCTGTGTTGGAACGAAGTGGGGGAGAAACAGTTAGCGGGGCCAGATATAGTTCAGTTAACCACGGATAAGATTATTCAGATTCGCGAACGATTGAAAGTGGCTCAAGACAGACAGAAAAGCTACGCTGACCGACGCCGAAAGCCGTTAGAGTTCCAAGTTGGAGATTTTGTAATGTTAAAAGTCTCACCTTGGAAAGGAGTCATTCGTTTTGGGAAACAGGGTAAACTCAGTCCGAGATACATTGGACCGTTTGCAATCACAGAAAGAATTGGGGAAGTAGCTTACCAGTTAGATCTCCCACCAGAATTAAGCCGTATACACAACGCCTTTCATGTATCGAATTTTCGAAAGTGTTTGGTTACACCAGATCAGGCCGTTTCTCTACCGGATATACAAGTTGATGAAAAGATGAATTATGTGGAAGCACCATAAGCTATTGTTGACCGTAAAGTCAAAGTTTTGCGGAATAAAGAAATCAGACAGGTAAAGGTACAGTGGCGACATCATAGAGGGCAGGATGCTACTTGGGAATCAGAATCAGAGATGAGAACTAAGTACCCGCACCTTTTTGCCTAACCGAATTCCTGGACGGAATTCTTTTAAGGGGGAGATGATGTAATACCCCGGGTAAGTTCGTTAGTTAAATTCTAGTTCCGTTAAAATTAATTAACTTTATAATTAATGTTTAAGGTAAATTTGGATTAGTTTATAAATCTAAGGTGTTTGGGTCATTAATGATTAGTTTAGGAACTAGAATGGTAAAATTGGTTTGATAATATCTCTTAACCTCCAGATATTATCCAAAAAGCAGAAAAATCAGTCTAAGGTGTATGTGTGTGTTTTGAGAAGAAGCAAAAAGGGAAAAGAAGGGTTAGGGGTTCATTTGGTGTACTTGGAAGTGAATTCAGGTATGTTTCCTTTACGTTTTATGTTGGTAATTGCTAATAAGTAGTTTCCATCGGAGTAGAATCGTCGAATTCATATCTGGTAGTATTTTCTGTTGAATCTGGGTAAAAAGAGGGTAAACCGACAGAGGTTCCCGGACAAAATGATTGTGTCTGGGTAGTGTTGTTGGTGGTGTCCGGATGATGTTCTAAAGGTGTCTGGACGAGTCTTTTATCCGGGTAAGTCTCTCGTTTCAATGGTTTCCGGATGATATAAGACACCAGATGGTATCCGGGTTACTTTGGTTTCCGGGTGTCGTCCGGGTTGTTTACGCTGTCCGGAAAGTTATGCTGTCCGGATTGTGTGAGTTGTCCGGATAGTTTCTGGTTTCCGGATACTTTGACTGATTTAGTCATTTTGAGAGTTGTGATACTTTTGAGTATCCAGGAACCTGTGTTTTGTTGACTATTGGATAGGGAATGAATGATGACTGACTATTCTGTGGACTTGACTTAAGTTCGGGTTTGGGGGAAACATTTGAGGATAAGAGTTAGATAGATGTATCTAGAGTTCTTAATCCTAGTAAGTCTTATGTGTTCTATATGGTAAAAAGATACTTGCATCTAATTGTTTCAGATACTGTGAATTTGGAGTGAAAGCTGAATCTTGTGGAAAAAGACTAGAACGAGTTTTGATAAACAAACAGGTGAGTTTTACTTTAAAACGTTTTTAAACTGGAATACATATATGTGTGGGGTGGGAACATGATAGATGGTGTGATTATATGTTTATGTTTGAAATATAATATATTGAGATATTGTATTTACATGAGTATACTCTATATGAGAATATGTTGGCCGGGCTTAGGACCGGTGGTGTTGGCTGTAATACTCGTACAACGGTGTTGGCTGTAATTTTCGTGCAGCGGAGTTAATTTATTAGATGGCTTGCAACCAACTAATATGGCCATGGAAATGAGATAGGGAAGTACACAATGCATGAGTCCTATTTGGTATTTATACTTGTGATATATATATATATATGATGGTTGTGCAAATGGTTTTAAAACTAACAAGGATTTTCTCACTTAGACCTCTAGGTCTAACCCTCATTTTTCTTTTAAAAATATGTATTCCAGGTCGTGGATCAGGTAAGAGCAAATGAGAAGAGTACTATGTGTTTAGATTTTGGAAGAAGGATGTTATAAAGACTAAGACGTGTTTTGTTGTTCTAATTTCATAACTAGATATCATGTATGTAATTAGCAATAAGTTTGTAACAAAATACCTTATTTTTGATGTAAAGACTAATGGACCTTACTTGTTATATTATGAATCTTTTGGTTATGTAACGATGTTATGAAATATATGTTATTTGTTGTATGTTTGGGAATCGGGTTGTTACATCGGACACGTCTTCGTGTAAAGCTTTCATAAGCAAAACCTCTTCAACACAAGACGATAAAGATTCTTAAGACGAGAGTGTTTTAAGGAATTTGAACTCTAATTTTTTCTTAGCTTCCGCACCAAATTCCCCAAAGCACACAAGCACTAAGCGTTCCTCGCCTTCCTCGACCGATCCAAGTCCTGTAATTCCAGATGTCGATTTCTCAAAATATATGAACTCCGACGGCAATTCTGATGAAGAGTTTGAGTCGTTCCCTTTCGACAAACCTCTTCCGAGTCATACTGATTTTTTGTCTCCAGTAGTCAATCGACCGGTCAATTTTCTAAAGGGTAGCTGTTCTGAAACAAAGGCCCCATCTGTGATTAAGATTTATAAATCTCAACCTGTTTCTCAAAAACAATCACAGCCGATGCAAAAGACCGAGCAATTGCCTACCAAAAATACTGCTTCTTCAAAAGTCACTGACCATGCTGTCCATGTTGTTTCAGATAAAAATAGTCGCGCTAAACAAGAAAAACCAAAGTGGCTAGCTAAGGAACCTGTCGAGGATGCAGCATCAAAGTCTTTCAATACAGTTTTTTATCCTAGAATGAACAAAAATGATTGTGCTTGGAATCATAGGAATGATTTTGTTAAACGTGATGTTTCTTTTCCAATTAAACTTTATTCCATTATGCAATTGATTCAGTTATCGCATGATTGTTTGTGTTGTTCTAGTTGTGGTTGGAATGACTTTGATGATATAAATAATAATGATTGGTCTGGGTCATATCATATATATAATCATACACCCAAAAGCAAACCCCGTAAAAATAAAAGGAAACACCATACTCAATGGGGGTCCCAATCAGAGGTTAAACCACAGCAGGAGAGAAAACCCATTCCCAAACGGGTTTCTCCTACTGAGGTTAAACCGGCACCCAAGCGACAACCTGCTACAAAACCAGTTCCTCCAAAAGGTGTAACATCTACACCGAAGAGGCAACCTGTGCCAAAACCAGTTCCTTCAAACGGTGTACAACCTACACCTAAGAGAAAATATGTGTCAAAGCAAGTTCCTCCGAGAGGTGTCAAATCTAACCCTCCAGGACCCATGCAAATATGGGTACCTAAAGTCCGCTAAACTTGTTTTTACAGGACGGTCATGTGTGGTGCTTAGACTCTGGATGCTCCAAGCACGTGACCGGAAGGAGGGAGCTTCTCACGAACTACAAAGAAGAATATGGCGGAGACGTGAGATTTGGGAACGACCACAAGGCACCGATTATGGGCTACGGCGACATTTTTCAAGACAAGATCAATATCAAGAAGGTATCACACGTCGCGGGATTGGGACACAATCTGTTTCGTATCGGCCAATTATACGACAAAGATCTCGAGGTACGATGGAGAGGAGCTACTGGTTGGGAAGCGCAAGACCAACATCTACACCATCGACCTCGCAGCCCTGAAGACCGATAAACCTGTCTGCCTGATGTCAAAGGCGAATTCCGAGCAAGCATGGATTTGGCATCGACGTCTTTCGCACCTCAACTTCAAAAGTATCAACAAACTGGTGCTGGGCGGACACGTGAAAGGCATGCCCGATCTTCAATTCGTGAAGGATCGTCTCTGTGGGGCATGTGAAATGGGAAAGATGAAGCGAGTGTCGCATCAGCCGAAGGCACCTCCGAGCATGTCCCGGTCCCTCGAACTTATCCATATGGATTTGTGTGGACCGATGCGTGTTCAAAGCATCAACAAGCGCAAATACGTCCTGGTGATAGTGGATGGCTTCTCGCGCTACACATGGGTCAAGTTCCTTCGCTCGAAAGACAAAACTCCGGAGTTGATCATTAACCACTTGAAGTCAATCCAACTAAATCTTTAAAGTCCAGTTCAGACTATTAGGACCGACAACGGGACGAAATTCAAGAACCAAACGGTGAACGATTATCTGACTTCTGTCGGCATCTCGCAAACCTTCTCGGCGGCACGCACTCCTCAACAAAAGGGAGTGGTGGAAAGACGCAACCGTACCCTGGTCGAAGCGGCTCGCACCATGCTTTCCCAATCCAAACTACCGCTATTTCTCTGGGTCGAAGCGGTGTCTACTGCCTGTTATACGCAAAACCGCTCCATCATCAACAAGCGGTTCAACAAGACGCCGTACGAGATCATCAACAACCGCATTCCGAACATCAAGTACTTCCATGCATTCGGATGCACGTGCTACGTCTTAAACGACAAGGACGATCTCGGCAAATTCAGCCCAAAGGCGAATGAAGGAGTTTTCATCGGATACTCCATGCAGGCTATAGCGTATCGCGTTTACAACAAATGGACTAAATCCGTTATCGAAAGTGTAAACGTGACATTCGACGAAGCCGTAGATTTGGCTTCTGAACACATCAGTTCAGAACCCGGTTTAACTGGTGTGCTAGCTTCCGAATATCCTCGTTCGGGATCTGCACAAGCGACAGTAAATCCGAATCATGTATCTTCATCGAATGCAGATCTTTCAGATTTAGATTTATTGTTTAAATACTTCTATGATGACATATTTAATGCTTCAACTCCTCCTGTCTCAGCACAACCTCGACTTGAAGCTGCTTGTATTGAGGATTCGGCTAATCTATCTGGTCCGCCGCCTTCCACAACATTGCCGTCTATCACTGTGGAGACAGCTCAATCGTCATCATCGACTTCAACTGATACTATCGTCCCCCCGGAGGAACCAGTTATAAACACGGAGATCGCTCCTAATGATTCATCATCTGCAACACTCAACGATCAACTTCTGAATTCCTCGAAACCAGAAGTTGTTCAACCGGCGACGAATCCTCCCACGTGTCCTCCAAAAAACCAACCGGCTACACTTGAAGCGGTACAAGACCTACCATCCGGTAGCTATGTGGATCCAGATACATCCCATTCAACTCAACAACCGCTCCTCACACTACCAAGTGGACGAGAGCTCATCCCCTACATCAAATCATCGGTGATCCCTCCACTCCTGTTCAAACGCGAGGCGTATCAGCCAACTTCTGCCTCTTCTCCGGTTTCTTGAGCAAGATCGAGCCGACAAATGTACGCGAAGCACTTTAAGATCCGGACTGGATCATAGCCATGCAAGAGGAGCTCAACCAATTTGAGGCTCTCAAGGTATGGCGACTGGTCCCACGTCCAACCCACAAGACGGTGATCGGAAGCAAGTGGATCTTCAAGAATAGGAAGGACGAGGACGACATCGTCGTACGCAACAAGGCGCGTCTCGTGGCCAAGGGATACCGTCAGCAAGAAGGGATTGACTACGACGAGACCTACGCTCCTGTGGCAAGGATAGAGGCTATATATATGTTCCTGGCATACGCCGCACACAAGAACTTCACGGTCTTCCAAATCGATGTGAAGACAACATTCCTCTACGGTGATATCAAGGAAGAAGTATACGTGTCGCAACCGGAAGGATTCGTGGACGACTCGAAGCCTGATCATGTCTACGTACTAGACAAGGCGCTTTACGGTCTAAAGCAAGCTCCACGAGCCTGGTACAAGAATCTATCCGAGTTCTTGTTGAATTCAGAATTCACATGAGGTAAGATCGACTCCACTCTATTTATCAAGAACGAAAAGGGTCATATTGTTTTAGTATAAGTGTATGTCGATGACATAATTTTCGGCTCTACTAATCCTCAGTATGCAAAGAACTTTGCCAAACTTATGGGAATTTTTTTTAAAATGAGTATGATGTGTGAGATGAATTTCTTCCTTGGTCTTCAAGTTAAACAACTGTCGACCGGGATATTCATAAACCAGGCTAAGTACTTCCGGGATATTCTTCGGAAATTCCAGATGGAACAGTCCTCACCAATGAAAACTCCCATGGCAACCGGTACAAAGCTTCACGCCGATCCTAACGGAAAGGATGTGAACACTAAACTGTATCGGGGAATGATCGGTTCTTTGATGTATCTAACCGCAAGTAGACCGGATATCATGTTTTCCACCTTTCTATGCGTCCGATTTCAATCAAAACCAAAAGAGTCTCATTTAATTGCTGTAAAACGAATTTTTCGTTATTTACATGGTACTGCTGATCTTGGCTTGTGGTACCCGAAAGAGACCGGTTTTGAGCTATCCGCTTATTCTGATGCGGACCACGCGGGCAGCATGATGGACCGAAAGAGCACATCGGGGCATGTTCAGTTCTTGGGAGATAGTCTGGTGAGTTGGGCATCAAAGAAGCAGCAGTGCGTCTCTTCGTCGACTGTCGAGGCGGAGTACGTGGCCGCCGCGAGCTGCTGTTCTCAAGCGATCTGGATGCGCACTCAACTCAAGGACTACGGCTTCACATACGTAAAGGTGCCCATTTACTGCGACTCGAAGAGCGCAATTGCCATATCCAACAACCCGGTCCAACACACTAAGACCAAGCACATCGACGTTCGATACAATTTCATTAAGGATCACGTTGAAAGAGGTACGATCGAACTCTACTTTGTAAATACTGAGCATCAGTTAGTAGACCTGTTTACAAAACCATTGGACGAAAAACGTTTTAATACCCTTGTGTCCAAGTTAGGTATGCTAAATCTGAAGACTTGATTCGCTTGTGTGCCCGTTACAAGTTCCATACAACTACGAGTAACTGTTTACTCATGATCCATTGTTTACACTTCTGATGATTGAGCATACACTTTCTCTCACTTGTATTCTACTTGTATCAGTTACACAGTTAGATTGAGTCTCTGTATTTATTAGGTAGATTTCGTTTGTTTCCTTCCTTTCCACGTGTGTTCCTTTTCTTTCATACTGTCGTCTATTTTATTTGCTTATATCTGTGCTTTCACGAGTGTTCATGTGTTCAGGGGGAGCACGACCCAGTATCAGGTAAGTTTACTCTACTGTTGAGGGGGAGCGTCACACACAATTTTTTATCAGATGAAATTTTTTTTTTGTGTGTGGATACTCCCGTGTGTTTTTCAACTTCTGTTCATCATTTGAGGGGGAGCGCCACAGTGTTATTTTTCTTTAAATGTTCAAAAGTTTTTTTTGTGTCGGCCTCTTCATTGCACAATTTTGCACTCTCTGAGGGGGAGCAAGTTTTTTCCCATTCTCAGTTTGAGGGGGAGCGAGAGATCATTCTGTCAAATTTCTAAGGGTTTATATTTTTTTTAAAGTGACGGAAAAGACAAGTTTTTTTGAAATATCAAAGTGTCCGGACAAGTCACCGGATACCCATTAACCCGGATAGCTTTCCGGACCGGATGGGTATCCGGGTAGACCCATCCGGATTACTCAGTCTGTATATATAGGATCCGGATTTCATTCCTATCTCTAATCCAGAAACTATCGCTCAAAACCCTAAACCTCTTTATTCTCTCTCGTCCGGGATTTCTCGCATATCACTGTTCGTAGCTCACTTATTGTCTCAAATCAGGTAATACTCTCTATAATCCTTCTACATCGCATTCTTTCCTGATTCATCCACTTCACACCACAACTCGACTACAGATTTAGCCGATTGAATGTGTCTGAAACCCCTTTTGGGTCTCTTCAATTTCGGGTTAAATAGGTGTGGTACAGGACGACTTAGTCGACCCAGTATGTTTATATGCATTCATCGACACTCCTTGCATGTTTTAGAAAGTGTTTGGGACTGTGATTTGCTCATTTAATGTTTGTCGATGTCGTCCGGACACACTATTCGTGTCCGGAAATGTTCAAAGTTATGATGTTTTGTCCGGAATCTTGCATGAATTAGATATTCTGTCCGGTAACACTCGACATCCGAAAAACCTAGTTGTCCGGAAACCTCAGGGTTTCCGGTAAGTTCAACTACCGGATTGTTGATGTGTCCGGACTCCCATTTGTCCGGTAACCTTTGTCATCCGGACACCATTTTGTCCGGAATCCATTGTCCGAAAACTATCTTACTATCCGGAAACTATTGCTGTTCGGACACCGTTTGTCCGAATAGTATGGTTTGTCCGGAAAGTTGTGTTCTCCACTGTTATGTCCGGACACCCCTGTGTTTGTCAAGTTCAGTACCTGTTTTCTCGCTGCCAGTCCTCAATCTGTATCAGATTGAGCCATCTACTGCAAAGGTACGCGCCGGAACTTGGTTATCCGTCCTAATTACTAACTTTGGTTATTTTACAGATATTCAATGGCGGATCAACAACAACAACAAAATCCGGAAGAGCAAATTCCTCCTCCAGAGGAATTTATCGATGAAGCAGCTGACAATGCTTTGGTCAACCCTGACCACGACACTGAGATAGAGCCCAACAACCATCATTTGGACGCCGCTGAGTTCTGACCACAACCACAACACCGTGTGATTTTGGATATCCTAATGCGTCACCCTCTCCATGAGGCTCTCACCGCCACAGCCGACGTCCCCATGCTCTACGTGTATCAAGTGTGGCTGTGTGCCCAAGTCGTTATGGCGGGTAATTCCCAGATAATCACGGCGCAGATCGACAACCAACCTTTCACGCTAACACCTGAGTCCTTCTGGCGTCTACTTTCTCTGCCAGAAGCCAATGCCGGTGGACATCAACGATACGACCCCGCGGTCAATGGCGAGACTCTGTGCGCTCAATTTCGCGCTCTCGGATATAACCATGACCTCAACCGACCTTCCGGGTTCAACAGAAAGTACCTGGCCCCCATCTGGTTCACACTGTTCACGATTCTGAACAGGTGTCTCTCATCCAGATGGAAGGGCACGGACCAGTACACCGGCGACTTCCTGCGATTATTTCATGTCGTGTGCTACAACCGCCACATCGACTTTGCAATGATCATCTGGCGGGAGTTAGTTACCGCTATTCGACAAATTGGTGGGACGAAACAAAAGAAATTCCTCCCATATCCACGTTTCCTCTCTCTGGCTGTGCGACATCATATGGACACGAATCCAGCAATACCGCGACGTCTTAACCATCCGGTATGTCCTCCTCACCACTTCCAATATATGGTGATTCGTAACCCGTCCAATGCCATAGCCATGCCCATACCAGAAGCAGTCCTACTGGCTCACGCGGATCCCACTGCACCGAGTGTAGTAGCATATAGGGAAGCGTTAGGGAATCCAATGGTCTAGCCAGCACCGGAGGGACCTCCCCAGGGACATAGAACCGAGGGACCTGAGGGTCCTAGGACAAGAGGAGGAAGGGCCCGAGCAGCAGGGGCTCCCGGGTGGGGTGTGTTGAGAATTCGTGGGAGGGGAACTGGGATGAGCGGTGCAGTGGAAACGCGTCCCAGTACTAGCCAATCCCAAGCCGGATCATTATCCCGACCGATGCTCCACCATGACACCGAACCTTATCTTTCTGACCCTCCTTCACCACGCCGACAAGTTGAAAACGTGGAATCTGACTCCACGGAATCCGATATGGACCGTAACATACGCCTGAAATTAATCCCTCATCGTATCGGACCAAACCCAGACTTAACCGAAGGTATCCCTTCCGACTCACCGACACCACCCCTCATCCCTACTACCCAACCTACTACGGGAGATACAAGGAGACCTGAGGGAGAATTAGTTGAAGAGTTAGAACATGTGAAAAGGAGGGAATTACGGTCGAAAGCGAACCAGGAAAGATTAAGCCGTAAAGATAAAGAGGCTTCTGAGCGAATCCAGGCAAGAGTCGCCCGGGTAGCCACATCTGCTATCCCGTCTCATCCGTTGGGACGGGGTATTGCAGAAGCCGCCGTGGACCCAGCGGCGCAATTGCACAACCTCCTCAGCCACTCACCCGTCTCTTAAAAGACGGGTGTTTCAACTTCTCATGGGGATAAAGCACAACTTCTACTGGTCTCTCAATCAGAGAGTACTGGTATTGAAACAAGAGATCAGCATCCCCCGGTCTCGACTTCTTTTAGTGCACCATTGAGTCTAGACCCACTTGAAATATTACATTCTTCGGCTAGGACACATGATGAGACTCACCAAATCGATGCTCTTCGTGACTCGATCGGAACTTCCGTAGTGCCTCTGCCTTTAAGCGGAACACGAGGATCGGAAGGAAATCCTACCAGGGCTACCCCTATGCCAACCGTGAACGTAGGTGGCTCTGCCTCCAAGGTAGACGCCTCAACGGGTAATCTAAGTGATCCCGAAGTTATTTTTCCCGACTTTGTGTCAAAGGGATATCTGGACAACACCCTAAAGACTGTCCGCGAGGCTATGGAACAGCGCTTTACCAATGAGCTCGATAAACTGAAGAATCTGCTCAAATGTAAAGAGAAGATGGTCGAACCTGAAACTGCACCGACACCACCACCGGATCCCGTACAGCCCAATCTTTTGGTGGACACCCTGAAAACCATGCTTCTAGCTCAGCTGCTCCAATAATCCGAAACCGACGCCTCTACTGAAGCAGACATGCTATTCGTTCTGAAATCCCAGGTCACTGCTCCTTCGTCATCAATAACCACTCGCATGGATCACCTTGACTCGACTCTTAAGGACGTTCAACAAGCGCTCACAACACTGTCCGAGAGTCCGTTCACTCGAAGATACCTGCAAGAGTCAAGCAGGCGGTCTGAAGCGCAAGCACGATGATCAGGATGATCCTGATCACCGTGAGGGGGAGAAAAGACAACGACTAACCGAGACCGCCCAGATCCTCACTGAAACGACTATTATGGTTCATCTGGAACCAGCAACTGCGGCAACGACAACCGAAGCCGAACCCGAAGCCGAGTTGCCTTTAGCCGAGATGGTAATTGATATGGACATCTCCGATGACGAAGACCCGACAGTTGAAAAGCCTGAGGGAACAACACAGGAATTGATTAACTTTTATACATTAGATGGAATCACACTCACCCTTATTGATCCAAACACACAGACCGACCCGAAGACCGAAGATGCATGGTATGAAAAAGCCGCCAGTGCCATAAACTCCAGGTAAATCTGGTGTTTCCAACTGATGAAGACGATAATGTTGACTACGACCAATTTCTGCTGCAAAATTTGTATGGTACTCCTGTTCACTCAGCTCAAGCCGCCAAAACTTCTGCCAAACCCGAATCTACAACTGATGATATTCCGACATCTCCTCAACAACAACCTACAGCTTCTGATCTACCTCCTCCTCAACAGCAACAAATCCATTGGGAGAAGATCACCATATTTATTCCTCACCTGGAGGAATCTCTGAAGAAGTTGTTCGTCCACAAGTTACGCCCAATCGAGCCCACCTTTTATCTTGGTATTTACAGTTCCAACCCAGAATACCAACGCCGATACTTAAGCGCAATGAAGCGGTGTCTACCTGTTAGCCAAGTCTGAACCAAGCATAAGATCACCGAAGTGCTTAACATCCAGTCAGGCCGTATTATGAAAGTCATTTATCCAGTGTTCACCGTCTGATGCGAAGATGGTAATGAATGGAGATTTTCCAAAGCCGACTTCAAGCACCTCCGACCGTTCGACTTCTATGCTATTCTGCAAGACCTCCGTATAATAACTATCCGACCGCTTCCGGTAACTAAAGTGCTCGAAGCTGTTCGTCGATTCCTAGTCCATACCATCATGATGTCTTATCTCACGGAGTTCCAAATGGAAATCGAGAACAGGGCAAAGAAGGTAAACCTGATAAAGCCGGATCTGAAAGCACCTGAGTTGAAGATGTATCCCGAGAACGCACTGCTTCTGGAACCAGAATTTGGGATAGTCTACATCAACGAACAGAATGAAAAGAGATTTCTGCTCTTCTGTCAGGTAGACAGATTCTGCGATGACACGCTCTTCAAAGTTCAAGATGCTCTTTGAAACATCATCAAACACGAGTCAGAAAATCCAAAGTATTCTTATGTGCCTAATCCGAATGAAACAACTGCTCATAATGCTTTGGAAATGGTTGAAGAACGCATCGACTATCGCCGCGCTATCAGAATGTTCGAGGTACACTTTGCGCTCCGTAAAAGATATGTTGCTAACTGGCGTGAACTCGAACTTCAATTCAAAGGGGGAGATTGTTAGGGTCAATTTATGTTGAATTAAAGTTCAAGGGGCTATTTGTAATTGTTTAATTTGAGCCAAGTTAGTGAACGGGCCGTGGGCTTGTTAACCACGGGCCCGCCATATATAAGCTTTGTTTAGCCTTTGTTTTTAGGCTGGTTGTTCATTTGCTTTCATAATTTGTATTGTAAACTCTCTCAAGTTGAAAGCTAATTGGATGACCAGTTGAAATCATAACTATTGTCTTACATCTATTGATTTCATTATTGTTCGTTGCACGAATCTGAGACTCACAAAGAGCCATTGAGATTATGGATCTGGACTTAGTATCGATGGCCACTTTCTTCTTGTCTTCATCAATCCAGTGAGTGACTTCCCTGGGGATGATTCGTTCAGGGATGGTAGCTCTGGTAGCAGTGGCTGGAACAACAGGGTCTATCATGAAAGGGACATATGGTCCATTTTCTATATAGTGAGGTATAGTGGGATCTACACCTTCCAAGAAGAGCATCATCCTATTTTTCCACAGATTGAAATTATCTTTGCTAAATCTAGGGGGTTTTGCAAGAGAGCCATTATCGATATAGTTTGTATTTGTGGTTTGCCATAATGAAGAGTAGCAAGGAAGAGAGAAATAGATAGTATAAGCAAGATCTTGTTTATCAGATTAAACAAACTGCTATGATACCACTTGTTGGTCCCAAAGGGGTTATACAAGTTTGTAGAAGGAGGGGGGGGGGGGGTTGAATACAAATACACAATTTTTATCTTTCTAAATTGTTTGTTGATATGTATCTGTTGGTCCCGAAGGGTTATACAAGTTTGTAGAAGGGGGGGGGGGGTTGAATACAAACACACAGATTTTACTTTTCTAAATTGTTTATTGATAAATCATTAACAATTTACAGCTTGTTGCTGAAACAAGATTAAGGATAAATCCTAAATCTAAACAAGTTGGAACACTAAGTTTCTTGCACTAAGAAGGAGAAGGAAATTACTAATAATAACCTATCTCAAGATAAGAAGGATGAACTTGTCCAGAGTTAGCAAGTTACTTCAAAATGAAGTGAGTTCTTCTTCTTATATACTGCATGCATTTAATGCATTGCAGTTTACACTTTACACGTGGCAGCAGCTGATTGGTTGCATGTCATTGACCTTTGTTGACAACCTTAGTAGCCGCATGTTGAACAGTGTAGTATCAGAGTGGTTGTACGATTTCAGACAATAAGGAGGTTCTGTTCTGACATATCGTACGGAGTCGTGCAAGGGTGGATGAGACAAAAAGTACTTTGTACGGAAGACTTCTTGATCAGCTTTTCGATGATTCAGCGATCTATCATTCTTTATCAGCGAATGATAGAGTTCAGCGATAGCTGAAGTCTTCTACTTGATACTTCACGTTGAGTGGACAAATCTGAGTCTTCGCTGATCCGCATCAGTTCATTAGGAGACTTGTCGCTGGTTCTTGAGCTTGATCTTCGACTTCAGCGTAGAACCTATGTTGACGTGAAACTTGTCTTCAGGGATCATAAGTAAACAACTAACTTATCAGCGATCACCATAAGTACTGAACAGACTCAGAGTATTATGGTGAACAGTTTCGCTGAATGTTTAATCTAAAGAGCGAGAGTTCCTATCAGCGGTACTGGAAGATCTTAGTACTCATCAGCGATAGTGAAACTCTGATACATATTGTTTACTTACAATTTTCACTAAGTATATAAGAGAGGGTCATTATCAAATCACTAAGGGTTTGGATCAACAATCTCCCCCTATTTGATTATGACATAACAACAGAGAAAATTGCTATATAATGAAAACATAAGGATAAAAAGAACTCATAAAATATTTGTCCCTTTTACTGTTTTCTGGGATCTTTTCTGTACTTATGGAGTAAAGTACGTTCGCTGAAATTTTTCTTTAAACTTTGTAAAGATTACAGAGGGAAGTATAAAAATTACAAGTACAGCGAATAAAATTACAAGTACAAAAGATGTAGACAAATAAGGATAGAAAGAATTTCAAGGCGATCCTATCCGTTTAAAGGTTCTTCCTTAATGAGTTGTTCATCAAGGGTCATTGATGTGGCAATCATCCAATCAGGGACATCTACTCCTTGATTCTTTTTCTTCAGAGCTTCTTCAAAAATCAAGGGCTTCAGGTGTCTAGCTTTGATGTCGCGTCTGACTTCACACCAGTATAAGAGATCTCTGAGTTGTTCGATGGGAGCGAGGTGGAGCTCAGAGATACGTTGAAAGTGATGGTTTCCATCGTAGTCTAGAAAGAATATACCATATGGATCACTTACAACTGTGCCAGGAATGAATGTTTCTCTAGGTGGTAGGGAGGTGTCAAGCGCTGAGAGATCAGCATCAGGGCCAAGAACTTCAGCACGAGAGAAACCAATACCTGTTTCATTTCGTATAGGAGGACCTGAATCAGAGACTTTCTTTTTCTTAGCAGAGACTTTTCTTTGTTGAGGAAGAGGAGGAATATCCACAGCAGAAGAAAGCAGGTCGATCTGTTTGTTTAAGATCTTCTCGACATGGCTTTTGTACTTTGAGCGCGATCCCTGAATGGCTAATTTTGTTTCTAACCATTCAGAGAGACCAAACTTTTCTAAGGTAGCAGCATAGAAAGTTTGCTTGGTTTTCTCATCTCTGTAGACATCCACTTCAACAACAGGAACGTCGGCGTACAGTTTTCCTCTGATGTTTGCTTTGAGGATTTTGGATGGTCTAGATCGATAGGTCAGCATTTGTTTTGCCCATTCCAAGGTCGTGTCAGAGACCTTAGTCTTTTCTCTAACGATCTTTTGAGCATCATCCCATAGCTGACGTTGAACATCAATGGGAACTCTTTTCAGCTTGGGGTCTTTTATTGATCGTTGAGTAAGCTTGATGGCATATTCTCTATCTTTTTCTTCAGCTTCCTTTCTTTCAGCGACTAAGCGTTCAGCTCTGAGATGTTCCTTGTATTCCTTTTGGGAAACTCTGAACTTTGGAGGAACGGAAGGAAGTTGATCACGCTTCAGAATGATTCGCTGATCTTCAAGTCTCTTGATCATTGCATCTCTCTTTTCTTGATCCTCTTCACTTAGCTTTTGAGGAGCCAAGGAAGGTCTGTTTTTGTGAGAGAGAGTCTGTTCTTCAGGTTCATCAGTCTCAGAGATCAATTCCAAGACTGGGATTATTTCTTCAGCATTGAGAGCTGGGATTGTTGTTGAAGTCGCAGCTGTAGGAACTTCAGCGATATCCTCAAACAGGGGAGAGGACTAGCTGAAACGCAGCGATCTTACAAGTAAGAACAGAGATGGAAAGAATGGGATTGTGTATAGAGGTTTGCGGAGGTAGAGAACTGATAGAGTGTATAGAGGAGGGATGTTGTGTAGGATTAATGTACCTGACAAACCGGCTTGTTAAGCAAGATCATCAGATTTTCATCTTCAATGACACCTTTTCCTTTGCCTTTGTCAGCTTTAGATGCTGATGGCTTTGTCTTTGTCCGCTCCCCTGAAGGTTCATTTATCAGAATCCCTTTAAGAGCTTTAGTTCTCTGAGCAGGCTTGACGATAAAAGAATCATCATCATCGTCATCTTCGTCATCATCATTCTTTGGAGAAGAGGATGGTTCAGCATCAAACAAATCGATGGCTTCTTCATCTTCAGCTTCAGACTCAGTTTCTTCAGCTTCTTCTTCGAGTTGCTCCCCCTCAGATACAGAGGCGAGCTTCTCGGTTCCCTCAGGGTTTTCATCTCCCTGAGGTCCAGCGGCTGCTTCAGCTTCAATTATCTTCTCACCCTCTTCAGTGAAGGTGAGGTCTTCAGTCTTCTCTCCCCTGATAGATTCATCATGGGAAAGGTCTTCAGTGCTTTTGGAGAGGTCTTCAGCGCTCTTCTCCCCCTCTTTATCATGATGACTGGGGGAGGAATGAGAAGATTCAGCAGCTCGTGTGGTTTCCCTGTCTTCTTGGCCAGGGATCCCTATATACATTTCAATCGCTGATAATCTGTTTTCCATGTCAGAAATACCAGGATTGATCTTCACAAGTTCAGCACGATCCGTCGTAGTAAAAGATGGAGGTGCAGGGGCAGGTGCAGGGGCGGTCGTGTTAGTCAGAATCTGCTTCAACAAGTTCTGAATTGAAGAGATGTCATTCTTCATCGTGTTGACATCAGTCTTCACATAACTCATATCAGTTTTTACTGAACTGACATCAGCCTTTACAGCAGACATATCACCTTCGAGTGTGCCAACCGATGTCTTCAGCGTTGTGACTTCGCCGGACATGGTGTCTACAGATTTCTTGATGTCGAGGTAGTCTGTGTAGATGTCAGCGAGAACTTTGGCAAAGTTGCTCAGTGATTGATCAACCTTCTCCATGTCAGCTTTGGAGGCATTCTTTCCGACTTCGGTTGTAAGTTTTAAGAGATTTTCTCCAGCGGTTGTTACAGCTGAAGAATTGCCGGAAAGAGTAGACGTGAGACCAGTCAGCGTTGTCTCTACTGTCTTCAGAGACTTGTTGATGTCTCTCAAATTAGGACCTGTAACATATAAAAACTTGTGAATAGAGGAAAGCTCAGAAGTTTGGGGTTTAGTAACAGTGTATAGGGATTGGTGAGTACCTGCAGGAGGATTGGTGAATTCATCAAAATCACGGGTTCCTGAATAAAGTTCCATATCGTCAGCGAGAGTACGTGGACGTATGGACAGCTCTGCAGGTCCTACTTCCGTCGTTCCTTTAGCTCTTGGAGGAATGACAGGTGCAGCTGTGATAACTGGAGTGGGGTCCAAATGAGTGGAGGGAGAAGCGAAGGGTAAGAAAGGAGGTTGGTTACCGAGTTCAGCGTTGGAATCGCTGAGAATCACTTCATCAGTCTTTTGAGAGACTGAGGGAGGTTGAGTAGTTTCCAAGTTTGTAACCTTAACGTTTGGAGATGCTGAGGTCGAGATTAAAGGGATGGCTTGTTCAGGTGTGGCAGAGCGTACCACTAAACTTTCCTTCAGCTCAACAGGAGGAGCTGAGGAGTTTTTAGCAGGAGATTGCTTGGGTTGCTCCTTGGTCTTCTTAGTTCTTTTAGAACCAAGGTGGGTGTCAGAATGTTTCCTTTTAAGAGGAATGGAGGTAGCAGCTGGGGTATCAGCTGTGGGTTTGTCCGCTGAAGGAGCTGCTGAAGTAGAAGAAGTTGTAGGGTTAAGAAGAGTCAAGAGTGTAGAAAGACGTACCTCATTCGCCACTGGTTTGAAGTCGAGTATTTTAGGGCCGACCTGAGAGAGTTTCAGGTCACCCTCTTCTGGGTAGCTGTCTTTCAGGCCTCTTTGGAAAATAGCGCTGATGAACCGAGGATATGGAACCCATGGAGGTCTGTCAGCGACGGTGTCCACTCTGAGAACCAGGTCATCATAGATAATCGATGCCCAGTCTATGTTGAGACCTTTCAACAATGCATATCCCATTGCTTGCTGAGGCTTAGCGGCTTGGTCAGAGGAGCCGCTCTTTGCAGTCATGCAGCTGATCAAATGGGCGAAGATGAAATTCATCTCGCTGGGCATTTTCGATTTCTTGATAATCGTCAGCTTCTTCTCGGGCTTCATGTCTCTGCCGATTTCCCATACATAGCCCATTGCATCGAAAAATGCAATGATGGCTTCCCTGTCTGAGTTTTTCTTGGGGTCAGGGAGGGGAACAAAGGGTTTTTCCTTGGTGGCGATGGGAAGGCTGAGAGCTTTGCGAATTATGGCAGGGGTAATCTTCATGGTCCCATATTCGATATCCCAGAGGATGCAAATTATTTTGGAGGGGTCTTTGGCTGAGGGTAGCTGAGAGTGTCTGGCTGAGTACCAGAATTGTGAGAGCAAAAGCTGATGTGCAGGAGGTGTTATGGTCAGGGCTGTGGAGATGCAACAATTCTTTAGGAAGTTCACAGCATCAGCTAGATGTGTGACTTGCTTTCGAGGAGGAAACTCGAGAAGCGCATAGAGGTTGTTCACCTTAGTCCAATCCAGTTTGTCAAGGGCAAATTTGACTTGAGGAGCCTTGAAGATGTCCATTTCCTCAGCAGTGTCATCAGCAGAAGTGTTTTCAGCGTTGGTGTTCTTGGGAATGTCAGAAGATGCCATTTTCTGTATTATAAGTTCAACCAAAGGATTAACAAATAAGAATAATCTTAATGTGGAAAGATTTTCCAATAAGATGGTTCGAATTTTGTCCATTTCATTCAGACAAAATGTCTTAATGAAGATTAGGTTTTTTTTTAAACGAAATTTCAAACCCAATAAAAATCTTGTTTTCCAGTTTCCTTTGAAGATAGGGATTCTGGAAAAACGAATGTGTGAAGAACAAGTTTAAGATTTTTGCAATTAAACTTGAAAAACAACCATAAAATGGTTGTGTTCATAAAACCATGAAAGAAAATGATTTTATTTTTAAGAAGTTCTTTTGTTTGATCTTATTAAAACAAAGAGAAGATCAGAAACAATTTTTTTGCATTTGGTAAATAATAAGAACATATTAACCTTTGATGTTTGAAGAAGATGAACAATTGTTCTTGAAAAAATTGAGAGCCAAATGCAACAGTGAATTCTTTCTTTGCCTGGAGGAGAAGTTCGCATAAGAGAAAAATATAAACGAAGAATTTGTTTATATAGAGAGATTTTAGAAAGAGAAAATCTTGAGCGGGAAAAGATTTTCATCATGACACGGACACGTGTTTGCATTTGATTGGCAAGTAAACGAAACGTGCAAACGTGTGTCAGAAAGAAGAACGTGTCTGGGTTTATCCGTTGTAATGACGTCACAACTGTCCTTTCATATTCTTGGTTGTCTCTAAGGTTTTGAAAAACTCAGGGACACTTTTGAAAACATGAAGCACTGAATAGAAATATAAGTGTTTTTTTTAAGAAATTTCAAAGTATCGCTGATAAGGAAGAGATATTCAGCGATGAGATTTGTTTTGAAATCTTGCATTTACATGCGATTTGTCAGAGAGAAAAAGATACCTTGATATCAGCGAATCAGGATAGAGAAGAGGATAGAATAGGTTATACAAGTTGATTTTATCCTATCGTTGATCAAATGTGAACTGCTGAAGATTTTATCCTTCAAAGTTCAGCATTCCAAGCTCGCTGATGAGAAAGTTGAATCTTGTCTCATCAAGAGGTTTGGTGAACAGATCAGCTAACTGATAATCATTTGGGATAAAGTGAAGTTCTATATCACCATTTATCACATGATCTCTGATAAAGTGATACCTGATTTCGATGTATTTTGTCTTTGAGTGTAGCACTGGATTATTAGCTATAGCGATGGCACTTGTGCTGTCGCAATAGAATGGAATATTTGAGAGTTGAAGGTCGTAGTCCAGTAGTTGATTTTTCATCCACAAGACCTGAGAACAACAGCTTCCAGCGGCTACATACTCAGCTTCAGCTGTGGAAGTGGACACTGAGTTTTGCTTTTTACTTGTCCAACTTACCAGCTTTCCACCCAGGAGCTGACATCCTCCTGTGGTGCTTTTCCTATCCATTCTGCAACCTGCAAAATCACTATCTGAATAGGCGATTAAATCGAATCCTGAGTTTTTGGGATACCAAAGACCTAGATTCGTTGTTCCCTTAAGATATCGAAAAATTCACTTTACAGCATTCATATGAGATATCTTAGGTTCAGCTTGATATCGTGCACACAAGCATGTTGCAAACATAATATCGGGTCGGCTAGCTGTAAGATACAATAGTGAGCCGATCATCCCACGGTACAACGTGACATTGACAGGAACACCCTTAGTGTCCTTATCAAGTGTCAGCGGTGGTACCATAGGGGTTTTCATAGCTGAACTTTCAGTTAAGTCGAATTTCTTCAGCATATCTTTAACATACTTTTCCTGATTAATGAAAGTTCCCTTTTCATTTTGTTTTATCTGTAGACCAAGGAAATATGTTAGTTCACCCATCATGCTCATTTTTTACTCTTCTTTCATTCTATCAGCGAAAAGAGTACAAAGATCAGGGTTAGTCGAGCCAAATATAATATCATCAACATATATTTGAACAAGAATGATATGACCTTTTACTTTCCTGAAAAATAGAGTTTTGTCTATTTTGCCTCGCTCAAATTTTTCAATATGGAGATAAGTGGAAAGAGTGTCATACCATGCACGTGGAACTTGCTTTAAGCCATAAAGTGCCTTATCCAGTTTATAAACATAAGCTGGATGCTTAGGATCTGAGAATCCTGGAGGTTGTTCCACATAGACTTCTTCATTTAGCTTTCCATTTAGAAACGCTGACTTAACATCCATCTGATATACTTTGATGTCTTTGTGTATAGCGTATGCTAAGAATAGACGAATAGATTCTAATCTTGCTACTGGAGAAAATGTTTCGTCATAATCTATGCCTCCTCTTGTCTGTATCCCTGAGCAACAAGACGAGCCTTGTTGCGGGTTACAGTTCCATGTTCGTCCAACTTGTTTCGATAGGCCCATTTAGTGCCTATCACTGTTTTGTCAGTTGGTCTTCGAACAAGTTTCCAACCTTTGTTTCTTTCGAATTCTGTCAGCTCTTCTTGCATGGCTCTGACCCAGTTTGGATCTTTGAGGGCATCATCTACTTTCTTTGGTTCAGTTAGTGAAATAAAATTTACAAATAAACAAATATTACCTGCACTTCGTCGAGTCTGAATACCAGCATTTGGATCACCAAGAATTTGATCAATTGGGTGATTTATAGTCCATCGCTGAGTCGGAGCGTGAGACGCTGACTCAACCTGAATTGGAGAAGCTGAAGATGAAGCTTCAGAGACGTCTGGAGTATCAGCCAAGAGAGGAATGGATGCAGTTGTCATTATATTCACTGATTGCTGAGAGGTGGATGGAATATCTGAGATATTGGTTTCAGAAGCAGGTATAGTGTTTATAGGAACAGCTGAGACCCATGATGTTTCAGCTTCACTATTCTGCATATTTGGAATGATAGTTGGACCATCATTTTCAACTGTGTGAGCACGAGGAGTGGGAACATCTTCTGAATCACCAAGATGAGAAAACATCCACTGATTCAGTTCTTCAGTATCAGCGGACGGTTTAGAGTTCGTTGAACGGGACTCGTCAAACGTGACGTGAATTGTTTCTTCAACAGTTTGTCTTCTTCGATTAAAGACTCTGAAGGCTTTGGAAACTGAGGAGTATCCAAGAAAGATTCCGTCATCAACCTTAGGATCAAACTTTCCAAGGGCATCTCTGTTGTTCAGTATGAAACACTGACATCCAAAGATGTGAAGAAAGCTGATTGAAGGCTTTCTCCCATGAAATAGTTCATAGGCTGTTTTATTGAATCTTTTGACTATCAGCGACCTGTTTTGCGTAAAACAAGCAGTGTTGACAGCTTCTGCCCAAAACTGAGTAGGCAGGTGAGAATCGCTGAGCATTGAACGTGCAGCTTCAATAATTGTTCTATTTCTTCTTTCAGCGACTCCATTTTGTTGCAGTGTTCTCACTGACGAAAAGTTGTGAGAAATACCCTTACTCTCAAGGAAGGAATCAAGAGAACTGTTTTTGAATTCAGTTCCATGATCACTCCTTATTGAGCGAACAGTCATATTGTTCAGAGTTTCAATCTTCCGAACAAAGGTGATGAGTTCTTCACGGGTGTCACTCTTGGAACGGAGAAACATAACCCATGTATAACGAGAGAATTCATTAACTATGACCAGTGTGTATTTCTTTCCAACGATGGATTGTTTGTTAACAGGGCCAAACAAATCCATATGGAGTAGTTGTAGAGGAGATGAGACTGAGGAGACTTGCTTTGATTTAAAGCTTGCTTTGGTCTGCTTCCCTTTCTCACATGCTGAACATAAAGACTCTCTGGCATATGAGTGTTGAGGTAAGCCAGTAACTAACTCTTTTGAAGAAAGAGAGTTCAGTGTCTTGAAATTCAGATGAGAGAGCCTCTTATGCCATAGCCAGTTGACATCAGATGAGGCTTTTGAGAAGAAACAGGAGTTCTCAGTGGTTGTTGAGTCCATGTTTATTACATAAACATTTTCCAAACGATAACCGCTGAGAGCTATCTTCTCCTTTTTGTCAGTGACAAAGCAGGATTCTTTGGTAAAGATTACCTTGTTATCCTTGTCGCAAAGCTGACTGATGCTTAACAGATTATGCTTCAGCCCTTCAACATATGCGACTCTTCTGAAGGTGATTGTACCATTAGAGAGTACACCAAACCCTCGGGTATGTCCTTTTCCATTTCCACCGAAAGTCACAGAGGGACCCTTCTCTTCCTTGTATTCAGCGAGCAGACTTTTCTTTCCAGTCATGTGTCTTGAGCATCCGCTATCGAGATACCAGATACCCTTCTGAACCTGCATCATAAAGGAAGATTAGTTTTTCTTGGGTACCCACTTAACCATGTGTACACGTTTGTCAGTGGAAGCAGTTGGAATGGAAGGTTCAGCAATCTTCGCAGCATTTGAAGATTCAGCTTTGTCAGTCTTCACTTTGGTTAATTTCTTAACCTCAGTGGTCTTTTTTGCCTTGGGGGCAATCTTCACCTTAGCTATCTTATCAGCTTTGGTGGTTGTGGGGCACTTACTAGCAATATGATCAGTGAGTCCACAGTGATAACATTTCCTATAACTAAAAAATAGTTCTAGGACTATTTGAATGCTGAGTTTTAGATTTTGAAATAGAAGGACCAGCACCAAATAAGCCTTTGGCTTTTCAAATGGGAGGAACACTTGGTTCTTCAGATTTCTTACCAAGGATATCCACTCTGAGTCTAGGAGTAGATTGCTGAATAGACCCATACTGAGTAGATCCAGAGATCTGATTTCTTGATCCAGAGGAATAAATCACTAAAGCTTTAGAAGCATTCAGCTTTGGTGCTAAAGTACCTTTCTGAGGATTTTGGTTCAACGCAATTCCTTTACCTTTATCTTTAAAGACAGAGGTAGGTTTTAGATAAACCATTTTCTCTTTACCTTTTGAAGAGGCAGAGATTTCCTCAGGGATAGGCGGTCTGGAGGACGAACACTGAGAGGATGAAGTGTCAGCGACTGAGGATACGAAAGTTCCAAATAAGAGCATGGAACGATCAATGGTTGGTTCTTGAGTTTCATATTTGTAACCAAGACCACGTTTATCACTCAGGGGTATCTGAGACTTAATTATCTCAGTGATCTTTGTTGAAGAGTTACACCATCCTTCAACAGTAGCCTTTTCAGCTTTCAAAGGAGCGATAGCTTCTCCTCGTTCGATTTTGACTAGCTGATTTAAATGCACTTGATCTTTAAAATCTTCTTCAATTTTAGAAAGCTTTTCTATTTGAAGGTGACAGTTTTTAAGTTGTTCAGCGAGATCAAGGTTTTGGTTTTCAACTATAGTTTTGCCATTCATGCCTTCATATAAGCTTCTAGTCAAGAGATCGATTTTGCGGAGACTATCAGCTTCATCAATATTTGCAATATTTGTAAAGAAGGAAGGTGATACCTGAACAGCAGAGGTTGAAGTAGAGGGAATGTCTGAACTTTCTTCCTGTTGATCCAAACCCTCAGTGATTTGATAATGACCCTCTCTTATATACTTAGTGAAAATTGTAAGTAAACAATATGTATCAGAGTTTCACTATCGCTGATAAGTACTAAGATCTTACAGTACCGCTGATAGGAACTCTCGCTCTTTAAATTAAACATTCAGCGAAACTGTTCGTCATAAATGCTCTGAGTCTGTTCAGTCATTATGATGATCGCTGATAAGTTAGTTGTTTACTTATGATCCCTGAAGACAAGTTTCACGTCAACAAAGGTTCTACGCTGAAGTCGAAGATCAAGCTCAAGAACCAGCGACAAGTCTCCTAATGAACTGATGCGGATCAGCGAAGACTCAGATTTGTCCACTCAACGTGAAGTATCAAGTACAAGACTTCAGCTATCGCTGAACTCTATCATTCGCTGATATGAAATGATAGATCGCTGAATCAACGAAAGCTGATCATGAAGTCCTCCGTACAAAGTACTTTTGTCTTAACCTCCCTTGCACGACTCCGTACGAAATGTCAGAAAAGAACCTCCGACTGTCTGAAATCGTACAACCACTCTGATACTACACTGTTCATCCATGCGGCTACTAAGGTTGTCAACCAAGGTCAATGACATGCAACCAACCAACTGATGACACGTGTAAAGTGTATACTGACTTGCATTAAATGCATGCAGTATATAAAGAGATGAACCCACTTCATTTGAAGTAACATGCTAACTCTGGACAAGTTCAATCTCTTATCTCAAGATAGGTTATTATCAGTAATTTCCTTATCTCTCTTAGTGCAAGAAACCTTAGTGTTCCAACTTGTTTAGATTTAGGTTTATCCTTAATCTTGTTTCCGCAACAAGCTGTAAATTGTTAATGATTTATCAATAAACAATTTAGAAAAGTAAAATCTGTGTGTTTGTATTCAACCCCCCCCCCCCCCCCCCCTTTCTACAAACTTGTATAGGCCTTCGGGATCAACAAGTGGTATCAGAGCGGATTTGTTTAATCTCATAAACAAGATCTAATCTAAGATATTTCTCTTCCTTGCTATTATCTGAAAATGGCGACCAACACAAACACAAATTATATAGACAATGGTTCTCTTGCTAAACCTCCCAGATTTTCCAAAGATAACTTCAACTTATGGAAAAATAGGATGACACTCTTCTTAGAAGGTGTAGACCCTACTATGTCTTACTATCTCGAGAATGGTCCATTCATCCCTGTAAGAATTGATGCTGCAGTTCCAGGCGCTGAGAATAGACCTGCTATTCCAGAAAGGCTGGTACCTAAGGAAATCCTTCAATGGACTGACGAAGATAAGAAGAAAGTGGCTATAGATACAAAAGCCAGATCCATACTATCCATGGCTCTTCCTGACGAAGTCTACCATTCCGTCATGAATCTGAAAACATCAAAAGCCATGTAGGACACAATATGTGTTCAGTATGAAGGAACGTCTGAAGTCCAGGACTCAAGAAAGATCAACCTGGTAAGACAATACGAAAGCTTCATTTCTAGTAAGAATGAAACTCTCTCTGAAGTTCACCAACGTTTTAATTGTTTAATTATAGATCTGAAAACTGTTGGTAAGGAATATTCTAACTTTGAAGTGCTGACAAAGTTTCTAGAATGTTTACCTGAAAGTTGGGACAATTATTCTATGTGTCTCAAGTTGTCAAAGGATCTAAAATCAATGACCCTTGCTACCTTATATGGCACGTTGCTGAATCATGAACAATCAAGCCATCTTAAGAAGAATCTTGTAAAAGATTCCAAAAGCACCCTTGTTGCTTTAATCTCAGAAGAACTCTCTACTCAGCGACCCTCGGTCACTATCACTGAGTTAGAGAGTAACTCTGAAAGGTCATCAGATTCTGATTATTCAGATAATGATGAATCTTTGGCTCTCCTAACTAAGAAGTTCAGGAGATTTGCCAAAAAGAAGATGTTTAAAAAGAACAAACCTCTTTCCATAACTGACAAGCCTAGATCATCAGCTTTTGTTGATAAGGCTACTGCTACTTGTTTTAACTGCGAAAAGACAGGACATTTCGCTAACGAGTGCAGGTCAAAGAAAGTTTCTAGACCCTCAGCTTTTACAAAGAAATCCTTTGTTCCAAGGAATAAAGATGACAAATATTCAAAGCTGAAAGAAAAATATGCAAAGCTGAAAAGCTTTAAGAAGTATAAAGGCCTGATGGCTGACTATGATTGGGCTGCTTCTGATGAAGAAGCATCATCATCTGACTCTGAAGATGATGAAACAAATCTATGTCTTATGGCCAAGATTGAAGAAGAGGAAGAAAGTTCAGACATTCCCTCCACTTCAACATCTGCTATTCAGGTATCACTTTCTTTCTTTACCAATATTGCAAATATTGATGAAGCTGATAGTCTCCGTAAGATCGATCTCTTGACTAGAAGTTTATACGAAGCCATGAACGGCAAAACTGTGGTTGAAAACCAAAATCTTGATCTCGCTGAAAAGCTTAAAAACTGCCACCTTCAAATAGATAAGCTTTCTAAAATTGAAGAAGATTTTAAAGATCAAGTATATTTAAATCAGCTAGTCAAAATCGAACGAGCAGAAGCTATCGCTGCATTAAAGGCTAAAAAAGCTACTGTTGAAGGATGGTGTAATTCTTCAACAAAGATCACTGAGATAATAAAGTCTCAGATTCCCCTGAGTGATAAACGTGGTTTGGGTTACAAATATGAAACTCCAAAACCAACCACTGAGCGTTCAATGCTTAAATTTGGAACGTTCGTATCCTCAGTCGCTGATACTTCATCTTCTCAGTGCTCCTCGTCTGTTACACCAATCCCTGAGGAAACTCCTACCTCCTCAAAAGGCAAGGAGAAAATGGTTTATTCAAAACCTACCTCTGTCTTTAAAGATAAAGGTAAAGGAATAGTTATTTACCAGAATCCTCAGAAGGGTACCTTAGTACCAAAACTGAATGCTTCTAAAGCTTCAGTGGCTCATCCCTCTGGATCAAGGAAGCAGATATCTGGATTTATTCAGCGATCTACTCCTAGACTCAGATTGGATGTCCTTGGTAAGAAATCTGAAGAACTGAATGTTCGTCCCATTTCTAAAGCCAATAGTATACTTGGTGCTGGAACTTCTAATTTGAAAATAAAAGTTCAGCATTCAAATGGTCCTAGAACTACTTTTAGATAGTGGAAATGTTGTCACTGTGGACTTACCGATCATATTGCTAGTAAGTGCCCCACAGCCACCAAAGCTGAAAAGATAGCTAAGGTGAAGAATGCCCCCGAGGCAAAGAAGACCAACCCTAGTGCAAATCAGGTCAAGGTGAATTCTACCACTGAGGTTAAGAAATTAACCAAAGTGAAGAAAGACAAAGTTGAATCTTCAAATGCTGCGAAGACTGCTGAACCTTCCATTCCAACTACTTCCACTGACAAACGTGTATACATGGTTAAGTGGGTACCCAAGAAAAACTAATCTTCCTTTGTATTGCAGGTTAAGAAGGGTATCTGGTATCTTGATAGCGGATGCTCTAGACACATGACTGGAAAGAAAAGTCTGCTCGCTGAATACAAAGAAGAGAAGGGTCCCTCTGTGACTTTCGGTGGAAATGGAAAAGGACATACCCGAGGGTATGGTGTACTTTCAAATGGTACAACCTCCTTCAGAAGGGTCGCATATGTTGAAGGGCTGAAGCATAATATTCTAAGCATCAGTCAGCTTTGCGACATGGATAACAAAGTAATCATTACTAAGGAATCCTGCTTTGTCTCTGACAAAAAGGAGAAGATAGTTCTCAGCGGTTATCGTTTGGAAAATGGTTATGTAATAAACATGGACTCTACAACCACTGAGAACTCTTGTTTCTTCTCAAAGGCCTCATCTGATGTCAACTGGCTATGGCATAAGAGGCTATCTCATCTAAATTTCAAGACACTGAACACTCTTTCTTCAAAAGAGTTAGTCACTGGTCTACCTCAGCATTCATACGCCAAAGAGTCGTTATGTTCAGCGTGTGAAAAAGGGAAGCAGACCAAAGCATGCTTTAAATCAAAGCAAGTTTCTTCAGTGTCATCTCCTCTACAACTACTCCATATGGATTTGTTTGGCCCTGTTAACAAACAATCCATCGCTGGAAAGAAATATACACTGGTCATAGTTGATGAATTCTCTCGCTTCACTTGGGTAATGTTTCTCCGTTCTAAGAGTGACACCCCTGAAGAACTCATCAATTTTGTTCGGAAGATGGAAACCCTGAACAATCTGACCGTTCGCTCAATAAGGAGTGATCATGGGACTGAATTCAAACACAGTTCTCTTGATTCCTTCCTTGAGAGTAAGGGTATTTCTCACAACTTTTCTTCAGTGAGAACACCGCAACAAAATGGAGTCGCTGAAAGAAGAAATAGAACAATTATTGAAGCTGCACGTTCAATGCTCAGCGATTATCACCTGCCTACTCAGTTTTGGGCAGAAGCTGTCAACACTGCTTGTTTTACGCAAAACAGGTCGCTGATAGTTAAAAGATTAAAAAAGATAGTCTATGAACTCTTTCATGGGAGAAAGCCTTCAATCAGCTTTCTTCACATCTTTGGATGTCAGTGTTTTATACTGAACAACAGAGATGCACTTGGAAAGTTTGATCCTAAGGCTGATGATGGAATCTTTCTTGGATACTCCTCAGTTTCCAAAGCCTTCAGAGTCTTCAATCGTAGAAGACAAACTGTTGAAGAAACTATTCACGTCACGTTTGACGAATCCAGTCCAGTAGAAGATGATAGTCCTATCATTCCAAATATGCAGAACAGTGAAGCTGAAACTTCTTGGGTCTCAGCTGTTCCTATAAACACTATACCTAACGCTGAACCAAATGTCTCAGACATTCCATACTTCTCAGCAATCAGTGAATATAATGACAACTGCATCCATTCCTCTCTTGGCTGATACTCCTGACGTCGCTGAAGCTTCATCTTCAGCTCCTCCAGTTCAAGTTGAGTCAGCGTCTCACGCTCCGGCTCAGCGATGGACTATAAATCATCCAATTGATCAAATTCTTGGTGATCCAAACGCTGGGATTCAGACTCGACGAAGTGCAGGTAATATTTGTTTATTTGTAAATTTTATTTCACTAACTGAACCAAAGAAAGTAGATGATGCCCTCAAAGATCCAAACTGGGTCAGCGCCATGCAAGAAGAGCTGACTGAATTCGAAAGAAACAAAGTTTGGAAACTTGTTCAGAGACCAACTGATAAAACAGTAATAGGCACTAAATGGGTCTATCGAAACAAGTTGGACGAACATGGTACTGTAACCCGCAACAAAGCTCGTCTTGTTGCTCAGGGATACAGACAAGAGGAAGGTATAGATTATGACGAAACATTTGCTCCTGTAGCAAGACTTGAATCTATTCGGCTATTCTTAGCATATGCTGTACACAAAAACTTCAAAGTACATCAGATGGATGTTAAGTCAGCGTTTCTGAATGGAAAGCTGAATGAAGAAGTGTATGTGGAACAACCTCCAGGATTCTCATATTCTAAGCGTCCAGGTTATGTTTATAAACTAGATAAGTCACTTTATGGCATGAAGCAAGCTCCACGTGCATGGTATGACACTCTTTCCACTTATCTCCATATTGAAAAATTTGAGCGAGGTAAGATTGACAAAACTCTATTTTTTAGAAAAGTGAAAGGTCATATCATTCTAGTTCAAATATATGTTGATGACATTATATTTGGTTCTACTAACCCTGAGCTTTGTACTCGTTTCGCTGATAGAATGAAAGATGAGTATAAAATGAGCATGATGGGTGAACTAACATATTTCCTTGGTCTTCAGATTAAGCAAACTGAGAAAGGAACTTTCATAAATCAGGGAAAATATGTTAAAGATATGCTGAAGAAATTCGACTTGACTGAAAGTTCAGCTATGAAAACCCCTATGGCACCACCGCTGACACTTGATAAGGACACTAAGGGTGTTCTTGTCAATGTCACGCTGTACCGTGGGATGATCGGCTCACTATTGTATCTTACAGCTAGCCGACCTGATTTTATGTTTGCAACATGCTTGTGTGCACGATATCAAGCTAAACCTAAGATATCTCATATGAAAGCTGTAAAGCGAATCTTTCGATATCTTAAGGGTACAGCGAATCTAGGTCTTTGGTATCCCAAAGATTCAGGATTTGATCTAACCGCCTATTCAGATAGTGATTTTGCAGGTTGCAAAATGGATAGGAAAAGCACCACAGGAGGATGTCAGCTCCTGGGTGGAAAGCTGTAACGTCCCAAAAATTACAAGCAAATTTAAGTTTTTAAATAAACAATTCATTTATAACAACTCATTAAATGAATCCCAACGTTTCGTTTGCAAACTCATAATTAATATCTTTATAATAAAAACCAGCGGAATAAACGTTTAATTAATAAAACCATAAAACAACCAGCTCTCCTCGCGCGCTAGTGTGTACTTGTCACGCCTTGGAGCCGCTCGGACCTGAAACCACAGTTTATTGGGAAAGGGTTAGCACGAAGCTTAGTGAATTCCAACACACGCGCAGATAGGAGTTATATACACACCACCCCTATCCGCACATAAGCAACAACATCACAGTTACATAAAACGAGTAAACATCTACAAGTAATTATGTATCCAACACCTCGGTTCCACCGAGCTCTCGGTCCCACCGAATTGTAAGGTAACACACTCGTCACACCGAGTTCCCACAACGTTTCTTTCCACATCCTCGGTCCCACCGAATTGTAATGTAACACACTCGTCACACCGAGTTCCCACAACGTTTCTTTCCACATCCTCGGTCCCACCGAATTGTAATGTAATACATTTATACTAAGCATTCAAACCAATCAAATATTACACACCACAAACAACTAGTTCACACCACAAAGACAGTAGTACATACAAACTACTATGACATGCATACAACCCCTAACTACACAGTGAGAGAACTCACCTCGAATGCGCGCCCAGCTTAATAACACAAATCAAGCTTCACAATTACGGTCACTTCCCAGCACCTAAATGCATGTTAAAACGTGTCAATACGAGACCCGGACCCTATGACACGACACACGCTTAAACCGTCACTAAAACTAAATTCCGTTCACCCAAAACAGGTCTGTTCGGGACCTGTTTCGACCCCTTTAAACCCAGAAAATTCCCAATATTATTTCGTGACCAGAAAGTCCTCTGAGTTAGGGTTCCAAGGACATATTATACGCCTCCTAACGATTTTTCTACAATTTAATATGAACGAATACCAAAACTGCAAGATTTCGGTCCAGCCTGCACAAACAGCCCAATACAGCCTAGCTACGGGCTTAATCAGACTTTCGGCAAAACACGAAAAACCTTCCCAACTCAATTTGGGAGTTTTGGGCACCAATTTCACGATAAAACGGGCTACGAGTGAAAAGTTACGGCTTTCGCAAAACCGAGACAGATTCCAGAATTTTCACATGAAATGACGAACCGCAGAACTTGCGACCACTTTTTCTCCCAACTCGAGGCCGAACCAGTTTTCCGCTAAAACACAGAAAACGTGCCCGGTCCCGAGCTCAAAGCGTGGGCACCAGTTTCGGCTCAATTGGAGTTACGACGGAAAAGAAATGCCGTCACAAAACAGGGGCTGAACCATATTTTCGCATAAAAAATGATTTTCGAACCGACGGTTTAAACTACTCGGCTTAATCGATTAAGTTACGGTTTCAAAGGTTCTATGCTGATCATTACTAGGCCATAGCCGCGCACCACCGACTGCCCTCCGGCAGTGGTGGTCGCCGGTGGCGGTTTATCGACGAAATAAAAGAGCGAACCGCGGACCACCGCGAGACCACAACCCACGCCTCGATCGACTGACCGCAAGCATACACACACACGCGGTGCACACAGCCACCACCACCCGACACCCAGCCACCACGGTGGCGGCGCGCGGCGGCGGCGGCGTCGTTGACTCCTTCACCGGAAACGAAAGAACGAGAACGAAAGAAAAAGAACGAGAAGAACCTACCTTAATCCGGCGACTCAAGCGCACCCCAGCCTCCTCGACCTCCGGCGATCGCAGGTAACAGCGGCGACGTCTTCCGGCGATGCCCGAACTCCGGCGTCTTCTTCCTCCTTCACTCTCTCCCTCTCGCTCCTCGTTTCTTTCTCTCTCTCTCTCTACCTCTTCTTCTCGGCTCTTCTCTAACTCTCTCTCGTTTCTCTTCTCACAGCCGCACCAACACAAGGAAAACGAGAGAAAAGGGTTCGTGGTGTTTAGGGTTTGGAGTTGGTTTACTTGGAATACAAGAAAAGGAAAACAAGGGAATTAGGAAGTACCATGTTATGGTCACGTGAGAGCAAGAAACGAGAAAGGAAAAGAAAGAATGGGGGTCTCGGCCCTTTCTTGCATGGGCCGAACCATGCCCAAATTTTGGCCAAACCCAAGATTAGCCCCTCAACAATCCCACACCTTACACTAACCCTACTTAACTTAAGATTTAATAACGAAGGCTGACGGTGCTACTCTCGCTAACGCAAAAACTACCAAAACAATTAAAGGTAAACATTTTAAATTATTAAAATTAATTAATAAACGTACCGGGACACGGGCTTTACAACTCTCCCCCACTTGGATTAGACTTCGCCCCCGAAGTCTACGTCCGCAAACAGCTTCTAATAATTCTCTCGCATTTGATGATATCCCAAACTCAAACCACTTTCAAGCTCTAACCCTTCTAATGGTGCTCACCAATATACCCTACAGGATACCCGACTACGATCATTCCTACCCTTAACTGTCGATTAACTACCACAAATTCTAATAGACTCCAAAGATTTTCAATAAATTATATCAACAAAACATCGACCCCCCCGCCGAACATCGGTCCAACCGATTACAATAACAAACATCGGCCACCCGCCGAACATCGGTTCAACCGATCACAATAACAAACATCGGCCACCCGCCGAACATCGGTCCAACCGATCACAATAACAACCATAAGCGTGGTATTATCCTAGAAACTAACACAAATAGATATCCCCTACCATCAAGTCAGTTAACACACACGTAGGTCATTCCCTTAACCGATACTACCCGACCTACATTACCAACACGCGTGGAATACCCAACCTCCTACCGTCGACGTATCCCCCACACACGCTTTACAAAGCTAAAAATTATCTGAACAAAGGATACACCCTGATGCCTACCTCTCAGGTAACGCCTCAGGGCCCCGCACATCGGAATTACCTCTCAAGTAGGTGCCCACAACTATATCCTCCTAGCACCTACTAGAAAGCCTGGGCTTTAACACCTGAACACCGGGGCCTCACCCAGAGATACCCAACCGACCACTACCAGCGACTGACTAACGTGCCTAAGGATCCAGAGCAAAACAGCCTACCCACAAGTGCCTATTCCGGATTGTCTCACTCACCCAAACATGTAAACACTCAATGTGCAAAGAATGCCAAACGGTGCGACAAAAACAACTCATCAACTAGAATCCACATCAAGCCATCAAAACCGGGCAATCGGCCCATGACTAACTCCAAGTCAAAACCGAGAAAAATGCTCCACGCTTGCTAGACCCATAGGTCGGAAAATGCGTTTAAACAAAGTTTAAGCAAGCAATACTCTGAAATCAACCTTAGTCTCAGACTCAACACGGGTTAAACAAAAGAGTTTTCCAAACGGACTCACACCCTAAAAATTTTCGAAATGACACATGACACTTAAAAGCACGCTTCCCCAAATGGTTTACAAAATCATTTACACTTAAAAGCACGCTTCCCCAAATGGCAAGATCTTTTGTGATCATGGGAATTCCAAACGAAGTATTCAACAAGATAGATAGCTACAAAGACACGGCCAACAACATGTGGAGACAATTGGAAAAGATGTTACAAGGGTCAAAGATTGGAAATCAGATGAAAATAACAATGTGCATCAACAAGTATGAAGAGTTTAGAGCTAAGGAAGATGAATCGCTTCACGACACTTATGACAGATTCATGGTTTTACTTAATGAATTAAGTAAAAACAAAATCAAAAAGGATCTGATCGAATTAAATGTCAAATTTCTTACTTCTCTACAACCAGAATGGAAGAGTGTGGCTAGAAAGATGAAACAAAATCCGAGATTATTCGAGATGCCTCTACATGAATTGTATGAGACGATGTTGCAAGATGAGGAGGAAATAGATGAGATAAAAGAGGAGAAGAATAAGAAAAAGAAGAAAGATTTCTCTCAAGAACCGATTGCACTAAAAGCCGAAGTACAACCGAATAACTTTGGTATTGATGAATCTGGAGTGTTTGATACAGGGTTCAGGGGAAATGTTTCTGATGATGGTGTTGAACTACATCAAGCTTTGGTTCTTCTCACGAGGCATTTTCAAAAGAAGTTTTACAAACCCTCTCCAACTAACAACAATCTGAGGTATACATCTGGTTCGAGAAAGTTAGAGAACAATTATGAAAGGAAACCTTTTGGAGAGCAAAGAGTTGAGAATACTGATAAAAGATTGGAGAAAGCCGAAGGAAAGAAGATGTATGAGAACTTAGAGAAAAAGCTTGAAGATAAGAAAGCTGTGGAGATTCAAAAGTGCTACAATTGTGGTACTCCTGGTCATTATGCAAGAGAATGTAGAAAGAAGGTGGTCAAGAACACTGATTACTACAAGCAAAAACTACTTCTTGCACAACAAAGAGAAGATGGAAAAGCTCTCATGGTGGAGGAAGAGTACTTTCTTGACTACTCTGATGATGAAGGAGAAAAGGAAGAGTATGCAAATATGTGCCAAACTGAATTTGATGATGATGATGAGGATAAGTCTGACACTTCCTCACAGGTAAATTCCTTTCCTTTTTCTGAATCAGAAAATCAAGAAATAATAAATCTGCGTAATAAACTGAATGATACACTAAATAAATTAGCATGTTCTGAAGAAGAGTGTGCCAATTTATTTAGTAGTTATGAAAAGTTCACACCATATGTTGAAACGTTAAAAGAAAATCTACAAAACGAGAGAAAGAAGAATGATGAATTGAAACAAAAGATTGATAATGTTGAATTTGAGATTAAAGAAAAATGTTATGAATTTAATAATCTCAATGCTCAACATGATCAATTTATATCAGAAAAATTGATTCTTGATTCTCAATTATCTGAATTGAACAAAACAATCAAAGATTTAGAATCTAAGAACAAAGAAAGTGAAATTTCTTTAACAACTCTTTCAGATAAAAATTCAGAGTTATTAGATCAAATCAAAGAATTGGAAAAGAAGATTTATTTGAGAAATCAAACTGATCAAACAATTTTCTTGAATAAACCAAGACTTGTAAACAATGTTAACAAGTATTGGGGACATGGTTACGAAAACCCAAAGCATTTGGCCAAAGCTAGTTGTGCATTGCCAACATTGTATAATTTCGAATGCTTGAGATATGCACGATATTGGCCTGAATTTGAAATTCCTTGGACTGGTGAAAAGGAAACATATCTAGAGGAACATCGAAAGAGATTTTTAACAACTCATATTCAGCTTCCATTTTGTTATACCCTTGAGACGGAGAAGATTCTTAAAAATCTGAATAAACCACTTCCAGAAAACTATTTTGATATTTGTGCTACAAAGCCAATCACTGAACACAAAGTCTTTGAAATGAAGAAATATATTTCGACATTAGTTCATGAAGGAAAAATTGTTGAATTGGAAATATCTCTTGCTAAACAAAGGATCAAAAATGATTATGAAAATGATCTCCTTTCAACTATTTTCTCAACTACTTTTAAGGAAGTTTCTTCTTGTTTCAATGATGAAGTGAAAGAGGAAACTGGAAAGATTGAACATGCTTTGATCAAAAAGTTTTCTGATTCAACATTAAAAATCTTTAATGGAAAACAAAAGATTGATCAAAATTGTCTCAAGCTTTCTAAGAAAGTGGCAGATCTTGAGAATATTCTTCTTTCTGAGCATACCAATTTGGAAAATGAGAAAGTCAATTTTGTAAACCAAATTAATTCACTTGAAACAAAGTTGACTGATTTGTTAAAAACAAAAACTGATCTAGAGATTGTGTTAGAAAATGAAAGAAACGAATTTGCTTTAAAAAACTGGTTCAATCTTGAAGAAAGCAACTTTCTTAAAGAACAGAATTGTGATTTGTCTCAAAAAGTGATGACATTAGAAAAATCTTTGAAAGAGAGAAAACATAATATAATGTCTGATTTTGAAGATTCTTTCAATCTTGAAAGAGCACAGTTTGAAATTGAGAAAGTAATTTTCGAAAATGAAAAAGTGATTTTTGAAAAAGAGAAAGATTCTTATAAAATGAGAATAATTGAGTTTTCTCAAGAGGTGGAAGAGTTAGAAAGCGAATTAACAAAAGAAAGAAAAGAATTTGCTTTCAAAAGTTGGAATTCACCTGAATCCACCAAGGATTTTGAAGTTCATAACACCGATTCTGATTCGGATTGTGACTTTGAGCCTAATAAGCAAGGTTTCGAAACCAAGTCAAATCCAATAGAAAATGAAAAGGGAAAGGCTTGTTTGTTTGATTTCTCAAAGAAACTTCCGGACCATTCTGATTTTATTATTTCTGAAGAAAAGAAAACATGTGAAAAGAAAGATGATTTGAAAAAGATTTCCAAGATGAATGAATTGAATACCATTCCTGAAACTAAAGTCAATAATTCTTGTATGTGTGAAAAAACCTATGGATCAGATTTTTTGATTCTTGCAAGAAAGAATCTCGAATGTGCTCAATGTGGTAGTCATTCATTTCAATCATCTCTAGAAAGTCCACTTTTGATAACATCTGTTTCTTTTATAAAGAAAGAAAAATTTTCGAGTACTTTCTATAAAGGTGAGTGTTCAAACTCAAAGGATTCACCTTTAAACGAAGGAAAGAAAAATGAGAAGTCAAAGGAATCGCAAATTCCAAGTTCTAAGGTTTCTAATTCTAAATCTTCTGTTATTTTAGATAATTCTGTGAATCTGAAGAAGAAAGCGCAAGAATGGCGGGTAAAGCAAACAACATCTGAGTCATCCAAACAAAATGACAAAAATAGTAGTTTTTCAAAGAATAAACCAGTTGGTGCGAGTAATAAAAATACTTTTTGTAAAGCCTCACAAAGTATACTCGAAAGACCAGTTGTTGGATTTTAAAAATGGTGAATGTTTTTGTTTTGTTTGTGGATATGAAAGTATGTTTGCTATGCCTGGTTCTTGCTGTTGGGATAATTCTTTCTTTATTCCAAATGTTAAAAGAAAAACGAATTTGAAGAAAAAGAAAAGGACACAAAAGTCTAAATTCAAAGTTTCTCAAGCTAATAAAAAAGGACCCAAAACTCAATGGGTACCTAAAAATGTTTCAACCTGATTGATGCAGAAAAATAAGTTATGGTATTTAGATTCGGGATGTTCGAAGCATATGACAGGACAACGACACATGTTAAAGAATTTTATGGGGAAAGATCTTGGTCGTGTAAGGTTTGGAAACAATCAGGTTGCTCCTATCAAAGGTTATGGAGATGTCATTCAAGATAATCTCACGATTCAAAAGGTCAACTATGTTGAAGGATTAGAGCATAATCTTTTCAGTATAGGTCAGTTTTGCGACAAGGATTTGGAGGTATATTTCAAGAAGACAAGATGCTGTGTCAAAACCGAGGAAGGAACAAAACTTCTTGTCGGGACTCGCAAATCTAACCTCTACACAATCAACTTGTCAAACATCAAACCAACCAATGAAGTGTGTCTTTTATCCAAAGCTTCCGAAGAACAAAGTTGGCTATGGCACCGAAGGTTATCTCATCTAAATTTTCGATACATTCAAAAGCTGGTTTTAGGAGATTCAGTTCGGGGACTTCCAACTTTGAAATTCAATGCTGAAAATCTATGTGATGCATGTGAGAAAGGAAAGATGAAGAGTGTTCCTCACAAGCCAAAACCGGAACCGACAACGAAGAGTGTACTTGAATTATTGCATGTGGATTTGTGCGGTCCAATGAAGACGGAAAGCATAAGTGGGAGGAAATATGTCTTGGTAATTGTCGATGATTTCTCAAGATACACATGGGTTAAGTTTCTAAGGTCAAAAGATGAAACTTCAGAACTTCTCATTGGTGTTATCAAGGAAGCTCAGAACAACATGCAGATTTCAGTTAAAATAGTGCGTTCGGATAATGGTACATAATTTAAGAACAGAGTCCTAGGTGATTTCTATGAATCAAATGGGATTATGCAACAGTTTTCAAGATAATCTCACGATTCAAAAGGTCAACTATGTTGAAGGATTAGAGCATAATCTTTTCAGTATAGGTCAGTTTTGCGACAAGGATTTGGAGGTATATTTCAAGAAGACAAGATGCTGTGTCAAAACCGAGGAAGGAACAAAACTTATTGTCGGGACTCGCAAATCTAACCTCTACACAATCAACTTGTCAAACATCAAACCAACCAATGAAGTGTGTCTTTTATCCAAAGCTTCCGAAGAACAAAGTTGGCTATGGCACCGAAGGTTATCTCATCTAAATTTTCGATACATTCAAAAGATGGTTTTAGGAGATTCAGTTCGGGGACTTCCAACTTTGAAATTCAATGCTGAAAATCTATGTGATGCATGTGAGAAAGGAAAGATGAAGAGTGTTCCTCACAAGCCAAAACCGGAACCGACAACGAAGAGTGTACTTGAATTATTGCATGTGGATTTGTGCGGTCCAATGAAGACGGAAAGCATAAGTGGGAGGAAATATGTCTTGGTAATTGTCGATGATTTCTCAAGATACACATGGGTTAAGTTTCTAAGGTCAAAAGATGAAACTTCAGAACTTCTCATTGGTGTTATCAAGGCAGCTCAGAACAACATGCAGATTTCAGTTAAAATAGTGCGTTCGGATAATGGTACAGAATTTAAGAACAGAGTCCTAGGTGATTTCTATGAATCAAATGGGATTATGCAACAGTTTTCTGCCGCCAGAACTCCTGAACAAAACGGTGTTGTAGAACGACGAAACAGAACGTTAGCCGAGTCTGCGAGAACAATGTTGGCTTATTCTAAGCAACCTCTCTTCTTATGGGCCGAAGCAGTGGCAACCGCATGTTACACACAAAATCGTTCTATCATACACCGCCGGTTTAATAAAACTCCTTATGAAATAATGAATAACCGGAAACCTAACATAAAACATTTTCGTGTTTTTGGTTGTAGGTGTTATGTCCTGAATGACAAAGAACAAAGGAACAAGTTCAGTCCAAAGGCGTTTGATGGTATCTTCGTTGGATACTCTACCTCATCGGCATCATATAGGATATATCTGAAGCAATCCAGGAGTATAATGGAAAGTGTCAATGTCAAATTCGACGAACATCACGAATTGGCTTCTGACCAAAACAGTTCAGAACCCGTAATAACTGGAATATTAGCTTCTGGACATATCAGTTCAGAACCTGGTTCAACTTCAAATCAGGATCAACCTTCAACCTGAAAATCTCAATTAACTGATCTTGATTTATTATTTGATGAATTCTATGATGAATTCTATGGTACTTACAATAATTCTACTAATTCTAACAGGATGGAACAAGCACCTACAACTATTTCCGCTGCGACAACTACTCAAAATGGTGCATCTACTTCAACACCGGTTAATGTGTCCACTCCTGTTCAGAATGTTCAAGAACATGAAGTTGTTATTCCACAACAAGAGACTACATGTACAGTGGAAGGATCAACACAAAATCCAAGTTCTTCGGTTATTGAACCAATCATCTCTCAGTCACAACCGGAATCTTCTAGTATTCCTACAGAATTTCCAAGTGCTGAACCACTGGTTTCTCCAACCGAAGAAGAGACGAATGCTACTCTTGAAAATGTTCAAGAATCCTATGCTCCTCATCCTCATACAACCAAGTGGACGAAGGCTCATCCGATTCATCAAATAATCGGTGACCCAAGTTCGCCAGTTCAAACTCGTTCATCTGCTTTATGTGCTACCGTAAATGAGTGCATGTTCTCAATATTTTTAAGTAACATTGAACCACTCACAGTAAAAGAAGCCTTAAATGATCCGGATTGGATTTTAGCTATGCAAGAAGAGCTAAATCAATTCGAAGCGTTAAAGGTATGGAGGTTAGTTCCTAGACCAGCCGATAAAAGTATCAGTGGAACAAAGTGGATGTTCAAAAAACAAGAAAAATGAAGATGGCATCATAGTTCGTAACAAAGCGAGACTTGTAGCTAAAGGCTATCGACAACAAGAAGGGATAGATTACGATGAGACTTACGCTCCAGTCGCACGCATTGAAGCAATCAGAATGTTTTTGGCGTACGCGGCATACAAAAACTTTACGGTCTATCAGATGGACGTAAAGACAACATTTCTTAATGGAATACTAAAAGAGGAGGTATACGTCTCACAACCCGAAGTCTTTGTAGACAAGGAGAATCCAAATCACGTTTACATTTTGGATAAAGCCTTATATGGGTTGAAACAAGCCCCACGCGCTTGGTACGATGTTCTATCTCAATTTCTACTCGTCTCGGGCTTTGAAAAAGGTAAAGTTGATACGACTTTGTTTGTCAAACGTGAAGAAGGTGAGATGGTAATAGTACAAATATACGTAGATGATATTATATTCGGTGCTTCTAACCCTGGTTTATGTACATGGTTCTCTGATCTGATGACTACTAGATTTCAGATGAGTATGATGGGGGAGATTAACTTTTTCCTTGGATTACAGGTCAAACAATTTTCCACGGGGATATTCATTAATCAGTCAAAGTATATATTTGACATTTTGAAGAAATTCAAAATGGAAAATTGTACTTCCATTGGAACACCGATGGCAACACAATCAAAGATAGGTCCGGATCCTCATGGTAAGGAAACTGATATACAACACTATCGAGGTATGGTCGGATCTTTAATGTACTTAACCGCTAGTCGCCCGGATATTATGTTCGCTACTTGTCTTTGTGCTAGATTTCAGGAGAATCCAAAGGAATCTCATGTTGGAGCCGTCAAACGTATCTTCCGTTATCTCATAGGAACTCCCTATCTTGGTCTATGGTATCCTAAAGGCACAGGATTTGAATTTACCGCCTACTCCGACGCGGATCATGGTGGTAGTCTATTGGACCGGAAAAGCACATCCGGACACATCCAATTCTTGGGTGATAAGTTGGTAAGTTGGGCATCTAAGAAACAAAATTGCGTGTCACTTTCTGCGGCGGAAGCAGAATATGTCGCGGCCGCTAGTTGTTGGTCGCAAGTTATTTGGATGAAAACCCAACTTACGGATTTTGCATGTAAGTATGAAAAGATTCCAATCTATTGTGACAGCAAGTCCGCAATAGCAATATCTGTGAATCCGGTTCAACAAACGAAAACCAAGCACATCGAAGTATGGTATCATTTTATTAAAGATCACGTTGAAAAAGGTACAATTGAACTCTATTTTGTTTCTACTGAATTTCAACTAGCCGACTTGTTTACCAAGGCTTTGGATGAGAAACGTTTCAACTTTCTCGTCTCAAAGCTAGGCATGTTGAATTTGAAAGTTTGATAAATCATAACTTTTATTCAAAATTGTGAAAATAATTCTTAGTCATTCAGATTTTGATAAATTTGAGTGAAGAATACTTATTTTCACAATATTGAATATTCATTATGATTTGTTCAAATTTAGATTTCTTTCAGTAGTTTACAAACTAGATTTCAATTTTTTTTCTTAAACCATATGTACTTCAATAGATATTATCTGTGCAGTTTTATGTGTGGTTCATGTGTTTAGGGGGAGCTATATAATTGATTATGAGCATGTTTCAAGGGGGAGCATTTCACAAAGAAGAGGTTTTTGATCTAAACAACAAAGGTATGTGTTCTATCTCAAATGATTTTCGCAAACCATACTAGATGAAAATAATTTTGTTAAATATTATGCATCTTTGTAGGGGGAGCAAAAGATTTCTTTGAACACTGATAAGTTTTTAAATCTGAAAAGTTTTTAATCTGAAAAGTTCACATTTTGAAAACTTGAAAAAGTTCAAGTCTGGAAAGTTGTCGTACACGAGGGATACGACAGTTACTGTTCATGTCCGACTGTCGCATGACTCGTATACGATAGTTACTGTTCATAAACGACTGTCGCACGACTCTTATACGACTAGCAATCCTTGTCGTATGAGTTGTGTACGACAATTACTGTTCCAACACGACAGTCGCACGACTCTTGTCCGACTAGCAATCCTAGTCGTATGAGTTGTGTACGACAGTTACTGTTCCAACACGACAGTCGCACGACTCTTGTCCGACTAGCAATCCTAGTCGTATGAGTTGTATACGACAGTTACTGTTCCTCATGGCAAGTCGTAGATGCCTTAAACGACAGTTGGTTCCACCTTAGTCGGATATACTTTCATACGACTAAGAAGAGGTACTCGTATCTTGTTTCATATGACTACCTTGACACGTGTTGGTCAAACGTTGGACCAATCCTTGTGTGACACGTGTCATCGAACCTGAGTTCAAATAGAGCGGTTTTTCAACTTTTTTACTTTTTACGACCTTGAAACCGCCCGACCCTCTCTGGAAGTTCAAAAGACGATTGGTGATTCGTTGTTGTTTTCGTTGATTCTCAGTAACATCAATCGATTCAGGTTTGTTTCTAATCATCTATTGTATCATCAGTTTGTATATTTGGTTTTGATACTTACTATTAGGGTTTAGTGAGGGTTTTTAGAAAAACCTTCTAAAATCATTCTTTGTGTTAGTGTTAGGGTTTTCTAGGATTAGAATATGATTCCTAATAGAAAACCGACACCAGGGTATTTGTTTGATAAGCCGTTCATTGAAAATCTATAGAATCTGGGTTTGAAAGTTCAAGTTTGTTCGAACATTCAAAACTGTCGGATGACACTGTGTTCTTCATCACTCATAACTTTCGCAAGCAACTGTTACTCATAACTGTCGTACAAAGCTTGTACGACAACTCTTAGTCGTACAGCTTCATCCGACAGTTCATGCGACTTGACGTTTCATCCGACAGTAACCCATACTTAGCATTTTTTTTTTTGAAAAAGGTTTGGTGAAAGGTCTCATGTTCGAATGATTCTTATTTGCAAATCATAGACAATGGCACATTTGCAAGAGCAGGGTGACGGTAATTCTTCCGATGAAAACAAGGTGATTCCTTCTCATCGTTCTTCACATCCGTCAGTAAATACCAGAAATTTAGATGATGAACTGATTCTACCAAAAGACAAAAAGGAGTTCAAACCGAACAATTATTCTCTAGATTTCAATGTCAAGATGGATTATCAGCTCATCATGGAAATTCTTCAACGTCATCCACTTCGCACTGCTCTTGAAAATACTATACAAGTTCCGGAGATTTATTTGCAACAAGTGTGGCATAATATTAAGTATGTTACTCGAGAAGATTCATCTGGCCACTTTACTCTGAAAGTAGATCACTTTGAGGCCAAACTTACTTTGAAGAGGTTGCGAAGAGTTCTAGATCTTCCTTATTCTCTGAATTTTGAAGATATGATGTCTGAAGAAGACTTGTGCCGAGATATTATGCTGATGGGTTATAATGATCCACGTCCGCAATTTAGAGTGCTGACTAATACTTCAAAGTTGAAAAGGAACTATCTACCGCCAATCTATTACACACTGTTTAGTGCTGTAAATAGATGTATGACTTCTAAACACACGGGAGTTGATACGGCAAGCATTTCAGTTATCAGAATGTTCCATGCCATTGTATTTGATCGGAAGATTGACTTCGCTATTTCTATCTGGAATGATCTTATTGAGGTTGTCACTGATAAAGCCAAGACTGGAAAAGATAGATCTTTTGTACCGTTTCAAAGGTATCTTCGGCTTATTATTTATTCTATCATGGAGACGAATACATCAATACCCAGACGTGCCGGAGCAGCTCTTGGTCCTACAACTTACATGAAGTATCTCCGACTTCCGAAAGGTCTTTCTTTCCCTAATATTATGATACTACCTGAAGCACTACTCTCATACGCTGACCAAGAGTCACCATACTTGAGTGAGTATAGAGAAAAGAATGCACTTATGGCCCGGCCAGAACCGGTAGGGCGTACCCAAGGTGCCAACCAATTAGGTGAGCGTGGTGAGGGTTCTAGTGTTAGAAAGAGAGTTCAGGATACTGGGGTACCTGAACAGGGTGTGTTGAGAGGTAAAAACGATGTAAGGGGAAAAGGATATGGGGGTGCTCTTGGTCAGTCGTCCAAATCTAAAAAGATGGTTCACATCTTTGAGGACGATGATGAAGAAGATCTTGGTTATGATGATACTGAAGAAGCCTCTGAGGATCTTGATGCGGATATTGATGATCCTGCTAATCTGGTTTATAGTTCAGATGATGATGATGCGAATGCTGATGATGAAAAAGAGGATGATAGTTCTGATGATGATAACGATGATAACAACAATGATCAACTCATGGAGAATATTGATACAGTGATTGAAAATGTCGTTACTACTATTTCTGATGGTGATGGAGGAGTCATAAGGGGAAATGAGGGAGTATTAGTTAAAACATAAAAACAAGTGAGGTTAAGTGAGAAGGAAAGAAAAAAAGATGGTGAGTGTGAGACAGGATCAATAAAAGTTTTAACTACTGATGCTTCCCAAACCGTGTCTAGCCGGGTAGCCACATCTACTGTCGGTGCGCGTTCGTCGCCACATGACATTGAAGAAGACATAGTACGCCCAACTATGCAATGCACAACCCCACTCATCCACTCATCAACTTCTTCACAAGTTGATGTTTCATCTTCTCACCGGGGATTAGCACAAACACTATCGGCGACACACTCGGTGTCGGCTGGTATTGAAACAGGATGGCAACTGCCCCGGCCACCACCTTCATTTGTTCACAAATCGAGTCTAGAACCTTTCGATTTTACTTCCTTTCCTAGGATACGGAGACCGTTTGTCACTTCATCTATGGTGACACAAAACGTTGGTGTTATGCGTGACCCAACCGGAACGCCTCGAGTGTTACCACCATTTGTTGATACTTCACGAGGACCGGGCGGAAGTCCTACCAACGTTAACACTATGCCAGCATTGAACGTAGGCCATACAGTCTCTATGACTGCTATGCAAACCAGTAACCTAAGTGGTCTGGGTGTTACCTTGGAACAAGCGCGTGGTATTCAGTCTTTGGTGGGTCCTCCTCCTCACTACTATGTATCTAAGAAGTTGCTTGAAATGGCCATCCAGTCTCTCTCCAACACTCATAAAGCTCAGGTGTCCGAATTGACTGATATTGTTAAGAAACTGTCTGCCGAAGTACAAATCTTTGTTAAAGGAAAGTCTGTTGCTGATTCTTCATCCGCACCATCCGACACTCAACCAGAATCTCAGCCGAACCTAAAGGTACATCAAACTCTACCTTTACACGAATTGAAATCCCAGTTACTAACCAGTTTACTAGAACAAGGCGATGCAAATACTCAAGAAGAAGTAGATATTCTTGGTCTACTTAGACGCCAAACCGAAATACAAGCCACTTTACCAAATTCACTTGATACCCTTCAAAAATCCATATCCAACCTAACCGACGGTATCTCTTCTGGCTTCACATCACTATCTAACCGAATCAAAGCGGTGGAAGAAAAGTGTGGAATTCAATCCCAAACCACCAAACGAAGGCATGATGATCAAGATCCCGATCATGATCACCATGAGGGGGAGAGAAGTGTAAGACAAAGGGTTGAACAAGGCAGTGGTTCGGGTGTTCATGTTACTGAAAATGTGGAAATTACTGAGGAAACGGGTACCGGTATTGTTGGTGGTACACAAGGGGTTCAAAGTGCTGATGTTGGTGTTCTGGACGATATCAATCCTACGGTTGAAAAGCCTCAAGGATGTGATAACATAACTGATGAGGAAATTATGGCTGATGATTTCTTACAGGATCTGATTTATATTGATTCGGATGAGGATCTAACTGTGGTAAATATTAAAGAGGAGATGGATGATGTATTTGATGGTGGAAACGTACAACCTGATTCTGATTCCGAGAAAGAAAGCAATCTACCTGATCCAGTGATACAAATTCCGGTAATTTCTGATCTACCTGAAGGCAAAATCAGAGATGAAGTTTCCAAGGCAGAATTAAGTAATCTACAGATGTTAATTAATAGAGAAGCTTTAATTGTCAGACGTGCTCATCGAACAAGAATCATTACTCCATTTCAAGAAGATATAAGGAGCGACTTATTTGTGAAAAAGGTTCAGCCAATTGACAAGGTAAAGTTGTATTCTATTGAAAAACTTCCACGTCCAAAACAGATTGAATACTTGTATATGATGGGTGACAAAGATCAAAAGTTCAGTGCTGTCAGAACAGATAAAGAGATTGTTAAGCTTGTGAAGATAGAATCGGAGAAGATTTTAAAAGTCTTTTATCCGAGGTTCTACGTCCTTAGATCAGATGAAAAAGAATGGAATTTCTGTGAAGCCGACTTCAAATCCCTAACCTGAGCAGATTTCTTCAGGCTGTATGACATTCTTGCCCGGATGCCGAACAAAGATATTACCTACTCTGAAGCCTATCAAGCCCTAAAACGTTTCATGAAAAATCTGATCAAGCTTTCATACCTAACCGATTTTCAGATGGCATTGGAAAGTAATCAAATCAGAGTCAACAAACGAAGGCCAAACAAAGGCTTACCCGACATGCAAGGTATTCCTCTATATACCGTGTTAGAAAAACCAGATTTTGGTGTTGTTTATCATAATAGGCAAAAGAAGAAGAAATTCTTGAGGTTCATTGAAGTCAGTCTGTATTCTGATGGGACGCTAAGAATGATAAAGATTATGTTGAATGAAAGGCTGAGATTGGATGAACAAAGAAAGGTGCCTCTGAAGGAGAAAGAGATAGTTCTGATTAACAATGCTATGAAAGCCATTCAACAAAGAATTGATTATAGGGATTCACTCAGGAGATTTGAAATCATCTTTGGGATCAGAAAGAAATACATTCCACCGGAAGAACTTCATGGTTAAAGCTTACTTAGCTCACTTGAATACAAAGGGGGAGAATGTTAGTGTCTATTTTGTAAGTTGTATTCAAGTTGAGGGGTTTTTTTGTTAAATATGTATCTAGGTATAAATAGCCTAGATTTACTCATATTTCACTAACACTTGAAATATTCATCCTTAGAACTCTCTGTGAGTTTCTCTCAACATTGTAATCTTTTGCTATTATTGATAATGAGAGATGGACAGAACTTTGAGTAGATCTTGATTACATTACTTGTAAATTGGGATTACAGAGAAAATATCTCATTTTCTCCTCTTTAATAAAAAGAGGCGGTGGGTGATGACGTTTCATCATTTCAGCCAATTAGCCCCTCAACTATCCTCAATTGCCACTTTATACCCTCCAACTTTTCAATTAAAATTAAAGTTTACCTCTTAACTCCTAATTCATTAAAACTAACCCGAACCTACCTTAAACTAAAAATAATAAAAATTAAATAAACAAGTAACGTACCCGGTTATTACAACATCTCCCCTTTAAAAGAATTCCGTCCCGGAATTCGGTTAGGCGAATAGGTATGGGTACTTAGTTCTCACTATTACATCGAACTTCAACAAGGCTGTCGAAAGTAACTTATTAGGCACTCCACACCTATCTATATCTATAACATAATTATCAGATACCTTTATAAAGCAAATAAACGGCAAATAAGGAGCCACAATTAATCGATTGCATCGAAATCAATTAGCACTTTAGCACGCGTAGAGGTCATTAGAAATGTACCAGTAACCGTATCAGGAGTTTCTTCTGCTTCTTGTGCTGTCATTTGGAAGGAACGACCTCTTGCTTTCGGTATCTCAGGTTTCTGTACCCCTCTCGGCACAACATCCGTCGGTCTCACTGACATATTACCCTGCTATGCTTTCCACTGTGGACAATCAGCCCGAATGTGATCAGAGGAATTGCAATGAAAACAAAATCGAGTCACCCAACAGTCCTTAGCGATATGACCCGACTTTCCACATTTGTAGCAATTTCGGGAATCAACATAACAATTTCCTTGATGAATGCAGTTACATTTAGGACATGGTCTTTCATTTGATCTTAAAGGTGGATGATTATCAAACCTCGAAGATCTATACTCCTCCGGATCGTACGTTGTTTCCTCAAATTTTCTTTTCCCTAAACTTTTCTCATTAACATTTCTTCCTTTATCTCTTTCAACATTTTCTGCGACATCCACTGCAGCTGAGAAAGTATCTGTTCCCTTTGCAATTACTAGACCTCTTATTTCTAAATTTAACCCAAAGATAAACCTTTCCATTTTGAGTGCTTCCGTAGCAACGTAGTATTCGTCAAAGCGGGACTTCTCCAAAAAACGCGCAGTATAATCCTGAACTGATAACTTCCCTTGTTGCAGATTCATGAATTCTTCTTCCAATTGTCTAACGGCAGCTTGAGGACAAAACTGCCTTTTAAAAGCTATGGCGAATTCTTCCCAAGAAAAAGTAGAATACACTTCTGGTCCTTTATAGGTGATAAGAGCTTCCCACCAATATAGAGCATCGGCTTTCAGCATCGCAGTTCCATATAACACTCGATCTTCATTGGCACATTTGCTGGTTTTAAAGATGGCTTCTACCTCCTTTCGCCACCTCATAGCCTTTACTGGGTCTCTTTCTCCTGAGTAAGTAGGAGGTTTGCAGCTTAGAAACATCTTATAATCACACTTTTTTGGTATCGGTATGACAGTAGGTGTAATGGACATCTCGTCTTCCAGACTAGGATCTGGTATTTCAGTTTCAGTATGACGAGTTCGATCGAACATAGCTTGTATATTTTCTTGTAGTCTTCCCATTTCAGCCGTCAAATCGTCTCTTGTAACAAACTCGGTGCCTTGCGACTGAACTCTACCTCCAGTTCTGCCCCTACCTCGTTCTCCACCTCTTCCCCTTGTCCCGATTATTGGATTCGTTCTATTAGAATTTCCTTCTCCCTCTCTATTCGTACGTCGAGTACCACTTGCCATTCTATAGATTTCAGCAAGGTTAATATACACGTAAGCACATACCCCATATAATAAGGTTTTCCAGTTCAAACATGTACCTGTAAGTTCATGATTACACTGGCCAAATGTAATTTGAAATTACCTTACATGATGTTCCTTCTACCTTTTATATTTAGCATCCCAAGGTTCTAAAATAATAGGGACATCATACTTCACATGCAGTTTAAGTCTAGGTATGGACCCGAATACCTAAATCCCTTAAGCTAGGGCTCTGATACCATCTGTAACGACCCGTCCGAAATATACACCATATAATAGCATTTACCAACCAAAGATATATAACAAAAGATACATATTATTCACAAAAGGTCCGAAAGTCTTAAAAATCTACATTACATAATGTGATTCAAACTTTTCGCTAGCATATTTTACAATACTATCCGTACAAAACGTTTAAGTAAAACTTCAAAATCCCGAATAGCCTTCAAAAGCACGTCATACTTTATCCTTGCCTTTATACATTCCTTGACCTGGAATACATATTTTTGAAAACAGAATGAGGGTTAGACCAAACGTTCTTGTGAGATAATCCCTGTTAGTTTAGTAATCCTTTTATAAAACACAATTATACAACAAGTATTTAAATACCAAGTAAGACTCGTGCACTGTGTACAACTCCTCATTCCCATGGCCATATTAGTTGGTTGCGAGCCAACTAATCAATTTACTCCGCTGCACTAATATACAGCCAACTCCGCTATCCCTCCGTACAACCAAACTCTACCGGTCCTAAGCCCGGCCAACGTGCACTAGTGTAGTGTGATATTCATGTAATTATAATATACACCTCAATAGGTCATACTTCATACATATGCACATTATTACACTACTTATCACATTCTCAATCCACATATATGTATTCCAGTTTGAAAACATTTTAAAGTAAAACTCACCTGATTGCTTATCAAACACTTCCAATCCTTTCCCAAAGTAATTCGATCTTTCACCCAAAATTCACAGAATCTGAAACAGATTAAATACAAACACTTCTTTACCAATCGAATACATAAGACTTACTAGTAGGGCTAAGAACTCTAGATAAGTCTATTTAACTCTTATCCTCAAGTGTTCCCCCAAACCCGAACTTAAGTCGAGTACACAGTATATCAATTCCTCGTTCATATTCTATCCTAGAGTCGACAAAACACAAAGGTATCAGATACTCAAAAGTATTTGGAATCTCCAAAAGTGACCGGATAACCAAAGTTTCCGGACACCAAGAACTATCCGGACCATATACTTTCCGGACACACACATCTTTCCGGATATGGGAATCTTTTCGGACAAAATACACATTCCGAATGATATCCGGAAACCAAGATAGTCCGGATACCATCCGGTATATAACTTCATCCGGAAACATATTAAAATAAACTTACCGGATAATTGACTTGTCCGGATACCTTTGCATAAGGATTTCCGGATACTCCAGCTACCGGACACTATCAAAAAGGAACTACCGGACACTATCAACTTCGTCCGGAAACCTCGGTCTGTTCATCGAAACTTCTACCCAGATTTTGATTGAAACCCAATTCTTCCAAACCAAACATACCATGTTTTACAATTGAGTTTTCTAACCTATTCCAAACATCAATTTTATACTTTCAACAGTTTTCATAAGAGAATAGAAGGAACTCAACTTACAAAGATAAAACCTACTTTTCTTGTTTATCTCAGTTTGGAAGTTCTTAGCATTCTGATGAATCTGTTTTCTTTCTTCTTTTCTCAGTTCTAACTCTCTCTCTTTCTCTTTGCCGAATGAAACACACACACACACATTGAGATATTGAGAAAATATCTCCTTTCTCCTCTTTAACAAAAAGAGGAGGTGGGTGATGATGTTTCATCATTTCAACCAATTAGCCCCTCAACTATCCTCAATTGCCACTTTATACCCTCCAACTTTTCAATTAAAATTAAAGTTTACCTCTTAACTCCTAATTCCATAAAACTAACCCGAACCTACCTTAAACTAAAAATAATAAAAATTAAATAAACCAGTAACGTACCCGGTTATTACACTAGTAGACTCCTCAGATGATGAAGAAGCTCACTTTACAGAAGTAAAGTATAGCTTGATGGCTAACATTGATGAGGAAGACCAGGAATCCGAGGTACAATCTCTTACTTCTTCTGATGAATCTGATAATGATGCTAAAACTGAATATTCTGAAAATGAAGAAATGCTGAACTGGACAAAATGAAAAAGGAATTTGATAAAGTTCAAAAGAACTTTGACATTGAGAAAAGTTCATTGTTGAGATATCAAGACGAAGCACTTCTTTATAAATGTTTGGCCGAAAATAGAGAAAAAGAAAAAGAAGTTATTAAGCTTAAAAATAAAGAACTTGAATCTAAAATTTCTGAGTTGAAGAAGGAAATGAGAATTACAAGTGATGAAAACATGGATTTAAAGTTTAAACTTAAAGTTATTTCTGACGAAAGAATAGAAGCTTATGCAAAGATCAAGCAACTTGAAGATTTGAATTTTAAAAGAGATCAGACTGAGCAAACTCTAAAATTATTAACTAGCAACCCAAAAGATACAAGATTTTATAATCCAAAAATGGGGCTAGGTTTGTCTGATATTGAGGTTTTAAAGAATGTTGATTTCATTTTCAAGCAAACAATAGAAGATAAAAAGCTCCATATAAAAATGTAGAGATGATAAACATGAAGAACAATCATAAAAGAAATCATCTAATACTCATTGATTCACAATATGGAGGAGAAAATATGAAGAACATCACACTTTACATTTTAGATGACTCTCATGAGAATAGTCTGTGTGTGTTTTTTGTGTGTTACTTCAAAATGACCTGAAGAAAAATGAAACCCTAAACTTCTTTATAAAGGGTCCATTTACAAGATAAAAATGGCTAATCCCATATAACTAGCTAAAAGCCCATAAGCTAATTATAAAGTCCTATTACAAAAATTCTTTATAAAACATTCAATTAAATTATGGGCTAGTTTAATCTAACAATCTCCCCCTAATGTTTTATAAAGAAAGCATCATCTTAAAGTCTCCCCCTTGCTTTCTTTAGAAACTTTAGCGTTCTGTTCTTCGAGTCTTCAAAGCATCACGAGCTCACCCTCAAATGTAGGCTTATCTTCTTGAAAGACCGAGACAAATAACCCCATTTTGTCCAGCTTTCATGACTCAACTTCATCGCTGTTTTGAACCATCAAGGAGCCTTTTTGAGAGAAAACATAAAACATGCACATTGAAATCCAGCCTCTTAGCTTTCCAACGAGCTATAATTCATCCATTTTGGATGAAAAACGAGTAAGTTGTGCAAGTTTTCCCTCGGCTGCACAGAACGGTCGTCAAAACAGAAAATTTGACGCTTAAGATCCCGTTGAGTAAGCATTCAGCACCGAGCTTTAAACATGAATAACAGAGGAGTGAGTGACAATCAATATGTCACAATAGCAGCATGAAACCGTGAAGAACCGTCGAGAGAACACCGTTCTTGAAAGTGGAAAGAGCACGGATGAAATGCATTGCTTTCGGTCCAGCACCTTACAGCAGACTTTGAAGCTGATTTTGGCATATCAGCTCACATAATTTGAGAAAACTCAGAACATCAAAGTCGTGCGTCTGTGAATTATCTTTCTAATGCAACTGGACTGGTGTCAATTGGAGCATCGAGTAAAAGGTTGTGCGCGTGTTTCTGAAACAGCGCAAAGCTGTCAAACAAACTGAAAATTTTCGGGCTCCGGGCTTTTGGCTTATTTTGATTTCTGGACCAACGACCTCTGATAAACATGCTTGAGTCTGCTTCTGATCCGCTCTGTTCGTTGCTCTTAAAATGGAGATTTGGGTCCAGAGAGCCTCTTGATCAAGCTCTGGACTGACTCCTCTGGATGTGCATATGAGCATCTCTGAACTGAATTTCAGAGGCTCTGATGTTGACTTCAGAGCTCTAAATAATTTTACAGAGGCTCCACACAATAGCCTCTATTGGTCAATCTTTGCAGACTTCTTTCATTGAGCTTCTGTGTGCATGTAATGGCTTCGTCCAAAAAAAAATCAGCAGCAACAACGACTTAATGAACATCTCAACAACTCACAGAAGCTTTGCAGAATCTCACAGAAGTTCTGTGAGGCATTACAGAGGCTTTGTGGATTTGCCTCTGTGAGACGTGTCTCTGTAAACAAGCAACTACTGTGAACTGCATCTTTTGCACAACATTTCTGCATCAATTAATGCATCGTTCAGCAGCTTAGTGGCTTTATGGCAGCGACTTAACAGATCTATAACTTAATAATAGAGGCTTAATGAGCAGCTTAATGGCTTAACAACAACTGAACAAGTTTGAGAGGTCTCTGATCGAGCTCTGAATGTGTACCGAGGTTCTGGACAGGGAACAACCTCTCTGCTGCACATTTCAAACAATAGCAAGATGTGGCTTATTGGCAGCAGCAGTAGCTTAATGAACTCTGTGAATCGATGCTTTTGTGAATCAGCTTCTATAAGAACTCTGATAAGTTTCATAGAGGGGGCTGAACAGCTTCAGAGCTCTGGACACTATTCACAGAGGCTCTGATAAGCTCTGTCGATGATCCTCTGAACCACCTAATGTTCTTTTGACAGCCTCTGAGAAATCGCAGAGGCTCTGTGAATTTGCTCAGAGGCTCTGCTGGATAAGCTCTGCATATTCGATCTCTTAACAGCTTCTGAGATCTCTTTGATCAACCATAGAAGTTCTGTATTCTTCAGGACTGCCTTTGTGTGCACAGAGGTTCTGTGAGTCACAAAGGCTCCGTGATTTCAACTTCTGTTAATACCTCTGCAACCTGTCTGATTTAACACATAACCAAAGCCTTATGAAGCAGAATACAAATTGCTCACCATGAACAGACTTCTAGAAGCAAGACTGTAAATTTGGAACCACAAACCAGATTAGAAGACCCCTGTGATCTGCCAAAAAAAACATCTCAGTAACCAGAGCCTCTGTTTGTGTGACCAGAGCCTCTGAACTGACTTGGTTGAAGCTCTGGATTGCTTACTGTTTCCTGGAAACTTAACAGAACACAGACATGCAGATTAACAATCTGCTAATATTCTTAACACAATCTTCTGTACAGTCTGGACTAGTGGCGGATCTAGGAATTTTTCTTGTAGGGGGCACCTTTTAGGTAGATTAAAGTTGATGTGTTTTTAGCTTAATTCCCACCGTTATGAGAGATTTTTAAAGTTTTTTTGCTTGAATTTAAGGAGTTTTAAGTTTTTTAATCGATTTCGAGCAACTTTTTAGGTTTTTTTGGTTGATTTTGAGAGTTTTTTTTCATTTTTTAGTTGAGTTTAAGGTAGTCAGTCGCACAGAGGACTGAGAGGAGAAGAAAGGGAGACGATGGGCTAGAGTGTTAGACTGGTTAAGGGGCCTCAATTAGTATGTGTATGGGCCCATTCCTCCATTTTACTGAACTTGGATGTAAAAATATATATTTTTTAACTATCTGGACTTGGGCTGGTAGGAGGCCCAGGACCCCTACCCCTTCTTCTTCCATCCGCCCCTGGTCTGGACAGTTCCTCTGTTCACTCTCCCGTCTGCGTTGCAACATGTTTTAATCTGTTTGAACAAATCAACAGAACAGTGTTAATGCAATCTTATGTATCTGTACAGCTTCCTCTGTTGTGCTTCTGCACAAGAAACTTCTGGTATGAAACTTTTTGATAATCGACGAGCTGCATAAGGTAAACAGGTAGTTCATGGTTCGGCTGCTCTGCACTTTTGATCATCCTCTGCAGTTTTAAAACTCTGCAGGTTTAACTTTTTGCTTCTGAATTTGATCCTGAGCACCATAGACACCAGCTTAGGTATGCTTTTGCATGTTAACAACAATAGCTTAACAACTTTGCGCAGTCTAGATAGATTTGAACTTAATCACCAGCAGGTTTGGATCTGCTCTGCACTATTATGCTACTGAAGCCAGTAAGCCACCTGCAACATCATCTTTGTTATATGTCTCCGTATATGGGATTGCTCAAGCTTCCATCTGCTCAGACATCATCTTTCTTTGTTTCTACTTGACTGGTTGTAATTATCGAACATATATGGAAAGCAGCACCAAACTGTTTGCACAACAGTCATTACAGGTACCAAGCATCCATCGATGATCATCCAATTTGATCACATGAATGAAGAGTCCTCCAACACAAATTGAGGAGCAAGACTTTCAAATCTGTTAGTTGAACTATTGCATACTTAGACTTTAACAAGTATAACCTGCTGTTATACCCCTCTGTTATTATATGCAGCAGCAGAAGTTATTTCTGCATCATGTTTTACCAAATCAGTTCTGCGCAGGTGTTCAACCACTGAGCACCCTCTGTTTAAGCTCCGTGCAGAATTTGATCAGCAGACAGCATCTACAGCAGCTTCTGCAGCAGCTTATGCAGCACTTGGATGGCCTCTGCACATTTCAAAACACCAGATTAATCTTCTGAACAACCTTGAAGCAAGCTCTACAAATCAATTCTTTCGATATGTGTAGCCTCTGATGTCTGTGACTTTGTAAACAAACAGCTTCTGCGATTTTGGACAACTTCTAACCTTCTGCACACAACTTCTTAACTACATCTGCATAACTCTAATTGACAGATGTGCATGTGCAGTCTTCACAAAAGCCTCTGATTATTCACTTCTGCACAGATTTAATCCTTTTCATAAAGCTCTGGACAATTAAGCTATGCACGTTTCAAGATTCTGGAAATTGAATTCTGATTCAACTCTAACAGAACTGTCCATTTTGAAACAGTTTGTATAGCAATCTCGGTCAAGGTCTGGAAGTGTAGGTATTGTCTGATCAAAAGAAAGTTGATGCTTTATCTTGTTGTTCTTCTGCATATTATGCTGTGACAGTTGCTTCTGGATTTCACACGGACAGCTTAAAGATGCACCGAACAGAAAATCTTCTGCACATCAGTGACATAATAGTATCAGCTGCTTAATCAGCTGCTTAATAGCAGCAAATTTCTGATTCTGTAACCCTGCCCTTCAAACAACAGCGAATCTGCAGCTTAACAGAAGCTTAACAGTAGCTTAACAACTTATCAACAGCTTAACAGCAGCTTAACAACAGCTTAACAGTAGCTTAACAGAAATGTTACACCAACTTTGACATAGATTAAGACCATTATAGCTCTGGAGTTTGCAAAAACTCAAAACATAAGAAAATTTCATTGGTTTGTTATCTGTTCAGAGCATCTTGAATCACCTCTTTTGGAGCTCATACGAATAAGATATGGTTGATTTACCACAGTCGCGTAGATCTGTCCATCAGCACACTGTTGTCCAATTCAATGATGCGTATGACGATTCTAAATTTCGATTATGTGAAAGCTCAAAACATGAAATTTGTTCATCAATATGTTTTCAATCCAGGGCCTTTTGAATCGCATCGATTGGTGCCTTGATGAGTGAGATATGTATTGCTTTCAATATAGTGACTTTAGCAAGAATAGAACTTCCACTGTTGAGAAATGTATTGCTTTCAATAAAAATTGTACGCATTCATGTAATGTTTACAATGCAAGTGTCAATAAAAATTCTGAGATTTCAGATTTTAAACTGTTGACACAAGCAAAAAGACGAATACATTGTGCTCACTGTTGGGACAACTATTTTATGTTAAATCGCAATGCTTCTAAGGACAAAAAGTTTACAAATGTTAATACTTCGAATTCTTTTTCTAAATCTTCAGCTAATAAATCATCCAGAATGTTCGGTTTTGGGCTAAAGAAGAAAAATAAGAAAGAAATTAAAACAATTGAAGTGAACATGGTTTGGAAATGGATTCCTAAAAATGAAATTAACAAACCAGGTTCACAAAAGGAACTAAAATTTAAAGGTAAAATTCAAGGTTCCTCAACTGAAATAAATAAACTGATCCGTAATAACAACAAAGGACCCATACCGGTATGGGTACCTAAGATGCAGTAATCTGTAATTTTCAGGATCGTCATGTGTGGGTCATAGATTCAGGAGCATCGAGACACATGAAGGGGTACAAGCATTTATTGCACAACTTTATTGTACATCCTGGCGGATCGGTTGGTTTTGGTAATAATTCGAAAGGATATGTTCGAGGTCACGGAACGTTAAAGAATGACTCGATTTCTGTGGAAAAGGTCTTGTATGTGGAGGGTTTAGGACATAACCTATTTAGCATTAGTCAGTTTTGCGACAAGGATTGTAAGGTAATTTTTGACAAAAAGTTCAGTTATGTTGTGGACGAAAAATGTTCAGAAATCTTCAGAGCAAAACGATGCGGAGATCTCTACATAACCGACTTTACAACTCTAGTTGCTTCGAAACAAGTTTGTCTCGTTTCAAAAGCATCTTTAGACGAATGTTGGTTGTGGCATAGAAGACTATCTCATCAGAATTTCCGAAGCATTAACAAACTGAGGATTGATGGACTGGTTACAGGACTACCGGATTTGAAGATCGACAAAGTATCAGTATGTGTTAGTCCCAAGTATGTCAAATGTAAAAGTATTGAAAATATCACAAGTCAGAAGACCACCAGAGATCAAGCATAAGACTTAGAAAAAATACCAACATAAGATCATCATAGTTCGACAGAGGTCTAGCAGAAGACTTCTTCTGTTCCACCAAAAGAACTGTTCACACCAGAAGAACTGTTCACACCAGAAGACCTTCAGAGCTCTGGCACAAGAGATCTGGTGAATGAAGACATATGTGAAGCTTAAGTCTCGTAGAAATCTCTAAGTGTCAGACACGTGTCCGGACTTTCCACGTCAGCCCTAAAAGGACAGAGACACACTTTCCACGTGTCATTCCAGGGTTTAATAGTACACTGTCTTTCACTTTATTAGGCTATAAATAGAAGGGTAGTGGAGCGCACAATTGTAAGCTTTTGGTGAGAATTATTACTAGAATTGTGAGAGCATATCACTGCACATTCTATTCCACTACCTTTGTACAAATTGTCACCTGAGAGATTTCAGAATACACACACAAGAAAGTGTTCTTGGTGTTATTCATATTATCAATATACGAGCAGCTTATTTAACTATCTTGTTATCATTTACTGTTCTATATTGTTATTGTTATTCTCTCTTTGATTCATATATATATATATATATATATATACACGATCACTCATACTAGAACAACTTTATATAATGCTTCCGCTACCTTTAATCTTGCTGTTTATATGAGACAAAGTGAATCTGGGAACCTACAATTGGTATCAGAGCTGATTGATTTGCTTAAGTCAAATCGATCCAATCTAACCAGGTTGATTCACTGTTGTTGATTGTGTTTGTTTTTAAAGCTTAGTTGTATACTCTGTTTCTGTGTTTAAAACCTGAAACTCCTTTGTTACGAACTTTTAAAACGTATTTAAGCTTTCCAGTTAGTCTGAAAATCTTCTCTACATTATTCACTGTTCCATTGGTTTACTGTTCATCTACTTTCCGTTTAAAAGTCTTTTAAATTCTTTCAAAACCTTCATACTCTGTTTTTCTGAAAAGATGGCAAACAACAACATCAATGCTATCTATACGGCTGGTTCTCTAACCAAACCGCCTACTATTATGAGAGATGAATATCCTCAATGGAAGATTAGGATGGTTAATTTCTTTGATGGAATGGATAGAGACCTTATGCGATCAGTCACTGATGGACCATTCCAACCTATGGTTTTTGTTCCTCGTGTACCCGCAACAGAAACAACTGCTGAGGTTCCTGCTCACTTCGAAGTTAAAACCACTGGTTTTACTGAGGAAGAAAAGCTCAAAATGGAAAATGACCTCAAGGCAGTTAGACTCCTGATTATGGCCATTCCAAACGATATTTTCCAAGAACTAGACTCCTGTGTTACTGCAAAAGAAATATGGGATCAACGTCTAAATCAACTCGAAGGTGGTATAAAAACCCAAAAGAATAGAAGGACCCAATGTATTAATGAATACAATGAATTCAAAGCACTTCCTGAGGAAACCTTGCAACAAACCTACAACAGATTCAACGTTTTAATCAATAAATGTAAAAAATGTGGGGTTGTACGGTCGAAGGAAGACAACAATGTCTTATTCTTGAAAAGTTTAAATGATGAGTGGTTGAATCTATCTGTGTCTCTACAAGCTAACCAAGATTTGTATGCATGGTCTCTTACTGATGTGTATGGCACTTTAGCTGCACAAGAGAAGGATGTTGTCAAGCAAAAAGGCAAATCCACCATTGTAGGCCCGATAGCATTAATCTCTGACTCAAAAACACCCTCTGAAGGGAAATCCAACAGAGATAATGCTGGCAGAGACAAGAAGAAGGAGAAAGCTGTGAAGAAGAAGAGAAAGAAAAGTTTGATTGCAGAAAGAGAAGAAGAGGGGAGTTCGTCAGATGTTGATGCTGACATCAATGCTTTTGCCCAATCTCTTGCACTAATAACTCAACAATTTAACAAGAGATTTGGTAAGAAAGTATTTGATAGGAGAGGAAGGTATGAGAGAGTAGAGAAAGAAGAGAAGAGAGGATATGCTGCACCTCACCACTAGAACAACAACAAAGTTGCACTAGAGCAGAGACAACAACAGAGATACAATCCACCAGCCCCTCAAAAGCAAGCTGATGCTGCCCAGCCCATCAACCAGAACGATGGAAGATGTTTTCGATATGGCAAACCCGACCATTTCTCTGCAAACTGTAAGGGTAGACTGGTAAAAGACCATAACTACTACAAGAACAAGTACAAATATAACTTCAGAGAAAGAAGTTATGTAGCAGAGATGGAAAATTGGATCTCTGATTCGTCCTCTGATGACGAACCAGAGCAGACCAATTTTTGCGGGGTGGCTATTGATGATGAGAGCTTGGAAGAAGTAAGTGATTGGATGACTGGGGAGATACCAGAAAGGCCAACAGAGACAAATGTGTCTCAAACAGCATGTGCTCTTTCTGTGATATATTCAAATGGCAGAGCACTGGAGATCAATAAACCCGGTGCCAAGGTATGTACTACTTTTGAATCTAAATCTGACTCCGAGCTGGAAATGCATGTGTCATTACTTGATGAAGAATTTCAACTGTTAAAACAAAAGCTTTCTGAAGAAAAAGAGTTAAGAAAACTAGCTCAGAAAGACCTGACCTTCTACAAGAGAGAGAAGAATCTCTTGGAAATGGAGAAGGAAGAGATTTTCAAAGAAAAATATGAGTTAGAACTTTTACAAAAACAGAAGGAAAACTCATTTTATAAAAAGTGTAAAGAATATGAAGAGGTCTTGAAGCAAAAAGCAGAAGAGGTAAAGATTTCAGAGTACGAAAGGCTAAACTCTGTTGCTCTTAAGAACTACTTTCAGAAAGAAAGAGAAGTTTTGCACCAATCTTTACAAAGAAAAGAAACCTTGATCAAAAAGTACCAGGATGCACAAGATGTGCATATTAAAATCAACTCTCAAAAGGATACTCAAGGTCTGGGTTTCAGTGACATTGATCCCTTCACTGGAAGGAAGAAGACATCTCTGTCCTCTACCTTCTGGGTTGGGAAGATCCAAATTCAAGATGATGTAATCACTAGTACTGCTGTTTTCAAAAGAGCTAAAACCTCAGATGTATCAAGAACCAGAAGACTAAATTTTAGGAATGTCAGCTATGACTCCTCTGGTCATGAAAAGGTTGCAGAACCATCTTTCAAGTTTATTCATGATCAAGGAAAAGCTGAGGTCACATTTCCTAATCCTGTAAAGAGTCTTGATCCCAAAGAAATTTTCAACTTTAACTCTTTTAAGGATCAGAAGTCTGTTACTTCTGTGGCTGAGTCCTCTGGTGTCAAAACATAGAATGAGCTCAACCCTGAAGCTCCAGTCTTCTCCCCTACCTCTGAGTCAATCAGAACATCCTTTGAAGAGGATCTAAAAAGAGTTCTTGAGGAAAATGCTGCATTTGATGCTTTGAAACCCAAGATAAGAAAGTTTAAGTCATGCACCATCAAAAAGTTGAACTCCACCAGAGCAAATGATTCTAAGTTACCCACTGATACTCACACCTCTGACAGAGCCACCAGAGACTTTCTAGACTCTGATTCTGACTCTGACTCTGAGGTGGATGAGCAGATTTTCTGTGCACACGAGAATGTCTTGCACAAACCTAAACAGGTAGTTGTTGGATCTGGAATTTTGAACATTGTCATACCTGTTTTTAAGAATCAATCCAGAATTCCACCATGTCTTGATTTAAAAAATAAGGGTATCAGAATTCTTTCTTCTGAAGAGTTAGAAGAGAAGAGAAGAGAGAAAGCTAAAAGTATTCCTGTGAACCATACCTCTGTTCCCTATGCATACAAACCTATAAGGTTTACTCCAGAACAAAAGGGTAAATGGAAAGTCAATGACCAACCTATCCCTAACTCTGCAGTAAATCAAAGACGAAATTCTTTTTGGTCTAAGGAATCTCACCAGATGAAAAATGCACATTTCAAAAAGGCAAATCTGGACAGAAAGTCTGTGAAATCATCTGATACTAGAGTTTTTCAATCTCAAAAGGCATATAATCCCCAGATGTTGAAAAGAAACAACAACATGCATCAATCACCATCGTGTTCTATCAACTGCAACTGTATTAAACTCCTGTTACAATTACAAAACCATTTGAATGCCCCCCACTGCATTCTGAGTCAATCACTTGAAAGGAAAAATCATAAGACTAACCACCAGAATATGCAGAGAAAATCCTCTGGCACACCATCAAAGAATGGAAAGCCAGCAGGTAAATCTGTCAACACCCTAAGCCTAACCAGAAAGGACCCATCATGCAATGGGTACCTAAAAAGAACTAATCTGTCTTGTAGAAGCCTCATGTGCATATCTGGAACTTAGACTCAGGATGTTCCAGGCACATGACAGGCAACAAAGAGATACTGACCTCATTCAGAGATAAAATGGGAGGTGCAGTAACTTTTGGAGGTAATGGACAAGGACAAATTAAAGGTTATGGTGTTTTAACAAATGGCGGTGTTTCTGTATCAAAAGTTGCTTATGTTGAAGGTTTAAATCATAATCTGCTTAGCATAAGTCAACTGTGTGATCATGGTTTGATGTCAATTTTAAGAAGAAATACTGTTCTTTGCTAGTTTCTGAGTCTGGTCAAGAGTTTTTGAAGGCTGACAGAAAAGGCAATCTTTACAAAATGAATTTTAATCCCAATCAAAGTTCTACAACAGAAAAACTCTGTTTAGTCTATTTGAATAAGGAAGATGCCTGGCTCTGGAATAAAAGATTTGCTCACTTAAACTTTTCAAACCTTGACAAACTTGTGAAACTAAACTTAGTAAAAGGTCTGCCTTCTCTTAAGTTTGACAAAGACCATTTTTGTTCTGCCTGTGAATTGGGTAAGCTGAAAAGGGCTTCACACAGAACAAAAAGTGATCACAACTGCCCTAGACCTTTGCATATGCTTCATGTGGATCTCTGTGGTCCAATCTCTGTCTGGTAGAAAGTATATTCTTGTTCTTATAGATGAATATTCTAGATATACTTGGGTTGAGTTCATTAGAGTGAAATCTGATGTCCCAGAAATTATGATAAATTTGTTGAAGAGAATACAGGTTCTGTTAGGTCTGAAAATCCAAAAGCTGAGAAGTGACAATGAGACAGAGTTCAAGAATGCCAGAATTGACTCCTACCTAACTGAGGAAGGAATCTCCGAGAACTTCTCGGCTACCAGAACTCCTCAACAAAATGGTGTTGTGGAAAGAAAGAATAGAACTCTGGTAGAAGCCGCCAGAACTATGTTGGCAGGATATGTTCTTCCTATCAACTTCTGGGCAGAAGCAGTCTCAACAACCTATTTTACCCAAAACAGAGCTGTCATTGTTAAAAGATTCAAAAAGACTGCTTATGAACTCATCAACAACCGAAGGCCAAATGTGAAATACTTTCATGTTTTTGGCTGCAGATGCTTCATCTTGAATGACATAGATCAACTGGGTAAATTTGACAAGAAGGCTGATGAGGGAATCTTTATTGGTTACTCTTTAACCTCTAAAGCCTACAGAGTCTACAACACAAGAACCAAAGTCATTCAAGAAAGCATAAATGTATCCTTTGATGAAAAATCATCAAGTTCCTCTGAAAGCAAATCAGCAGAGGGGAAACAGACTGAAGAGAAGCCCAACTCTTGAAAGACAAGAGAAGAGAATATCAATTTGATATTCAACGACTTCTTTTATGATGAAGATTCCTCTGAAGGCATCACCCGAGGCAATAAAGATCAGAACTCTATTGAACATAACTTATTAGGTACATCTCTAACAGGTTCCTCCAATTCTTCATCATCTACTTCTCTGTCTACAGGTCACATTCAGAGAAATGAGGAACAACAATCAGAGGATAGAGAGCCTGAACAAGAACCATCAACACCCCCTCTGACCAACATTGGAAGAAATTCTTTATACGAAAGCTCACATTCTCAGAGCCCTGTTGGTACATCATAGAGTAATTAAGCGACTCTCCAGAGTTGTGTGCCTCAGAGCCCTGGTGCCAGTCCTCAGAGCTCTGATGCTGACATACATCTTTTCCCATCAGAAGCACAGACTCCACCTGTTGTCCATGCTCCAATGACCATATGGACAAAAGATCACCCCCATCATCAGATTATAGGTGTTGCTGAAGATGGTGTAAAGACTAGATCTGCAACAATCAATCAAGCTTTCTTTGTGAAATTCTTAAGCATGATTGAGCCAAAGAAAATTTCTGAAGCCTTGGAAGACCCAAACTGGATTGAAGCCATGCAAGAGGAGCTTCTTGAATTTGAAAGAAACAAAGTTTGGTCCTTGGGTCCACCTCCAGAAGATAAAATCGCCATTGGAACCAAGTGGGTTTTCAGAAATAAGAAAGATGAGGATGGTGTTATCATCAGAAACAAAGCAAGGTTGGTTGCAAAGGGATACTGCCAAGAAGAAGGCTTTGATTATGATGAAACCTTTGCACCAGTGGCTAGGCTAGAGGCAATAAGAATCTTCCTAGCCTTTGCTGCTCATAAAGGTTTCAAAGTCTATCAAATGGATGTAAAATCTGCCTTTCTAAATGGCAAAATACAAGAGGAAGTGTATGTCCAGCAACCACCAGGCTTTGAAAGCTCAGAGTTTCCAGATCACGTATACAATCTAGACAAAGCTTTGTATAGCCTTAAACAAGCCCCAGAGCCTGGTATGAAACTCTATCAAACTTTCTGTTGGTCAACCATTTCGAAAAAGGTACTGTGGATACTACCTTATTCTTTAGGAGATATAAAAATGATATTCTTCTGGTACAGATATATGTTGATGACATTATCTTTGGGTCTACTAGGCAAGAATATTGTGAAAGGTTTGAGGATTTAATGAAAAGTAAGTTTAAAATGAGCATGATGGGAGAAATTTCTTTCTTCCATGGTTTACAAGCTAAACAATCCAACAGAGGCACCTTTATCAGCCAATCAAAATATGTCTCTGATATTTTGAAAAAGTATAAGCTCAATAACTCAAATCCTATGAAAACTCCTATTGCCACTAGAAAACTTGATCATGATCCTCAGGGTCAATCTGTGGATGTCAAGAACTATAGAGGCATGATAGGGTCACTTTTGTACGTACATGCAAGCATACCTGATATAATGTTTGCAACCTGTCTTTGTGCTAGATTCCAAGCTAATCCTAAGGAATCCCATTTGTCTGTTGTCAAACAAATCTTTAAATATCTCAAAGGGACTCAATTTTTGGGTCTCTGGTATCCTCTTAACTCTGATTTTGAGCTTGTAGCATACACAAATTCAGACTATGGAGGATGCATGATTGACAGAATGAGTACTTCTGGTAGCTGTCAATTGCTAGGAGATAAGCTAGTCAGCTGGACATCCAAGAAACAAAACCGTGTGTCAACCTCTACAGCAGAAGCAAAATATGTTGCTGCTGCTAGTTGTTGTTCACAAGTAATTTGGATGAAAACACAGCTCAAAGACTACGACTTAGAGTACAACAAAGTCCCAATTCTCTGTGACTCCAAAAGTGCAATAGCAATTACAACAAATCCAGTTCAGCACTCAAAGACAAAGCATATAGATATAAGGTACCACTTTATCAAAGATCATGTTGAAAAAGGGACAATTGAAATGTAGTTTGTTTCAACTGACTTTCAACTTGCTAATTTGTTTACAAAAGCCCTTGATGAAAGGAGGTTTAATTTCTTAATCAACAAGATGGGTATGCTGAACATGTCCTCCTAACTCTGTTTAAAATTCATCAGAGCCTCTGATGTTCATCCCAGAGCCCTGACAGAGTAGTTAGGTAGGTTACATTACCAGAGCCTCTGTTGTTAATCTCAGAGCTCTGCCAGCATAATCTTTCAATATTTTCTTCTTTGCGTCTCAACTATGTTTCTTTGAAACTCTTTTGCAAATAATCATCAAATCTTTCAAAAGTTGAAAAAATCAAGGGGGAGTTGAAAAGATAAATCTGTCAAATAAGCTCATCATTTTAGTGGGAGCTTAAAAGGAAACTAAGCATTGTTTAAGGGGGAGCAAGTCAAACATTATTTTAATCTTCTTGACTTGGCTTGTTGAACATAAGGGAAAATCTCTTTGAAGGAAGAAAAAACCTATTCTGATGAAAACCTTTTTGATCATGTCTAAGAACTTTCTAGAACTCTAAAATTTCACCAGGGTATCTGATGAAGTTCACTAGAACTCTATGAAATCTCTAAGCAAGTTTTGTACTCGTTCTCTGACTATTCTCACATCAGATATAGGATTTGCAAATGATTTTAGGGTAAAGGTGAAACATATTGAAAATTTGGGTCACTTGAAACAATGGACAAGGTCACTTAACATAGGCAAAAAATGTGCTTAGAGTTCCAAAAGAGCTCTGCCACTTTTCTGCCTTAATACTTTCTATGATAAGGGTCAGCAGAAGTGAGGGTTATTTCTGAGCCTCAACCACATGTCACCCACCAATCTCTAACCATGACGGTTCTATATCAGAAAAGTTGTTAGACCCAAAACCCACGTGGAACTTTTTGATTGGGTAACCAACCGTTAGCTGTTCCCACGTTCTACTGTAGAAGACGTTCCACTATCTGACACTCAAGTGCCTACAATACCTACGATGGTTATCCAGCCACATTCTTTTGAGTATAAATACCCATTCGATTTACCTATTTCATTTCTTACGCTTTCTGAGTATTCAAACCTGCAAAACCTTCCCTCCTTTGTTCAAATTTCTTATTTGTGTTCTTCAAACCTCCAAACCTGCAACAATGGCGAATCAAGCAAACTCTGCGGAATCAAGCAGAATCGTACCCGTAGACCAAATAGTGATCGAACCCTATGAGTTTGTAGACAACAAATACAGATTTGATGCCAATCCTACTAACTTTCTACCCATTTACCATGTGTTTGTCGAGTTTTTTCGACAATCCAAAGTTTTCCAAGCTATAACCAAGTTCGACGATGATCTTTCACAACTCTATGTCCAACAATTGTGGACAACTTGCCAATTCATTCCAGAAAGAAAAGGAATCATTGGCAATGTGGATTCTGGAAGAGATGGAGGAGCGGGGACTGTTCGCATTCGTCCTAAAACTATTTGTTGATCCAAACCCTCAGTGATTTGATAATTACTCTATGAGAAACACTTAGTGAAAATTGTATGTAGACAATATGTATTAGAGTTTCACTATCGCTGATAAGTACTATGTCCCTACAGTACCGCTGATAGGAAACTCATGTTCTTTAAATTACACATTCAGCAAACACTGTTCATCAGCAAGCCTTGAGTCTGTTCAGTCTTACTGATGATTGCTGATAGTTTTAGTTGTTTACTTATGATCCCTGAAGACAAGTTTCACGTCAACTATGTTCTACGCTGAAGTCAAAGATCAAGCCAAAGAACCAGCGACAAGTCTAGTAATGAACTGATGCGGATATCAGCGAAGCCAAGACCTATCCACTAAACGTGAAGTTTCAAGTAGAAGACTTCAGCGAACGCTGAACTTTATCACTCGCTGATAAAGAACTATTCAGTGAACGCTGATAATGAAGTCTTCCTCTACAAGTTACTATTGTCTTATCCCCTTGCACGCCTCCGTACGATAATGTCAGAATGGACATCCCTTTTGTCCAGAATCGTACAACCAACTTCGATTCTACATTGTTCATCATGCAGCTACTAGGTTGTCTACCAAGGTCAAACCATGCAACCAATCAGCTGATGCCACGTGTAAAGTTGTACTGTTGTGCATTAAATGCATGTAGTATATAAAGGAAACCCTACTTCAGAAATGAAGCGCTCGACCATCTCCTTATCCTCTCTATTCTGTGTGTTAGAATATTATCCTTAGTATTCTTATCTTCTCTCTATCTTCATTCTAGTGCAAGAAATCTTAGTGATTCTCATAACTTGTTTAGATTAGGTTTATTCCTTAATCTTGTTCCGCAACAAGTTGTAAATTGTTTGATACATATCAATAAACAATTTAGAAAAGTAAAAATCGTGTGTTTGTATTCAACCCCCTCCCTTCTACAAACTTGTATAACCCTTTCGGGACCAACAAGTGGTATCAGAGAAGATTGTTTAATATCATAAACAAGATCTTTCTTATACCATTCTTTTCTCTTTCTTGCTATTTTCTAAAATGGCTAACACCACAAACACAAACTATATCGACAATGGTTCTTTTGCAAAACCCCCTAGATTTTCCAGAGATAACTTTAATCTGTGGAAAAATAGGATGATGCTCTTTTTGGAAGGTGTAGACCTTACTATGACTTATTACATCGTCCATATGTCCCTGTTAGGATTGACCCTGAAGTTCCAGGCACTGCTACTAGAGCTGCCATTCCTGAAAGAATCATTTCTAGGGAACCTCATACTTGGACTGATGAAGACAAGAAGAAGGTGGCTATTGACACTAAAGCCAGATCCATCCTCTCTATGGCTCTTCCTGACGAAGTCTACCATTCCTTCATGAACCTGAAAACCTCCAAAGCCATGTGGGACACAATCTGTGTTCAAAATGAAGGTACTTCTGAAGTCCAAGACTCAAGAAAAATCAACCTGGTAAGATAGTACGAAAGCTTCATTTGTTGTAAGAATGAAATTCTCTCTGAAGTACATAAGTGTTGGTCCCGAAGGGCTATACAAGTTTGTAGAAGGGGGGGGGGTTGAATACAAACATACAGATTTTACTTTTCTAAATTGTTTATTGATAAATCATTAACAATTTACAGCTTGTTGCGGAAACAAGATTAAGGATAAATCCTAAATCTAAACAAGTTGGAACACTAAGTTTCTTGCACTAAGAAAGAGAAGGAAATTACTAATAATAACCTATCTCAAGATAAGAAGGATGAACTTGTCCAAAGTTAGCAAGTTACTTCAAAATGAAGTGAGTTCATCTTCTTATATACTGCATGCATTTAATGCATGGCAGTATACACTTTACACGTGGCAGCAGCTGATTGGTTGCATGTCATTGACCTTTGTTGACAACCTAAGTAGCCGCATGTTTGAACAGTGTAGTATTAGAGTGGTTGTACGAATACAGACAATAAGGAGGTTCTTTTTTGACATATCGTACGGAGTCGTGCAAGGGTGGTTAAGACAAAAATACTTTGTACGGAGGACTTCATGATTCAGCTTTTCGTTGATTCAGCGATCTATCATTCTTTATCAGCGAATGATAGAATTCAGCGATAGCTAAAGTCCTGTACTTGATACTTCACGTTGAGTGGACAAATCTGAGTCTTCGCTGATCCGCATCAGTTCATTAGGAGACTTGTCGCTGGTTCTTGAGCTTGATCTTCGACTTCAGCGTAGAACCTATGTTGACGTGAAACTTGTCTTCATGGATCATAAGTAAACAACTAACTTATCAGCGATCACCATAAGTACAGAACAGACTCAGAGTATTATGGTGAACAGTTTTGCTGAATGTTTAATCTAAAAAGCGAGAGTTCCTATCAGCGGTACTGGAAGATCTTAGTACTTATCAGCGATAGTGAAACTCTGATACACATTGTTTACTTACAATTTTCACTAAGTATATAAGAGAGGGTCATTATCAAATCACCGAGGGTTTGGATCAACAATCTCCCCCTATTTGATTATGACATAGCAACAGAGAAAATTGCTATATAATGAAAACATAAGGATAAAAAGAACTCATAAAATATTTGTCTCTTTTACTGTTTTCTGGGATCTTTTCTGTACTGATGGAGTAAAGTACGTTCGCTGAAATTTTTCTTTAAACTTTGTAAAGATTACAGAGGGAAGTGGAAAAATTACAAGTACAGCGAATAAAATTACAAGTACAAAAGATGTAGACAGATAAGGATAGAAAGAATTACAAGGCGATCCTATCCATCAAAAGGTTCTTCCTTAATGAGTTGTTCATCAAGGGTCATTGATGTGGCAATCATCCAATTAGGGACATCTACTCCTTGATTCTTTTTCTTCAAAGCTTCTTCAAAAATCAAGGGCTTCAGGTGTCTAGCTTTGATGTCGCGTCTGACTTCACACCAGTATAATAGATCTCTGAGTTGTTCGATGGGAGCGATGTGGAGCTCAGAGACACGTTGAAAGTGATGGTTTCCATCGTAGTCTAGAAAGAATATACCATATGGATCACTTACAACTGTGCCAGGAATGAAAGTTTCTCCAGGTGGTAGGGAGGTGTCAAGCGCTGAGAGATCAGCATCAGGGCCAAGAACTTCAGCACGAGAGAAACCAATACCTGTTTCATTCCGTATAGGAGGACCTGAATCAGAGACTTTCTTTTTCTTAGCAGAGACTTTTCTTTGTTGAGGAGGAAGAGGAGGAATATCCACAGCAGAAGAAAGCAGGTCGATCTGTTTGTTTAAGATCTTCTCGACATGGCTTTTGAACTTTGAGCGCGATCCCTGAATGGCTAATTTCGTTTCTAACCATTCAGATAGACCAAACTTTTCTAAGGTAGCAGCATAGAAAGTTTGCTTGGTCTTGTCTTCTCTGTAGACATCCACTTCAACAACAGGAACGTCGGCATACAGTCTTCCTCTGATGTTTACTTTGATGATTTTGGATGGTCTAGATCGAAAGGTCAGCATTTGTTTAGCCCATTCCAAAGTCGTATCAGAGACCTTAGTCTTTTCTCTAACGATCTCTTGAGCATCATCCCATAGCTGACGTTGAACATCAATGGGAACTCTTTTTAGCTTGGGGTCTTTTATTGATCGTTGAGTAAGCTTGATGGTGTATTCTCTGTCTTTTTCTTCAGCTTCCTTTCTTTCAGCGATTAGACGTTCAGCTCTGAGATGCTCCTTGTATTCCTTTTGGGAAATTCTGAACTTTGGAGGAACGATAGGAAGTTGATCATGCTTTAGAATGATTCGCTGATCTTCGAGTCTTTTTATCATTGCATCTCTCTTTTCTTGATCCTCTTCACTTAGCTTTTGAGGAGCCAAGGAAGGTCTGTTTTTGTGTGAGAGCATCTGTTCTTTAAGTTCATCAGTCTCAGAGATTAAATCTAAGACTGGGATTATTTCTTCAGCGTTGGGAGCTGGGATTATTGTTGAAGTCGCAGCTGTATGAACTTCAGCGATATCCTCAAACAGGGGAGAGGACTAGCTGAAACGCAGCAATCTTACAAGTAATAATTTTGGTTAGAACAGAGATAGAGAAAGAATGGGATAAAGTGTATGGAGGTTTATGGAGTGTAGAACTGATAATGTGTATAGAGGAGGGATGTGGAGTAAGGAGTTAGTGTACCTGACAAACCGGCTTTTTAAGCAAGATCATCAAATTTTCATCTTCAGCGACACCTTTTCCTTTGCCCTTGTCAGCTTCAGATGCTGATGGCTTTGTCTTTGTCCGCTCCCCTGAAGGTTCATTTATCAGAATACCTTTGAGAATTTTTCTCTGAGCAGGTTTGACGATAAAGGAGTCATCATCATCATCATCTTCATCATCATCATTCTTTGGAGAAGAGGATGGTTCATCATCAGATAAGTCGATGGCTTCTTCATCTTCAGCTTCAGACTCAGTTTCTTAAGCTTTTTCTTCGAGTTGCTCCCCCTCAGATACAGAGGCAAGCTTCTCGGTTCCCTCAGGGTGTTCATCTCCCTGAGGTCCAGCGGCTGCTTCAGCTTCAATTGTCTTCTCACCCTCTTCAGTGAAGGTGAGGTCTTCAGTCTTCTCTCCCCTGATAGATTCATAGGGAAAGGTCTTCAGCGCTCTTGGAAGGGTCTTCAGCGCTCTTCTCCCCCTCTTTTTCATGATGATGGGGGGAGGAATGTGATGATTCAACAGCTGTGGTTTTCTCCCTGTCTTCTTGGCCAGGGACCCCGACATAAGTCTCAATCGTTGATAATCTGGTTTGAAGAACAGAAATACCAGGATTGATTTTGACGAGTTCAGCACGATCTGCCGGAGTAAAATGCTCAGGTGCAGGAGCAGGGGCAGGTGCAGGGGCGGTTGTGTTGGTCAGGATCTACTTCAACAAGTTCTGCATTGAAGAGATGTCATTCTTCATCGTGTTGACATCAGTCTTCACAGTACTCAGATCAGTTTTTACTGAACTGACATCTGCCTTTATAGCAGACATACCACCTTCGAGTGTGCCAACCGATGTCTTCAGCGTTGTGACTTCGCTGGACATGGTGTCAACTGATTTCTTGATGTCGAGGTAGTCTGTGTAGATGTCAGCTAGAACTTTGGCAAAATCACCGTGTGATTTATCAACCTTCTCCACGTCAACTTTGGAGGCATTCTTTCCGACTTCGGTTGTAAGCTTTACAAGATTTTCTCCAGCGGTTGTTACAGCTGAAGAGTTGCCGGAAAGAGTAGACGTGAGACCTGTCAGCTTTGTCTCTACTGTCTTCAGAGACGCGTTGATGTCTCCCAAATTAGGACCTGTAACATATAAAAACTTGTGAACAAAGGAAAGCTCAGAAGTTTGGGGTTTAGTAACAGTGTATAGGGATTTGTGAGTACCTGCAGGAGGATTAGTGAATTCATCAAAATCACGGGTTCCTGAGTAAAGTTCCATATCGTCAGCGAGAGTACCGAGACGTATGGACATTTCTGCAGGTCCTACTTCCGTCGTTCCTTTAGCTTCTGGTGGAATGACAGGTGCTTCAGTGATAACTGGAGTTGTGTCCAAATGAGTGGAGGGAGAAGCGAAGGATAAGACTGGGGGTTGGTTACTGAGTTCAGCGTTGGGTTCCCTGAGAATCACTTCATCAGTCTTTTGAGAGAATGAGGGAGGTTGGGTAGTTTCCAAGTTTGTAACCTCAGCGTTTAGAGACGCTGAAGTTGGGATAGAGTGGGTGGCTTGTTCAGCTGTGGCAGAGCGTACCACTGAATTTTCCTTCAGCCCAACAAGAGGAGCTGAGGAGTCTTTAGCAGTAGATTGCTGGGGTTGCTCCTTGGTTTTCTTAGTTCTTTTGGAACCAAGTTGGGTGTCAGAATGTTTCCTTTTAAGAGGAATGGAGGTTGCAGCTGGGGTATCAGCGGTGGGTTTGTCCGCTGAAGGAGCTGCAGAAGTAGAAGAAGTAGGAGGATTGAGAAGAGTTAAGAGTGTGGAAAGACGTACCTCATTCGCCACTGGTTTGAAGTTGAGTATCTTAGGGCCAACCTGAGAAAGTTTCAGGTCACCCTCTTGAGGATAGCTGTCCTTCAGGCCTTTTTGGAATATGGCGCTGATGAACCGAGGATATGGAACCCATGGAGGTCTGTCAGCGACGGTGTCCACTCGGAGTACCAGGTCATCATAGATGAGCGATGTCCAGTCTATATGTAGACCTTTCAGCAGTGCATATTCCATTGCTTGCCGAGGCTTAGCGGCTTAGTCAGAGGAGCCGCTTTTGGCAGTCATGCAGCTGATCACATGAGCGAAGATGAAATTCATCTCGCTGGGCATTTTCGATTTCTTGATAATGGTCAGCTTCTTCTCGGGCTTCATATCCCTTCCTGTTTCCCATACATAGCCCATTGCATCGAAGAATGCAATGATGGCTTCCCTGTCTGAGTTTTTCATGGGGTCAGGGAGGGGAACGAAGGGTTTTTCTTTTGTTGCGATGGGAAGGCTGAGGGCTTTGCGAATGATGGCAGGGGTGATCTTCATGGTGGCATATTCGATATCGCAGAGGATGCAATCAATTATTTTGGAGGGATCTTTGGTTGATGGTAGCTGAGAGTGTCTGGCAGAGTACCAGAATTGTGATAGCAAAAGCTGATGTGCAGGAGGTGTTATGGTCAGGGCTGTGGAGATGCAACAATTCTTTAGGAAATTTACAGCATCAACTAGATGTGTGACTTGCTTTCGAGGAGGAAACTCGAGAAGCGCATAGAGGTTATTTACCTTAGTCCAATCCAGTTTGTCAAGTGAGAACTTGACCTGAGGAGCCTTGAGGATGTCCACTTCCTCAGCAGTATCATCAGCATCAGTGTTCTCAGCGATGGTGTTCTTGGGAATGTCAGAAGATGCCATTTTCTGTATTATCAGTTCAACCAAAGATTAACAAATAAGAATAATCTTAATGTGGAAAGATTTTCCAATAAGATGGTTCGAATTTTGTCCATTTCATTTAGACAAAATGTCTTAATGAAGATTAGGGTTTTTCTTGTTTTTGAAAAAAATGAAATTAACACCCAATAAAAAATCTTATTTTCCAGTTTCCTTTGAAGATTGGGATTCTGGAAAAACGAATGTGTGAAGAACAAGTTTAAGATTTTTGCATTTAAACTTGAAGAACAACCATGAAATGGTTGTGTTCATAAAACCATGAAAGAAAATGATTTCATTTTTTAAGAAGTTCTTTTGTTTGATCTTGTTAAAGCAATGTGAAGATCAGAAACAAGTTATTTGCATTTGGTAAATAATAAGAACATATTAACCTTTGATGTTTGAAGAAGATGAACAGTTGTTCTTGAGAAATTCGAGAGCAAAATGCAACAGTGAATTCTTTCTTTGCTTGGAGGAGAAGTTCGCGTAAAAGAAAAAATATAAACCAAGAAATTGTTTATATAGAGAGATTAGAAAGTGAAAATCTTGAGCGGGAAAAGATTTTCATCATGACACGGACACGTGTTTGCATTTGATTGGCGAGTAAACGAAATGTGCAAACGTGTGTCAGAAAGAAGAACGTGTCGAGGCTTATCCGTTGCAATGACGTCACAACTGTCCTTTAATATTCTTGGTCGTCTCTGAGGTTTTGAAAACTCAGGGACACTTTTGAAAACATGAAGCACTGAATTGAAATATCAGTGATGGTTTTAGAAATTTCAAAGTATCGCTGATAAGGAAGAGATATTCAGCTATGCAATTTGTTTTGAAATCTTGCATTTACATGCGATTTGTCAGAGAGAGAAAAACATACCTTGATATCAGCGAATCAAGTTTATTCAGAGAGAGGATGATAGAATGGGTTATACAAGTTGATTTTATCCTATCACTGATCAACTGTGAACCGCTGAAGATTTTACTCTTCAAAGTTCAGCATTCCAAGCTCGCTGATGAGAAAGTTGAATCTTGTCTCATCAAGAGGTTTGGTGAACAGATCAGCTAACTGATAATCAGTTGGGATAAAGTGAAGTTCTATATCACCATTCATCACATGATCTCTGATAAAGTGATACCTGATTTCGATGTGTTTTGTCTTTGAGTGTAGCACTGGATTATTGGCTATAGCGATGGCACTTGTGCTGTCGCAATAGATTGGAATATTTGAGAGCTAAAGGTCATAGTCCAGTAGTTGATTTCTCATCCACAAGACCTGAGAACAACAGCTTCCAGCTGCTACATACTCAGCTTCAGCTGTGGAAGTGGACACTGAGTTTTGCTTTTTACTTGTCCAACTTACCAGCTTTCCACCCAGGAGCTGACATCCTCCTGTGGTGCTTTTCCTATCCATTCTGCAACCTGCAAAATCACTATCTGAATAGGCGATTAAATCGAATCCTGAGTCTTTGGGATACCAAAGACCTAGATTCGCTGTAAACTTAAGATATCGAAAAATTCGCTTTACAGCTTTCATATGAGATATCTTAGGTTCAGCTTGATATCATGCACACAAGCATGTTGCAAACATATTATCGGGTCGGCTAGCTGTAAGATACAACAGTGAGCCGATCATCCCACGGTACAACGTGACATTAACAGGAACACCCTTAGTGTCCTTATCAAGTGTCAGCGGTGGTGCCATAGGGGTTTTCATAGCTGAACTTTCAGTTAAGTCGAATTTCCTCAGCATATCTTTAACATACTTTCCCTGATTGATGAAAGTTCCTTTTTCATTTTGTTTTATCTGAAGACCAAGGAAATATGTTAGTTCATCCATCATGCTCATCTTATACTCATCTTTCATTCTATCAGCGAAACGAGTACAAAGATCAGGGTTAGTAGAGCCAAATATAATATCATCAACATATATTTGAACAAGAATGATATGACCTTTTACTTTCCTTAAAAATAGAGTTTTGTCGATTTTGCCTCCCTCAAATTTTTCAATATGGAGATAAGTAGAAAGAGTGTCATACCATGCACGTGGAGCTTGCTTTAAGCCATAAAGTGCCTTATCCAGTTTATAAACATAACCTGGACGCTTAGGATCTGAGAATCCTGGAGGTTGTTCCACATAGACTTCTTCATTCAGCTTTCCATTTAGAAACACTGACTTAACATCCATCTGATATACTTTGAAGTCTTTGTGTACAGCGTATGTTAAGAATAGACGAATAGATTCTAATCTTGCTACTGGAGCAAATGTTTCGTCATAATCTATGCCTTCCTCTTGTCTGTATCCCTGAGCAACAAGACGAGCCTTGTTGCGGGTTACAGTTCCATGTTCGTCCAACTTGTTTCGATAGACCCATTTAGTGCCTATCACTGTTTTGTCAGTTGGTCTTCGAACAAGTTTCCAAACTTTGTTTCTTTCGAATTCAGTCAGCTCTTCTTGCATGGCGCTGACCCAGTTTGGATCTTTGAGGGCATCATCTACTTTCTTTGGTTCAGTTAGTGAAATAAAATTAACAAATAAACAAATATTACCTGCACTTCGACGAGTCTGAATACCAGCGTTTGGATCACCAAGAATTTGATCAATTGGGTGATTTATAGTCCTTCGCTGAGCCGGAGCGTGAGACGCTGACTCAACCTGAACTGGAGGAGCTGAAGATGAGGCTTCAGCGACGTCTGGAGTATCAGCCAAGAGAGGAATGGATGCAGTTGTCATTATATTCACTGGTTGCTGAGAAGTAGATGGAATGTCTGAGACATTGGGTTCAGAAGCAGGTATATTGTTTATAGGAACAACTGAGACCTATGAAGTTTCAGCTTCACTATTCTGCATATTTGGAATGATAGTAGGACCATCATCTTCAACAGTATGAGCACGAGGAGTGGGAATATCTTCTGAATCACCAAGATGAGAAAATATCCATTAATTCAGTTCTTCAGTGTCAGCGTTTGGTTTAGAGTTCGCTGAACGGGATTCGTCAAACGTGACGTGAATTGTTTCTTCAACAGTTTGTCTTCTTCGATTGAAGACTCTGAAGGCTTTGGAAACTGAGGAGTATCCAAGAAAGATTCCATCGTCAGCCTTAGGATCAAACTTTCCAAGGGCATCTCTGTTGTTCAGTATGAAACACTGACATCCAAAGATGTGAAGAAAGCTGATTGAAGGCTTTCTCCCATGAAAAAGTTCATAGGCTGTTTTATTGAATCTTTTAACTATCAGCGACCTGTTTTGCGTAAAACAAGCGGTGTTGACAGCTTCTGCCCAAAACTGAGTAGGCAGGTGAGAATCGCTGAGCATTGAACGTGCAGCTTCAATAATTGTTCTATTTCTTCTTTCAGCGACTCCATTTTGTTGCGGTGTTCTCACTGATGAAAAGTTGTGAGAAATACCCTTACTCTTAAAGAAGGAATCAAGAGAACTGTTTTTGAATTCAGTTCCATGATCACTCCTTATTGAGCGAACGGTCAAATTGTTCAGGGTTTCCATCTTCCGAACAAAGGTGATGAGTTCTTCAGGGGTGTCACTCTTGGAACGGAGAAACATAACCCATGTATAACGAGAGAATTCATCAACTATGACCAGTGTATATTTCTTTCCAGCGATGGATTGTTTGTTAACAGGACCAAACAAATCCATATGGAGTAGTTGTAGAGGTGATGACACTGAGGAAACTTGCTTTGATTTAAAGCTTGCTTTGGTCTGCTTCCCTTTTTCACACGCTGAACATAAAGACTCTTTGGCGTATGAGTGTTGAGGTAGACCAGTGACTAACTCTTTTGAAGAGAGAGTGTTTAGTGTCTTGAAATTCATATGAGAGAGCCTCTTAAGTCATAGCCAGTTGACATCAGATGAGGCTTTTGAGAAGAAACAGGAGTTCTCAGTGGTTGTTGAGTCCATGTTTATTACATAAGCATTTTCCAAACGATAATCGCTGATAGCTATCTTCTCCTCTTTGTCAGTGACAAAGCAGGATTCCTTAGTAAAGATTACGTTGTTATCCTTGTCGCAAAGCTGACTGATGCTTAAAAGACTATGCTTCAGCCCTTCAACATATGCGACTCTTCTGAAGGTGGTTGTACCATTAGATAGTACACCAAACCCTCGGGTATGTCCTTTTCCATTTCCACCGAAAGTCACAGAGGGACCCTTCTCTTCCTTGTATTCAGTGAGCAGGATTTTCTTTCCAGTCATGTGTCTAGAGCATCCATTATCGAGATACCAGATACCCTTTTTAACCTGCATCACAAAGGAAGATCAGTTTTCTTGGGAACCCACTTAACCATGTGTACACGTTTGTCAGTGGAAGTAGTTGGAATGGAAGGTTCAGCAATCTTCGCAGCATTTGATGATTCAGCTTTGTCAGTCTTCACTTTGGTTAATTTCTTAACCTCAGTAGTCTTCTTTGCCTTGGGGGCAATCTTCACCTTAGCTATCCTTTCAGCTTTGGTGGCTGATGGACAGTTACTAGCAATATGATCAGTAAGTCCACAGTGATAACATTTCCTAGAACTAAAAGTAGTTCTAGGACTATTTGAATGCTGAGCTTTTGATTTTGAATTAGAAGGACCAGCATCAAATAAGATTTTTGCTTTAGAAATGGGAGGAACATTAAGTTCTTTAGTTTTCTTGCCAAGGATATCCACTCTGAGTCTAGGAGTAGATCGCTGAATAGATCCACGCTGAGTAGATCCAGAGATCTGATTCCTTGATCCAGAGGAATAAATCACTAAAGCTTTAGAAGCATTCAGCTTTGGTACTAAAGTACCCTTCTGAGGATTTTGGTTCAACGCAATTCCTTACCTTTATCTTTAAAGACAGAGGTAGGTTTTGAATAAACCATTTTCTCTTTACCTTTTGAAGAGGCAGAGATTTCCTCAGGGATAGGCGGTCTAGAGGACGAACACTGAGAAGATGAAGTGTCAGCGACTGAGGATACGAAAGTTCCAAATAAGAGCATGGAACGATCAGTGGTTGGTTCTTTAGTTTCATATTTGTAACCAAGACCACGTTTATCACTCAGGGGTATCTGAGACTTAATTATCTCAGTGATCTTTGTTGAAGAGTTACACCATCCTTCAATAGTAGCTTTTTCAGCTTTCAAAGCAGCGATAGCTTCTGCTCGTTCGATTTTCACTAGCTGATTTAAATGCACTTGATCTTTAAAATCTTCTTCAATTTTAGAAAGCTTTTCTATTTGAAGGTGACAGTTTTTGAGCTGTTCAGCGAGATCAAGGTTGTGGTTTTCAACTATAGTTTTGCCATTCATGGCTTCATATAAACTTCTAGTCAAGAGATCGATTTTGCGGAGACTATCAGCTTTATCAATATTTGCAATATTTGTAAAGAAGGAAGGTGATACCTGAATAGCAGAGGTTGAAGTAGAGGGAATGTTTGAACTTTCTTCCTCATCTTCAATCTTTGCCATAAGACAGAGATTGGCTTCATCATCCTCAGAGTCAGATGATGATTCTTCTTCTTCAGAGGCAGCCCAATCGTAAACCATCAGGCCTTTGCCTTTCTTCTTGAAGCTTTTCAGCTTTGCATATTTTTCTTTCAGCTTAGAATATTTGTCATCTTTATTCCTGGGAATAAAGGCTTTCTTAGGAAACGCTGATTTTCTCGATACTTTCTTAGACATGCACTCGTTAGCGAAATGTCCAATCTTTTCGCAGTTAAAACAAGTAGCAGTAGCCTTATCAACAGTAGCTGATGATCTTGGCTTATCAGTTATAGAAAGAGGTTTGTTCTTTCTGAACATTTTCTTTTTGGCGAATCTCCTGAACTTTTTAGTTAGGAGAGCCAAAGATTCATCATCATCTGAAGAGTCAGAATCTGATGACCTTTCAGAGTTACTCACTAACTCAGTGATAGTGACCGAGGGTCGCTGAGTAGAGGGTTCCTCTGAGATTAAAGCAACAAGGGTGCTTTTGGAATCTTTCACAAGATTCTTCTTAAGATGGCTTGATTGCTCATGATTCAGCATTGTGCCATATAAGGTAGCAAGGGTCATTGATCTTAGATCCTTTGACAGCTTGAGACACATAGAATAACTGTCCAAGCTTTCAGGTAAACATTCTAGAAACTTTGTCAGCACTTCAAAGTGAGAATATTCCTTACCAACAGTTTTCAGATCTATTATTAAGCAATTAAAACGTTGGTGAACTTCAGAGAGAGTCTCATTCTTACCACAAATGAAACTTTCATACTGTCTTACCAGGTTGATCTTTCGAGAGTCCTGGACTTCAGTAGTACCTTCATACTGAACACATATTGTGTCCCACATGGCTTTTGAGGATTTCAGGTTCATGACGGAATGGTAGACTTCGTCAGGAAGAGCCATGGATAGTATGGATCTGGCTTTTGTGTCGATATCCACTTTCTTCTTATCTTCGTCAGTCCACGTATGAACTTCTTTGGGTACCAGCCTTTCTGGAATAGCAGGTCTATTCTCAGCGGCGGGTACTGCGGCATGAATTCTAACAGGAATAAATGGGCCGTTTTCAAGATAATAAGGCATAGTAGGGTCTACACCTTCTAGGAAGATAGTCATCCTATTTTTCCATAGATTAAAATTATCTCTGGAGAATCTAGGGGGTTTTGCAAGAGAACCATTGTCGATATAATTTGTGTTTGTGTTGGTAGACATTTTCAGAAATAGCAAGGAAGAGAAATCTTAGTATAGATTGGATCTTGTTTATGAGATTAAACAAATCCGCTCTGATACCACTTGTTGGTCCTGAAGGGCTATACAAGTTTGTAGAAGGGGGGGGTTGAATACAAACACACAGATTTTACTTTTCTAAATTGTTTATTGATAAATCATTAACAATTTACAGCTTGTTGCGGAAACAAGATTAAGGATAAATCCTAAATCTAAACAAGTTGGAACACTAAGTTTCTTGCACTAAGAAAGAGAAGGAAATTACTAATAATAACCTATCTCAAGATAAGAAGGATGAACTTGTCCAGAGTTAGCAAGTTACTTCAAAATGAAGTGAGTTCATCTTCTTATATATTGCATGCATTTAATGCATGGCAGTATACACTTTACACGTTGCAGCAGCTGATTGGTTGCATGTCATTGACCTTTGTTGACAACCTAAGTAGCCGTATGTTTGAACACTGTAGTATCAGAGTGGTTGTACGAATACAGACAATAAGGAGGTTCTTTTCTGACATATCGTACGGAGTCGTGCAAGGGTGGTTAAGATAAAAATACTTTGTACGGAGGACTTCATGATTCAGCTTTTCGTTGATTCAGCGATCTATCATTCTTTATCAGCGAATGATAGAATTTAGCGATAGCTAAAGTCTTGTACTTGATACTTCACGTTGAGTGGACAAATCTGAGTCTTCACTGATCCGCATCAGTTCATTAGGAGACTTGTCGCTGGTTCTTGAGCTTGATCTTCGACTTCAGCGTAGAACCTATGTTGACGTGAAACTTGTCTTCAGGGATCATAAGTAAACAACTAACTTATCAGCGATCACCATAAGTACTGAACAGACTCAGAGTATTATGGTGAACAGTTTCGCTGAATGTTTAATCTAAAGAGCAAGAGTTCCTATCAGCGGTACTGGAAGATCTTAGTACTTATCAGCGATAGTGAAACTCTGATACATATTGTTTACTTACAATTTTCACTATGTATATAAGAGAGGGTCATTATCAAATCACCGAGGGTTTGGATCAACAATAAGAGGTTTAACTGTTTAATGATTGACCTAAAAATCGTTGGTAAGGAATATTCTAACTTTGAGATCCTGAAAAAGTTTCTAGAATGTCTACCTGAAAGCTGGGACAGTTATTCAATGTGTTTCAACCTATCAAAGGATCTAAAATCTATGACCCTTTCTACCTTATATGGCACTATGCTCAATCATGAGCCGTCGTATTATCTTAAGAAGAATCTTGTAAAAGATTCCAAAAGCACACCTGTTGCTTTACTCTCAGAGTCACCTTCCACTCAGCGATCAACTGTCACTATCACTGAGTTGGAATCTAACTCTGATGACTTATCTGAAGCTGATCCTTCAGAAATGGATGAGTCCCTGACCCTCCTGACTAATTCTTTCAGGAGATTCACCAGAAAGAGTAACTTCAGAAGAAGTAAACATCTTTCACTCACTGATAAGCCAAAAACGTCAACCCCTGTTGATAAGGCTACTGCTACTTGCTATAACTGTGAAAAGATCGGTCACTTTGCTAGTAAATGTAGATCTAAGAAAGTCTTTAAACCCTGAACTTCCTTCTCCAAGAAATCCTCTAACCCCAGGGCTAGAGATGACAAATACAAGAAGCTGAAAGAAAAATATTCAAAGCTGAAAAGCTTTAAGAAGAAAGGCAAAGGCTTGGTCGCTGACTTCGACTGGGCTGCCTCTAACACTGAAGAATCATCTGACTCTGAAGATGATGATGAGGCCAATCTCTGCCTCATGGAAAAAATAGAAGACGAGGAAGAAAATTCTGAAATTCCCTCTACTTCTGCCTCTACCTCTAAGGTATCAACCTCTTTCTTTACTAATATCTCAGATATTAATGAAGCTGATAGTCTTTGGAAAATCGATCTTCTGACTGTAAATTTATATGATGCCATGAATGGCAAGACCATAGTTGAAAATCAAAACATTGATCTAGTAGAACAGCTTAAAAAGTGTCACCTTCAAATAGAAAAGCTTTCTAAAATTGAAGAAGATTTAAAAGATCAGGTCTATATAAATCAGATAGTCAAAATCGAACGAGAAGAAGCTATCACTGCATTAAAAGCTGAAAAGGCTATTGTTGAAGGATGGTGTAAATCCTCAACAACGATCACTAAGATTATAAGGTCTCAGATTCCCCTGAGTGATAAGAGTGGACTTGGTTATAAATCTGATACTCTAGAACCAACCACTGATCGTTCCATGATTAAGTTTGGAATGTTCGTGTCCTCTATCCCTGACACTTCCTCATCTCAGTGTTCCTCTTCTAAAACTCTCACTCCTGAGGAAACCTCTACCTCAAGTTCTAAACTGAAAGGTAAAGGTAAAGAAAAAGTTTTAAATCAAAAACCTCAGAAGGGTACTTTTGTATCTAAGCTGAATGTTTCCAAAATATCAGTGATACATCCCTCTACTTCTAAGAACAAGATCCCTGGATTTATTCAGCGATCTACTCCTAGAATCAGAGTAGATGTAACTGTTAAGAAATCTGAATAACTGATTGTTCCTCCAATTTCCAATGCCAAAGGTATACTTGGTGCTGGCCCTGCTAATTTAAAATTATTGGCTAAGCATGCAAATGGTCCTAAAGATACTTTTAGTTATAGAAAATGTTATCACTATGGACATACCAATCATATTGCTAGTAAGTACCCCACAGCCACCAAAGCTGAAAAGTTAGCTAAGGTGAAGATCAATGCCCCAAGGCAAAGAAGACCAATCTTGGTGGAAATAAGGTTAAGGTGAAACTAACCACTGAGGTTAAGAAATTAACAAAAGTGAAGACTAGTCCTGAAGATGAATCTTCAAATGCTGCGAAGATTGTTGAACCTTCCACTTCCTCTACCACCACTGACAAGTGTGGGCCCATGATGAAATGGGTGCCTAAGTCAAACTAATCTTCCTTTGTTTGCAGGTTAATAAGGGTATTTGGTATCTCGATAGTGGATGCTATAGACACATGACTGGAAAGAAAAACCTGCTCACTGAATACAAGGAAGAGAAAGGTCCCTCAGTGACCTTCGGTGGAAAGGGAAAATGCTATACCCAAGGGTTTGGTGTACTCTCTAATGGTACAACAACCTTCAGAAGAGTCGTATATGTTGAAGGACTGAAGCACAATCTTCTGATCATCAATCAGCTATGTGACAAGGATAACAAAGTGATTTTCACTAAGGAATCCTGCTTTGTCAATGGAAAAAAGGAGAAGATAGCTCTCAGCGGATACCACATGGAAAATGTTTATGTTATAATCATGGACTCTACAACCGCTGAAAACTCCTGTTTCTTCTCAAAAGCCTCATCTGATGTCAACTGGCTTTGGCATAAGAGGCTCTCTCATCTCAACTTCAAGACACTGGATACTCTTTCCTCTCAAGAGTTGGTTACTGGTCTACCTCAACACTCATACGCTAAGGAGTCTCTATGTTCAGCATGTGAGAAAGGGAAACAAACCAAGGCAAGCTTTAAATCTAAACAAGTTTCCTCAATGTCATCTCCTCTACAACTTTTCCATATGGATTTGTTTGGCCCTGTAAACAAATAATCCATCGCTGGAAAGAAATATAAATTAGTCATAGTTGATAAATTCTATCGCTATACCTGGGTTATGTTTCTCCGTTCTAAGAGTGACACCCCTGAAGAACTCATTACTTTTGTCAGGAAAATGGAAGTCTTGAACAACATGATCGTTCGCTCAATAAGGAGTGATCATGGGACTAAATTAAAAAACAGTTCCCTTGATTCCTTCTTTGAAAACAAGGGTATTTTTCACAACCTTTCCTCAGTGAGAACACCGCAACAAAATGGAGTCGCTGAAAGAAGAAATCAAACTATCATCGAAGCTACACGATCAATGCTCAGCGATTCTCATCTACCTACTCAGTTTTGGGCATAAGCTGTCAACACTGCTTGTTTTACTCAAAATAGGTCGCTGATTGTCAAAAGATTCAAGAAGACAACCTATGAACTTTTTCATGGGAGAAAGCCTTCAATTAGCTTTCTTCACATCTTTGGATGTCAGTGTTTCATACTAAACAACAGAGATGCCCTTGGATAGTTTGATCCTAAGGCCGATGATGGATTTTTCTTGGATATTATTCTATCTCCAAAGCCTTCAGAGTCTTCAATCGAAGAAGACAAACTGTAGAAGAAACCATCCACGTCAATTTTGACGAATCCCGTTCAGCAAACTCTAGACCTTCTGCTGATACTGAAGAACTGAATAAATGGATGTTTTCTCATCTTGGTGATTCAGAAGATGTTCCTATCCCTCCATCTCATACTCATACCGCTGAAGATGATGATCCTACTATCATCCCAAGCATGTAGACAAGTGAAGCTGAATCCTCATGGGTCTAAGCTGTTCCTCTTAACACTATGCCTGCTTCTGAACCTTCTATCTCAGATATACCATCTACTTCTCAGCAATCAGTGAATGAAATGACGTCTGAACCTCTTCCTCTCTTGGCTGATATACCAGAAGTTGCTAAAGCCTCATCTTCAGCTCCTCCAGAAGTTCAGATTGAGTCAGCGATTTATGCTCTGGCTCAGCGATGGACTATTAATCACCCTATTGATCAAATTCTTGGTGATCCAAAACGCTGGTGTTCAGACTCGACGAAGTGCAGGTAACATTTGTTTATTTGTTAACTTTATTTCTCTGATTGAACCAAAGAAAACAGATGATGCCATCAGAGATCCAAACTGGGTCAGCGCTATGCAAGAAGAGCTGACAGAATTCGAAAGAAACAAAGTTTGGAAGCTCGTTCCCAGACCATCTGACAAGTCAGTGATAGGCACTAAATGGGTCTATCGAAACAAGTTGGATGAACATGGAGCTGTAACCCGCAACAAGGCTCGTCTCGTTGCTCAGGGATACAGACAAGAGGAAGGTATAGATTACGATGAAACATTTGCCCCCGTGGCAAGACTAGAAGCCATTCGTCTATTCTTAGCTTACGCTGTACACAAAGACTTCAAGGTTTATCAAATGGATGTCAAATCAACATTCCTCAATGGAAGGCTGAATGAAGAAGTCTATGTGGAACAACCTCCAGAATTCTCAGATCCTAAGCATCCAGGTTATGTTTATAAACTGGATAAGGCACTTTATGGCTTAAAGCAAGCTCCTCGTGCATGGTATGACACCCTCTCTACTTATCTCCATATTGAAAAATTTGAGCGTGGTCAAATCGATAAAACTCTATTTTTTCAGGAAAGTAAAAGGTCATATTATTCTTGTTCAAATATATGTCGATGATATTATATTTGGTTCTACTAACCTTGGCTTATGTACTCGTTTCGCTGATAGAATGAAAGCTGAATATAAAATGAGTATGATGGGTGAGCTAACATATTTCATTGGCCTTCAAATAAAACAGAATGAAAAAGGAACTTTCATTCACCAGGGAAAGTATGTTAAAGATATGTTGAAAAAGTTTGATTTAACTCAGAGCTCAGCTATGAAAACCCCTATGGCACCACCGCTAACACTAAACAAGGATCCTTCAGTAAAACCTGTTAATGTCATAGCGTACTATGGGATGATCGGCTCTCTTTGGTATCTTACAGCTAGCCTTCCTGATATTATGTATCCAACTTGTTTGTGTGCACGATATCAAGCTGAACCTAAGGAATCTCATTTGATCGCTGTAAAGCGTATCTTTCGATATCTTAAGGGTACTCCTAACCTAGGTCTCTGGTATCCCAAAGACTCTGGATTTGATCTAATCGCCTATTCAGATAGTGATTTTGCAGGTTGCAAATTGGATAGGAAAAGCACCACAGGAGGCTGTCAGCTCCTGGGTGGAAAGCTGGTGAGTTGGACAAGCAAAAAGCAAATCTCAGTGTCCACCTCAACCGCTGAAGCTGAGTATGTAGCCGCTGGAAGCTGTTGTTCTCAGGTCTTGTGGATGAGAAATCAACTACTGAACTATGACCTTCAGCTCTCCAAAATTCCAATCTATTGTGACCGCATTAGTGCCATCGCTATAGCCAATAATCCAGTGCTACACTCAAAGACCAAACACATCGAAATCAGGTATCATTTTATCAGAGATCATGTGATGAATGGTGATATAGAACTTCATTTTATCCCAACTGACTTTCAGTTAGCTGATCTGTTCACCAAACCTCTTGATGAGACGAGATTCAACTTTCTCATCAGCGAGCTTGGAATGCTGAACTTAGAAGAGTAAAATCTTCAGCGGTTCACATTTGATCAGTGATAAAAATGAATTTGTATAACCCTATTAATCACCTACTCTCTGAACAAAATTGATTCGCTGATATCAAGGTATGTTCTCTCCTACTCACTAACGTTCGCCTAAGAATGCAAGATTTCAAAACACATTGCATCGCTGAATATCTCTTCCTTTCAGTGATACTTTGAAATTCTAAAATCTAACACTGATATTTCTAATCAGTGCTTCATGTTATCAAAATGTCCCTGAGTTTTTCTAAAAAAACCCACAGAGACATCCTAAAATGTGAAAGGACGTTTGTGACGTCATCACAACGGATAGACCATGGCACGACTTTTCTTTGACACGTTCGCCCGTTTCGTTTTCTTGTCCAATCAAATTCAAGGGACGTGTCCGTGTCATCATGAAAAACTTTCCCGCTCATTGTTTCTCTCTCTCTACTCTCACTATATAAACCCTTTGAGTTTATATTTTTACCTTTTACGCGAACATCATCTCTCACGAGCAAGAATCAACTGTTGCATTTGAAATATTTTCTCTAAGAACCTGTTCATCTTCATCTTCTTCAAACACTACAGGTTAATATTTCTTTTATTTTGCAACTAATAAACTTGTTTTTGATCTTATTATTGTTTCTAAAAGATCAAACAAAAGACTTTTTCCAAATGAAATCATTTTCTTCATGGTTTTATGAATACAATTTGTTTCTCAGATTGTTCTTCGAGTTTAAAATAAAAATCTTAAACTTGCTTTCTCATATGTTTTTCCAAAATCCCTTCTTTAAAAGGAAACTGAAAAACAAGAACATTCACTATGTTTTGGATTTTTGTTCAAAAATAGAAAAACCCTAATCTCCATTTCTTTTTCTAAATGGAAAGTGTAAAACCCTTATTTTGGAAATTTGATCCATTTTAAGAACTTCTCTTCATATTCTTCATGTTTATACTTTGTAAACATAAATGGCAACCACTGAAGCATCTGCTCAGTCTCCTACTACATCATCTGAAAAGACTAAACTCGTCAAAGCCCCACATGTCAACTTCGAAATAGACCAAGTGACTGTTCAGGGAAACAATCCTTATTCTCTCTTCAACTTTCCTCCGAAGAAGCATATCACTCACCTGAAAGACGCTGTAAAATTCCTCCATACCTGTCCTCTATCGATAGTTCTGACCATCAGACCCCCTGCTCACAAGAATCTTCTCGCTCATTTCTGGTATACTACCAGAAGAGCTAAGATCACCTCCACCAAAGACCCCAAAAAGAAAATCGATGTCATCCTCTTCGACACCAAACATGGTAGTTCCAAGATTACCCCCGGTTCTATCAGGTATGCCCTCAAACTTCCTGGTAGTACAAAGGAAAAACGTTTTGTTCCTCTACCTGACCCCAAGAACCCAGCTGATAGAGAAGCCCTCATTGCATTCTTTGTGCAATGAAGTATGTATGGGAGACAGGGAGAGACACACTCCCTGAGAAGAAGCTGACCTCCATCAAAAAATCCAAAATGCCGAGCAAGATGAACTTCATCTTCGCTCATCTGATAAGCTACATGACAGCTAAGGTTGGTTCAACTGACCAAGCCTCCAAACCCCAACAGGCTATGGGGTATTCACTGCTGAAAGGCCTTCACATCGATTGGGCAAAAATCATTTTCGACGATATGATGTTAAGAGTCGACGAACTGAAAAGACCAACGACTGTTCCATATCCCCGTTTTCTCAGCACTCTCTTCCAACAAGGACTCAAGGACGAATACCCGAAGGTAGGCGACCTGAAGTTATCACAGGTTGGCCCTAAGGTTCTCGACTTCAAGCCCCTGCCAAACGAGGTACGTCTCTCTAAACTCTTACCTCTTCTCAGACCTAACTCTTCTTCTACTTCTGCGTCTACCACTACGACAGCGGTATTCCCAACCGCTGATACCCAGGCTGCAACCTCCACCCCTTCTCAAAAAAGGAAACCTTCTGACACCCCACTTGGCACTCCTAAGCCCAAGAAGTCTTCCAAGGAGCAACCCTCTAAGCCTACCCAGGCTGAAGACTCCATGTCTATCTCTACAAAGAAGACGCTAGAAAGTTCCGTGGTACGCTCTGCCACAGCTGCTGAATCCACCCCTTCTATACCCGCTTCAGCATCTCTAAACGTTGAGGTTGTCTTGGAACAGAACCTCCCTCCCTCAGTACCTCCAAGTACTGCGGAAGTAATTCTTAGAGGATCCAACGCTGAACCTACTACCCAATCCCTCTTCTCAACCATCATTCCTCCTACTACTTCTTTGGTCACTCCACCATTCTCAACAACGACCGTCATTCACCTGAGTGACACATCTGCTGAATATCTACAACGGATGATGGATTTGAGTAAAGGACTGCGGGCACCTCTAAGCGTGCATCTCTGGAAGACGACTACGAACAATTCTCAGGTTATCGAAACTTCGATGACTTCGTCAACCAACCCGCAGGTATACATAACACCCTAAACACTCCTCTCTCAAAATCCCCAACTTCTGAGCTTTCCTTTGTTCATAAGTTTTTATCTTCTACAGGTCCTAATTTGGGCGACATCAACAACATGCTCAAGGATTTGTCTACAAAGGTGGAATCCCTCACCACAACGCTCTCATCAAACTCTTCAGTGGTTACAAAAGTTGGAGAGGCTCTGAAGACACTCACCACCGAGGTGAAGGACAAAGCTTCCAGCGCTGATTTGAACAAGCTGGAAGGTACTCTCTCTCAAGTTGCTCAGACTCTCGCTGACAACTCCACCTCCGTCAACGCCATGAACTCTACCAACAACACCCACTACACCAACTTCACCACCCTGTCCAATGAAGTCACATCATTGAAGACAGTGGTTGGAGATCTTCAGGGAGAGGTGTCTACTTTAAAGACGGATGTGAGCACTGCAACAAATCTCCTGCAGCAAATCCTCGATCGCCTGAACGCTCCAACTTGTCCTCCATCGCACTTTATTCAGTCCGATCGGGAAAATCTAGAAAATATCAACTCTGCTATTTATGGCCTGGAAGACAGATTAGCAAAGGTTGAAACTTGCGTTGGGATCACTGGCCTAGAAGACAGTGACCCAAAGCATGCTGATGCTACTGCTACTGCTGTATCCTCCCCCATCCATCATGTGGAAGAGGGGGAGAAGAATCAAGAAGATCTTCCCCATAATGTTGAGGGAGAGAAAAGTGGTGAAAAAGAATCTTCTGCTGAAAAAACTCAAGGAGTTGAAAACCCTGAGGGAACCGAGAAACCTCCCTCTGATTTTGAGGGGGAGCAACTCGATGAAGAACTGGAAGATGCTGAAGTTCTTGTTCCTTCTGATGAAGAAGCTGAAGAAGAAGAATAAGACGAAGAAGATCTCGATCTTCATGACGACGAACCATCAGCATCACCAAAAGATGATGATAATGATGACGATGATGATGATGGTGTTGACTTCTCCTTCCAGCCTATCAAAAGGACCCCTGCTCTCAAAGGGATAATTATTACAGAATCATCAGGGGAGGGGAACACCAAAAAGTCTGCAGCGACTGAAGCATACAAAGGTAAAAATAAAGGCCTCGCTGCAGAAGGCAATCTGACCATCTTGCTTCGAAAGCCAGTTTGTCAGGTACAATATATTTTCTTCCCTTACATTGCATCCCTCCTCTATCCCTTCTCAACCTCAATTCTCCTCTCCATAAAACCTCTATACACTTAAACCTCATTCTTTCTCTATCTTTTCTCCCAAATGATCTTACTTAAACGATCGTTATGTTTCAGCTAGTCCTCTCCCCTGCTTGAGGATCCAGCTGAAGTTCGTCCAGCTACATCAACAATAAATCCAGCCCCAAGCGCTGAAGAAATAATTCCGGTCCTGAATCTCGATGGGCCTGATGACATTTTTGAAGAAGAAGAAGAAGAGCTGCTCACACACGATAGAAGACCTTCCTTGGTTCCTCAAACACCAAGTGAAGAAGAAATGAAAAGAAGAACATCTATGATTCAACATCTAGAGGATTAGCGATTCGTTCCTGTTCATCTCAACATTTTATCAAAAGATGAAGTCGTTGAATCCCTCAAAGCTGAAAAACTCTTCGTTGAACGAAAGAAGGCTGAAGAAAAAGACAAAGAATATGCCTTAGATCTTGCTCAACGTTACGTTGAAGATACAGCCTTGAAGAAATTTCCTATGGCTGTCGAAAAGAAACTGATAAAGGACGCACAGAAGATCCACCAAGAAAAGACCAAAGTCAGCGGCACCACACTCGAATGGTGTAAGAAGATGTGACACTACAGACAACATCCTTCAAGGATAAAAGCTGTAAACGTCAGAGGGAGATATGCTCTGAAAAATAACATAAAGGTACCAATCGTTCATGTCCAAGTAGTCAGAGAAAATGGCTACAACATAACTTGCTACATGTCAGCTCTGGACAAATTTGGTCTCGCTAAATGGTTGGAGATGAGAATAGCAGTTTAAAGATCCCGCTCAACTTTCAAAACCTATGTTGAACAAGCCATTAATAGGCAGATCGACTTAGTTTCCTTAGCGGTTGATATTCCACCTCCACCACCAATTCAGAAGAAGCGAGCTGCTACAAAGAAGAAGACCCCTTCCTCTCTAGGCCCGACAATAAGAAACGAGACAGGGATTGAATTCTCTCGTGAAGCAGTTCTTGGCCATGCCCCTGACCTCTCCGGACTCGACGTATCCCTACCTCCTACTGAAACTTTCTTCCCTGGCAGAGTAATCAGCAATCCTTATGGCATTTTCTTCTATGACTTCAATGGTCGTGAATGCTTTCAACGTATCTCTAAGTTATACAAAACTCCAATCGAACAACTCAGATATTTACTCTACTGGTGCGAATACAAACGCAGTCTCTTTGGACAACTCCTGAAACCCCACATCTACCGCGAGGCAAAGAAAAGAAGGGAACAGGGAGTCACAGTCCCTGACTGGATGATTCCAGAGACTGACACTCTTGATGAACTCGTCAAGAAAGAACCTGATTAGCTGATAGGATTTCCTTTTGTAATTCTTCTATCCTTTATCAGCTTGTATCTTTTGTACTTGTAATTATTATTTGTTGTACTTCTAATTTTTCAACTTCCCTCTTTAACTTATACGAAGTTTAAAGAAAAAATTCAGCGAATGTACTTTACTCCATCAGTACTTAAAAGATCCCCAAAAACAGTAAATGTGACAAATATTTTATGAGTCCTTTTTATCCTTATGTTTTCCTATTTAGCAATTTTCTTTTATTGCTATGTCACAATCAAATAGGGGGAGATTGTTGATCCAAACCCTCAGTGATTTGATAATTACTCTATGAGAAACACTTAGGGAAATTGTATGTAGACAATATGTATTAGAGTTTCACTATCGCTGATAAGTACTATGTCGCTACAGTACCGCTGATAGGAAACTCATTTTCTTTAAATTACACATTCAGCGAACAATGTTCATCCGCAAGCCCTGAGTCTGTTCAGTCTTACTGATGATCGCTGGTAGTTTTATTTGTTTACTTATGATCCCTGAATACAAGTTTCACGTCAACTATGTTCTACGCTGAAGTCGAAGATCAAGCCAAAGAACCAGCGACAAGTCTACTAATGAACTGATGCGGATATCAGCGAAGCCAAGACCTGTCCACTCAACGTGAAGTTTCAAGTAGAAGACTTCATCGAACGTTGAACTTTATCACTCGCTGATAAAGAACTATTCAACGAACACTGATCATGAAGTCTTCCTCTACAAGTTACTTTTGTCTTATCCCCTTGCACGCCTCCGTACGATAATGTCAGAATGGACATCCCTTTTGCCCAAAATCATACAACCAACTCTGATTCTACAATGTTCATCATGCGGCTACTAGGTTGTCTACCAAGGTCAAACCATGCAACTTATCAGCAGCTGCCACGTGTAAAGTTGTACTGTTGTGCATTAAATGCATGTAGTATATAAAGGAAACCCTACTTCAGAAATGTAGCGCTTGACCATCTCCTTATCCTCTCTATTTTGCGTGTTAGAATATTATCCTTAGTATTCTTATCTTCTCTCTATCTTAATTCTAGTGCAATAAATCTTAGTGATTCTCATAACTTGTTTAGATTAGGTTTATTCCTTAATCTTGTTCCGCAACAAGTTGTAAATTGTTTGATACATATCAATAAACAATTTAGAAAAGTAAAAATCATGTGTTTGTATTCACCCCCCCCCCCCCCTTTACAAACTTATATAACCCTTTCGGGACCAACACTATTCAGCGAGTGTTTAGAATGCAAACTCCTAAGCAGTTAGGAGTTCCTGCATATGAAAAACCCCCAAAAGCCCCTGTTCTTCCTCTCATTCATCAAATTCTTGGGCTACAATGCAGATTTAACCAAAATCGGAGACTTCAAAAGAGGTCATCTGCCACCAGTGTGGAACTTCATGTTCTCCACACTCAACCAAACACTGACCTGCAAGACTGGAAGCCAAGACCAAGCCAGCACTGAAATCCTGCAGATCATGTATGGCCTCTATTTCAAAAGGCATTTCGATTATGCCTCCATTATCTATGCAGAACTACTCAACGCAGTAAATGTGAAGACGACTACTCTGGCAAAAGGAGGAGTTGTGGGGCAACACAGAAATCTGAAGCACATCAGATTTCCTAGGCTCATAATCCTCGTGATAAGGGAAGCATTTCAGACCCTTCAATTGGCTCAACAGGGAAATCCAACTCCTGGATGGGTGATGTCAAAGTTCAAACCTACAATCTCAGGTACGTACCCGAATACCAGGAGAATTCCTCAAACCATGCTTTCTCTTATTCACCCCAACATATTTCTATCCAAAACTATAGACATGTTGCCCAACCTCAAGAACCTAAGGTGGGATCCCCAGCATACATAGGTCCTGAGCCTTCTTTAGAGTCCACTAGTTTGGTATAAGAAGATGAAGAGGTAAGACCAGAGGTATGAGTACCCACAGAGGGATATGCCTCTGGAAATGCTATGGAGGAGGGAGTAAATGACAGAGCATCCCCTCTGAAGGCTGTCGCAGAGGAAGTAGGGGAAACTGCAGAGGATGGAACAGATAGTTCGTCCTCCTCTGGCAGTAGTGAGGAAGAAGAATCTGAGAGTGATAGCTCAAAGTCTTCTGAAAACCTAGGAGCCGAGGGAAATGTGAGTGTAGAAAAAGATGTTCGAGTGAACACACATGTGCGTTTCCCTAGACCAACTCCCAGTGAAAACAGTCATCTATCCATGGTGATCTAGACCATATGGATATTGAACAAGAGGTGCACACCTCGAACCCCAACCAGTCTAATCCACCAGAGGCAACTCTTCATGCCTCTGGTATGCACGAAACCAGGGAACCTCTTTTTGGTAATGATATCCCATCATGTAACGTCCTGCAAAACAAAACATACATATAACATATAATTCATAACATGGTTTCAACAAAATAATTCACATTACACATTTGATCCCCAAAGTCAGACTAATATAAAATTCAGTACAAACTTTTCAATTAAAATTACAAAACAACTGATCATCTATTTTACAATCACAAAACGCATCCCTAACTTCATAATGATAATCTTCACAAAAGCTAGCCAACAAGTACTCAATCTACTTGTTCTTACTGGAACCATCACCTGGAATACAAAATTTTGAAAACAGAAATGAGGGTTAGACCTAAGGGTCTAGTGAGTAAATCCCTGATATTTGAAAATCATTAAAATTCATTTATATAAATACACACCTTCATATACATACATATACTTCATACGTAAATTAATACCAACTAAAATTTACACAACATACCTGTCCCATTCCACCTTATCCCTCCACCAATGGCCAATAACAATTGGTTGCGAGCCAATTTAACACACCGGTCCAAAGCCCGGCCACGTATTATATTTTCATATAATACTCACGTAATTATAATATCTCAATATATTATAATTACTCACGTATGACATATTCATACACATTATCAAACATTTGTTAATCACAAAAAGGTATTCCAGTAAAATATACTTTTTAAAGTAGAACTCACCTGATTAGTTTATCAGCAAAAGCCTTCCCAAGTTAATATCACGTATGATCACCCTTTACAGAATCTGAAATCGCACAAAATAACAGGTATTTCTTCTTAAAACCGAACTTAGGAAATCCTCGAATAAAGTCGCAACCCATTAAAATATAATAAAAATCGCAATGAACAGTACCAAGTCGCAACCTCTTACTGCGACTTCACCCCGAAATCGCAACACACTATTGCGACTCCATCCTAAGTCGCAATCAACTACTGCGATTCCAAACCCAAATCGCAATCAACTACTGCGATTCCAAACCCAAATCGCAATCAACTACTGCGATTCCAAACCCAAATCGCAATCAACTACTGCGATTCCAAACCCAAATCGCAATCGACCATTGCGACTTCGATGAATGTCGCAGTCCTCTATTGCGACTTCGATGAATGTCGCAGTTCACTGATTCATCCTAAAACCCAGATTTTTACAGTTTTACTCTATGCAGGTTTATGTAACTTTGCAGATATGTTTTATATTACCTTTAGAACACTATCCCAAGCCCAAAATTAACATATCTTCCTAAAATCACCAAAACCCACTTCTAAAACTCCTAGTAAAAGGAAAGGTTTGCAAGAATTATTACCTTTGTCTCCTGGATCTGAATCCTAAACCCAACTGTAGTATTATAGAAAACACTTCTTCTTCTTGATCTTTCTATGTCTTTCTCTCTTTCTCTTTCTCTTTTCCCTCAATCGATAAACACACACACACATAGGTTTTAGATATTTATTTGATTTTTTTTCTAATTAAGCCTAAGATTGACACCTCCTGGTGTCTCAACAGAAATGTGGCGGTGGAGGAAGGGTTTGGGCAAAAAGACCAATAACACCTCAAACTTACCCTAGTTGGCAAAACATAACCCTAAACCTTTATTATAAAATTAAAACTTATCCCTTATCTCCTAATTCCATAAAATACTAATATAAAGACTTATAAATTTCCAAATTTAACTTAGATAAAATACCTGGTTATTACAACATCTCCCCCTTAAAAGAATTCCGTCCCGGAATTCGATTAAACGAAAAGATGAGGGTATTTGGCTCTCATCTCCGATTCTGATTCCCACGTCGCATCCTGACCTCGATGATGTTTCCACTGAACCTTTACCTGCCTAATCTCCTTATTCCTTAATACTTTAACCTTGTGATCAACTATTGCTTCCGGTTCCTCCACATAGTTTAGCTTTTCATCAACCTGAATATCCGGTTGAGAGACTGCCTGATCTGATGTCACCAAACACTTTCGAAAATTCGATACATGGAACGCGTTGTGAATTCTGCTTAATTCTGGCGGAAGATTCAATCTGTAAGCTACTTCACCAATTCTTTCCGTAATTTCAAATGGTCCAATATAACGCGGACTGGGTTTACCTTGCTTCACAAAATGTATGACTCCTTTCCAAGGCGAAACTTTTAACATCACAAAATCCCCAACCTGAAATTATAAAGGTTTCCGGCGTCGATCTGCATAACTTTTCTGTCTGTCTTGTGCCGTTTTCAATCTATCCCGAATCTGAGTAATCTTATCTGCCGTCAACTGTACTATTTATGGCCCTGCCAATTGCTTCTCCCCCACTTCATTCCAACACAAAGGCGTTCGGCATTTTCTACCATACAATACTTCAAACGGAGCCGCCTGAATGCTGGCATGATAACTGTTGTTGTAGGCGAATTCTATCAAAGGTAGATGTTTATCCCATGATCCCCCAAAATCAACTATACAAGCCCGAAGCATATCTTCTAACGTCTGAATTGTTCTTTCACTCTGTCCGTCAGTCTGTGGATGATATGCAGTGCTCAACTTTATCTGTGTTCCCATCTCCTTTTGAAAGCTTCTCCAAAATCTAGAAGTAAAACGACTATCTCGATCAGAAATAATCGAAATTGGTACTCCATGTCGAGTTACTATTTCATTAATATACAACTTAGCTAAACGTTCCAAAGAATCAGTTTCTTTTACTATCAAGAAATGAGCAGACTTCGTCAACCTATCCACAATCACCCAAATAGAATCGAATACTTTTGAAGTTCTTGGCAACTTGGTAATGAAATCAGTTGTGATCTGATCCCATTTCCACTTTGGTATATCTAGGCGTTGTAACTGACCAAACGGCCTCTGATGCTCAATCTTTACCTTCTTGCAGGTAGTACAATCTTCTACATACTTAGCAACGCTTCTCTTCATTCCCGGCCACCAATAGAACTGTTTCAAATATCTATACATCTTGTTTGTACCTGGATGAATAGAAAATCGGGATTGATGAGCTTCTTGCAATACACGATCACGTAACCCACCCAAACGAGGTACCCATATTCTGTTTCCCATACACAACAACCCACGGTCATCTTTCTCGAGCAATGCTGATGTCCCAACCAACCGTTCTGACTTCAAACTTTCCTCTTGATAAGCATCTATTTGGCATTTCAACAATTCATCAAAGATATTAGGAAGGAGTTCAGCTCGTAACGATATAGCTTTTATTGTTCCACTTATTTCTTGACGACTTAACGCATCTGCCACCACGATCGCTTTCCCGGGGTGATAAAGAATTTCACAATCATAATCATTCACTAATTCTAACCACCTTCTTTGCCTCATATTCAATTCCTTTTGATCAAAAAGATGTTGAAGACTTTTATGGTCCGTGAAAATTTGACATTTAGAACCATAAAGATAATGCCTCCAAATCTTTAATGCGAAGACAACTGCTGCAAGCTCCATATCATGGGTAGGATACTGCCTTTCGTGATCATTTAATTGACGAGAAGCATAAGCAATCACCTTTCCACGTTTCATGAGTACACATCCCAATCCTAATTTAGAAGCATCACTGTAAACTACAAAATCTTCGGAACCTTTTGGCAATGTTAATATCGGCGCGCTGCAGAGTTTCTCTTTCAATATTCTGAATGCCTCGTCCTGTTCTGCCTTCCGTTCAAACTTTAAATTCTTCCGTGTCAGCTTGGTCAATGGTGTCGCGATTCGAGAAAAGTCTTTTATAAATTTTCGGTAATATCCAGCTAGACCCAGAAAACTGCGTACTTCGGTTGCTGTTTTCGGTGGTTCCCATCTTTCAACTACTTCCACTTTCGATGGATCAACTTGTATACCCTTCTCTGAAACTACATGACCCAAAAACTGAACTTCCCGCAACCAGAATTCACATTTAGAGAACTTAGCGTACAACTTTTCTTTCTTCAGCAACTCCAAAATCAAACGAAGATGTTGCGCATGATCCTCTTTGGATCGGGAATAAATAAGTATATCATCGATAAACACAATGACAAATTTTTCGAGATAAGGCTTACATACCCGATTCATTAGATCCATAAAAGCGGCTGGAGCGTTCGTCAATCCGAAAGGCATTACTAAAAATTCGTAGTGGCCGTATCTCGTGCGAAAGGCAGTCTTTAAAACATCCTCCTCCTTAACCTTCAACTGATGGTAGCCAGATCTAAGATCAATCTTGGAGAAATAACAAGCTCCAACTAATTGATCAAAAAGGTCATCAATTCTTGGGAGTGGATACTTGTTCTTGATCGTGCGCTTGTTCAACTCCCGATAATCGATACACATTCTCATTGAACCGTCTTTCTTCTTCACAAATAAAACTGGTGCACCCCATGGCGATGAGCTGGGTCTGATGAAGCCCTTATCAGATAAATCTTGAAGTTGTGACATCATTTCTTTCATTTCTGGTGGTGCTAATCTGTACGGCGCACGAGCGATGGGATTGGCTCCAGGTACTAGGTCTATTCCAAATTCTACTTGCCTAACAGGAGGAAGACTATTCAAGTCTTCAGGAAAAACTTCTGGGTATTCACTAACAATGGAAATATCTTCCAACTTACACTTTTCAGGCCTACTATCTATCACATAGGCTAAATAACTAGAGCAACCCTTATTGACACATTTACGGGCTTTTATCATAGATATAAGACTGGACTGATGATTCTTTCGATCTCCATAAATCACTACTGACCTTTTATCAGGTAAAACGACATTGATTATTTTCTTATCACAAACTATATTAGCCTGATTCTCAGCTAGCCAATCCATTCCTACTACCACATCAAATTCAATCAAAGCTATTGGGAACAGTTGTATCGGTACACCACATCCCTCTATATTTATCATACAACGATCAAAAACCTCTTTAACTGCCACTTGGTTATCATTTGCAGTGTCTACTAATAAAGCATGTTTTAACATTTTAGGCTCTAAATGCATATGAGCAGCAAAGGAGGGAGACACAAAAGATCGGTTTGCACCGGAATCAAATAACACTTTTGCACGCGTGGAGTTTATGAAAAATGTACCTGTGACCACATCAGGAGTTTCCTCCGCCTCTTTAGCTGTCATTTGGAACGTACGACCCCTCGTTCTCGGCGGTTCTATTCTTGGAACTACTGGTCTCGTAATGGCCGGTTTCCCCGATGTACCCCCTGATTGTATTCTACCTCGCGGATAGTCTGATTGGAGGTGATCCGGAGAGTTGCACAAAAAGCAAAACCGTGTTACTCGACAGTCTTTAACAACATGACCCGTTTTCCCACATTTAAAGCAAACCCGCGACTCTACTTGGCAATTTCCCTGATGGTAACGATTACACCTTTAACATGGTCTTTCTGTTGGTCGAAATCACGGACGGTTATCAAACCTCTGAAATCTAGGTTTCCTCGAATCCTGTGGTAGTCCTTCCCATTTTCTTTTCCCTAAGCTCTTGTCACTAGTATCTCTTTTATTATCTCTTTCCACATTCTCGGCAGCATCCACCGCAGCTGTAAAAGTATTTGGCCCTGTGGCAGTCACCAATCTTCAAACCTCGGAATTCAACCCATAAATAAACCTCTCCATTTTCATCTTTTCTGTAGCAACATAATATCCTGCAAAACGAGACTTCTCCAAAAATCGTGCAGTATAATCTCTAACCGACAGATTTCCTTGTTGTAGATTCATGAATTCTTCTTCTAACTGTCTGACAGCAGCTTGTGGACAGAAGTGCGTTGTGAAAGCTAACACAAATTCCTCCCATGCAAAAGTAGTGTAAACATCCGTCCCTCTTGATTCTATATGAGCCTCCCACCAATACAGAGCATCCCCTTTCAGCATCGCAGCTCTATAAAGCACTTTGTCTTCTTCAGCACACTTACATGTCTTGAAGATGGCCTCTATTTCTTTCAGCCACCTCATCGCCTTTACTGGATCTCGGTCTCCTGAATATGTAGGGGGCTTACAACTAAGAAACATTTTATAGTCGCACCTTTTCATCGCTGGTAGAACAGTAGAGGTAAGTGGTATCTCCGCTTCATGTTCCGGATCTGGTCTTTCAGTTTCATTAAGACGATTACGTTCGAACATAGCTTGTATGCTATCCTGTAATCTTCCCATTTCAGCAGTCAGATCATCTCGTGTAACAAACTCTGTACCATGCTGTTGTGTTCTACCTCCAGTTCGGCCTCCTGTTCCCCTTCCAGTTATACCTCTACCACGATCTCCTCCTCTTCCCCCTGTTCCTAACGGTGGATTTTCTCCATTTGAATTCCTTCCTCTTCCCTGATTCCCTTGTCTGGTACCACTCGCCATTCTGTGGATTCAAACAAGGTTAATATACTCACATAAGCACATACCCCATATAATAAGATATTCCAGTTCAAACATGTACCTGTAAGATCATAATTACACTGGCCTGGTGTAATTTGAAATTACCTTACATGATGTTCCTTCTACCTTTTATACTTAGTATCCCCAGATTCTAATTTAATAGGGACATCCTACTTCACATGCAGTTTAAGTCTAGGTACAGATACTAATACCTAAATCCCTTAAACTAGGGCTCTGATACCATCTGTAACGTCCCACAAAACAAAACATACATATAACATATAATTCATAACATGGTTTCAAAAAAATAATTCACATTACACATTTGGTCCCCAAAGTCAGACTAATATAAAATTCAGTACAAACTTTTCAATTAAAATTACAAAACAACTGATCATCTATTTTATAATCACAAAACGCATCCCTAACTTCATAATGATAATCTTCACAAAAGCTAGCCAACAAGTACTCAATCTACTTGTTCTTACTGGAACCATCACTTGGAATACAAAATTTTGAAAACAGAAATGAGGGTTAGACCTAAGGGTCTAGTGAGTAAATCCCTGATATTTGAAAATCATTAAAATTCATTTATATAAATACACACCTTCATATACATACATATACTTCATACGTAAATTAATACCAACTAAAATTTACACAACATACATGTCCCATTCCACCTTATCCCTCCACCAATGGCCAATAACAATTGGTTGCGAGCCAATTTAACACACCGGTCCAAAGCCCGGCCACGTATTATATTTTCATATAATACTCACGTAATTATAATATCTCAATATATTATAATTACTCACGTATGACATATTCATACACATTATCAAACATTTGTTAATCACAAAAAGGTATTCCAGTAAAATATACTTTTTAAAGTAGAACTCACCTGATTAGTTTATCAGCAAAAGCCTTCCCAAGTTAATATCATGTATGATCACCCTTTACAGAATCTGAAATCACACAAAATAACAGGTATTTCTTCTTAAAACCGAACTTAGGAAATCCTCGACTAAAGTCGCAACCCATTAAAATATAATAAAAATCGCAATGAACAGTACCAAGTCGCAACCTCTTACTGCGACTTCACCCCGAAATCGCAACACACTATTGCGACTCCATCCTAAGTCGCAATCAACTACTGCGATTCCAAACCCAAATCGCAATCAACTACTGCGATTCCAAACCCAAATCGCAATCAACTACTGCGATTCCAAACCCAAATCGCAATCAACTACTGCGATTCCAAACCCAAATCGCAATCGACCATTGCGACTTTGATGAATGTCGCAGTCCTCTATTGCGACTTCGATGAATGTCGCAGTTCACTGATTCATCCTAAAACCCAGATTTTTACAGTTTTACTCTATGCAGGTTTATGTAACTTTGCAGATATGTTTTATATTACCTTTAGAACACTATCCCAAGCCCAAAATTAACATATCTTCCTAAAATCACCAAAACCCACTTCTAAAACTCCTAGTAAAACTTTAAGGAACTAATACATATAAAAGGAAAAGTTTGCAAGAATTATTACCTTTGTCTCCTGGATCTGAATCCTAAACCCAGTTGTAGTATTATAGAAAACACTTCTTCTTCTTGATCTTTCTATGTCTTTCTCTCTTTCTCTTTCTCTTTTCCCTCAATCGATAAACACACACACACACATAGGTTTTAGATATTTATTTGATTTTTTTCTAATTAAGCCTAAGATTGACACCTCCTGGTGTCTCAACAGAAATGTGGCGGTGGAGGAAGGGTTTGGGCAAAAAGACCAATAACACCTCAAACTTACCCTAGTTGGCAAAACATAACCCTAAACCTTTATTATAAAATTAAAACTTATCCCTTATCTCCTAATTCCATAAAATACTAATATAAAGACTTATAAATTTCCAAATTTAACTTAGATAAAATACCTGGTTATTACAACATCTCCCCCTTAAAAGAATTCCGTCCCGGAATTCGATTAAACGAAAAGATGAGGGTATTTGGCTCTCATCTCCGATTCTGATTCCCACGTCGCATCCTGACCTCGATGATGTTTCCACTGAACCTTTACCTGCCTAATCTCCTTATTCCTTAATACTTTAACCTTGTGATCAACTATTGCTTCCGGTTCCTCCACATAGTTTAGCTTTTCATCAACCTGAATATCCGGTAGAGAGACTGCCTGATCTGATGTCACCAAACACTTTCGATAATTCGATACATGGAACGCGTTGTGAATTCTACTTAATTCTGGCGGAAGATTCAATCTGTAAGCTACTTCACCATTTCTTTCCGTAATTTCAAATGGTCCAATATAACGCGGACTGGGGCTTCCCAAAACGTATGACTCCTTTCCAAGGCGAAACTTTTAACATCACAAAATCCCCAACCTGAAATTATAAAGGTTTCCGGCGTCGATCTGCATAACTTTTCTGTCTGTCTTGTGCCGTTTTCAATCTATCCCGAATCTGAGTAATCTTATCTGCCGTTAACTGTACTATTTCTGGCCCTGCCAATTGCTTCTCCCCCACTTCATTCCAACACAAAGGCGTTCGGCATTTTCTACCATACAATACTTCAAACGGAGCCGCCTGAATGCTGGCATGATAACTGTTGTTGTAGGCGAATTCTATCAAAGGTAGATGTTTATCCCATGATCCCCCAAAATCAACTATACAAGCCCGAAGCATATCTTCTAACGTCTGAATTGTTCTTTCACTCTGTCCGTCAGTCTGTGGATGATATGCAGTGCTCAACTTTATCTGTGTTCCCATCTCCTTTTGAAAGCTTCTCCAAAATCTAGAAGTAAAACGACTATCTCGATCAGAAATAATCGAAATTGGTACTCCATGTCGAGTTACTATTTCATTAATATACAACTTAGCTAAACGTTCCAAAGAATCAGTTTCTTTTACTGGCAAGAAATGAGCAGACTTCGTCAACCTATCCACAATCACCCAAATAGAATCGAATCCTTTTGAAGTTCTTGGCAACTTGGTAATGAAATCAGTTGTGATCTGATCCCATTTCCACATTGGTATATCTAGGCATTGTAACTGACCAAACGGCCTCTGATGCTCAATCTTTACCTTCTTGCAGGTAGTACAATCTTCTACATACTTAGCAACGCTTCTCTTCATTCCCGGCCACCAATAGAACTGTTTCAAATATCTATACATCTTGTTTGTACCTGGATGAATAGAAAATCGGGATTGATGAGCTTCTTGCAATACACGATCACGTAACCCACCCAAACGAGGTACCCATATTCTGTTTCCCATACACAACAACCCACGGTCATCTTTCTCGAGCAATGCTGATGTCCCAACCAACCGTTCTGACTTCAAACTTTCCTCTTGATAAGCATCTATTTGGCATTTCAACAATTCATCAAAGATATTAGGAAGGAGTTCAGCTCGTAACGATATAGCTTTTATTGTTCCACTTATTTCTTGACGACTTAACGCATCTGCCACCACGATCGCTTTCCCGGGGTGATAAAGAATTTCACAATTATAATCATTCACTAATTCTAACCACCTTCTTTGCCTCATATTCAATTCCTTTTGATCAAAAAGATGTTGAAGACTTTTATGGTCCGTGAAAAATTGACATTTAGAACCATAAAGATAATGCCTCCAAATCTTTAATGCGAAGACAACTGCTGCAAGCTCCATATCATGGGTAGGATACTGCCTTTCGTGATCCTTTAATTGACGAGAAGCATAAGCTATCACCTTTCCACGTTTCATGAGTACACATCCCAATCCTAATTTAGAAGCATCACTGTAAACTACAAAATCTTCGGAACCTTTTGGCAATGCTAATATCGGCGCGCTGCAGAGTTTCTCTTTCAATATTCTGAATGCCTCGTCCTGTTCTGCCTTCCATTCAAACTTTAAATTCTTCCGTGTCAGCTTGGTCAATGGTGTCGCGATTCGAGAAAAGTCTTTTATAAATTTTCGGTAATATCCAGCTAGACCCAGAAAACTGCGTACTTCGGTTGCTGTTTTCGGTGGTTCCCATCTTTCAACTACTTCCACTTTCAATGGATCAACTTGTATACCCTTCTCTGAAACTACATGACCCAAAAACTGAACTTCCCGCAACCAGAATTCACATTTAGAGAACTTAGCGTACAACTTTTCTTTCTTCAGCAACTCCAAAATCAAACGAAGATGTTGCGCATGATCCTCTTTGGATCGGGAATAAATAAGTATATCATCGATAAACACAATGACAAATTTTTCGAGATAAGGCTTACATACCCGATTCATTAGATCCATAAAAGCGGCTGGAGCGTTCGTCAATCCGAAAGGCATTACTAAAAATTCGTAGTGGCCGTATCTCGTGCGAAAGGCAGTCTTTAAAACATCCTCCTCCTTAACCTTCAACTGATGGTAGCCAGATCTAAGATCAATCTTGGAGAAATAACAAGCTCCAACTAATTGATCAAAAAGGTCATCAATTCTTGGGAGTGGATACTTGTTCTTGATCGTGCGCTTGTTCAACTCCCGATAATCGATACACATTCTCATTGAACCGTCTTTCTTCTTCACAAATAAAACTGGTGCACCCCATGGCGATGAGCTGGGTCTGATGAAGCCCTTATCAGATAAATCTTGAAGTTGTGACATCATTTCTTTCATTTCTGGTGGTGCTAATATGTACGGCGCACGAGCTATGGGATTGGCTCCAGGTACTAGGTCTATTCCAAATTCTACTTGCCTAACAGGAGGAAGACTATTCAAGTCTTCAGGAAAAACTTCTGGGTATTCACTAACAATGGAAATATCTTCCAACTTACACTTTTCAGGCCTACTATCTATCACATAGGCTAAATAACTAGAGCAACCCTTATTGACACATTTACGGGCTTTTATCATAGATATAAGACTGGACTGATGATTCTTTCGATCTCCATAAATCACTACTGACCTTTTATCAGGTAAAACGACATTGATTATTTTCTTATCACAAACTATATTAGCCTGATTCTCAGCTAGCCAATCCATTCCTACTACCACATCAAATTCAATCAAAGCTATTGGGAACAGTTGTATCGGTACACCACATCCCTCTATATTTATCATACAACGATCAAAAACCTCTTTAACTGCCACTTGGTTATCATTTGCAGTGTCTACTAATAAAGCATGTTTTAACATTTTAGGCTCTAAATGCATATGAGCAGCAAAGGAGGGAGACACAAAAGATCGGTTTGCACCGAAATCAAATAACACTTTTGCACGCGTGGAGTTTATGAAAAATGTACCTGTGACCACATCAGGAGTTTCCTCCGCCTCTTTAGCTGTCATTTGGAACGTACGACCCCTCGTTCTCGGCGGTTCTATTCTTGGAACTACTGGTCTCGTAATGGCCGGTTTCCCCGATGTACCCCCTGATTGTATTCTACCTCGCGGACAGTCTGATTGGAGGTGATCCGGAGAGTTGCACAAAAAGCAAAACCGTGTTACTCGACAGTCTTTAACAACATGACCCGTTTTCCCACATTTAAAGCAAACCCGCGACTCTACTTGGCAATTTCCCTGATGGTAACAATTACACCTTTAACATGGTCTTTCTGTTGGTCGAAATGACGGACGGTTATCAAACCTCTGAAATCTAGGTTTCCTCGAATCCTGTGGTAGTCCTTCCCATTTTCTTTTCCCTAAGCTCTTGTCACTAGTATCTCTTTTATTATCTCTTTCCACATTCTCGGCAGCATCCACCGCAGCTGTAAAAGTATTTGGCCCTGTGGCAGTCACCAATCTTCGAACCTCGGAATTCAACCCATAAATAAACCTCTCCATTTTCATCTTTTCTGTAGCAACATAATATCCTGCAAAACGAGACTTCTCCAAAAATCGTGCAGTATAATCTCTAACCGACAGATTTCCTTGTTGTAGATTCATGAATTCTTCTTCTAACTGTCTGACAGCAGCTTGTGGACAGAAGTGCGTTGTGAAGATGGCCTCTATTTCTTTCAGCCACCTCATCGCCTTTACTGGATCTCGGTCTCCTGAATATGTAGGGGGCTTACAACTAAGAAATATTTTATAGTCGCACCTTTTCATCGCTGGTAGAACAGTAGAGGTAAGTGGTATCTCCGCTTCATGTTCCGGATCTGGTCTTTCAGTTTCATTAAGACGATTACGTTCGAACATAGCTTGTATGCTATCCTGTAATCTTCCCATTTCAGCAGTCAGATCATCTCGTGTAACAAACTCTGTACCATGCTGTTGTGTTCTACCTCCAGTTCGGCCTCCTGTTCCCCTTCCAGTTATACCTCTACCACGATCTCCTCCTCTTCCCCCTGTTCCTAACGGTGGATTTTCTCCATTTGAATTCCTTCCTCTTCCCTGATTCCCTTGTCTGGTACCACTCGCCATTCTGTGGATTCAAACAAGGTTAATATACTCACATAAGCACATACCCCATATAATAAGATATTCCAGTTCAAACATGTACCTGTAAGATCATAATTACACTGGCCTGGTGTAATTTGAAATTACCTTACATGATGTTCCTTCTACCTTTTATACTTAGTATCCCCAGATTCTAATTTAATAGGGACATCCTACTTCACATGCAGTTTAAGTCTAGGTACAGATACTAATACCTAAATCCCTTAAACTAGGGCTCTGATACCATCTGTAACGTCCCACAAAACAAAACATACATATAACATATAATTCATAACATGGTTTCAACAAAATAATTCACATTACACATTTGGTCCCCAAAGTCAGACTAATATAAAATTCAGTACAAACTTTTCAATTAAAATTACAAAACAACTGATCATCTATTTTATAATCACAAAACGCATCCCTAACTTCATAATGATAATCTTCACAAAAGCTAGCCAACAAGTACTCAATCTACTTGTTCTTACTGGAACCATCACCTGGAATACAAAATTTTGAAAACAGAAATGAGGGTTAGACCTAATGGTCTAGTGAGTAAATCCCTGGTATTTGAAAATCATTAAAATTCATTTATATAAATACACACCTTCATATACATACATATACTTCATACGTAAATTAATACCAACTAAAATTTACACAACATACATGTCCCATTCCACCTTATCCCTCCACCAATGGCCAATAACAATTGGTTGCGAGCCAATTTAACACACCGGTCCAAAGCCCGGCCACGTATTATATTTTCATATAATACTTACGTAATTATAATATCTCAATATATTATAATTACTCACGTATGACATATTCATACACATTATCAAACATTTGTTAATCACAAAAAGGTATTCCAGTAAAATATACTTTTTAAAGTAGAACTCACCTGATTAGTTTATCAGCAAAAGCCTTCCCAAGTTAATATCACGTATGATCACCCTTTACAGAATCTGAAATCACACAAAATAACAGGTATTTCTTCTTAAAACCGAACTTAGGAAATCCTCGACTAAAGTCGCAACCCATTAAAATATAATAAAAATCGCAATGAACAGTACCAAGTCGCAACCTCTTACTGCGACTTCACCCCGAAATCGCAACACACTATTGCGACTCCATCCTAAGTCGCAATCAACTACTGCGATTCCAAACCCAAATCGCAATCAACTACTGCGATTCCAAACCCAAATCGCAATCAACTACTGCGATTCCAAACCCAAATCGCAATCAACTACTGCGATTCCAAACCCAAATCGCAATCGACCATTGCGACTTTGATGAATGTCGCAGTCCTCTATTGCGACTTCGATGAATGTCGCAGTTCACTGATTCATCCTAAAACCCAGATTTTTACAGTTTTACTCTATGCAGGTTTATGTAACTTTGCAGATATGTTTTATATTACCTTTAGAACACTATCCCAAGCCCAAAATTAACATATCTTCCTAAAATCACCAAAACCCACTTCTAAAACTCCTAGTAAAACTTTAAGGAACTAATACATATAAAAGGAAAAGTTTGCAAGAATTATTACCTTTGTCTCCTGGATCTGAATCCTAAACCCAGCTGTAGTATTATAGAAAACACTTCTTCTTCTTGATCTTTCTATGTCTTTCTCTCTTTCTCTTTCTCTTTTCCCTCAATCGATAAACACACACACACATAGGTTTTAGATATTTATTTGATTTTTTTCTAATTAAGCCTAAGATTGACACCTCCTGGTGTCTCAACAGAAATGTGGCGGTGGAAGAAGGGTTTGGGCAAAAAGACCAATAACACCTCAAACTTACCCTAGTTGGCAAAACATAACCCTAAACCTTTATTATAAAATTAAAACTTATCCCTTATCTCCTAATTCCATAAAATACTAATATAAAGACTTATAAATTTCCAAATTTAACTTAGATAAAATACCTGGTTATTACACATCACCCCAGGATATCGATAGGACCCAAACACACGATTTGTGGCTCATCTTTCTAAGGAGGAACAACTTAGATCCTTGGGTAATTTTCGTTTTACCCGTAGAGATTGCCTAACTCAGAGGCAATATGAAAGCCTAGTCGCACAAGAATTCGATTGCCTAGATCGCAATGTGAACTCCCACGTTTACTTCAATCTCTCAGATTCTGAGGATGAGAGAGTTGAAGAAACGAGAGCACCCAGAGATGATTCCCCTCAAAAGGAACATCAAGGACAGGGTGGAAGTCCTCTCAGAGTCAACATCAATACAACTCTAGATGGAGGCGCCTCTGTGCTCGAGGCAGAATTGAATCCATGTGTTAGAGACAATGTCACCCCCACCACTGATAATATCACAAGAGCAGAGCTCAAAAGCTTCTGTGATAGTATTAGTAACTCCTTGAATGAGTATAAACTTATCAATGCTGCCAAAAAGGAGTTGATCTAGAAGGAGAGTGCTTCTCTGAAAGAAGAGCTGAAAGAGATGCTAACAAAGCTGGCAACAACATCCCAGAAATTCACTGATTGGGAAAGGACCAGAGCCACGGAGGAAGAGAAGTTGAACAATGAGATCTCTGATTTGAAGACAACATTGGCAGAGAATCACAAGGAATCGATCAATAGAACTCTACCAGTACCCTCTATCATTCTGTCAGAGAACAACATTAGAACTCTGACAGATATGATCAATAACTCTGTCAAGACTGCCATTAAAGAAGCCACTGCACCAGAAGCCGACGTACCCTTTCCTGACAGATAACCAATCGACAAAACCTATATGGGAACTTTTAGAAAGATGGTGTTGAGCAAAATGATGTCTGTTTCTTCAAAGTTTGTCATGAAGGCACAAGAAACAGAGAAACATGTCCAAACTACTCTGGACTCTCACCTGCACTAGAAGAGGTATTCTCATATCTCTATGCTGACAGAGATATCATTCCAATAACCACTGTACCCATAAACCCATACCTGAACCCCATCAGAGCCAATAGGTTAACAGATGAAAGGCAAAGGTTTATCAGAACCAAATCCCATCTCAACAAGGCCATAAATTTATCTTTTGTTTTCAACAGAATTCTGAAGATAGAGCAGAGGAAGTTTCCTTATGATAGAATTCTATATCATCTCTACACAGTGGAGACAGAAGACAAGAAGATAGAAACTTTCAACGACAACGATTTTGTGCTTCTGAACCCCTATGACCTGCTAACTCTACATGCCTACTGCGTCAACTACAGCGACAAATACAAAGGCGCAAGAACTGTCTTAGTTGAATTTCAGTATGCTATGCAAGAGCACATCAACCTCAGAACGCAAGTCGATCTTCAACTAGGCATAGAGTTTGAGCTTGAGAAACTGGCGATTGGTCCTCCAAATGAGAGCCTTGAGGGACTTGCACATCACAGAACTGGAACTCTTGTTGGCAATCCTGCAATATTCTTATGCCGACAGAAGGGCATCAAGAAAGCCATAAGAGCAGAAGAATCCCACAAGTACTCAAGTGAATCGCTGCAGTATCTCAGAAATATTTTTCTAACTCTTCCAAGGGAGAAATGTCCAGAAGACATAATGAAGAGTTACATTAATCAGATAGACCTCATATTAGAATTCAGGGACTTAATCAGAAGATTTGATAGAATTCTTAGAGGAAACTATTATGATTAGTATACTAGTTCTTTTGCATTGTATTGTAATCATCTTGAAAGAATAGTATCAGTTTCACAGAGGATGACTTTCTCGTCTTTGTATTTTGTTTATCCCTATAAATAGCTGAATTTGTATTTTCAATACTTAGGGGGAGATTGTTAGTCCAAAGTATGTCAAATGTAAAAGTATTGAAAATATCACAAGTCAGAAGACCACCAGAGATCAAGCAGAAGACTTAGAAGAAATACCAACAGAAGATCATTAGAGTTCGACAGAGCTCTGGCAGAAGACTTCTTCTGTTCCACCAGAAGAACTATTCACACTAGAAGACATTCAGAACTCTGACACAAGAGCTCCGGTGAATGAAGACCTCTGTGAAGCTTAAGTCTCGTAGAAATCTCTAAGTGTCAGACACGTGTCCGTACTTTCCACATCAGCCCTAAAAGGACGGAGACACACTTTCCATGTGTCATTCCAGGGTTTGATAGTACACTGTCTTTCACTTTATTAGACTATAAATAGAAGGGTAGTGGAGCGCATAATTGTAAGCTTTTGGTGAGAATTATTACTAGAATTGTGAGAGCATATCATTGCACATTCTATTCCACTACCTTTGTACGAATTGTCACCTGGGAGATTTCAGAATACACACACAAGTGTTCTTGGTGTTATTCATATTATCAATATACGAGCAGCTTATTTAACTATCTTGTTTTCATTTACTGTTCTATATTGTTATTGTTATTCTCTCATTGCTTTATATATATATATACACGATCACTCATACTAGAACAACTTTATATAATGCTTCGGCTACCTTTGATCTTGCTGTTTATATGAGACAAAGTGAATCTGGGAACCTACAGTATGTCCGACTTGTGAAATGGGGAAAATGAAACATGTTTCTCACAAGTCTAAAACTCTATCCAATTGCAACAACGTTCTGGAGCTTATTCATATGGATCTTTGTGGCCCAATAAGGACGCAATCAATGGGTGGAAAGAAATACATATTGGTTATGATTGATGAGTACTCGCGTTATACATGGTTGGAATTTCTTTGTCTCAAATATGAAGCACCAGAGATGATAATCAAATTCATAACGAAGATTCAGATTCTTATACAACGTTCAGTTCAAAAGATAAGGAGCGATAACGGAACAAAATTCAAGAATGCCACTTTACAGTCATTTCTTGATTCGGTAGGAATTTCGCATAATTTTTCTGCACCAATGACTCCTCAACAAAATGGAGTGGTTGAGACAAAGAACAGAACACTTGTAGAAGCAGCTCGGACTATGCTTGCTTATTCGGGAATTCCACCAAGCATGTGGGCTGAAGCAGTTTCAACAGCTTGCTTCATACAAAACAGACCATTATAAACAAACGTTTAAATAAAACTGCATATGAGATTATCAATAATCGCAAAGCTAACATAATTTTTTTCGTGTATTTGGTTGCAGATGTTTTGTTCTCAAAGACAAAAAAAATCTTACAAAGTTGATGGAGGAATTTTTATTGGTTATTCCTTGACATCCAAAGCATACAGGATCTACAACAAACGAACGAAGTCGGTCATTGAAAGTATTTAATGTGACATTGGACAAAAATGTTACTTTGACTTTTGGACAACACGGTTCAAGACTCGGACTAAAAACTGAAGCTTCTACTCAACAAGGAGTAGAACCTATATAAAAACAGTCATCTAATTCTGTTTTAAATAGTAATAATAATACGGATTTAGATTTACTATTTTTGATGCATTTATGGATATCTCTGCAGATATGGAACCACCTTTTGTATCCATAAATGCAAACATACCACCGACGAGTGTTGATATCTCTGGTCCTTCTGAAGAAAATGGTGTTAATACATCAAGTGCTACAGACGTACATCCGACTGAGACTACACATGTTATAGTTTCTGAACCGTCTTCTTAAAATGAAGACCCGGTTTCTGAAAACACAACAACGGATGTCTCTACGCCTGAATCAATAGCACCTGAGGTTGAACAACCAACATCGACTCAAATCCCTTCAGCTGAATCGACAAAAGATATACTTGCGGTCATAGATGAAAATGATGCTTCCAACACTCGTGCTGATATTCAAACTCTCCCGAGCACACTCAAATGGACAAAGGCACATCCTCATGCTAACATCATTGGTGACATCAAGGACGGTGTAAAGACTAGATCTGCGACAACAAACGAGTGTTTGTATGTCAATTTCCTGAGCTCACTAGAACCCAAGAAGGCATCAGAAGCATTACAAGATCCAGACTGGATTAATGCGATGCAAGAAGAGTTGAATGAATTTAAACGTAACGAGGTATGTCGTTTGGTGAAGCGTCCTAAGGACAAAACTATCATCGGTACGAAATGGGTCTTTAGGAACAAGAGGGATGAAGCGGGGATAATTGTTAGAAACAAAGCCAGACTGGTTACAAAAGGTTACAATCAGCAAGAAGGCATTGATTATGACGAAACCTACGCACCGGTGGCACGTATTGAAGCTATTCGAATTTTTCTCGCATATGTCGCTCACAAAAACATGAAGGTCTTTCAGATGGATGTAAAGTCAACATTCCTGAACGAGATTCTTCATGAAGAAGTGTATGTGAGTCAGCCCGAAGGCTTTGTAGATCCGAAGTTCCCAAACCATGTCTATGTCTTGGACAAAGCCCTTTACGGTCTTAAACAAGCTCCACGGGCATGGTATGAAACTCTAACAATTTACTTGCTTGAATTCGGCTACACCAAAGGTACTATCGACACAACTCTTTTTCCTAAGAAGAAAGGTGATGATTTAATACTTGTACAGATTTATGTTAATGACATTATCTTTGGTTCTACAAACACTGAAATGTGTGTTGATTTTGAAAACATTATGAAAACACGTTTTCAAATGAGCATGATGGGGGAATTAAATTTTTTTCTTGGTCTACAAGTAACAAAATCAAAAGAGGGAATTTTTATAAATCAATCTAAATACATAAATGAAATGCTCAAAAAGTTTGATTTAAAATTTCCTCCGTCATGAAAACACCAATGGCTACTGGTCGGCTTTTGGACGTTGATTTATCTGGTAAATCAGTTGATCAAAAATTAGACCGTAGCATGATTGGTTCTTTATTATAACTCACAGCAAGTAGACCATATATAATGTTCACAACATCATTCTGTGCTCGTTTTCAAGCAAATCCTAAAGAATCACACCTAATTGCTGTTAAGCGGATCCTTCGGTATCTCAAAGGCACAAGAAATTTAGGCCTTTGGTATCCAAAGGATTCGGGGTTTGAGCTAATAGCCTTTACAGATGCAGATCATGCCAGAAACACGATAGACAGGAAAAGCACATCTGGTGCATGCCAATTTCTAGGGGATAAGCTTGTGAGCTGGTCTTCCAAGAAGCAGAATTGCGTGTCAACATCTACTGCGGAAGCATAATACGTTGCCGCGACAAGCTTATCCTCTGATTTCTTTAACACATTGAGGGGGAGCGTGTGTATTTATTTATTTAATTATATTCTATTTTTGAGGGGGAGCAAGGATATCTAACAGAGATACACTAACCATTCTGGACTCATGTTCAATGAGTACCAAGTTTTTCATCTGTACTTGCAGATTTATCTGAAGTTGAGACAAATGTATATGCATCTGTTTAGGGGGAGCAAGATGGCATAAGTCTGTAAGTATGGTATATCTAGTATATTTCTTTAAATAAAAATTGAGAGGGAAGGAACATGTTTTCAAAAGGAAAAGAGCTTAAAATGTTTTAATCTGATGATAGATTGTTGAAAGTTTGATTTTTCTAAAAAAAGTTGAATTTTTTTAGGAAACACACTTACTTTTCGCATCCTTAAGGATACGAGAAGTGGACTTTTCGCATCCTCAATGATACGAGAAGTGCACAACTCGCATCCTCAAGGATACGAGAAGTACACTACTCGCATCCTCAAGGATACGAGAAGTGAACTACTCGCATCCTCAAGGATACGAGTAGTAGGAGTTCGCATCCAGTTCGATACGATAAGTTTTTCTCACTTGGAACAACTCGCATCCTTGTTCATGCGAGTTGTTCAGATGAACAGTGCCATGTCATTTTTTTGACATGTGGGGTCCAATCATCTAGTGCCACGTGTCTATTTCTTGTGAGGGTATAAATTCAAAATTTAAACCTTCATTTCTCACTTTTCATTTTTATCCTGGTACGAGTTTCTTCTAAAAGAGTTACTGTTCATCTTCTTCATCACTTTCAACTTTCAACCCTTCGATTCTCTCAACTCAGGTACTCCTTTTCTCTCAATTTTGTTTCTTTTATTTCGATTTATAGAGTAGAACATTTCTATCCGTCTAATTTTGTTTCAAGTTGATTTTGAGTTCATTTTTCACTCATAACAGTTTCCATAACTGTTCTTCTTCAATTTTTTTAACGTGTTCTTATTTTTCTCAATTTGGGTTTTTAAATGTAAATGTATTAGTTGATTCTCGATGAGTTTATGATTTCGACTTGGTCTGTGTGGTTCTTATGTTCAAAATGTGAATTTTTAATCAATTTCAAGACTGAGTTACTTTTGAATGTTGCGAGAACCACATGCGAAAAGTTTGAATTTTAAACTGAAATTTTCTTAAGGATAGAACTCGTATCAGTCTTAATTGTCAAGAACTTTTATCGGTCTTCTATGTCAGGAACTCGTATCCTTTGGGATACGATAAGTTCAAAACTCGCATCCTCGTATCCTTATGTTGCGAATTCTTCATAGTTCGCATCCTTGTTCATGCGAGAAGTCCAGAACTCGCATCAGGCAGTTGCAAATTGTTCGGTCTGTCATGTACGTTGCGAGTTGTTCTGTGCCTATGTAGGTTGCGAGTTCTATACTTAGACAATTTTTCAGGAAATTTTTTCAAAAATGATTTTTGCCAAAATTAACCGTTTTAGAACTTTTTTTCAAAACAACAGTTCACATGGCAGAAAATCAAGAGCAACAGAGCAGAGTACAGGGTTTTGGTGAACACATACCAATAATCCCTGAAGCAACACTGGAAATTCCACTTCCATCCACACGTTCTGTACAACCATCATTCACCGGAGGAAATCCTGACTTTGCCATTATCCATCCATATGACTATGTTGAAATCAAGGCCAACAATCACCATGTTGACTTTGATAACATCATCATATATTCGGTGATCAAAGAAGTCTTGAAGAATCGTCCGTTGGCATATGCATTGACTCACACAATCAATGTACCTATGCTCTATCTTCAACAAGCCCGGAAGACAATTACCCTTACCATGGAGAACCGAAGGCCAGTCTTTTAGATCCAGATCGATGAATTCATTACTAAGTTGGATTACCACAGACTAAGACTTGTTTTGAAGCTACCTGGCCTGACTCCAGACCTGGGAAGACATAATTTGATCCTTATCCAACAGAGTTAGAAGTCTTTCAAGGTATCAAAGCGATGGGATGCATTAGTGAGTTGAATCAAATCAAGGACTTAAACAAAGGAAATCTGCCACCTCTGTATTACACGACATTCTCTGTCATCAACAGGTGCTTGACTTCAAAGCAATCAGGAATCGATAATGCAAGCATCAACATTCTAAAACTATTTCATGTTGTAGTGTATGATCTACATGTAGATTATGCAGCTATCATTTAAAATGAGCTTCATCAGAGGGTAGAAGACAGAGAAAAGAAGAAAGGCAAACCATATGTGCCTTACATGAGATTTTTGCAGATCATTGTACATAGTATGATGAGGTCAAACAGAGATATTCCATGAAGGTTGAGCCATCCTTTTGTACCGGAAAAGTCGATGCAATATCTTCAACGGCAAAAGCGAAGCTTTCATTATGAAATGCCGTTACCGGAAGGGTTCCTTAGACACGCGAATCAGACGCGAAGTGCATAGTAGAATATCTAGAGTCTATGGTCTGGCCAGAACCGAAGGGACCTACCCAGGACTCAACCGCTAGACGAGCGGTGTCTGTGAGGGTTCAGCGAATACGGGTTTCTGAATAGGGAGAGCAGAGGGAAAATCCTGAGAGGGGAACCGGTGGGAGTCAGTCACCTGTACTTGAAGATACACGGTCATCATATCCGAATACATAAACAGAAGATCGTGACAACAAAACACCGAAGAGTTGCTTCCTCCACATACTGGAAGAGCTCCTTTGGTTGAGTATTCTGATGATAGTACAGGGTCTGACAATGCGTCTCATTCTGCGGAGGAACATGATGTACAAAATATTGATGATGATGTTCAAGATGATAATGATAATGCCAATAATGGTGATGGTGAAAATGATGATGATGGTAATAATGATGATGATGACCAACAAGGTGGAAATGCTAACATTGATTTTGGTGGTGTTTCACAATTCTTGGATTTTCCGAATATGTCAAGAACAACAGTTCCTTTCAAAGAAATAGATGTTGATGATCTTCCGCGCATGGAACATCTGAATACCGAAACAGTGTCAAACTTAATTGAAACTATTGTGGGAGATATAAGGAGAACCGAGGGAGATTTAGTTGAAAATATATGTGAGCCTGCGAGAGAAAATGAAGAAAAAAATATGGAGAGTGTGAGTGTTACCATAACTTACTATACTAGAAGGGAAGCCACATCCACCACCATATCTCATGTGTTGGGATCAGGTGTTGAAAAAGACGTTAGTAGCCCACTAACACACTTGCACACCCCAGCCAGCCATTCGGCTTCCTCTCAACAGGAAACCGTCTCATTTTCTCACGGGGTTTCAGCACAACTTCTATCCGGCTCTCACTTGGAGAGTTCGGGTATTGAAATAGAGAGACTCCCTCCCCGGTTCTCGACTTTTATTCCTGCACAGTCATTGAGTCTAGATCCAATTACTGAATTATTAACTTCTTTGGCTAGGACACTACCGGTGATTGGAACAACTGATGAGAGTCTTCGTGCCTCATCCAGAACGCTCGAAGTAACTCCTTCTATAGGATTACGAGGATTGAGCGGAAGTCCTACCAGTGCTAACATTATTCCAACGCTGAACGTAGGCCACACAGTTGATTCAAATGATGTGTCAACGGGTAACCTAAGTGGTCCCGGTGGTGATCTCTCAGTCTTTGTGAGAAGGAATGAGCTGGACGACGCCTTAGAGGTTGTTGAGGAAAATCTTATCAAGGAGATACAAGGTGTTAAGTATTTGTTGAAAGGGAAAGGGCCGATGATTGATGAGCCCAAATTGCCTCCACCTCCACCTCCAGTTTCACCAGCTCAGGGAACTCCAGTTGATCTATCAGTTGATGAATTGAAAGATCAGTTTTATGCTAAGTTGCTTTCCATTAGTCCTGACGATCAGCAAAGCAAGAGTTTGTCATCACTTCTTGAGAATTTTCAATCCCGACCACAACCACCTCCACCTACACGTACACCTACACCGAATACCTTTACATCCACGAAGTTCAATTCCTTCAAGTAAGAGGTTGTACAGAATCTGAGCGATATGAAGAAAGCCATGGATGAAATGTCAAAGCAGCTTGTAGTTTTGAATCAGAGTTGTAAGCCACAGGCTCAGGGTATTAAGAGAAGGCATGATCAGGATCCTGATGATCATGATCATGAGGGGGAGATAAGTAAGAAACGGAGATCTGATTCTGAAGATCCGAGTTTGGGAAAGACGATGTCCACGGCTGAAGTTATTAACTTGTTTGAATCTGGAGCCATGGGCGAAGAAAGTGGAAAGCAGATTGTTCTGTATGTGGATCCTAATGTAGAACCGACGGTTGAAAAGCCTGAGGTAAATGAGGAGGAGATCAGGGAGGTCGTTGATACTTTTGTAGAAGTTGTGGAAGTTGTAGACATCAGTTCAGATGATGAGGATGATGTAAATGAAAGTGAGTATGATAAGTATTGGAGGATAAAGGAAGAGATGAATACTTTGCTAATGATTACAGATGGAACAACTGAAAAAGAAGTTGAGTTTACCAAAGAAGAGGTAGACTTTTTGACTGAGATTTATGGGCCTAAAACACCTGAAGACATAGCCGTTAGCCCTATACTTTCACATGAACCCATATCTAGTACCTTAATCTCAACTCAACCTGAAACCACACCTATTACTGTTAATCTTAGCCGAACAAGCACTATTCAAGCCAACATCCCATCTCCTGAACAAACCATTCATGAACGTAATTCTCCACCAATTCCTGAAGTACCAACATCTGAGCCAATCTTTCAAGAACCAAAACCTGAAGAACCAGAACCACCATTTTCTACACCTTTTGTACCACCTGTTAATCCTTCACATGACCAAGCTGGTCCCTCTAATCCTTCCACATCTAATCAACCAGGTCCTTCATCTTCCAGAAACACAAGATTGTCTGAGCTGGAACAGAGACAAAGAACCTTGTATTTAAGAACACATTTCCTATAAGAGACTGAAAGAAGATTGTTTGTTCATAGAATCAGAAGGCTGAATCCCTATGCTGTGCTGGGGATTACTGATCAAACAGAGGAATATCAGTTTGGGTACATCTATTTTCTGAGGGTAAAGTGTCAGAAAGAGAAATTTGTGAAAAGTAAAAAGCTCATTGTGACTAACAAGGAGGTGACATCAAATTTATTCTACAAGATGTGGTATCCAACATTTGTTGTTCAGAGGCAAGACTGCAGAAATTATTCATTCACTGAGGCCGATTTCTGTCATTTAACCATTGAAGATTTTGAAACTATGTACCATTATTTCAGAGATCTTCAGACAAGGAAAGAGAATGTGATTCTAGCACTGAATGCCATAAAAAGGTTTTTGAGAAGGCACATTCTGTATACGCAGTGTCATGATTTCCAGATGGCCATGGAAAGTGATCAGCCGATGGTGAATCTAATAAGGCCTAACCAAGAGATGGCAGGATTGATAAGAATGCCTTTATATGCTGTAATTGATCAACCTGAGTTTGGTATTGTATTCAGAAATGATAGAGGGGAGAAGACATTCATACGAATTAGTGAATTGGCCAAGTACTCAGATGGTACACTGAAGGTTGTCAGACTACAGCTTGAACAGCGACTTAAGAGACATGATGCTGAAAGGAAAATTACTTGGATATCTTCAAAGGCCATAATTCTAGTGGTTAATGCTATCAACGAAATTGACAAAAGACTCAATTTCAGAATGGCCATGAGAAGAATCGAAACATATCTTGGGGTCCGTAGAAGAAGATTGTTAGAGTATTACTGTAGCCCAAGATATGTTTCGATTCTTGTCAGAGTATTACTGTAGCTATCAAGATATGTTTCGATTCTTCTTAGCCTTGATAGCTAAGGGGGAGATTGTTAGAGTATTACTGTAGCTATCAAGACAATATTATTCTAAACTGTATCTTTTAAGTATGAGGCATGGACTTGTCATGCCCTACTATATAAATAAGATCCTTTTATATCAAATGTAAGATTTTGTGTCATTTGTACTGAATTCTCAATATATGAATGACCAATTCTCTCTCTAGATTCTCTCTACATTGTCTGATTATACTTTGCTAGATTTGAGGGAACAACACTGTCGTAAGAGAAGGACCTTTGTTGAATCCTTTCGAGTTTCATGATACTAAGGTTGGAGTGGATCTTACCAGAGATGTTTGTCTTGGTATCAATGAATCTTCTCCTTTCCTCTGATAGTAGGTGTGCTCTTTTGGGATTAAGGTATGGATTGATTGGCACTGAGTTTTGTGGGATTATATCTCTGTTAGCGTTGAGAAAAGAAAACACCTCTTCAACGGATGGTGGATGCTCTGCTTGAGTGGATGGTGTGGTTGTTGAGGTTGTTCTTCAGGGATAGCTTCAATATTGGGCTCAGTTACCATACCAGGGTGGTTTTCTTCAGTTTCTGACATCTTGCCCTTTCCCTTATCTTTTTTTTCTTTCCTAGTCTTGTCTTCTTCTGTTAAGATTTCCATTGGCTCAGAGATTTCATTTTGATGATGATCATGGACAATCATGGTGGTTGGGGTATTGGGTTGGATAGTGGTTTATTCAATAGAGGTTTAGTGAGCCCTCTCTGGTTCAGTTCTTTATGGTGATGAGGTTGGAGAATCAGGATTTTTGGTTTCTATTGGTGGTTCTGCAGATGTAGAGGCTTCTTCTGTAGCTTTGATGGTCTTGTCTTTGAAGGTGTAGTCAATAACTTTCTCACCCTTTTGTTGACCAGATTCATCTTCATCTCTATCTACAGCATCTGAGTCAACAAACTTAGCAACCTTAGAAACCCTGAAAACTGGTTCTTCCCCTTATTTCCTTCTCCTTGAAGCAGTGTTACTGATGATAGCACAAAATGTTGCAGCAACTTCTTTTAGGACTCCCTCCGGTTCTGTCCCAGCAGCCCTTACCTCATCAACCTGGTCAGTGATAATGTCGTTTTCCAACATTATTTTGATCCCGAAGTCGTTCTGTTTGTTGTAAGTTCCCGAATAAAAATAGTAGAATTTAATGGTTTCTATGAGAAAGTACAGGTTTTTATAAATAATTGATGTTGGAAGAGTTTTGGAGCAATCGGAGCAAGTCTACAACAGTCCAGTGCAAAAAGGAGAAAAATTAGATTTTTGGACCAAACAGTGCTCTGCGCGCCTCTGAGCGCGCCTCCAAACGCGCCCACAAACGCGCAGGCTTATTTTTGTAAAACATTCCAGTGCGCTGTGCGCCTCTGAGCGCGCCTCCAAACGCTCCCACAAACGCGCCAAAGCCCTGATACGTTTTTAAAGCCTTTTTCTGCTAGGGTTGAGGGGATGATCGATCGGTAACGGCTGGAGACTTTTTCTGGACGATTTTGGGAGCAAGAAGGCGACTTTTGAAGGCAAGTAGGAGGCTAGAAACAACAAGTAACAAGGATCGAAAGGCGAATCGAATACGTTCATTGGCGGATTAAGCTTTTCAGGGAGACTTTAGTTTTCATTTCTTTTAGAACAAAGCATGTTTACTTTCATTTTCATTATTTCTTTTCTGAGTTTGGAAACCCCCAATATGAACTAATCCGTTCATGTTGGGGGGTTGGTTTGAATCATGGTTGGATGATTATTTAGCTTTACAGTAGATACGATCGATTTGATTCTTATGGATGAAACATGTGGGATTGTTCTTAATGCTTGTAATAGTCCAAACTATTATTTGATTTAATGAATCTTTTAACGTTTGAGAAAAGTTTTGAGGTTTATCTAATCCTTCATGTCTTAGTCGAATTTGAGATAGAAATATGATAATTCGTACTTTGTGGGTTTTTAATCATTGTTTGTTCAATTACCTTTGTTGAGATCGAATGATGATACATGTTAGGTCTAGAGTTTTGTCAAAAACACAAGTGTTGAGTTCTGAGTAAAAAGACTAAAGAAGACTCAGAAGACTCAGAAGTTCTGAGTAGAAGACTCAGAAGTTCTGAGTAGAAGACTCAGAAGTTCTGAGTGAGAAATCTCAAAAGGATTCTAAGTGTTGGATTCTGACTAGAAGATTCAGAGTTCTGAGTAGGAGACTCAGAACTTCTGACTATGAAGACAAATGTTCTGAAGCGCTTATTCAGAAGTATGTTCAGAATTCATATCTTGGGATATTCTCTGTTATATTCAGTTACTAATTAGAACACGTGTAATTGTTCTATTAGTCTGTTTCTTATATGTACTGTAGCTTTAGCTATTCTCTACAGTATATATAGGAGTTAGCAACTGTAGCTAATAGAATTTTTCGAGAGAATATTTGATAGAATCTTTGGAGAACCTTTTGGATAACTCTTTACGCATAAATTTGTTAGATCTATTGAGAGAGAAATTCATTGTAATATCTTGTAATTCACAGATTGTTAATAAATCATATGACCAGTTGCTGTGAATACGATCTTAATTGTTCATATTTGATTGTAAGATTAAATCCTGGACTTACAATTGGTATCAGAGCCAATCAACAAACAAATTCGACCAAGAGTGTGTTTGATCGCGTTCTTGAAGTTTCTTGATCAATTCGACAATTGATTCCGCTGCTGCTAACAATTCTTGAATTCCTAACAATTCTTGAATTCGTGTCTATCATTGATTCAAGAAATTTGAATTTGTCTTTCTGTTGAATCGATATCTTACAATCAAGTTATCCAAAGATTTTCTCTCTATGCTGATTAATTCTCGAAATTAAACAGAGATCACAGGTATGTTTTCGAAATTCTTGATTGGTTTCTGGATCAAAGTGATTATATCTGCTGCATGTTGATTAGTATTCAAATTTTTTGTTGAAAAGAAGATTTCATTAATTCATGTACTCTAACTGTTTGATGAAATGCATGTGACAGATTTGATTAATTCTTGCATGTTCTAGATTTGTGTTGATTCTCATTTTTGATCATAATTCATAGTTGATATTCGAATTTGTCATTTCATCATGCCTGAGATTATTGAAGTTTTTGTGAGACCTGCAATTTCTATAACCAGTTCAGACAATTTACAAAAATTAAGTCCTGTAAAAGCAAAAGAAACAATTTCTGAACCAAAAACTGAGATTGTTCATTTTGAAAGCAAGATTGCTAATCTTCAAGCAAAACAAGACGAATATGCAAAAGTTATAAAGATTTTGCAAAAAGAGAAATCTGATTTTCTAAAGGATATTGAAAAGGTTCAAGAAAACATAAAGTTGTTAGAAAAAGAGAATGTTGATTTGAAAGAGAAAGGCAATTTTAGAAGAAAGATGTTGACAGAGTCTGAAAATAGAATCAAATCATGTGAAATGAAAAATTGTCAACTCTTGAAACAGATCTATGATTTTGAACAAGTTCTTATACTTGAAAGAGTGAAATTTGAGAAAGAGAGAAGAGACTTTCAAACTGAGAGGAAAGGTTTTGAAACAAAGTCTGTTGAATTATCTTTGAAAATTTCTGATTTGGAGAAAATTCTTGCAAAAGAAAGAAAAGAGTTTGAATGCAAGAAAAATGTTTTTCAAAAAGAAAAGATTGGTTTTGAGAAAAAGAAAACAGGAATGTTAAATGAGTTTTCTGTAAAAATCAATGAGTTAGAGAAAGAGTTAGAAGATGGAAGGAAAGAGACTGAAAAGAAGAAGGTAAATGGCTTTAAAGAAAAATGCTTAAAAGATGAGTTTGAGAAGGAAAAGAAAGTTTTTCATTTGGAGATAAGGAGGCTTATTAAGAAATTATCTGATTTATCAACTAAAATCATGATAGAGAGGAAGTCCAAATCTGATTTGCAGTCAAGGTTTGATTTGTATGTTAAAAAGTTTAGGGAATTTGAAACGAAAGTTGTTGACAAATCAAATCATAGTTCAAAAGATCAGATTCGTTCTTCTAATCTGTTTTATGATTCTGCTATTGATAAATCTTATAATTGTTCTTTTAAAAAGATAAAAATGGAATGGAGAGTTAAAGGAACAACTTCCAAGAAAGAAGTGCCAAAATCAAAAGTTCCTAATTCAAATGTCAAGAAGAACAATACATTTCAAAGAAAATCTTTTGTTAAACCTGATGTGATTTATTCTGTAAATCAATTAGTCAGAATTGCACAAAAGAAACTTTGTTGTTCATAGGTTTTTGAACATATCAGTTCAAAACCCGTACTTAAATGACAATGGCTTCTGAATAATTCAGTTCAGGACCCGTACTTCAGAGACTAAGACTTCTAAACAAATCAGTTTAGAACTCATACTTCTCAGGTGATATCCTTAACTGTCATATTTTTCTGTTTCAAGGAACAAGTGGTGAAAGGTAACATTGTATTATGTTTTATTTCTATTGCTTTGAATGTTTGAATCTTAACAATTTAATTCAATGATATGATTTTTTTTTAATTTTCATTCAATGAATAAATGTGTGTCAAAAAGTGATTTTACAAGTATTTTGTATTATCTGAGCTATATTTGTTTCAACTTTCACTTCTGAATTAAATCGAAAGGTAAGCAAAACATGAATGAAATTATGTTGAATGCTCAATGTTATGTAAATCTAGACTTATATGGATTATAATGCTCAAAAAGCCTAAATGTCAGAATGATGGATGGAAACAAAAATATGGGGAAGTACTATGTTTTAGAACCAAGTGATTGAGATATCATTCATATTTTGTGATGGAAATCTGAACTTATATAGAATATCATTTAGTTTGAAAGTTTGTACCTGTGGCCTTTCTGGTTTGGGAGATTAAGTCCTAAGGGGTGCTAGTCACCTAGTCCCTAAGATCAACTGGTCTAGGATCGGCTGACCCAAATCCTTCTATAGAACCAGATAGAAAGCCATGTTCTACTGGTACAGATGGGTTTAAGATATATCGATGTGGCCTTTCTGGTTTGGGAAATTAAGTTCCAAGGGGTGCTTGTCACCTAGCACCTAAGACCAACTGGTCTGGGATATGCTGACCCAAATCCTGCTATAGAACCAGATAGAAAGTCATGTTTAACGATGTATCTTATTCTTACTAAACTTTTTGATTAAAAGATGCCAATGTGCACAAAATTAAAAGATGTCAATGAGCACAAAAGAAAAGATGCCAATGAGCACGCATCTCTTGAAACTTTGGGAAAATACAAAGTCACAATAAACCTGTAAATTTGTGAAAATCCTGATTTTGGACAAATAGTGTGAGTAGAGCAAAGTATTCTTATATGTTTTTGAATTGCATATGCTTGAAGCTAATCATATTTCGCATGCTAAGCACACCAAATAAATTTAATAAAGGGATTGAAACTGAACATTTTTAACTTGATATGCAATGATGACTTGTATTTGAATCCAAACACATGCATTTGATTTCATTTGATTGAAAAATCTGTTAAATTTCATTAAGTTGGATTTCTTTTGTAACATTTTCAGATGATCAAATGTTAGTAGTTATCAAGTATAGTTCAGTGAATCTTATTTTCCTTGCATAAATGTTTCATTAAAGCACTATATTTGAAATGAATAATTTTAATGAAATATATGCATACTTTCAGGGGGAGAAAACAATTTGCTCCAGAATTCTTATTTTGAGGGGGAGCAAGGTTATTCATTAAGGAGGAGAAAAAGCATAAACTTCATCGCTAAAGTTTTGAAAATCAAGGGGGAGAAAAGCTAAAGATTTTGAAGATGATTTTGCTTTCCAAAACTTTAGGGGGAGAAAAGCTAAATATATAACAGAAATCAATTTGGAAATCAATTTGGAAATCAAAGAAAAAGCAAATATATAACAGAAATCAATTTGGAAATCGTTGTTGCTGCTGATTAAAGACTGACCAGAAGTTGTTAACTCAGATTATTCAGAATTCTGAGCAAAAGTTGTCAAAGCATTCAGAAGAGCTCCTTCTGAAGATTGTTCCTACTCTAAGAATTTGATGATGAAAAGTACAAGTGTGTTTGACAAAAAGGGGGAGATTGTTAGGTCTAGAGTTTTGTCAAAAACACAAGTGTTGAGTTCTGAGTAAAAAGACTAAAGAAGACTCAGAAGACTCAGAAGTTCTGAGTAGAAGACTCAGAAGTTCTGAGTAGAAGACTCAGAAGTTCTGAGTGAGAAATCTCAAAAAGATTCTAAGTGTTGGATTCTGACTAGAAGATTCAGAGTTCTGAGTAGGAGACTCAGAACTTCTGACTATGAAGACAAATGTTCTGAAGCGCTTATTCAGAAGTATGTTCAGAATTCATATCTTGGGATATTCTCTGTTATATTCAGTTACTAATTAGAACACGTGTAATTGTTCTATTAGTCTGTTTCTTATATGTACTGTAGCTTTAGCTATTCTCTACAGTATATATAGGAGTTAGCAACTGTAGCTAATAGAATTTTTCGAGAGAATCTTTGATAGAATCTTTGGAGAACCTTTTGGATAACTCTTTACGCATAAATTTGTTAGATCTATTGAGAGAGAAATTCATTGTAATATCTTGTAATTCACAGATTGTTAATAAATCATATGACCAGTTGCTGTGAATACGATCTTAATTGTTCATATTTGATTGTAAGATTAAATCCTGGACTTACAATACAAAATGTTGAATGAATGTTGCTATAGCTTGATAGAGTATAGTGATGGATTGTGATCATACCAGTCATCCTGGAGTTATGTCAATCGTGTCAAATCTGTGAGTTAAGTAATTGTTTACCTGAGGAATCCAACCCTCCAACTCCTTCTCTTAGCTAAATTAGTTAAAGTTTTTAATCGTGTTCCGATATTCAACAACCCAAATCAATTTGCGTTAGTCTTGTTAGCTTCAATCTTCCTAATCATAGAAGTATTTAGAAGTAGTGAAAAATAGGCTAAGTGAAGAAAGCCTCTTACAGAGGCTCTGCCGACATTACCGAGAAATCAAGGTCAAGAAGCTACAGAAGAAGAAGAGGCTTCCTACAGAACCTCTGCTGTACTCAAAGAAGACCCAAGACTCGGAAACAAAGGTGAAGACTGCTCCACAGAGGACCAGACCACAGAACCTCTGTAACTCATTACAGAGCCTCTGTGGTCCTCACTGAAAGACTTGAAGATATTTATAATATCTTGCTACTGTTACAGGACCCGTTCATCAACTTGCATGGTAGCATGCCCTGTCCAACGTCGACGTGTCAAACTCTGATTGGACTCAGTAGGGCTTAGTACATATTAGACGTCTGCTGCATTAAATGCAATACAGGACGTCTGACTGTTCATGCCATCCTTGCAACTGTTCACGGCATCCGTTCTACTATTCATACGTACCTTTTGAATAGTAGCATATGCTTTATGGTCCCCTTTTGAGTAGTATATAAGGAAGACTCATGTTGAGTTCTTCCTTACACACACCACTTCAATCGAACATCAAGAACACAAAAGATTATTCACCTTAAAAGTCATATATGTTTTAAAGCTTTTCTTACTCACGGTTTATAAACCTGTTCTTGATATATATATTCAGTAAACTTTGAGATATAATATTATGTTCACTGTTTATTTATATTTTGTTCTAAATCTATCAAACTTATCTGTTAGTTCTTCAAATACGCTTCCGCATCAAACATTAACTTGAACTAATAGATTTGATAATCTTGTTTAAAGCAAAACGGGAACCAACAATTGGTATCAGAGCAAAGCTTGATTTTCAATATCAAGTGATCCTCGTTTTACAACTTTTATTTGATAGATTATTTTATTTCTCTTCATCACCATATTTCTAGATATTAGTTGTACCCAGAAAACCTTCCAGATCTTCATACTTAGAAATCCTCCATCAGATTATCCTTTCCTCAAAATGACAAATACAAATAACTTTTTCACTGCTGGCTCACTAACCAAACCTCCTACTCTTCTTAGAGATGAGTATCCTCAATGGAAGATAAGAATGGTTCATTTCTTTGAGGGTACTGAAAAAACTCTCAAACAATATCTTTACAATCTTCCTCCAGTTCCGATGATAACTATGCCACGTGTACCAGCTACTGCTGAATCTGCTGAAATCCCGGAACATCAAAAACCTAAGCCAAGAGAAGAATGGTCAAATGAAGATAAGGCAGAAGATGAAGTTGCACAGAAAACAAAGAGAATATTGATCATGGCAATCCCCAACGAACTTTTTCAATCCTTAGATGCATGCGAAACAGCGCACGATCTCTGGAAAGAATTAGAAAGACAGTTGGAAGGGGGTGCTAAAACTCAGAAGAACCGAAGGGCACAATACATAAATGAATATCATGCTTTCAGAGCCTCTGCAACAGAATCTCTGCAAACAACATACGACCGGTTCAACTCTCTCATAAACAAATGCAAAAAGTCTGGTATTCACAGAACCACGGAAGAAAATAACGTCATGTTTCTAAAGAGCCTGAACGATGAGTGGCTTCAGTTGTCTATGTCTTTACAAACAAATCAAGATCTAGACTCCTGGACACTCTCTGATCTCTATGGAACACTTGCTGCACAAGAGCCTCAAATAGCTCAAGCTAAAACACTAACCATTGTGCCATACGCATTGGTTAGTAAATCTACAGAGGCTGCAGACAGACCAAGAAATAAGAGATCTACAGAGGAGAAAAAGAAGGAGAAAAAGAAGATGGTAATGGTTGATAGCGAAGAAGACGAGCTGATAGAGGAAGAGATAACTCTTGGGTCATTAGCTAAATCAATGGCTCTATTGACAAGAGAGTTTAGAAATAACTAAAGGAATTCTGGTAGAAGAGATGATGGAAGAAGAGAAGAATCAAGTGACCGACAGAGGTCTGACTACAGAAATGATGACCTACAGAGGTCGAGCGACAGAAGCTACAGAGGAAATGATCGACAGAGATCAGATGACAAGGTAGGCCACACACAAGAATGCTACAAATGTGGTAAACTCGGTCATTACGCAAACGAATGCCGAACAGAGAAAGGTGGAGACCTACAGAAGTCTGACGACCGAACTGGAAACATCTCCCAAGGTTGTTTCAACTGCGGCAAGCCAGGTCATTTCACAAAAGAATGCAGAAGTAGACCAAATCGCCCACAGAAGGACTCAGCTTTTTTCAAAAAGAAGGCCGAGTATTACGCACAAAAATCTCTAATGGCGAACAAAGGGCATTATGAGGCAAACAAAGAAGACTTCGAATCAGACTCTACCTCTGATGATGAATTTCCCACAAATGCCCTGTTCTGTGGCATGGTAGAAGTTGACTCCGGCACTGACAATGAGGTATCCATTTCAAACTCTACCTCAAGTACTAATTCTGTAGATAATGATTTATTTAAACTTAACATTGAACTGAAAGATATAATTGAAAGCATTCAGAAAAAGCTGACCTTTAATGAGAGAGAAGTAAGGCTTCTCACTCAAGAAAAAGCCAAAATCTTTGAAGAAAAAGGAAAAGTCGAAAAATATTGGAGCAAAAATATAGATCCTTTAAAAAGGCAAATTTCTGATTTAACCTATGCTTTACAAATCAAAACAAAAGAACTTTCAGTTTCAAGAAGTGAAACTACAGACATAAGAGCTCTCAAAGAATACTTTCAAAAAGAAAGAGAGGTACTTTGGCAAGATCTTTTAAGAAGAGAAGTTTTAATTAAAAACTATAAAGATGCACAGAAGGTGTATGAAAAGGTAAACTCTCAAATAGCAAGACGAGGTATAGGGTATAGTGATATTACCTTAGGAGTTGAAAATAAACGACTAAAACCTCTGTCCTCTCTATTTGTTTTGGGAAAAACTAACAAACCAAACTTTCCAAACTTACTCTCTGTAAGTAAAAGGGTTAAAATCTCTGCAGAACCTCACTTGAGGAAACATACAAAGATGATCAATGTGTGGTTTGAAAACACAGATTCATCATCTTCAACCTCTGTCAATAGAGGAATCAAACCAAAGAAATATCCGAAAACACAAGATCAGATTGGTATCTTTAAGTTTGGTAAACCAGAGACTCAAACACAGGTCGCTTTTGTCTGTATGATAAATGTCGAAAAGAAATTGTCAGCAGAAGCTCCTGAGTTTAAACCCATCTTTTCAGAAGAAAAACTTGAAGAATCTATTGAAAAAGAAATTTTGGAAGTTTTGAAATCAAATGTTTTAGAAAATCTCTGTACATCTTCTATAGATCAAAAACTCGCTGAAGAGATCTCATCAGAAACCTCTGCCATCTATGAAAGTTTTTCTACAGAGGAAGAAAGCTCGTATGATACATGTTCATAAAATCCAGCCTCTGTCGAAAGAAATGACTCAACCTCTGCATATGAGGACGATTCATCCTCTGACGACTCAGAGACTGATTTCAAATCAGGGATAATTCACTGTGACACAGAGGATGTCAAATTCTCCTCTGAAGTTCTTAACAGAACAATTTATCCAAAAGAGAAAATCACAGAGATACCTATCCATCCAGATTTTCTCAAAATGTGTATACAAGTCAAAACCTCTACAGAGCTTGAAAATCTGAAAAAAGCCTCTGAAAATCCAAAAAGCTTAAAATTTTCAAAACCTTTAAGGAAAATCAAAGAGAATCCCACTTGGCAACAAAAGGGAAAATGGCCTGAAACTAACAAATATTTTTCCTCTGTGACAGTGAACAAAGATGTTCACCACAGAAGAGAGTCACAGAAGGCAGGAACTAAACAAGACTTTTGCAAACAACATTCTAATATTCATGGATCTTCTTGTAATAGGAAATCTAATGTAAAGAAAGAGTGTAATGTCTATGTGGCTCAGTTCAAAGAATTCAATGAAAAGTTCAAACAAATCACATCTCATATTCAATACTGTCATTGTTTTGATCTTATGTTTAAATTGAATAAACACTTCTCAAGTCCAGATTGCTTTCTCACCACTGAAATTCGAAAGTCAGAACCAAAAGAGAAACAATCTGATTCTTCTACAAAAGATAAAATGTATTTCAAGAATTCTAAGGCAAACTTGAAAAATTCTAACAATATTGGACCCATGTGGACATGGGTACCTAAATCTCTGTGATTGTCTTACAGAAGCAACATGTGCCAATTTGGTATCTTGACTCCGGATGCTCAAGGCACATGACTGGCAACAGAAGATTACTATCCGCATACAAAGAAACACACGATGGTGGATCTGTAACTTTTGGAGACAACATGAAGGGACACATCAAAGGCTATGGAGTCATACAGAAAGAAAATGTCTCTGTATACAAAGTTGCATATGTGAATGGCCTCAAACACAACCTACTAAGCGTAAGTCAACTCTGTGATACAGGATTCGATGTGTTATTCAAAAAACTTTCTGCTCTCTACAGAGTGAAAACACAGGAATGGAACTTCTGCGAGCTGAAAGAAGAGGTGATCTATACCTAATGAATTTTACTTCAAAATCCAAGGACAAAGTTTGCCTAGTAGCCTGCAAAAGTGAAGAAGCGTGGTTATGGCACAACAGGTTCTGTCACTTAAACTTTCACACCTTGGATAAACTAGTAAAACTCAATCTAGTTAAAGGTTTGCCAAATGTTAAATTCAATAAGGATCATTTGTGTTCAGCCTATGAAATGGGAAAACACAGAAGGGCTTCCCACAAAGGCAAAACAGACGTGTCTTGCACTAGGCCTCTGTACATGCTTCATGTCGACCTCTGCGGTCCCATTGCCATACAGAGCCTAGGTGGAAAGAAATACATACTTGTCCTAATTGATGAGTATTCACGTTTCACATGGGTTGAATTTGTTAGAAAGAAATCAGATGTTCCAAATGTATTGATAAATCTAATGAAAAGAATCCAAGTTCTTTATGACTGCAGAATACAGAAGTTAAGAAGTGACAACGGCACAAAATTTAAAAACTGTGTCATTGAAGCATATCTTTCTACAGAAGGAATATCACAGAACTTCTCTGCAGCTCGCACTCCACAACAGAACGGTGTTGTCGAAAGAAAGAATCGAACACTTGTGGAAGCCGCAAGAACTATGCTGTCAGCATGCGGTTTATCAATGAACTTTTGGGCAGAAGCTATTTCTACTGCGTGTTATACTCAGAATCGTTCAACCGTTGTGAAAAGACACCTCAAGACGCCTTACGAATTGCTTAACAAAAGGCGGACAAACATCAAATTTTTCCATGTATTTGGATGCAAATGCTTTGTCTTAAACGACAGAGATTCAAGAGGAAAGTTTGATGTAAAAGCTGATGAAGGCAAATTCATTGGATACTCTGCCACTTCCAAAGCCTACAGAACATTCCTTACAAAGTCTAACAAGATTGTAGAAAGCATCAATGTTTCTTTTGATGATTCATTCCAAATGACTTCTGAGCAAATCAGTTCAGAACTCGGAATTAAAGGGAAATCCTCTGGCATCTCAAGAACAAAAGAAGATTTGGATCTTCTATTTTTGGAGATGTTCCACAATGACATTGATCCTTCTGTTGGAACCATCAGAGTTTCTGAAGAACCATCCTCTGTCGGACAAAATCCTACAGGTATGACTCTAACTGGTCCAAATAATGCTTCATCTTCTTCTATAAATACTATAGATGCAAATGCCGAAGAAGAAAATGCAGAAGATGAAACTTCAAGAAAAACGACCACAAAAGCTGCTGAAAATCAAACTCCACAATCCACAGAAGAACCAATTATAGAGGAAGTTGAGGACCAAGACTATACGTCCTCAGAGGAACAAACTCCACCACCACTCATACCAATCATTCAGCAAACGGTAGGATCAACTACCAAGGCACGAAAAACGACAGAGGCTACACGAGAAGAAGAAACATCAGAAGCCTCTGAAGCAAGTTTTGATGACATTGATGATCATCTTCCACGCACAACTCAATGGACAAAAAGCCATCCTCCAAGCCAAATAATTGGAGAACCTTCTGACTCAGTCAAAACAAGGTCTGCCACTGCTAATTTTTGTTTCTTTACAAATTTTATTAGTGTGATAGAACCAAAGAAGATTTCTGAAGCCCTAGATGACCCAAACTGGGTAGACGCCATGCAAGAAGAACTTCTGCAATTTGAGCGTAACAGAGTCTGGACTTTAGTACCTCTGCCAAGAGGGAAACAGGCCATTGGGACTAAATGGGTCTACAGAAACAAGAAGGATGAAGATGGAGTGGTCATCAGAAACAAAGCAAGATTAGTAGCAAAAGGATATAGACAAGAAGAAGGCATAGACTACGATGAGACTTTTGCCCCTGTCGCACGGCTCGAAGCAATAAGAATATTCTTAGCCTTCGCAGCCCACAGAGGTTTTAAAGTCTATCAGATGGACGTAAAATCAGCTTTTCTAAACGGTGAAATCCAAGAAGAGGTTTACGTAAATCAGCCACCAGGTTTTGAAAGCTCAAAGTTCCCAAGGCATGTATACTACCTTGAAAAGGCTCTATACGGACTAAAACAGGCTCCAAGAGCATGGTACGAACGACTTTCCACCTTTCTTCTAAAAATGGCTACAACAGAGGTACAACAGGTACTACATTATTTTATAAACGCAACAATAGTGAGATAATGCTTGTACAAATATACGTAGATGACATAATTTTTGGGTCTACAAATTCAAAAGAGTGCAAATTTTTTGAAAAACTCATGCAGAGTGAGTTTGAAATGAGTATGACGGGAGAATTAACATTCTTCCTCGGACTTCAAGTCAAACAATCTTCAGAGGGAATTTTTATAAATCAAGCCAAATATGTCTCTGACATTCTTTTAAAATATAATCTCTCTGATACCTCTGCAATGAAGACTCCAATGGCCACTGGAAATAAGTTATACTTAGATCCAAATGGTATTTCTGTAGAATGTACTCTCTACAGAGGTATGATTGGATCTCTGTTATACTTAACAGCAAGCAGACCTGACATTATGCATGCCACATGTCTTTGTGCACGTTATCAAGCTAATCCAAAGAAATCACATTATGATGCTGTAAAGAGAATCTTTAGATACCTGAAGGGGACCAACAATCTTGGTCTCTGGTATCCACTGAACTCTGGTTTTAGTCTTAAAGCTTATACAGATTCAGACTATGGAGGATGCATGCTCGACAGAAAGAGTACCTCTGGGAGTTGTCAATTCCTAGGTGGTAAACTAGTCAGTTGGACCTCCAAGAAGCAGAATTGTGTCTCCACATCCAATGCAGAAGCTGAATACGTTGCTGCTGCTAGCTGTTGTTCTCCGGTTCTATGGATGAAGACTCAGCTAAAAGACTACGGCCACATCTTATTCAAAATACCCATCTTCTGTGATTCCAAAAGTGCCATTGCTATCTCTGCCAACCCTGTGCAACACTCAAAAACCAAGCATATCGATATAAGGTACCATTTCTTGAAACATCATGTTGAATACGGTACAATCGAAATGCATTTCTTGCCCACAGAATATCAACTCGCTGACTTATTCACCAAAGCACTAGACGAGAAAAGATTCAACTTCTTGGTGGGTAAGTTAGGAATGATTAACATGGTGTGAAAATCCTCTGTAAATATAGCTTTATCTTCTGTAAATAAGTATAAATATCTATTATTACTTAAGTTATTGCTTTGATAAATTTATTTCTGTATGTATTTTTTTGTATGCAAAAATAATTCATGGTTACAGAGCTTCTGTGGGTCCGCTCAGATCTTCTGATAACCCTTACAGAACCTCTGGTAAACATGATCTATGCTCAATACAAATCTTACCATTCTTTGAACCAAGCATAGATCAAGGGGGAGCAAAAGGAAAATTCTTGATCTACAGAAGTGATTAGATCAAGGGGGAGCAAAAGGGACCCTGAAATGATCTACAGAGGTAAATCATTCAAAGGAAAGCCAAAGAAGAATGTCGATAATTCTCCATCGACAGAAGTAAGACAAAACTGCCGAGAACAGAAGAACCAAAAGGTATGTCTCTCGCACAAAAGGTTTTTGGAAAACAGTTTTCTAGGACAAGAATTGTCAAATATGTCCTAAATATACTATGAATAACATTTCAAAAATCAAAAGTTCAAAAAGTTTAACAAAATTCGAATTAGGAGAAATTTAAGGTCATAGAGCTTCTGCTGAGCTCAACAGAGGTTCTGCAGGAAATATGCTCTGTGATCACAAATTAACCCTCTGTCGATCTTTTGGAATGTTATCTTGGAAACCGAAAACAGACACCATGACCTTCTCGAACAAAACGTTTTTCAAAATAGTTTTCTCGGACACCAACTTTCAAATATATCCGAAAAACATCTCTTAAACCAGATCAAAAATTGGATGATAAGAAAATCTAATAGAATTTTAGTTATGAGATTTTTTCCCTCATAGAGCTTCTGCTGGCCCTCACAGAGCTTCTGTAAGTTCCAACAGAGCCACAAAACCTCTGTGAGTCAAATTTCTTGACAAAATCCTATTTGATCCTCTCCAATGTCTTTACAAACGTTTTCGTTAAAAGAAGAACCTACAGAGTCATGATAACAATGAGATATATGAGAAGAGGTTAAAAATCAAGATTTTCAAAATCACAGAGCTTCTGTAAAACACAAAAGTTCTGCCATTTTGTTCTCTGGGCATTTCTGTAGTAATAACGGTTACTTTTACTGAGAGTGAAACTCATGTGGCTAAAAACAACCTCACACGCCTAGCATTAAGGGGCCGCGCACGATGTCCTGTCATATTCTGACAAGGCCTACGTGTCCCATTTTCATTGGGCGTACATGGAACGTTTTTATTTGGAAAGTTGAACCCGCCGCTCAAACTCGAGTACGGATTCCAAATGTTACTCCATTGCCATATATTTTACTCTTTCGAGTACTACCGTTTTACCCACCTATAAAAACCAAGGTTACCCTCTCATAAAACATTTTACAAACTCTTATCTTCTTCTCCGGCGAAACCCTGCAAAAGCTTGCAAAAACCTTGTTCTTACAATCAAATGGCTTCATCTTCTAAAGCTATCTCCCAAGAACTCTCTCCGGCGAACTCACCGGAACACTCACCTGCCCATTCTGAACATTCAGAAAACCCCAACCTTGCAAGAGCTATTGAACAACAAGATTCCGGGGACTCGGCAGAATTTGCTCCGACGACACACTTGCAAAACTTCATAGCAAAAGATCACTTCGAAACCATACTTCCTATCAAATCCAACAACTGGTATTTGGTTCCCTCACCCACTGCTTTCGGCGAAGCCCATGCTATTCTTCTGAACATAATGGAAAATCACATCCTCTTCCCTCTATTCTCAAGAACCCCAAACAAAATTCCAGTCCGTTATCTGAACCAATTTTGGCAAAGCTGCCGATTTGATAAAGACGATTCTCTTATCAAAGGGTACATTTCAAGACCTGATAAATCTGAGCATCTTGAAATCAAGTTCAACAGAACAATGTTCTCACTTGAATTCAACCTACCAACAAGGGGTCTTCTGGGATTGAAGAGTTATGCAGAGCAACCAACAGACGAAGAGCTCTGTCGCTTCGTGGAAATTCTTGGGTACAACACCCAACTACGGAAGAGAAATGACTTCCGCAGAGGAAGATTGCCACCTCTGTGGAACACTTTGCTCTTTATTCTTAACAGGTGCCTGACAGGGAAAATAGGGAGTATTGACCAGAGCTCACATCAAATCTTGAGCATCATGTATGGGGTTTACTATGATCTTCCACTAGATTATGCGACCATAATGATGCAAGAGATCATAAACACCATCGACAGAAAGAACAACACGAGAAGGCTCAAAGAGAACGATCCCAACTTTCTACCACCTCTGCAATTCCAAAGAATATTGGGAGTACTGTTCGAACCTCTACTACTAATCTAAAACTGGCCAATGGAAGGACCAACTCCCAAACAGTTCCCGATGAACAAGAATACCCCCACTGATCATACTGATGGCTACTCACAATGCAGACCTCTGTCAAAGAAGCTTCTGCGCTACACATCGAATAAATCCCTTAAGAAAGAGTATATACGCGATCATAGAACTCCTAAACCGAGTCCTATGACACCCCCGCGTTTAGGTGTCCCCCTAGGAACAATGATAGCAAAACCTCTTTCCACTCAAGAAGAAAAGGATCAGAAGTTAGCAAAGCACATGGCTATTCAACTCAGCTTTCTAGCCAAACGTGCAGAACTTATGGGAAAGAAGTCTTCATCAAGAACCTCTGCATATACTCCAAAAGCCAAGAAGAGAAAAACTGCAGAAGGCACCTCAACAAGCGCTGCAGAAGATCAACCTTCGCCTCCTCATGCCACAGAAATTGGCTCCTCTGCTCCTCCCTCTTCCCCAAAAATGAAGAAGAAAAGAAGATCGAAATCAACAGAGGAAGGGGCACCAAAACCTAAGAGAAGGAAAACCAAAAAGAAGCATGGTAAATCACTTGAAAAGTTGGTTACAATTGCAGAAGAGGAAACTGCAGAAGAAGAAAATGCAGAAGAAAGAACTGAAGAAGAAGTTGCAGACGAAGGAATAGCTACAGAAGAGTATCAATCACCCTATCAATCTCCAGATAGATTTGCTCACCAAGGATACCTGAACGACTTCTTACAGAACCCTGACATTGCCAACACCCTAAATACAGCAGGGTGGACGGCACAACCTCTCGATCACCACTCTCCAGAAGAACAAGATTTATCCATTTCTGGCATTGACACACATCTGCAAGAAGATGACACAACACCCAAAGATCAACCAGCCAAAACCCCTGTTATTTTACAGAACCCTTTCATTCAAGGATTGGACGTCCACAGAAGGAGTCCAAACCCAGCTTCAGAAGAAATAGATCAAACAGAAGCTGAGTGGAATAGAGGTGAAATTACAGAGGCTTCTGAGAAAATAATGGAAGAAGAAAAAGAAAAAGGGGCCGAAGTTGTACAAAAAGAGGGATTTGCAACAATAGAGACAAGGATAGAGGTCTCATAGGTAGATTCAGATGAAGAAGAAGCTGTCTGGATACGAAAAGGTCTCTATCATCCACATGTCATGCGATTATACGGCTCTCATCAAATGTACGACTTCTTACACACAGTGCAAGGAACCTCAACAGAAGCAAGGGAAGAAGCACCAAGTCGTAGGATAGCTACAGAGGCTGAAATAATAGACGGTGATGTAGTGCTTGGGTGCTTAACAGAGGAAGAAACAAGAAAAGATGCCTGGATAAATAGAGGCACACAACCAAAACCAACTCCCAGTGCAACCCACATTTCTAACTCCGCAGGTCTAGCTGCAGAAGGAGTTATTGAAAAAGAGCAGCACAGCTCGATCCTAACCCAACCCATCCAGCAAGAGGTTACTCTTTCAACCTCTGTGCCCACAGAAACCGGGGAATCCATTCCTAGGGAGTCTCCTCAAAGAGACTCACCTATTGTTCGTGATCAATCGCCCCAGATCACCCTAGAACACCCTACAGAGGAATTCGTTTCCTCTGCCACGCACACATTAGGACCAAAACTTCTTTCAGAGAGAAGTAGTGAGCACAGAGACGAAGAGACTCTAGACAAGTCTCCTAGTCAACAGAAGGACATTCCAATACCCACCTCTGGAGTGGATTTGGACACTGTTCTTCACAGAATTTCTGTAGAGATCAAAACTCAGGTTTCTTCTCGAGGATCAGAAGGAAATCCTTCCACCCCCATCGTACAAACAAGGGTGAACGAAGGTGTCCCAGGAACAGGGACTCACTCTGGAGACGAATGTGTTCCTCCAGAGGTTACACAAGGAACACAAGTATCAAGGGATGAGTTCCAAACCCTTGTCACCTCTGTGAACCAAACAATGAAAGAGTTGCAAAGCTCTTTCAAATCCTTTACAGAGACAACATCTACGGCTATCCTGAATCTGAACACCAAAATGGACAATCTGTCCACAGAGGTAAAAACCGCCATCTCACAGATGAAGTCTTCTGCCGAAACTACTGCCAAAGCTACAGCCTCTTCTGCCGCTCAGGAATTCGGAACAACTGCAACTTCTGCTTTCAGGGACTCTGTCAAAAATTTCCTTGAACAAATGAATACGCAATCCAACAGAGCAGAGGGCATTACTCCTGCAGATTTACAGAATGCCCTATAACAAGTCCAAGCAGAGGCAATACGCAACACGACAATGATGCAACCAAAAGACTATATGACCAGAGCACATCTTACAGAGCTCGGACAGAACGTCATTAACCAGGTCACAGAAGTCATTGTCTCCTTCACAACTGCAAATGCCAACTTTGTCAAGGATTTCAGAAAGAGTGTCGGCAGAATGTGTTTCAAAACAGAAGCAGAGCTTGCGACATTGATTGGCCTCTGCGATGATGTCTGTAAAAAGTTGATGGCAGCAGGAGCTGAATTACCGAAGAAGACCAACACTTCTTGCAGAGCAGAGGGTACTTCTGATAAAAGTCAGGATGATTCTGATGATGACCAACCTGGTCCATCAGATAATCCTGAGGAGGAGAATCTAAGAGAGAAAGCTACGAGCAGAGGAATACAAAGTCCACCAATCGCAGCAGAACCAATCAGCCAAGCCCCTCCAGAACAAACCCAACAACAACAAACCCAAAAGACCACAGAGACAACACCCATCTCTGTGGAATCATCTCCTGACGAAACCAAAATTCCAGAAGCAGATCAGCAAACCACAGAGGCAACAACCGCCCCTGAGGTAATCATTTTGGAAGAAACGGATGAAGAAACCACAGAGAAAACACCCACCTCTGTGGAAACACCCCAAACCATACCGAGAAGAAAGTCGATTGCCACCAAACCAAAAAGAGCAACGACCTCTGCTTCTGACGTTCTGAAAAGGATGCACACAACAATGAGTGATCGTATGGCGCAGAGAGAAGAAGAAAGGCACAGGTTCACCTTAGCTTTCAGAATGGCTAAAAGATTCGATGTCAATACTTCATCAACAGAAACTGAGCTCACAGAAGAAGTCAACAAACAACCTCCAACAGAGGTTACAGAGCAACTCAAGCCAACAGAACCATCGCCACGAAAGTCCTCTAAATCACAAATGTCAAAACCCACAGAGGCAATCCCCATCAAGCCAACAGAAGTGCCAACCTCCAAACCTACAGACGCAACAGCCTCTGCCCTGCCAAAAGGAAAAGACAAGGGCAAAGGAATACTGACAGAAGAGCCTAAGAAGAAAACATTGCCAAAGCCAACAGAGAAACTAATGAAGAGTGCGTTTGATGCCTTTCAAACCCCAAATCCTGAAGAAGTTGACTGGGCATATGGATTGAAACCTCTGTCAGACATTCCTCTAACTGGTAGAGTTGCAGAAGTTGTTCAAGAAATGGAGAGTCTCAGAAGACGAGTACCACAACCTGGTCCAACACATGAAGAGATGGAAGAAGTGGTCTACAAATACCTCTATAAACAATCCTTTCAGACCAATCATCCAACAGATCATGTGACAGATCCAAGGATCAGAGAAGAATTTGAGAACATCTTCACAAGGACAAAGCCAAGAACCAAAGCAGATGTATTCTCAATCCACAAGATCAAAAAGGTAATCTTCTGCAAATTCTCCTTCACAAGAACCTATCCAAAGGTCAGGTACAATCTCTACAAAGTCAGAAGAGAAGACAATTCAAAAACTACCTTCGCTGATGCTGATTTAAGAAATATCAATCCTTATGATCTACCTGACCTTCTGCAATGGACAAAGGACAACTACAACACAGAGGCAAACACCAGAGCCTATCAAGTGTTGAGAAAAGCGATGAGGGAAAAGCTTCTGCTCTACAGCATGATAGATTTCCAGCTGGGAAAGGATCTTGGTCTCAAGCATCTGGATTTACGACCACCAGAGGATCGCTGCCCACCGGACGCCGTACCTAACTCAATCATCACAGAACCAAGGTTTAGGTTAGTATTTCAAAACCCTCAAGGCGAAACTAAACTATTTGTATGCATGGACTGTCAGAAGTACGCAACAAGTACTCTGAACAAGTTCAGAGCAAGCCTTGTGAAATACAGAGGTACAAAGAAAATGGATAAAGATGCTGCAGATACTATCATCAGAGAGATTGACGCAACAATCCACCTAAGAGAACTCTGTATCAGCTTCTATAAAGAGATCAGAAGAGTCGGAAGAGACAACAGAAGCTACAACGATTTCAAAGATGCCAAAATCTGATTCTCAGACCTCCAATCTCTGCAAACAAAGTTAAAGTTTATCTTTCATTGTACTCAAATATAAAATGCCTCTGGCATATTTCTAAATGAAAGAAATTTCGAGGTATTGTTTAACCTCTATCTTATCTAACTTAGCCTAACTTAACTCAAGTTCAAATTTTTTATTTTTCACTACTTAGGGGGAGATTGTTAGCTTCAATCTTCCTAATCATAGAAGTATTTAGAAGTAGTGAAAAATAGGCTAAGTGAAGAAAGCCTCTTACAGAGGCTCTGCCGACATTACCGAGAAATCAAGGTCAAGAAGCTACAGAAGAAGCAGAGGCTTCCTACAGAACCTCTGATGTACTCAAAGAAGACCCAAGACTCGGAAACAAAGGTGAAGACTGCTCCACAGAGGACCAGACCACAGAACCTCTGTAACTCATTACAGAGCCTCTGTGGTCCTCACTAAAAGACTTGAAGATATTTATAATATCTTGCTACTGTTACAGGACCCGTTCATCAACTTGCATGGTAGCATGCCCTGTCCAACGTCGACGTGTCAAACTCTGATTGGACTCAGTAGGGCTTAGTACATATTAGACGTCTGTTGCATTAAATGCAATACAGCACGTCTGACTGTTCATGCCATCCTTGCAACTGTTCACGACATCCGTTCTACTATTCATACGTACCTTTTGAATAGTAGCATATGCTTTATGGTCCCCTTTTGAGTAGTATATAAGGAAGACTCATGTTGAGTTCTTCCTTACACACACCACTTCAATCGAACATCAAGAACACAAAAGCTTATTCACCTTAAAAGTCATATCTGTTTTAAAGCTTTTCTTACTCACGGTTTATAAACCTGTTCTTGATATATATATTCAGTAAACTTTGAGATATAATATTCTGTTCACGGTTTATTTATATTTTGTTCTAAATCTGTCAAACTTATCTGTTAGTTCTTCAAATACGCTTTCGCATCAAACATTAACTTGAATTAATAGATTTGATAATCTTGTTTAAAGCAAAACGGGAACCAACAAGTCTAATTAATAGTCTATACAGTGATTGTGGTACTTTACACCTGGTTCCTTTGGTTCGATACTCGTACTGTTAAAGTACTATTACTTGATTTGACCCGTACACTTGCGGTAGAGTTAGGGGGGTGTAAACCCGCCTATCAAGTTTTTGGCGTCGTTGCCGGGGAACCTGTTTTGTGTGAATATCACTACCAGCTGTTGAAATTATTACATTAGACACCCTGTTTTATTTTTTTATCTTACTTTGAAAGTTCATATATTTTTGGGTCTTGAGATTGTTATCTTCTCCGTTTCAGGTTACTTCCTGGTTTATGCCAAGAAGAAGACTGTTTCGGGAATTACTACCGATTGACCCGGAAATAGAACGGACCGCCAGAGATCTAAGAAGACAAGCACGGAACAGAATGATCGACAACAACATCAATGTCGGGGAAGATTGGGGAGAAGGGTTGCCCATGGGTAATGGTCAACCAATTCCAAATGCGAATGCAAATGCGAACAATCAGAACCACAATAATGCCAATCATGGTCTCAACAACAACATCAACCATAACGCCAACAATCATGTCAACCACGGTGTTGACAACAACAACAATGTTAATCATGGCGTCAATAACAATGTCAATAATGGTGTCAACAATGGGATCAATCATAATCTCAATCACAACGCCAATCATGGGATCCATCACAATATCAATCACGATGTCAATCAGCTACCGCCGCCACCACAAAGGGTACCAATGAGGAATTTCGCCAACCCGAACATGGGAGCTGCACAACGAGGACCATATGCACCTCCGATAGCTGCCAATAATTTCAGGATCAAGACCGGCACCATCCAATTAGTGCAATCGAACATGTTTGGGGGTTCGGCAGCTGAAGATCGCTATGCACACTTACGCTCATTCAAAAAAATATGCAATACTTTCAAAGTGAATGGGGTTGATCAAGATTCGATCAAGATACGGTTGTTCCCGTTTTCATTGAGGGATCGAGCCACCACTTGGGAAGAGAATATACCACCGGGGTCAATTCGAACTTGGAGCGACATGGTAACAGCTTTTCTCAACAAGTTCTTTCCACCAGGGCGAACAGCTCAACTGTTGTCCGACATCACGCACTTTTCACAATGGGATCAAGAGTCTTTGTACGAGGCGTGGGAGAGATATAAAGGGATGCTAAGAAAGTGTCCCCATCATGGGCTATAAGAGTGGATGATTATCCAAACCTTCTATGTTGGATTGCATCCTCAATTCAAAAATGACCTCACAGCTGCTGCAGGTGGAGCCTTAATGAACAAGTTTTTTGAGGAAGCGGTCGAATTGATAGAGAACTTGGCAGAACATAGCTATTCCACTCCAAGATCCGCTGTTAGACAAGTGGCAAGCATGCAAGAAACGGAAGAGTTGAAAGCTATAAAGGCACAGTTGACTGCACTAACCAATCAGTTGAAAGGAGCGGCCATTCAACCAAATGTTCAGAATTATCAAGAATATCAATCGCCGGAACAAGTTCAATTTGTTCAGAACCGAAATAATCAGCCGAGGAATGACCCATTTTCCAACACTTATAACGAGGGATGGAAGCGACATCCCAACTTTTCTTGGAGTCAACCTCAACAAGGGCCAGGCAAGGAAACAATGGGGCAACAACAGCAGCAGCAGTATGGTAACCATCCTAACTCTTCAAATTCTTTTAAGGCTAACAATATTTATCGTCCCCCAGGTCATAATCAAAGGAAATATGATGAGGGGCAATCTTCAGAAAAGAAGCCAGGATTGGAGGACATGATGATGAAATTCATGTCAAAGATAGAAGGTGCAGTGGAAGGATTGGCAGGTACTGTGAACACTGTAAAGTCAACCACGGAACAGAACACTGCCTCAATCAGAATGTTAGAAAGACAAGTCGGACAAATCGCTGAAGCACTACAATCCAGGACTTAAGGTCAATTCCCTAGTCAGACTGAACGAATACCAAGAGAGGAGTGCAAGGCTATTCATCTGAGAAGTGGAACGGAGCTGATTAGAGACCTTATACGGGAGCCTTCACCAAGGGAAGTCGAGCAAGAGGCAGAGATCATTGACATGGATGCGTTGGAGGCTGATAGAGAGATTGTGAGTGAAGAGAATAAGAAGAATGAAGAAAAGGCACCAAAGAAACCACAGGTCAAGCCGACAACTCCAAAAGTGCCCTATCCGAGCAGGCTTAAAGCCCACAGGGATGATCTAAACTTTTCTAAATTTCTTGAAATTTTTAAGAAATTGCATATTAACATCCCTTTTGCAGATGCTTTGGCACAAATGCCAACATACCTCAAGTTTATGAAAGATATCTTATCCAAGAAGAGGAAGATTGAAGATCAGGCCACAATTTCACTTACTGAGGAGTGCAGCGCGATCATACAGAACAAGCTTCCCCCGAAGCTTAAGGATCCAGGGAGTTTTTCGATCCCTATCCAAATTGGGAGCTTTAATTTTAATAAGGTATTATGCGATCTAGGAGCTAGTATTAACCTAGTGCCGTTATCTGTTTTCAGGAAACTCGGCTTGGGAGAGGTGAAGCCGACATTCATGACTCTTCAGCTTGCCGATAGATCGATAAGGTACCCGTATGGAGTGATCGAAGACGTCTTGGTAAAGGTTGGCAAGTTTTACTTCTCGATGGACTTTGTGGTGTTGGATATCGATGAGGACATAGAGGTCCCGTTGATACTGGGAAGATCCTTCCTAGCCATAAGTCAAGCGCTGATCGACATGGAGGAAGGCGAGATGACTTTGAGAGTTGGTGGTGAGAGGGAAGTGTTCAAGATGTTCGAGAAGATAAGAGATAGAGGCGAAGAGAAATTTGGTGAGCAAGAAAGGCCGAAGGAGTGATCGGAAAGAAAGTCGTGACACGACAGAAAATACGGCGCTGGGTGGGAGGCAACCCACCATAGGTTAAATCTTAATTTTTTATTTTGGTTAGTTTCTTATTTTTGTGTGCTTTCTTTTGTTTTGTGTGTTGTTTTTGTGTTTTGTGTGTTTGTGTTTAGTTTTTGATCCCTGATAGCAATTCCGATATGACCAAGAGCAAGGCAGGAATATGTGAAAAGTGATCCGCGCATGCATCCTGAAAGGTATCTACATAACACCTATTTGCAAACCTCGGTTTCACCAAGGTTTGGGGTCTCTGTTTTCACTTGAACTTTATCGTTTTATGATTCCTTGTTGTGAAAACAAATCTAATCTAGAGATTAGGTTTGGGGTGGCATAATTACTGTTAGTTGTACTGTATTGCTATTGTTAGATCTGAAGTTTTGTCAATAAACCAAGTGTTGAAGATCTGATAAGAAGGTTCAGAAGTTCTGAGAAGAAGAGTCAGAAGTTCTGAGAAGAAGAGTCAGAGATCTGAGAAAGAGAAGTCAGAAGTTCTGAGAAGCATGATCAGAAGAATGTTCAGAAGTTCTGAACTACCTGTTCAGAACTTATGACAAGTTTCGTTACTTAGTAATGTGTAAACTAATTAGGACACGTGTTTTGTTCTTATTAGTCTTTCTTATTTGTACTGTAGCTTTAATATATCCGTTACAGTATAAATAGAGTGGTTAGCACTACGTTGCTAACTGATTGATTTTCCCATATTACTTGTATTCATTCCTTGTAATCTTTGAGGTTATCTCTCTCTTAGATCTGTAATTCTGTGCATCATTGAATACAATTGGGCTTTATCATACAATTTCTCAATTACTTCTTTCTATATTGATTGTAAGAATAGATCCTGCACTTTCAATTGGTATCAGAGCCAATCAACAAACAAATTCGTTCAAGATTGTGATTGCGAAGATCGATTGATCAATTTCTTGAAGATTTCTTGATTCATTCAAAATTCGATTCCGCTGCTAGGGCTAGTTCTTGAATTCTTAGCAATTCTTGAATTACCTGCTACTTTTCGATCAAGAAAATCGAATTTGTCTTTCTGTTGAATTTTCTTACAATCATGTCTTCTAAAGAATATCTAGCCATGGGATCCGAAACCAAACCGCCTGTTCTTATACCAGAAGAGTATCAGCAATGGAAAACTCGTATGATCCAATTCCTTGACAACATCGATGAAAATCTTATGATTTCTATTCGAGAAGGTCCAATCGAAGTATATATCGATGTCGCCGCAACCCCTGCAACAGAGACAACTCCAGAAATTCCAGCGACCAGAGTAAAGAAGAATTATTCCCAATACACTGCTGAACAGAAAAATACGCATGCTATTGACAAAAGAGCAATTACTTTGATGACTTTGGCTGTCCCGAATGAGGTTCTTAACAGGATTGACAGTGGATCATCAGCTAAAGAAATGTGGGACGAATTGGAAAGGCAAATGTTAGGAACTGTGAGATCTATTCAGGCAAAGTTAAATCAAAGCATAAATGCTTATGAAAGGTTCAAAGCAAAAGAGTCAGAAAGTTTGACACAGACATACAGTAAATTTTGCACTATTCTAAATGACTTGAGAAGAAATGGACTGAAGAAAACAAAATCAGAAATAAATTACAAATTTCTGAACAGTCTAAATTCAGAATGGTCATCATTTGCCATAAGTCTGCAAATGAACAAGGATATGTGTGAAGAAGACTTAAATGATTTGTTCTGTGTTCTTAATCAACATGAAGACTCTGTCAAGTTAGTTGTGGAAGAAAAGAAAAATGTTGCTGATCAGTTAGCGTTCTTATCAAAGTCCAAAGCAATCAAAGCACCCAAAAAGACTGCATATCTATCAGAAATACCGAGTCTGGAGGAATCTGACAAAGAAGAAGGATCAGAAGATGATGAAGATATCAAGATAATGGCTGAAAAGCTAGCTTTGCTGACAAATACTTTCAACAAAAGGTATGGGAAGGGCAGATTTCAAGGAAATTATAAGAGAGCTGGAAGTTCAGATTATAAGAAGAAAGATGACAGAGAAGAAAATAAGATTGAAAAGAGAATAGAGAGAAGTGAAGAAAACAAGGAAGAGAAGGAAGAGAGAAAAGAAAAGAATCTGTGTTTCAAGTGTGGAAAATCTGGCCATTATGCCAAGGATTGCAGAGTTAAAGTTGTGAAAGATTATGAATACTACACGAAGAAGGCTCAGCTTGCAAAGAAGAGAGATGACGAGAGTGCGCTATTGGCTGAACAGGAGAATTGGCTGTACTACACTTCTGATGAAGATGATCATATCAACTTTCCACAGATGCGAAGCTATATGGCAAAAATGAGGAATGAGGATGATTCTGATTTTGAAGATGCTGATTCTGAGTCATCTGCTGAGGTACATTCTTCACTTGAATTAGAGTTAATGACACAGATTGGTGAAATGAAAACTGAATTTGCTAATCTAAGAAAACAGATAAAAGGAGAAAGAACTTTGGTTAACAAATTCAGAATTGAAAAAGAAGTAATAAACGAACAATATGAAGAATCTGAGGCTGAGAAACAGAAAGTTAAAGATGAAAATTCTGAATTGATGAAAAGGCTTTCTGAACTAAAAGTTGAGTTTTCAAAAATAAAGGATGAAAAAGGTGATTTACAAATAAAATTTGATATGTTATTTGAAGAAAGAAAGAATTTATACACCAAAATCAAAGAATTGGAAGATTTGAATTTGAAAAGAGGTCAGACTCAGCAAACATTAAATCTTTTATTAAGCAATGTTAAAGATACAAGATTTTACAATCCAAAGAAGGGATTGGGATTGGAAGAAAATGTCATTTTAAAAAGAGCTCCAATACTTCAAGTTTCTAAGCCAAAAATCCCAGAAATTGTTGAAGTTTTCATAAGACCTGCTAGTTCTATAACAAGTTCTGACAATTTGCAAAGACCAAACTCTAAAAAGTCAGATGAGAAAATTTCTGAGTCTAAAACAGAAAAGTCAGTTGGTTCAGAAGAAAAGGTTAAGAAAGAAGTTTCTAAACCAACAGATGAAAAGCCAAGATACAATGATACTAAATTCAAGTATGATTCCTTAAATGTTAGCTACAAAAATAAACAACCAAGTTTTTCATATCATGACATTGAGAGCATATTTGATACAAGTAAAAATTCTGAAACAGTCAATCAGAAGTCTGAAACTTCTAGTCAGGATTCTGAACTTTGTAGTCAGAATTCTGAGTCTAAAGATCAGACATCTGAGTCTGTAAATCAGAACTCTGACTCAGGTAGTCAGAAGTCTGATTCAACTGGATTTTCTGAAACAAAATCAGATGAATTTTTGCAACTTGAAAAGAGATTTAATCTTGTGAGTCAAGAACTTGAGGATTTAAGGAAAACTTATGATGAACTTGAAAATGATTTCTGTGAGGTGGATATTAAACTTGAAGAAGCTTTGAAAGAAAAGAATATTTTTATTCAGAAAATAACAGAGCTTGAAAAACTGAAGACTGAGTATGATCTTTTTAAAATTAATGCTTCAAGAGAAAATGATAAATTCTTTAATGAATCAAGTACATATGAAAAAGGTGAATCATCTAATTCTTCTAACAAAAAGAACTTGAATTTTTCAGAAAAAGAAGAAAGCAAAAGGAAAGATGATCTTGCAAAGTTGAATGATCTGAAAAGGGAACTTGAGAAGCTTAGAATGAAATCTACTTCTGAACTAAACGCTAGAAATTCTTGTAATAAGGGCAATTGTACTCTGAACAGTATAAATAAAAATGAAATGATCTATGTTTCAGATTTATTGTCACTTGCAAAGAAAAATCTTGTTTGTGTTAGATGTAAAAATGATTCATTCCAATATTCTCACAAATGTCAAGTCAAAATAACTTCTGTTTCATACATAAGAAAAGATATTCAGAAAGTTTCTGTTTCTCAAAATACAGAAAAGAAGAAAATTTCTGTTCCTCAGACTCAGAAGAAAGAAAAGATAAAAGAAAAGAAAGTTGAAAACATAGCAAAACCAAAAGTTACAACTCTCAAAAAGAATTTGAACAAACTTGTAAGCAGAAAATGTTCTGACTTCATAAAAGTTCAAGGAAAGTGGTGTTTGAAGAAAGATTTTGAGTGGAGAGTAAAAGGTACTAATGTTAAATCCAATGACAAAGCTAACAAAGATGGACCCATTCCAAAATGGGTACCTAAACTTAACTGATCCTTTTGCAGGGCTGTCATGTGTGGTTTTTAGATTCAGGAGCTTCAAGACACATGACAGGTCAGAAGTCTTTTCTATCAAACTTCACAGAAAAGGCTGGAGGAGCAGTAAACTTTGGAAACAATAGCAAAGGTCAAGTCAAAGGTTATGGGGATTTAACTAAAGGGGATCTAACTATCCAAAAGGTTTTCTATGTTGAAGGATTACAACACAATCTTTTCAGCATAAGTCAGTTTTTAGACAGTCTTTGTCAAATTAAGTTTCAAATAACAGGTTGCATGATTCTAACTGAAAATGATGTCAAAGTCTTCTGGGCCAAAAGACATATGGACTTATTTGTAGTTAATTTTTCAAAATTGAAAACATTAAATACAGTTTGTCTTTTATCAAAATCAACTGCAAATGAATGCTGGCTTTGGCACAGAAGATGTTCTCATCTGAATTTCAAAGATCTTAATAATCTTGTTGCAAAACATTTGGTTAAAGGCTTACCAAAGCTTAAATTTGAAAAAGAATCATTATGCTCAGCTTGTGAAATGGGCAAGATGAAAAAGAGTTCTCACAAATTAAAAATGGACTCATCTTGCAAAGCACCATTAGAAATGATTCATACTGATCTTTGTGGTCCAATTTCAGTTCAATCGATGGGAGGAAAGAAATATATGCTTGTGATTGTTGATGAATTATCCAGATACACGTGGGTTGAGTTCCTAAGAGCTAAGTCAGAAGCTGCTACTACATTGATAAATTTTATCAAAAGGATTCAAGTTCTCTTACAACTTCAAGTTCAGAAAATCAGAAGTGATAATGGAACGGAGTTCAGAAATGAGACTCTTCAGAATTTTTTAGAAAGTTCTGGGATTTCTCACAATTTTTCTGCTGTCAGAACTCCTCAACAAAATGGTGTTGTTGAAAGGAAGAATAGAACTCTAGTTGAGGCTGCGAGAACAATGCTAGCTTATGCAAATCTTCCTACTTTCCTATGGGCTGAAGCAATTGCAACTGCTTGTTTTACACAAAATAGAACTTTAATCAATAAGAGATTAAATAAGACTGCTTATGAACTGATAAATAAAAGAAAACCATTAATCAAATTCTTTCATATTTTTGGTTGCAGATGCTATGTTCTCAGAGACAGAGAAAATCTTGCCAAATTCGATAAAAAGGCAGATGAAGGATACTTTGTGGGTTATTCTTTAACTTCCAAAGCATTCAGAATCTACAATAGAAGAACCAAGAGGATGATGGAGAGCATAAATGTAACTTTTGATGAAGCCAGAATGCGGACTTCTGAACAAGACAGTTCAGAACTCATGCTGAACAAGACAAAAATGACTTCTGATACAAATTCTAATCCTATTTGTTCAGAACTCAATTTACTGTTTAAGGATGCTTTTAGTGAACTAATTTCTGATTCTTATGCAGAATATGAAAACCCAAAGATGGTCAAAGAGATGAAAAACAAGACTCCAGAAATAGTTCAATCAACTGTAATTTCTGACAAAGGTCCATCAGAGGAGTGCCCAAATCTAATAAATACAAGTGGTGAAAACTCTGAACCTTGTAATCAGAATTCTGATTCTTGTACTCAGAACTCTGAACAAGTCAATCAGAACTCTGACTTCATTAATCAGAACTCAAACTTGGATGCAACTCCTACTCATACGTCAGAACAAGGTGACAGTTCAGAATTACGAGCAATCATTGATGAGAATGATGCAAACAACAATTATTCAGAGATTGATGTACTCCCTAGTGCTAATAAATGGACTAAAAATCACCCTATTCATCAAGTAATAGGTGATCCATCAGCAGGAGTAAAGACAAGATCAGCTACAGCAAATGAAGCAATGTTTGCTGGTTTCTTAAGTGTAATTGAACCAAAGAAAGCTAATGAAGCCCTAGAGGATCCAGACTGGATTTCAGCAATGCAAGAGGAATTGCTTCAATTTGAAAGAAATAAAGTTTGGAGACTCATTCCAAAGCCTGAAGGTAAATCTATAATTGGAACTAAATGGGTGTTCAGAAACAAAAAGGATGAATCAGGTGTTGTCATCAGAAACAAGGCAAGATTGGTTGCTAAGGGATACTGTCAACAAGAGGGAATTGATTATGATGAGACATTTGCACCAGTGGCAAGAATAGAGGCAATCAGAATATTTTTAGCCTATGCTGCACATAAAAACTTCAAGGTGTATCAAATGGATGTCAAATCAGCCTTTCTAAATGGCAAACTTAATGAAGAGGTGTATGTCCATCAACCTGAAGGTTTTGTTGATCCAGAATTCCCTGATCATGTTTATATTTTAGACAAAGCTTTATATGGTCTAAAACAAGCACCACGAGCCTGGTATGACACTCTTACTAAACACCTGTTAGATTCAGGATTCAAGAAAGGTAAGATTGACACAACTTTGTTTTTAAAGAAACAGGGTAATGATTTGATTCTGATTCAGATTTATGTTGATGACATAATATTTGGTTCTACCAGTCCAGAATTATGTGATAATTTTTCAAAAATCATGTCATCTGAATTTGAAATGAGCATGATGGGTGAACTGAATTTTTTCCTTGGTCTTCAAGTCAAACAACTACCAAAAGGTATTTTCATAAATCAAGGAAAATATGTCAGAGATATTCTGAAAAAGTTCAAAATGTCTGATTGTGCTTCTATGAGAACACCTATGGCAACTAACATAAAGTTAGATGCTGATCTCAAAGGTGTTTCAGCAGATATCAAACTTTATAGAGGCATGATTGGATCATTACTTTATTTGACTGCAAGTAGACCAGATATCATGTTTTCTACCTGTTTCTGTGCTAGATTTCAATCTAACCCAAAAGAATCACATATGTTGGCTGTCAAAAGGATTTTAAGATATCTCAAAGGAACACCTGATCTAGGTTTATGGTATCCAAAAGAAACTGACTTCAAATTGACTGCTTTCACTGATGCTGATCATGCAGGAAGTAGGTTGGACAGAAAGAGTACATCTGGTGCTTGTCACTTTTTGGGAGATAAAATAGTGAGTTGGGCATCAAAGAAACAGAACTGTGTATCCACTTCAACTGCTGAAGCAGAGTATGTTGCTGCTGCTGCTTCATGCTCTCAAACATTGTGGATGAGAACACAACTCATGGACTATGGATATCAGCTTAATAAGATTCCCATCTATTGTGACTCAGAAAGTGCAATTGCTATTACTCAGAACCCTGTTCAACATTCGAAGACTAAGCATATAGATGTGAGGTATCATTTTATAAAGGACTATGTGGAAAAAGGAACTATAGAGATGCACTTTGTGCATACAAAGTATCAATTGGCTGACTTGTTCACAAAGCCTCTTGATCACAAAAGGTTTTCTTTTCTCATATGTAAAATAGGAATGCTTAATCTGCCTAGTTGAAAATATTTTTTTCTTAAAAATGCTAAATTTTTCTAAGTAAACTTGTCTGAGTAGTGTATTCAGAACTTCTGAGTCTTGAGTTCAGAACTTCTGAGTCTTGAGTTCAGAACTTCTGAGTCTTGAGTTCAGAACTTCTGAATCTTGAGTTCAGAACTTCTGAGTCTTGAGTTCAGAACTTCTGAGTCTTGAGATCAGAACCTCTGAATCTTAAGGTCAGAAATTCTGAGTCAATACTTCAGCAATCTAACTTTCAAAAATTTATTTTTGAGAAATACAAATAATTTCAACTGTATGGATTATGCTTCTTCGATTATCTTTTTATCTCATCTTTATGTATCATTAATACTCAAATGCATGCTCAAGTCAAGGGGGAGCATCAAAATTCTTTTGGAAATCATTTTGTGATGCTTAAAAGATTTGTTTTCATTTCTTATCTGTTCAAACCTCTTCTGAATAATCAAAATGTTTTATATTGGTCAGAAGTTGATTTTAAAAGACATTTTGGTTACAAGGCAAAATTCTTCTAAGTCATGGAATCAGAACATCTGTGCGTGTTATTCAGATTTTTTGACTTGAGTCAAAATTCTATCCACTAACACGTGTCAGCTTCATATTTGTTTGACAATGCCACGTATTTCATTTAAATCCTTGTGGTATTTCACATGTGTTGACTCCGTTATAACATTGATTTCGCTTTTCCGTTAAACCTTTCAACTTCACGGATTTTAAATAGGTCTTAAAATCCCTATTTCAAATTTCTTTCAAATTCCAGAGCGAAACGTGAGATACGAATCAAATCCAGAGTTCTTTGAATCTGTTTTCTTCTTAAATCATGTCTGAAATACGAAGAAGTGGTCCAATTTCTCTACATTCTACAAAATCGATAATGGATTCATCCGATTCGGAAAATGATGAAGTACAAAATAGAGTTGCAGAGGAAGGGGCAATAAGAAATGATGAAGAAGATGAACAAATGGATGAATCTGAAGGAAATGCGGATGAGGTAAACGTTAATATTGAACATGAACAGAGTGCTGCAGGTTCTATTATGTCAGATAGATCTATTCTAGTGGAAAGAGTTGTTCCTGAGAGTGAATGGTTGAAATTATCTGAAAATAACTGTGTTATATTGTTTGAGGAAAGTCGTTTTAAGCCTGAACACAGAATTATCATGGAGTTATTCAAACATCATCCGTACAGAAAATGGTTTACAAGAGTTAAAATGTGCCTGTTCAGTACATACAACAATGGTGGAAATATCTTAGGTTAGAAGATAATAAGTTTGTGTCTGAAATTGGAGGAGTGACATTTGTCTTATCTATCTCTGCACTAAGAGAAATGCTGAATCTACCAGAGAAAGATGATGTACAAAGAAGAACAGATTTTGAGGATTTACCCCTAACAGAGGAATTAATAGCAGAGTTTATGAAGTTGGGATACAATGAAGGATTGAGGACTCTCAGTTTGTTCAGAAGAAACAAATTACCACCTATTTGGGCTTGCTTCTTTCATGTGGTAAATAAATGTTTGTCAGGGAAAAATAGTTCTGCTGATCAAGGTTCTAAACAAATTCTTCAGATATTTCAAGGTTTAGTGAAGAATAGGCATTATGACTATACTTTAATACTTTGGGAAGATATGAAGAATACATTTGAGAAGAATCAGAAAGCAATTCAGAAGAAGACAAAGGATGCTCCACTGACATACATTCCCTACATAAGGTACTGGCAAATTGTTATTTGGTATGCCATGCAGGAAAACAGAACAATCTCAAGAAGAACAAATGAAGAGCATGGTCCTACATTTTATTTGGGTAAGATGACCTCAGTAACAAGACTTGAAAATTATCCCAATCATAAACTGTTGCCAAAATCACTTAGGAATTATATTCCAAGGGAGAGTGAGATTTTAAAAGCTTATTGCACCTCTATGGGAATTGAATTACCTCAAATCCCTACCCAAGAGGACCAACCTGAGAAGAGAGGTGAGGAGTCTAGTCGAATTAGAGAGGGGGAGGATGTTCAGATGGGTGAACATTCTGAGAGACTTGAGGGGGAAAATTCTGAGAGCTTGGTTAGACTCAGTGAGGAAAAACAGAATGAGAGTGGTGAGGATGAGAGATTGTTAACAGAGGTTCAAACAGAAAGAGATGCCTCTGAACCAGCTAATCTTGACCAGGTAACCACACATGCTATTGGTTCACATCTCTTGGTGTCCAATATTGAAACAAACACCATGGACCTAGTGGTGGATCTTGAACAACCCATCCATACCCACTCAGAAGCATTTCAACATGCTACTGTTTCACACAAATCCGGGGAACCATCCCAAACTCATTTGGAGGGAGGTGATAAATCCCAACTTATTTTTCAACACATTGAGTCTGAATATCACAGTCCTATTCATATTGAGCCTGAAATTCCTTTTGACACTTGCACAGATCAGGAATTTCGTACTCCTGAAACAACATTCATAGACATGCCTAATGTTGGGTGTCGAGGATTGGATGGAAGTCCTGGTGAGGTGAACATTACAAAAGCCTCATTCAAACGTGCATCTGTTGTACAAGATGACTGTGTGTTATCTACAGGCCATGAGCTCTCTGGGCACATGAAAACTGGACCATCTGTTGGTTCAGGTTCACTGTTAGAAACTTCTGAATTTGAAAAGATTCAGAAACAAAACAAGGAGATGGGGGAAAAAGTAGAAAATTTGGAGAAGAGGATGGAGGATCTGAATGATGAGGTATCAGACTTGAAAGTTGTGTTGGAGAAAAAGTTGATTTCTGTTGAAACCAAGGTAGATGATGTAAAGAAATCCTTGGATTCTCACAAAAAGGAGATCGTGGATATAATGTCTGGTTTTCAAAAAGATATGTTAAAACAGATGCAAGGTATGCAGGAATCTATATTGAAAGCACTGAGTGTATCTTTGGCTTCTACTTCAAAGCCTCTTGATCCTGTTCCTATTGCAGAAGCTGAACCTGAAGTTGCTTTTAATCAGAACTTGAAAAGGAAGTTTGATGATAATGATCCTCATGATCATCAAAAGGGGGAGAAAAGACAAAGGTTAAGTTCTGATGATGATATTGGCATAGAAGATTTTGAGATAGCAGACATGCACTTAGCCAATACAAAAAGTTCAGAAGATCAGACACAGGAAAATTTAAAGAAGATGATTCAGATAGTACAGCTTGACAGTTCAGATACAGAAGAAATGGAGTTGGGAAGTATTGATAGTAATGAATCAGATAAAACAGAGGAATTGAACTTGGATACTGAGATGGAAGGAAACTCAGATGAAACTGTAGCTATTGAGGAATCTGATTTGAGAATAGAAGAAATAGTGGAAAGTACAGTGGTAAACAGGTGTACAGATATTGTGGTTTATAACAGTGAAAGGGCAATGGAGTCTGAATCAGAAGAAAGGAGGTTGAATGAAGAATTGATCAGAAGAATGCATAATGAAGTAGTCAGAGCTTTGAGTGTTCAGAAAATTCATAAAGGAATAAAAGTGATAAGACCCATTGATCTAATGGGAGAAGAAGACAGAACTGTGGATTACACTCAGGATTTTAAAGATGATTTTAGGTTTAACTTTTGTGATGAGTTAAATACAGAAGAAGAGTATGTGAAAGTGAAAGACTTCTTTATGCCTTCTGAATATGTATTCAGAAAACCAATTGAGATTCCAAAGATTAAATTGCAAAGACTAGAAGAACCTGTGTGTGACTTCATTCTAGAGTTAAGTGATGTGCCATTAGCCAGACAATTTCATGATGATATTTTTCCTGAGGAAATATATGATAATCTCTACTACACATAAGGAGAGTATGAGCTTTTGGAAAGTAACATTGATGGTTTTATGGATGACAGAGCTCAGATGGTCTACTCAGAAGCTTCTAACATGTTCAGAGTTCCTGACTCAAAACTGCATATTCAGAAAAGAATCGAGAAAGTTCTGATGTTTCAACAAGATGAATTCAATGGTTTAATGTTCGTTAGAATGGAAATACTGAAAGAAAGAAATACAAAGGTTTCCATGTCTACATTTGATTTTCACAGATTGACTCTTGATGATCAGATCTTTCTAGTCAAGTTCTTTGCTAGCACTGAAGAAGCCTTGATAGAAATTGAATGCAGAAGACTTCTGGGTATTTATGTCAGAAATACATACTTGTATGACTTCCAGTTGGCTATCGAAGAAAGAAAAGAAAAGTGCAATCTGAGTTCTCCCACAAAGAAAACAGAAGTTGATCTGCATGTGAAGGGTTTTGTGAATGAAGGAATGGAGACAGAAGGGTTCACATATATGGTTCACGAAAGACTTGAATTGTTCAGATTAAAAGAGTTGGTGAAGTACAGTGATGCAACTCTGAATTGGTTGTTGATTAGAATGGAAGTAAGTATGGATGCTGAAAAAGAAAGTTTAAAGAAGAGATGCATAAACTGTGTAAAGAGGAGGTTGGATTTTAGAAGAAAAATCAGAAACAGTAGTGAATGGTTGCTATCTGAGGTGAATCCCAAAAAGATTCTACACAGTGATTTTGTGTTCCCTGCTGAGTATGAAGTGAATGAAATTTTGTCAGATGAAGTTGAAGAAGTTCAGGACACAACACCTCAGAATGTGCAGATAACTAATATTGACCAAGCTGAACAGTCTGAACCCAAAGAAGATGAAATATTCATTGATCTGAATGGATACTTTCTTGAATTTGATCTGCCTGAGTTTTTCAAACCAAAAGAAGTACAATTCTTGGATGTGTATTATGATAGGTCTAAGGAGACTCAGATCTGGTTGGCTGAAAAATCAAGATGTCTTGGCAAAACAAAGCAAGCCGTTTACTCAGATTTTCTAATCACTGGAATCAGAGAATTGAAGGTTAAGAAATTCAGAAAAATGGAGTACTTATCCTTTGAAGTTTTGAGAGAAGATGGCAAGGTTTATTATTTTACTGATGCAGATTTTGAGAAACTGTCAGTGGTTGATTTCTACAGATTACACAGCTTTCTATGTTTTAAAGAGTCAAGTAAAGACAGAAATGAAAGGAAGGCAAGAAGTGTGGTGATTGAGGCCATGTTCTATATCTTAAGGTGGCATTGCTATACAGATTTCCAAATAGCTCTGTATTTGCAAAAGTCATGTGTTTATCTGGCAAATCCCAATACAGATCATGAGCAGAAAAAGGTGTTAAAGACTGGAAGTGTTCACAAGTATCCAGATCTGGGAGTATTTTTGAAGAATAAAAGTGGAAAGATCTTCTTCAGAGCAAAGGAGACTGCAAAATATTGTTCTGGAACTTTAAGGATCATAAAGCACAATTTGGAGAAAAAGATGCTGAAAGTAAAGGAAGCAAACATAACTCAAGAAGCAATAAATCAGCAAGTTGAAGTTATTCAAGAAATTATTGACAAGATTGATAAGAGGCTTAATCTGAGGAATGTGCTACTTCAGAAAATTGTTCCTGCTCTGAAAGAATTAGATGATGCAAAGTTTAAGTTTATTTGACAAAAAGGGGGAGATTGTTAGATCTGAAGTTTTGTCAATAAACCAAGTGTTGAAGATCTGATAAGAAGGTTCAGAAGTTCTGAGAAGAAGAGTCAGAAGTTCTGAGAAGAAGAGTCAGAGATCTGAGAAAGAGAAGTCAGAAGTTCTGAGAAGCATGATCAGAAGAATGTTCAGAAGTTCTGAACTACCTGTTCAGAACTTATGACAAGTTTCGTTACTTAGTAATGTGTAAACTAATTAGGACACGTGTTTTGTTCTTATTAGTCTTTCTTATTTGTACTGTAGCTTTAATATATCCGTTACAGTATAAATAGAGTGGTTAGCACTACGTTGCTAACTGATTGATTTTCCCATATTACTTGTATTCATTCCTTGTAATCTTTGAGGTTATCTCTCTCTTAGATCTGTAATTCTGTGCATCATTGAATACAATTGGGCTTGATCATACAATTTCTCAATTACTTCTTTCTATATTGATTGTAAGAATAGATCCTGCACTTTCAGCTATTTCGTGATTATATTCTGTGAGCTATTTTTTTCCATTGGGGACAATGTTTATATCTGGTTTGGGGTGATGTGTCGAGTCTATCATTAGTTGATCTCAGTGGATTGAATAATCACCTTGTTTATAGTGAGGAATGGGCGACCAGTTGAGCATGATTTAGTGTGAGAGTTCGAAGACACCAACTTTGGGGGGAGGAGTTAGAAGGGATAATATAGCACGAGGGTGGATCTAGGCGACTGCACACATTAGAGACATTAGTGGAGACCACCCGTGAGTTTGTTGAGCCATACACGTGCTAACTTCGATTCTGAGAGACTACACACTACTCGATACACTTATCATTAATCCTTTTATCGTTGTTGTAGCTGATCTCGCTATAACTTGCATCCATTATCAAAGACATCCATAGGAATAGAAGTAAAGCTTCTGCCTATCTCTGTGAACAAACCATGTGAGAACTCATCAAGCTTATTGGTTACTGCTAATTCCACTGCTTTTCACCACTCAAGGTTCTCAAATGAAAACCCGTTGTAACCCCTCAGTAAAAAAAACCGCAAACCCAGTAATTCAGTCATGAAGGGTTTTGCCAAAAAAAAGAGCTAAATAAAACTGAGGGGTCTGTTTAAAGAATTTGAGTGAAGTGTTAGGAAGCCTGAACGAAAGAAAGAAGGGAGGATCATCAAATATCTTCATAAATCCTTTGATCTCCACCCAGAAGCAGCAACCATACCTTTTTAAAGATCTGAATTTAACATGGAGAGTTTGTAAAGAGTGGCGAAGCAACGTTTCTATGTCCTAGTCTTGATAATGGATTCCTTCTGAGATCAATTTGTGTACAACTGTGCGTTATTGTGAATTCTTGTACCCAACTTCTGAAAGCATGACAACATTTGTGAAACCTAGGGCTCAAGCGAAGAGAGAGAACCGTGAGGTAGGGTCAAGGCGAAATCCTCTCTATGTGTGTTTAGTCTAGGTGCACTTAAGTGTGGTGTGGTCCCTGATAGATCCCTTTCCCAAGGTTTTGCTGTTTAGAATTCCATAGCTAGGTCTGCTCACTGTTCGTCCATCTCACATGTAACTCATGGTGGTTGTTGAGTTGACTAGAGATCACTAATGATATTCTTGACAACACGAAATTGCGATTGTTTGGGTTGTGGTTGAATGCTTATTTGTGTCGCTATTTTGCTAGGGGACAAGCAACGCTCGGTTTGGGGTTGTTGATAATGTCGTTTTCCGACATTATTTTGATCCCGAAGTCGTTCTGTTTGTTGTAAGTTCCAGAGTAAAAATAGTAGAATTTAATGGTTTCTATGAGAAAGTATAGGTTTTTATTAATAATTGATGTTGGAAGAGTTTTGGAGCAATCGGAGCAAGTCTACAACAGTCCAGTGCAAAAAGGAGAAAAATCAGATTTTTGGACCAAACAGTGCTCTGCGCACCTCCAAACGCGCAGGCTTATTTTTGTAAAACGTTCCAGTGCGCTGCGCGCCTCTGAGCGCGCCTCCAAACGCTCCCACAAACGCGCCAAAGCCCTGATACGTTTTAAAGCCTTTTTCTGCTAGGGTTGAGGGGATGATCGATCGGTAATGGCTGGAGACTTTTTCTGGGCGATTTTGGGAGCAAGAAGGCGACTTTTGAAGGCAAGTAGGAGGCTAGAAACAACAAGTAACAAGGATCGAAAGGCGAATCGAATACGTTCATTGGCGAATTAATCTTTTCAGGGAGACTTTAGTTTTCATTTCTTTTAGAACAAAGCATGTTTACTTTCATTTTCATTATTTCTTTTCTGAGTTTGGAAACCCCCAATATGAACTAATCCGTTCATGTTGGGGGGTTGGTTTGAATCATGGTTGGATGATTATTTAGCTTTACAGTAGATACGATCGATTTGATTCTTATGGATGAAACATGTGGGATTGTTCTTAATGCTTGTAATAGTCCAAACTATTATTTGATTTAATGAATCTTTTAACGTTTGAGAAAAGTTTTGAGGTTTATCTAATCCTTCATGTCTTAGTCGAATTTGAGATAGAAATATGATAATTCGTACTTTGTGGGTTTTTAATCATTGTTTGTTCAATTACCTTTGTTGAGATCGAATGATGATACAAAATGTTGAATGAATGTTGCTATAGCTTGATAGAGTATAGTGATGGATTGTGATCATACCAGTCATCCTGGAGTTATGTCAATAGTGTCAAATCTGTGAGTTAAGTAATTGTTTACCTGAGGAATCCAACCCTCCAACTCCTTCTCTTAGCTAAATTAATTAAAGTTTTTAATCGTGTTCCGATATTCAACAACCCAAATCAATTTGCGTTAGTCTAATTAATAGTCTATACAGTCATTGTGGCACTTTACCCCTGGTTCCTTTGGTTCGATACTAATACTGTTAAAGTACTATTACTTGATTTGACCCGTACACTTGCGGTAGAGTTAGGGGGGTGTAAACCCGCCTATCAGTCAGCAAAATTTACCTTGTGTATATCCAGGGAGGTTTGGACATGCTTTTCAGTGGCTTGATCTTTGGCCACAAACTTTGATGATATGGTCATTATCCTGCTCAGGGTCTTTTTTCTAAAATCCATCATGTAAGCCCTTGTGATTGGCTGATCATCAGGGCGTGCACTGGCAGGGGTAGGAGTAGGGGTAGGTGCAGCAGCAGCAGGAGTGGCAGAGGTTGAGGGTAGACTGGAGATAGCAGCAGAGATTGAGTTGTTAATTACCTCTGTCAGATCTCTGAGGTTCGCCTCTGAAAGGTTGACAGAAGGAGTTGGCAAAGCTCTGTTGGCATTTTTTGTCTGGTAGTTTGTGAGTTGGGTTTTCAGTGCAGTAATCTCTGTCTGCATCTTCTGAGCTTCGTTAGAGCCATTCTTCTCAATATTGTCTAGCCTTGTTGTTGTCTCTGCTAGTTGATCTTTGACACCTTTTAGTTCATGTTTCAAGGCCTCATCTGCAGTAGCCCTCTGATCAATTACACCTGTGGTTGTAAGTTTATACTCATTCAAGGAGTCTCTAATCTCTTTGCTGAAGTATGTGAACTCCACTTTAGTAACGAGATCATAAGGCGTAATCTTATGGTCAACACATGACTCCAAGTATCCCTCGAGTCCTGAGGGGCCTTCATTCAGAGCTATTTCAATGTTGACTCTGGAAGGACTTCCACCCTATCCTTGATGAACTCCTTGAGGAGAACCATCTCTCGGTGTTTTGATCTCGTTCTCTTCCTCCTCCTCAGTATCAAATAAAGAAAAACAGATGTGTTGGGATTCATCCCTTGTTCGACTAGGGTCTCCCATTGCCCTTGAGTTGGGCAAAGGCTACGTGGGATGTGAAAAATCCCGGTACTATTGTGTGTTTCACCTAAATGAGCCACGAAGGCTTCATTGTGTGTATTCATCCTATCAATGTACTGGGGCAACTAGACATCACTAACAAAATTGGCTTCCCCGGTTTGGTGCATATCAGAGCCATGAAGAGTTGCCTCTTACTGGATAGGCTGGTTGAGGTTCGAGGTGTGCACCTTTGCTTCAATATCCATTTGGTCTTGATCACCATGGATAGGTTGTATGATTGCATTGGGAGATGGGGTAGGAGTCATAAATCACACATATGTGTTCTTTGGAATATCTTTTTCTAGGCTTACATTCCCCTCGGCTCCTATTGGGTGAGAAGACTCAGAATTCTCATCACTTGACTCACTACCTTCAGAGGAGGACGAGTTCTCTGGTCCTCCCTCTGAGGCTTTTACTTCTCCCTCAGAGACAAACCCCTCTGAGGGTGCTCTGTCATTTGCTACTTCCTCCTCCATTTCTCTCGCTGGGTCAGACCCCACTGAGGGTACTTTGTCCTCGGGCATATATTCTTCTTCTTCACTCGACTCATAAATTTGGGGCTCAAGACCTAAATACGCTGGGATCTCACCTCAGGTTCTTGAGGTTGAGCAGCGTGTCTATAGTTGGATAAGGCAAGATGATCGGGATCGATCAGGTTAAGCATCGTCCTGGGGACTCTTCGAGTAAGAGGATACGTACCTGATTTTGTAGGTCTGAACAAGGCCATGGTCCATACTGGAGTTGGTGCTCCTTCTTGGACAAGTTGAAGCTTATCGAAAGCTGCTCTAATCGCCAGAATGATAATTCTTGGAAACATTATTGTTTTCAGAGCTTTGTCTACTCCTATCAGGTTACCCTTTGCTAGTGCCTTGGTCTTGTTTTCCACGACTGTCAGAAGTTCCTCGTACAAAATAGAGGCATAGTCGAAGTTTATTCCAAAGAAGAGGCCATACATGATTGTCATTATTGCAGGACTTGTTTGGTCTAGGATTCCAGACTTTGAGGTTAGGGCACGGTTGAGAGCGGAGAACATGAAGTTCCTGAGAGATAGGCACCTTCTCTTGAAAGCACTGAGTTTGTTGATTTCTTCATTGGAGCCCATGAACCTGACGAATTCGACGAGGATTGATTGCTCTGGTAGGATTTCATAGGCGTGTATCCCAAGTTGAGCAGGGGTTTTGATGTTGAACATCCTCTGTATTGTTCTTAGGCGAATGCGAACGGTTCTTGCTCCACCACGAGCACCAGCATCTACTTTTCCCACTATTCTATCTTGTTCTTCAACATAGATATAGGTAGTCCACCATTGCTGCATGTAGACCTGTGGCATGATGGTGTCGGCCTTTTTTAGGGCATGAAAGAGTTCTGAGCGGTGTAAGAACTCCATAATGACATGGTATAGGGGTTCATAGTGTGCAGGGTCAATGGAGATTCTGTAGTTGTTGTTGTTGAATGCATAGGGTTGGATATCAATGTGATCAACGGGTGCTATTCGGCTGGATTCAACAGAGTTTTGTGCAGCCATTGTTGCAGGTTTTGGAAACTTGGATGAACACAAAGGTTTCATTGCAAGAAGGGAGGAAAATTGCTAAGAATTCAAATGACTAGAAAGCGTAAAGAGTGAAAAGAGTTTTGAAATGGGTATTTATACTCGATTATTCTTCAGGGATAGCGATGAAAGATACTTGAGTGTCAGATAGGGGAATGTCGTCTGAAACGAGACATGGGTACAACTAGTTGTCAGTTGGCCAATCGAAGAATGCCACGTGTTATTGGAACTGACAACTTTTCTGAGATGGAACCGTCATGATTAGGGTTTAGCAAATAAGAGGTGGTTGAGGCTCAGAAATAACCCGTACTCAGAGTCCAAGCTTTAGCAGAAAATGCACAAAGGTATTGAGAAAACGACAGAGCTCTATTGGAACTCTTTTCTGTCACTTGGCTCTGTTGAGTGACCTCCTCTAATATTCTCATAGGTGACCCCATTTCAACATGTTTCTCCTTTACCAAATAAAATAATTTGCAACTCCTATCTCTGATGAGGAAATAGTCAGTGAACTCATACAACAGAAGTTTCTCAGAAAAGTCACAGAGGCTCTGATGAAGTTTCAGAAACACAATTTTGAAAGTAAAGTGCAAGGACATATCCAAAGTGGTTTGTATCAGAATAGGTTTTCCCTTCTTCAAAAAGCTTTTCTTTTGAGTATCCAAGCCAAGTCATAAGATTTTAAAATTTTGACTTGCTCCTCCTTAAACATAGCTTATTTCTTTTAAGCTCCCCCTTAACTTGTGCAACTTTTGAAGAGAATTTATGAAGAGAACAATAAATGGAACAAACAAGAGAGTTTCTGAAAGACAAAATTGAAACTCTGATAAATAAGAAAATATTGAAAAACTATGATGGCAGAGCTCTGAAGTGAACAACAGAGGCTCTGTTAACATGTACCACCTAACAACTCTGTCAGAGGCTCTAAGATGGATGTCAGAGGCTCTGATGTTTTGTCCAGAGATTAGACATGTTCAACATACCCAATTTGCTGATCAAGAAGTTAAATCTCCTTTCATCAAGGGCTTTTGTAAACAAATCAGCAAGCTGGAAGTCAGTTGAAACAAAATACATTTCAATTGTCCTTTTTTCAACATGATCTTTGATAAAGTGGTACCTTATGTCAATGTGCTTTGTCTTGGAGTGCTGAACTGGATTTGCTGTGATTGCTATTGCACTCTTAGAGTCACATAGGATTGGAACTCTGTTGTATTCAAGACCATAGTCTCTGAGTTGTGTTTTCATCCATATCACTTGTGAACAGCAACTAGCAGTAGCAACATACTATGCTTCTGTTGTAGAGGTTGACACAAAATTCTGCTTCTTGGATGTCCAACTTATAAGTTTGCCTCCTAGCAAATGACAGCTACCAGAAGTACTCTTTTTGTCATTCCTGCATCCTTCACAGTCTGAATCTGTATATGCTACAAGCTCAAAGCCAGAGTTAAGAGTATACCAGAGACCCAAAAATTGAGTCCCTTTAAGATATTTGAAGATTCATTTGACAGCAGGCAAATGAGATTCCTTAGGATTAGCTTGGAATCTAGCACAAAGACAAGTTGCAAACATTATATCAGGTCTGCTTGCTGTTAAGTACAGAAGTGATCCTATCATACCTCTGTAGGTCTTGACATCCACAGATTGACCCTCTGGATCATGGTCAAGTTTAACTCCAGTGGCAATAGGTGTTTTCATTGGATTTGAGTTGTTGAGCTTATATTTTCTTAAACTATCAGAGACATAGTTTGATTGACTTATAAAGGTTCCTCTGATAGATTGTTTTACTTTTAAACCAAGGAAAAGAAAGTTCTCCCATCATGCTCATTTTCAATTCACTTTTCATCAACTCAGAAAACCTATCACAGTACTTTTGGTTAGTAGACTCAAAGATAATGTCATCAACATATATCTGTACCAGAAGTATATCATTTTCATATCTCCTAAAGAATAATGTAGTATCCATAGTACCTTTTTCAAAGTGGTTGATCAACAGAAAAGTAGGCATAGTTTCATACCAGGCTCTGGGGGCTTGTTTAAGGCCATACAGAGCTTTGTCTAGCTTGTACACATGATTTGGAAAGTCTGAGCTTTCAAAGCCTGGAGGTTGTTGGACATAGACTTTTTCATGTAGTTTGCCATTCAGAATGGCAGATTGAACATTCATTTGATAAACCTTGAATCCTTTGTGAGATGCATAGGCTAGAAAGATTCTGATAGCCTCTAGCCTAGCCACTGGTGCAAAGGTTTCATGATAATTAATGCCTTCTTCTTGGCAATATCCTTTTGCAACCAACCTTGCTTTGTTTCTAATGATTATTCCATCCTCATCTTTCTTGTTCCTGAATACCCACCTAGTTCCAATGACAGCTTTGTCTTTTGGAAGTGGAACCAAGGACCAAACTTTATTTCTTTCAAACTCCATAAGCTCTTCTTGCATTGCTTCTACCCAGTTTGGGTCTTCCAGGGCTTCAGAGATCTTCTTTGGTTCTATCATGTTCAAAAAGTTCACAAAGAAAGCTTCATTTATTGTGGCTGACCTTGTCCTCACCCCATCTTCAAGAGCACCAATGATTTGTTGATGGGGGTGATCCTTAGTCCATCTTGTCATGGGAGCATAGACATGAGGTGGTGTATGTGCTTCTGAAGGATAATGGTGATTGACAACTCCAAAGCTCAGAGGATTAGCACCAGGGCTCCGAGGCACACTGCTCTAAAGAGTGGCTTAATTGCTCTGTAAGGTACCAGCAGGGCTCTGTGAAGGTGAACTTTCATAAATGGAATTTCTTCCAACATTTGTCATCAAGGGTGATGATGGTTCAGGTTCAGGTTCTTCTTCTTCAGACTGTTATATTAAACTCTCTCCTTGAATTGGACCTGTAGTCAAGGAAGTAGATGGTGAAGTATTTGAAGGACCTGACAGAGATGTACCTGATTGATGATGTCTTTCAGAACCTTGAATTTTATTTCCTCTGTTGATGACTTTAGAGGAATATTCATCATCAAAGAAATCATTGAATATCAGATTGATATTATGTTCTCTTGATTTTGAGGAACTGGGTTCCTCAGAGATTTGCATCTTCTCTGATGATTTGCTTTCAGAGACACTTGATGATTTTACATCAAAGGATACATTGATGCTTTCCAGAATGACCTTTGTTCTGAGGTTGTAGACTCTATAGGCTTTTGAAGTTAGAGAGTATCTAATGAATTTCCCTTCATTAGCCTTTTGGTCAAACTTCCCAAGTTGATCTCTATCATTCAGGATATAGCATTTACAACCAAAAGCATGAAAGTATTTCACATTTGGTCTTATTTGGTTGATGAGTTCATAAGCAGTTTTCATAAATCTCTTGACAATTACAACTCTATTTTGGGTAAAACATGGTGTTGACACTGCTTCTGCCCAGAAGTTGATTGGTAGATCAGATCCTTCTAACATGGTTCTGGCTGCTTCTACCTGAGTTCTGTTATTTCTTTCAACAACTCCATTTTGTTGAGGAGTTCTGGTAGAAGAGAAGTTCTGAGAAATGCCCCCTTCTGTGAGATATGATTAAAGTCTTGCATTCCTGAATTTTGTTCCACTATCACTTCTTAGCTTTTGTACCTTTAGGCTTAGCAGAACCTGAATCCTTTTCAATAAATCTATTAGTACCTCTAGGACATCAGATTTTGCTCTGATGAACTCAACCCAAGTATATCTGGAATGTTCATCAATAAGTACCAGAATATACTTTTTGCCTGATAGACTTTGCACAGAGATTGGACCACAGAGATGCACATGTAATATGTGCATAGGTCTAGGGCAATTATGACCACTCTTTGTTTTGTGTGAATCTCTTCTAAGCTTATCCAATTCACATGCAGAACATAGATGGTCATTGTCAAATTTAAGAGCAGGCAGACCTTTTAATAAGTTAAGTTTCACAAGCTTGTCAAGATTTGAAAAGTTTAAGTGTGCAAATCTTTTGTGCCAGATCCAGACATCTTCCTTGTTCAATGAAACTAAATAGAGTCTTTCTGTATTAGATTTTTGTTTACATTAAAATTCATTTTGTACAGATTGCCTTTTCTGTCAGCTCTGAGCAACTCTTGACCAGATTCTGAAACTAACAGAGAACAATATTTCTTCTTAAAATTGACATCAAAACCATGATCACAAAGTTGACTTATGCTAAGCAAATTGTGATTTAACCCTTCTACATAAGCAACTTTGGAAACTGATACTCCACCATTGGTTAAAACACCATAGCCTCTAATCTACCCTTGCCTATCACCTCTAAAGGTTACTACACCTCCCATTTTCTCTTTGAATGAGGTCAGTAGCTCCTTATTTCTAGTTATGTGCCTTGAACATCCAGAGTTCAAGTACCATATTTGCACATGTTGTTTCTGTAAGACAAATTAGTTTCTTGTAGGTACCCATTGCATAATGGGTCTTTTCTGTTTAGGCTTCGTGATGTTTGCTGATTTACCTTCTGGCTTTCCATTCTGTGATGGTTTGCCAGAGGTTTTTCTCTGCCTATTCAGAGAGTTGGTTTTAGGATTCATCCTTTCTGATGACCAATTCAGAATGCAGTGAGGACCATTAAGATGATTTTGCAGTTTCAGTAAAAGCTTAAAACAATTGCAATTAACAAAACATGGGAATGATTGATGTAAATTGCTGTTTTGATTCATCATCTTTGGATTACATGCCTTTTGAGAATTAAAACTTCTAGAATCAAAGGTTTTTCCAAACTTCCTATCTAGACATAAGGCACAGAGGTTGGTTTTCCTCTTTGATTCACTGCAGGGTGAGAAATAGACGAGTCATTAACTTTCCATTTTCCTTTCTGTTCTGGAGTGAATCTGATTGGTTTATAGACATAAGGCATAGAGGTTTGATTGGTTAAAGTACTATTGGCTTTCTCTTTCCTCTTCTTTTCCAACTCCTCAGAGGACAGGATTCTGACACCCATGTTTTTAAAACTAGGACACATTGGAACTCTGGATTGGTTCTTTGGAACATATATGACATTGTTTAAAATTCCAGATCCAACAAATGCCTAATTTGGTTTGTGCAAGATGTTCTTTGGTGCACAAAAATCTGCTCATCAACCTCTGAGTCAGAGTTAGAATCAGAGTCTAAAAAGTCTCTGGTGGCTCTGTCAGAGATGAGAGTCTCTATGGGTTTTTGAAAGAAGCTAACTCTGTTGGAGTCATAGAAGTTCAGATCTCTGATGGTACAGGTTTTGAATTTTATGAGTTTTGGTTTTAAGGCATCAGAAATGGAGTTTTTCTTCATGAACTATTTTTAGATCCTCTTCAAATGGTGTTCTCTCAGCTTCAGAGGTAGGAGAGAAGACTGGAGCTTCAGGATTGAGTTCACTCTGAGATTTGACTTCAGAGGGACCAACCACAGAAGTGACAGACTTCTGCTCCTTAAAAGAGTTAAAGTTGAAGATCTACTTTGGATCAACGCTTTTAGCAGAGTTAGAAATGATGATTTCATCTTTTCCTTGATCATGAATTAACTTTAAAGATGGTTCTGTAACCTTTTCATGATCAGAGGAGTCATAGATGACATTTTTTGAAGCTCAACCTTCTGGTCCTTGACCCTTCTGAAGTTTTTGTTCTTTTAAAAACACTAGTACCAGAGAATGCATTGTCAGGCATTTGGAATTTCCCAACACATAAGGTATAGGGCAGAGATGTCTTCTTCCTTCCAGTGAAAGGATCAAGGTCACTGAAACCCAGACCTTGAGTGTCCTTTTGAGAATTGATTTTTATATGCACATCTTGTGCATCCTGGTACTTCTTTATCAGAAGCTCTTTCCTCTGTAAAGACTGATGTAAAACTTCCCTTTCCTTTTGAAAATAATTTTGTAGAGCAACAGAGTTTAGCCTTTCATACTCTGATCTCTTCACCTCTTCACCTTTCAATCTTAAAACTTCCTCAATTGTCAGAAAAAGATAATTCCTTTTTTTTGTAAGTCCTCTAGCTCAAATTTTTCTTTGAAAATATCCTCCTTTTCCATTTCCAAGAGATCTTTCTCTCTCTTGTAGAAGGATAAGTCTTTCTAAGTTAGTTTTCTAAGTTCCTTTTCTTCTGAAATTTTTTGTTTCAAAGCTTGAAATTCCTCAGCAAGTTTGGACACATTCATTTCCAGTTTAGAGTCAGATTTTGAGTCAGAGGAGGAACATACCTTAGCACTGGGTCTAGAAATCTCCAGTGTTTTGTCAGTAGAATCAGTCTCTGTCATCCTCTCTGCCATCTCCTCTATCATATCTTCAGCAACAGCCATCACACAGAAGTTGGTCTACTCTGGTTCATCATCAGAGGATGAATCAGAGATCCATTTCTCCATCTCTGCAACATAACTTCTCTCCTTGAAGTTGTATTTGTACTTGTTCTTGTAGTAGTCCTGGTCTTTTACCAGTCTACCCTTGCAGTTTGTAAAGAAATGGCCTAGTTTGCCACATCTGAAGCATCTACCATCATTTTAGTTGATGGGTTGGGAAACATTTGTTGGTTTTTGTGGTGCTGGCTGAATGTACCTCTGTTGGTATTGAGGTGGTCTCTGCTCTGGTGCAACTCTATGATTGTTCTGGTAAGGTGCATTCCTCTGTTCACGTCCTCTCTTCTCATCTTTCTCCTCTCTCTCAAGCCTTCCTCTTCTATCAAATACCTTCTTGCCAAATCTCTTGTTGAATTGGTTTGTTATCAACGCAAGATATTGAACAAAGGCATTTATGTCAGCATCATCATCATCATCATCATCATATGACGTACTCTCTTCTTCATCACTCTCAGCAATAAGGCTTTTCTTTCCCTTGTTCTTCAGGGCCTTTTCCTTCTTCTTGTCTCTGGAGGCATTATCTCTGCTGGATTTCCCTTCTAAGGGTACTTTTGATTCAGAGATCAATGCCAACGGTCCTCCCACAGAGGATTTGCCCTTTTGTTTGACAACATCCTTTTCCTGTGCAGCAAGAGTGCCATACACATCTGTGAGTGACCATGTATCCAGGTCCTGATTTGCATGTAGAGACATAGACAGATTTAACCATTCCTCATTCAAACTTTTTAAGAACAAGACTTTGTTATCTTCCCTTGACCTTACAACCCCACATTTTTTACATTTGTTTATCAGGATGTTAAACCTGTTGTAGGTCTGTTGCAAAGTTTCCTCATGAAGAGCTTTGAGATCATTCTATTCTTTAATTGGGTCCTTCTGTTTTTTTGGGTTTCGATTCCCTCTTCAAGTTGGTTCAGAAGTTGATCCTAGATTTCCTTAGCAGTAACACATGAGTCTAACTCTTGAAATTTATCATTTGGAATAGCCATAATCAAGAGTCTAACTGCTTTAAGATCATTTTCCATTTTTAGCTTTTCTTCTTCTGTAAAACCAGTGGTTTTAGGTTCGAAGTGAGCAGGAATCTCAGCCGTTGTTTCTGTTGCAGGGACATGAGGAACCAATACCATGGGTTGGAATGGTCCATTAGTGACAGATCACATAAGATCTTTGTCCATGTAATCAAAGAAATTGACCATCCTGATCTTCCATTGAGGGTATTCAGCCCTCAGAAGAGTAGGAGGTTTAGTCGAAAAACCAGTTGTATAAATAGCATTGATGTTGTTGTTTCCCATTTTTCAGAAAAACAGAGTGTGAAGGTTTTTGAAACAGAGAAAGAGTTTTAAATAGAAAATAGATGAACAGTAATGTAATGAAACAGTAAGTAATGTAAGAGTACTTTCTAAACTTGTTTGAAGATTTAAACGGGTATTTGAAGCTTGACAATAAGAGTTTCAGGTTTTTGTTGAAAAACAGAGTATATCTTAAAACTTAAAGAATAAAGCACAATCAAGAAGAGTGAATCAACCCATATAGATTGGATCGATTTGATTTAAGCAAATCAATCTACTCTGATATCAATTGTAGGTTCCCAGACTCACCTTGTCTCATTCAAATAGATACATCAGGAGTAGCGGAAGCATAAACATACTGTTTGATTATGAGTGATTGTGTGTGGTAAGAATAATGAGAGAATAACAATATTTGAACAGTAAATAATAATATGAGATTGAATAATAAACTACTCGTATATTGATATGAAGAACACCAAGAACACTTTCTTGTGTGTGTCTTCTGAATTCTCTCAGGCTATATAAACGTACACAACTAGTGGAATGGAATGTGCAGTGTTTGTGCTCTCACAAGTCTAGCAATGATTCTTACAAATGATTACAATTGTGTGCTCCACTAACGTTCTATTTATAGCCGGATTAAGTGTAGCAACGTACTATCAAACCTTGGAGGGACACGTGTAAAGTGTGTCTTTGTCCTTTATGGCTGACGTGGAAAGTGCAAACACTAATCTAACACTTAGAGAATTTCTACGAGGCTTCAGCTTCACAGAGGTCTTTGTTCACCAGAGATCATTTTCTAGAGCTCTAAATGTCTTCTGTTAGTCTTGGTCTTTGATGTTAGATCAGAGGTCTTCTGCCAGAGCTCTGATGGTCTCTGATGGTCTTCTGTTGTTCTTCTGCTAAGTCTTCTGCTCAATCTCTGAAGTCTTGGTCTCTGACGTCTAGTCTCTAACGTGTGATATTTTCAATACTTTTACATTAGAGAACTTGGGGCTAAAAGAAAGTCTGCTTCAGAAAATGTGTAGATATGCCCATTTTTTTCTCCATACCTTGAATTCTGGATACCAGATCTTGTAGAATTGCTTGGCCACCACCTCTCTAACTTGACCAATCTGACTCTTCGAGTGAACATACTTTTTCCGCTGTGCTTTACCCCACTTACTAAAAATATGTACTCCATCTTGAACTCCTCTGATTTTTGACGAACACCCAGAACTGCATACGGGTCCAGTCTACGGATGCGGTGAGCAAACAACCATCTTCCGGTCTCTTCAAGGAAAGATGCATGAAGTCGGACTATTCGATGTTTTCTTTCAGCTTCACTGATCTCTAGTTGATTGGCATTGGAAGGACCAACTTGATCTAGGTTTGAAGGGTCGGCTTGATTCGGATCTGGTTGAGCTGACTGCGAAGCAAATGGTTGTGCTTGGGTAAAGGCAGGTGGAACTGGAACTGATGACGATTGATGTGCATGAGAGACTACTGAGGATGTGATCAGGCTGAATTGGATATCTTATGGGGTTTCACTGCCCAATACCTCATCGAGAAAAGTGTCTTGCTACTCCTTATACCACGTAGCTCTGGCAACGACATCCTTATCGTCTTCGGGTTCAGGAAAATCAGCCTTTGAATCTGATACGACAATTAGCTGAACAGGTTGACCTTTAATCAGGAAGAAGTTGTCGAAATCTAGGTCATCATCGTCCAAAGGGATATTCATAGTTTCAGCTTCCATTGCCATGATCATTCGGATGTCCTCCTCATTGACCTCGGGCTTTTCAACCGCCGTTTCAACTTCCGGATCAACGTACAGTACGATCTATTTGTTGCTTTCATCACCATATAACCATGATTCAAACATCCGAGAGACTCTCTCTGATGTATCATCATCAGGTTGATCATCTGTACGTATGACTGCTTCACCTTCTGCCACAGTTTGATTTTCTGATCGATCTAGGGCTGAGGTGTCACCATGGTTGCGCTTCTTAGCATTCTCCCCCTCATGGTCATCGGGGTCTTCCTCATGATCATGCTGGCATTTGTTGCTGCGAGCTTGTGACTTGCAGGTTGTCTCTAATATGGTAATGCGGTTGGTTAACGCATCAAGAGATGTATGAACAGATGTTAGGCTTTGTTCGATGCTAACTCGGAAAGCATTGAACTCGAAGAATGTAGGATGAGTGGTGGCTGGTGTTTGGTTTGGATTTGGGTTAGTGGCATGTTGATGGCGGAGAAGGCTTAACAGATCCTGATCTTGCGAGGTGTCGGGGTTGAGTGATAGTAGTTTGGCTAACAATATGGTCTTTAACTCATCGACAGGAAGGTCTACAATTGGTTATACAGGAGCAGGTGGGGCTTTTTGTGGAGTAGGCCGGGGTTCTGGTTCAGTGTCAACGACCGGGCTTTTTCCTTTTAGCATCCGCTTTACCTCGTCGAACTGAAGTTGCATTCTTTCTTCCATGGCCTTTAGATCCTGCTCGTATTGTTCTCTGGTAATGAAAAAGGGTAAGCTAACTCCGGGATAACTTAGATTTCCCGTTGAGGTAACAACCGTTGAGGTAGTACCACCTACGTTCACAACTGGCATTTGGATAACTGTGGTAGGATTTACGTCCGATCCTTGTAATCCGCTCAAAGGCAGACTTACTACAGACGTTCCAATCGGGTCACTTACATTACCAATGGTAGCAGTAGATATGACATGTGTCCTAGCCAAATAAGGTATAATCTCATCAAGAGACGCTAGACTCAATGGTGAAGTGAAAGAAGTCAAGACCGGGTGTTGCTGGTCTCTTGTTTCAATATTAGCACCTTCCGAGTGAAGGCCCGATAGTGTATGTGCTAAATCTCCGTGTTCAAGTGAAACAGGTGTCTGTTGAGAGACACCTGAGTGGCTTTGGGGGCGTGCAATTGCATCGCTGGGTCCACGTCGACTTCTTCAATACCCAGTCCCAACGAATAGACTGGATAGCAGATGTGGCTACCCGACTTAGATTTGGCTGGAGACGCTCGCGTGCTAGCTTCCCTAACAAGCTAGTTCTCTCATTGTTTTTCTTTGATATCCATCCTCTCTCTCTCACTGTTTCAGCATTTTCAACTTCTACTCCCTCCGCTCTCCTTATGTCTCCCGAATCGGCTAAAGGTGCGGTTGATGGGGCAGATAATGTGGTAGAGGTAGAATCGGTGTCGATGGTTGTTTCGTTTGGACCAATGCGATGAGGAATTCGTTGTCTTCGGATTACTCGGTCAGTGGAAGACTCGGAAGACTCGGTGTCTGATGATTCCTCCTTGGAGCCAGAGGCTGATCCAGATTCTCCCGAACTAGGTGAGCCTTCAGGTGAAGGATCACGAACTAGGACTTCATTGAAAATGACCTCGGCGTCCATAAGTTCATCGTCGGAAGTGGACTCTGATTCGACCATGGGAGGTCGTCGTCGTGTTGAGGTGGAGGGTCTGGTTGTTGTTTCAGGTGTTGAGGTGATAATGGGATTGGTTGTCGACTAGTGCTTGCATGCGCGTCCGAGGCACTGCCCGCTACAGTTCCCCTCCCAATTGATGCTCTCAGCACACCTGGTCCAGGAGCCCCAGCTCGCTGGACCCTTCCTCCTCTAGTCCTAGGACCCTCACGTCTCTCGCATTATGCCCTCTGGGAACGTCCTTCTGGTGTTGGACGGACCATGGGGGCGCCTAACTCATGTGCTCTCCTATACTCATCTACACTCGTTGCCCCGGGACGTGCAAAAGCAAGTAGGGCTTCGGGTATGATTCAGGAAACAATGTTGGGAAACTCGGGCCTGTTCTGAAGATGTTGCATTAGGAACGGAGGGCTCGTTGGGTGAGATGAGTGGCGTCTGATGGTCGGGTCGGCATCCATGTGCTGTCGGATGACAAGAGAGAGAGGAACCGGATGTTAGGTATGAAAGAACGTTGGCAGTTCAGTTCCCTATCAGCAACGTTGGCCAGGAGTTTGTTCCAAAGTATGGCTGCGAAGTCGATGTGACGCGGGAATGCGATGGCATGGAATAGACGCAACAAGTTGGTAGTGCACACATCTATTCCGCGCCACTTGGAGGACAAGGAGCGGCTCAGGATGCTGTAGAGTGAAGCCCAGAGTGGTGTCAGCTGAGTGCGAGTGAATGCTGATGGACGGGTGAGGTCTCTGTCATATCCCAGAGAGTGGTTGTCAGCAATTAGTTGGTCGTTCGAGATTGTCGGCTCAAATGCGGTGTTGCCATTAGCAGTGGCCTTTGGTAGGCGAAGACGCTGGCAGAATGCGTCAAGTGTGAGCACGAAATGGCTGTTGTCGAGCCGAGCTTCCATAAATGTGCCTTGCTAGGTTGTGACACGGTGGATGGTGTGCTAGACTTGTTGAACATAGATGGTTGGGACTTCGGAGGTCGTGGTTAAGGCATGATATACCGGATGGCCCATCAAAATGTCAAGGAGGACGTGGTGGCGAGTTCGGAAGTTCATGAAATCCAGGTGGTAATTGTTTCCCTGGATGTCCTCACGGGCATCAACAGGGACACAGGCGTTGTCCGCGGTAGCATTGATGGGAGATCCTTGATTTGCCATGGAACCTGCGTATACAAAGTGTTAGTACCGCTCGAGTAATGTGGCATGGAACACTTGCCTGTCGTCGGTTGGCGGAAAGATGAGATTCAGTGAGAATAGTGACCAAACAGAAGAGTTTTCCGGATTGTGTGGGTTTTCCGGATAAGATATTGTCTGGACATCCCATAGTCTGGAAACTATGGAGTCCGGAACAGATTTACCGAAAAACAATTAAATACCGGAAAACGCACATATACCGAAAAACAAAGGAATCCGGAAAATGTATTATATCGGAAAACAAACTATATCAGAAACCGATGTCCGGAAAACCAAAGTTCCGGAAAAACCAAGAACCGGAAAACATGAGTTTCGGACAACACAACTTCCGAAAATCGAGATCCGGAAAATTTGAAAATCAAACTAAACATGATGATAAGTCGATTAAACACCCCTATAATACAAGTATGACTATCGAAATGCGTACATGAACGAACAATAAGAACGAATCGAGCAAAGATGCGAAAAACCACTTCGAAAAGGCTAACCGACACTGGTTCGGTCGAACTTTTAATTTTTTTAAGGAGATTGACAATCGAATGGCCAAATTAACATTCAAGAACGATACAGAACATGTAATGTAGTTGAACACATACCTTTTGTGATTGAGATCGAGCGAAAAATGATGTGAAATCATGCGTGTGAGTCGACAGTTGGTTGAGAGGGTTTAGCGTGCGATTCCGAAAAAATGAGTTCAAACAAGGGTTTAGGCCTTTATATAGTTGGGTGAGTTGTCCGGGCACTATATCTGAAAAACTTGTTGTCCGGTATAGACGATCCGGAAAACATCACTATTCCGGAAAATTGAGGAGTTTGGAAAAAGGCTTGATTCCAGAAAAGGAAGGTTCTGGAAAAAGTGGTTTTCTTAAAACACTTGACTTTTTGATAGGTAAACTCTCCCCCTTGACTTATGCACAATTTAACAAGATGATTTAAAACAAATACAACAAAATCCAACGGTTTGACACAACGAAAAACATATAAAACTCATGATGAGAAAAATGAAAAACCGGGTGTCGCTCCCCCTCGAACAATGAGCATAGTGAAACTGTTGAAGTATAGGATCCCCTTGAACACATGAGCAAACTATCAAACGTACGGGTATCAAAAAATTGTAATAAACGAAAAGGGAAAATTTCCACAAAAACGACGCGAACAAACTACAAAGGAACTCTAACTTTTTAAGGCAGAGGTTACTAACAGCTGAGACATATACATATAAAGTTCAAGAACAAGGAAGTGCAAGCTTCACCATCTAATGTGTTACCAACAGATGGTGATGTAGCAGTTCCTCGTTATTAAACAGAAGTTGTACACTAAATAGTTAAATCGTTTTTCGTCCAAAGCTTTGGTAAATAGGATTGCTATCTAATGCTCAGTATTAACAAAGTAGAGTTCAATCGTACCTCGTTCGACGTGGTCTTTGATGAAGTGATACCGAACATCGATGTGCTTTGTTTTGGTATGTTGCACCGGATTGCTAGAGATGGTTATCGCACTCTTCGATTCGCAGTAGATGGGAATCTTGGAGTACGTGAAGCCATAGCCCTTGAGCTGGGTGCGCATCCAAATAACTTGAGAGCAACAGCTTGTAGCAGCTACGTATTCTGCTTCAGCTGTGGATGTGGAAACGCAAAGCTGCTTCTTTGATGCCCAGCTGACGAGGCTATCTCCCAGGAACTGCACATGGCCCGACGTGCTCTTCTGGTCCAGCATGCTTCCAGCGTGATCAGCGTCCGAGTATGCTGTGAGTTCAAAACCTGTCTCTTTTGGGTACCATATGCCAATATCAGCAGTACCTTTCAAGTATCTAAATATGCGTTTAATAGCTATTAATGTGATTCCTTAGGTTTTGATTGAAAAATGCGCACACAGAAATGTTGAAAACATAATATCTGGCCTACTTGCCGTCAAGTACATTAATGACCCAATCATGCCTCTGTAGGTTTTGTATCCACGTCCTTTCCACTAGGATCGGCGTGTAACCGTGAACCTGGAGACATGGGAGTTTTCATGGGCGCAGACTGTTCCATCTGGTATTTCTGAAGAATATCCCGGATGTACTTAGTCTGGTTAATGAATATCCCGGTCGACAGTTGCTTAACTTGTAGACCGAGGAAAAAATTAATTTGAAACATCATACTCATTTGAAAATGTCTCCTCATGAGGACTGAAAAATTATTGCAGTACTTAGGGTTTGTTGAGCCAAAAATGATGTCATCAACATACACTTATACAAGAATTATGTCATCTTCTTCTTTCTTAATACACAAAGTGGTGTCAATTTTACCTTTTGAAAAACCATCTTTGATTAAGAATGTAGACAGAGCATCATACCAGACCTGTGGAGCTTGCTTGAGGCCATAAAGGGCCTTGTCGAGGATGTAGACATGACTTGGCTTGGAGTCATCCATGAACTCTTCCAGTTGCGAGACGTAGACTTCTTCTTTAAGTACGCCGTTGAGGAAAGCAGTCTTCACGTCCATTTGGAAAACCATGAAGTTTTTGTGAGCGGCGTAGCAAGGAACATGTGGATCGCTTCAATGCGTGCTACCGAGGCATATGTCTCGTCGTAGTAAATGCCTTCTTGTTTTTGGTATCCTTTTGCCATGAGACGTACCGTGTTACGTACTACGATGCCATCTTCATCCTTCTTGTTTTTGAACACCCACTTAGTGCCTATAACCGTCTTGTTTGCTAGGCGTGGAACAAGTCTCCAAACCCAGAGGCTCTCGAACTGGTTGAGCTCCTCTTGCATTGCAATCACTCAGTATGGATCGCTGAGTGCTTCAGAGACGGTTGTAGGCTCAATCGCCGCTAATCTGATGAAGGGGAAGAGCACGTGTCCATTTGGTGGTGTGTGGAAGCGGTTGAGCAGTGACATGAGATGTGTCCGGATCCACATAAGTACCGAGGGGAAGGTCTTGCACAACTTTAAGTGATGATGGCTTTCTAACTGGAGTAGCTGGTGTCGGATTCGTTGGTGGTTGGACAACCTCGGGGGAAGACGATGGTTGCACCGAGTGAGTCGTGGATGACGAATCTTTAGCAGCAACTTTCTTGAGAGGCAAAGCATTATCCGGTGTGATTCCAGCTTCTGATGCAGTGTCTAAATTTGAGCGAGGTAAGATTGACAAAACTCTATTTTTTAGAAAAGTGAAAGGTCATATCGTTCTAGTTCAAATATATGTTGATGACATTATATTTGGTTCTACTAACCCTGAGCTTTGTACTCGTTTCGCTGATAGAATGAAAGATGAGTAGAAAATGAGCATGATGGGTGAACTAACATATTTCCTTGGTCTTCAGATTAAGCAAACTGAAAAAGGAACTTTTATAAATCAGGGAAAATATGATAAAGATATGCTGAAAAAATTCGACTTAACTGAAAGTTCAGCTATGAAAACCCCTATGGCACCACCGCTGACACTTGATAAGGACACAAAGGGTGTTCCTGTCAATGTCACGTTGTACCGTGGGATGATCGGCTCACTATTGTACCTTACAGCTAGCCGACCCGATATTATGTTTGCAACATGCTTGTGCGCACGATATCAAGCTGAACCTAAGATATCCCATATGAAAGCTGTAAAGCGAATCTTTCGATATCTTAAGGGTACAGCGAATCTAGGTCTTTGGTATCCCAAAGACTCAGGATTCGATCTAACTGCATATTCAGATAGTGATTTTGCAGGTTGCAAAATGGATAGGAAAAGCACCACAGGAGGATGTCAGCTCCTGGGTGGAAAGCTGGTAAGTTGGACAAGTAAGAAGCAAAACTCAGTGTCCACTTCCACAGCTGAAGCTGAATATGTAGCCGCTGGAAGCTGCTGCTCTCAGGTCTTGTGGATGAGAAATCAGCTACTAGACTATGATCTTCAGCTCTCCAAAATTCCAATCTATTGCGACAGCACTAGTGCCATCGCTATAGCCAACAATCCAGTGCTACACTCAAAGACAAAACACATCGAAATCAGATATCATTTTAACAGAGATCATGTGATGAATGGTGATATAGAACTTCATTTTATTCCAACTGATTATCAGTTAGCTGATATGTTTACCAAACCTCTTGATGAGACAAGATTCAACTTTCTCATCAGCGAGCTTGGAATGCTGAACTTTGAAGGATAATATCCTCAGCGATTCACATTGATCAGCGATAGGATAAAATTAACTTAGATAATCCATTTCATCATCTTCTCTCTGAATAAACTTGATTCGCTGATATCAAGGTATGTTTTCTCTCTCTGACATATCGCATGTAAATGCAAGATTTCAAAATAAATTGTATCGCTGAATATCTCTTCCTTAATAGCGACTTTTTGAAATTTCTTAAAACCTTCACTGATATTTCTATTCAGTGCTTCATGTTTTCAAAGAGTCCCTGAGTTTTTCAAAACCTCAGAGACAACCAAGAATATGAAAGGACAGTTGTGACGTCATTGCAACGGATAAACCCCGACACGTTCTTCTTTCTGACACACGTTTCCACGTTTCGTTCGTTCGCCAATCAAATGCAAACATGTGTCCGTGTCATGATGAAAATCTTTTCCCGCTCAAAGATTTTCTCGTTCTAAAATCTCTATATAAACAAACTCTTGGTTTATATTTGTTTTTTACGCGATCAAATCTTCCTCCGCAAGAAAGAATCCTCTGTTGCATTTGTTCTCTCAAAAACCTCAAGAACTGTTCATCATCTTCTTTATCAAACATCAAGGTTAATATGTTCTTATTTATTACCAAATGCGTATAACTTGTTTCCGATCTTCTCACTTGTTTTAACAAGATCAAACAAAAGAACTTTGTAAAATGAAATCATTTCTTTCATGGTTTTATGAACACAACCATTTCATGGTTGTTCTTCAAGTTTAAATGCAAAAATCTTAAACTTGTTCTTCATTCGTTTCCAGAATCTAATTTCTTCATAGAAAACTGGATAACAAGATTCAATGGGTTTTACATTTCTATCAAAAATCAAGAAAAACCCTAATCTTCATTAAGACATTTTTGTCTGAATGAAATGGATAAAATTCGAAACATCTTAATGGAAATTTCTTTCCACATTAAGATAATTCTTATTTGTTAACATCTTTGGTTGAACTGATAATACAGAGAAATGACAACTTCCAAGACTCATGCCGCCACTGAGAACTTCTCCACTGACTCTGAAGAAGTGGATATCATCATGGCTCCACAGGTTAAGTTTTCTATGGATCAACTTGACTGGACCAAGATAAACAACCTCTCTGCGCTTTTCGAGTTTCCTCCTCGAAAGCAAGTTACACATCTGGATGACGCTGTAAATTTCCTTAAGAATAGCTGCATTTCAACAGCCCTGACAATTACACCTCCTGCAAGTCAGCTATTGCTATCCCAGTTCTGGTACTCTGCCAGACACTCTCAGCTACCATCCGCCAAAGATCCCTCCAAAACAATTGATTGTATCCTCTGCGATACTGAATATGGCACAATAAAGATCACACCAACCATCATTCGCAAAGCTCTAAACTTTCCCATCGCTACAAAAGAAAAGCCTTTTGTTCCATTCCCTGACCACAAAAAGCACGCTGACAAAGAAGCTCTTATTGCATTTTTTGATGCAATGGGCTATGTATGGGAAATTGGCAGAGACAAGAAGCCTGAGAAGAAGCTGTGTTAGCTTCAATCTTCCTAATCATATAAGTATTTAGAAGTAGTGAAAAATAGGCCAAGTGAAGAAAGCCTCTTACAGAGGCTCTGCCGACATTACCGAGAAATCAAGGTCAAGAAGCTACAGAAGCAGCAGAAGCTTCCTACAGAAGCTCTGTCATATGCGCAAAGAAGACCAAAGACTCGGAATCCGGTGAAGACTGCTCCACAGAGGACCAGACCGCAGAACCTCTGTAACTCATTACAGAGCCTCTGTGGTCCTCACTGAGACTTGAAGATATTTATAATATCTTGCTACTATTACAGGACCCGTACATCAACTTGCATGGTTCATGCCCTGTCCAACGTCGACGTGTCAAACTCTGATTGGACTCAGTAGGGCTTAGTACATATTAGACGTCTGCTGCATTAAATGCAATACAACACGTCTGACTGTTCATGCCATCCTTGCAACTGTTCACGACATCCTCTCAACTATTCATACGTACCTCTTGAATAGTAGCATATGCTTTATGGTCCCCTTTAGAGTAGTATATAAGGAAGACTCATGTTGAGTTCTTCCTTACACACATAATACAACACACAGAAAAACATTAAGAACACAAAAGCTTATTCACCTTAAGAGTCATATCTGTTTTAAAGCTTTTTCTTACTCACGGTTCATAAACCTGTTCTTAATATATATTCAGTAAACTTTGAGATATAATAGTTTGTTCACTGTTTATTTATATTCTGTTCTAAATCTATCAAACTTATCTGTTAGTTCTTTAAATACGCTTCCGCATCAAACCTTAAACCTGAACTAATAGATCTGATAATCTTGTTTAAGCAAAACGGGAACCAACAATTGGTATCAGAGCAAAGCTTGATTTTCAATATCAAGTGATCCTCATTTTACAACTTTTATTTGATAGATTATTTTCTCTCTTCATCACCATATTTCTAGATATTAGTCGTACCCAGAAAACCTTCCAGATCTTCATACTTAGAAATCCTCCATCAGATTATCCTTTCCTCAAAATGACAAATACAAATAACTTTTTCACTGCTGGCTCACTAACCAAACCTCCAACTCTTCTTAGAGATGAGTATCCTCAATGGAAGATAAGAATGGTTCATTTCTTTGAGGGTACTGAAAAAACTCTCAAACAATATCTTTACAATCCTCCTCAAGTTCCGATGATAACTATGCCACGTGTACCAGCTACTGCTGAATCTGCTGAAATCCCTGAACATCAAAAACCTAAGCCAAGAGAAGAATGGTCAAATGAAGATAAGGCAAAAGATGAAGTTGCACAGAAAACAAAGAGAATATTGATCATGGCAATCCCCAACGAACTTTTTCAATCCTTAGATGCATGCGAAACATCGCACGATCTCTGGAAAGAATTAGAAAGACAGTTGGAAGGGGGTGCTAAAACTCAGAAGAACCGAAGGGCACAATACATAAATGAATATCATGCTTTCAGAGCCTCTGCAACAGAATCTCTGCAAACAACATACGACCGGTTCAACTCTCTCATAAACAAATGCAAAAAGTCTGGTATTCACAGAACCACGAAAGAAAATAACGTCATGTTTCTAAAGAGCCTGAACGATGAGTGGCTTCAGTTGTCTATGTCTTTACAAACAAATCAAGATCTAGACTCCTGGACACTCTCTGATCTCTATGGAACACTTGTTGCACAAGAGCCTCAAATAGCTCAAGCTAAAACACTAACCATTGTACCATACGCATTGGTTAGTAAATCTACAGAGGCTGCAGACAGACCAAGAAATGAGAGATCTACAGAGGAGAAAAAGAAGGAGAAAAAGAAGATGGTAATGGTTGATAGCGAAGAAGACGAGCTGATAGAGGAAGAGATAACTCTTGCGTCATTAGCTAAATCAATGGCTCTATTGACAAGAGAGTTTAGAAATAGCCAAAGGATTTCTGGTAGAAGAGATGATGAAAGAAGAGAAGAATCAAATGACCGATAGAGGTCAGACAACAGAAATGGTGACCTACAGAGGTCGAGCGACAGAAGCTACAGAGGAAATGATCGACAGAGATCAGATGACAAGGTAGGCCACACACAAGAATGCTACAAATGTGGTAAACCCGGTCATTACGCAAACGAGTGCCGAATAGAGAAAGGTGGAGACTTACAGAAGTCTGACGACCGAACTGGAAACATCTCCCAAGGTTGTTTCAACTGCGGCAAGCCAGGTCATCTCGCAAAAGAATGCAGAAGTAGACCAAATCGCCCACAGAAGGACTCATCTTTTTACAAAAAGAAGGCCGAGTATTACGCACAAAAATCTCTAATAGCGAACAAAGGGCATTCTGAGGCAAACAAAGAAGACTTCGAATCAGACTCTACCTCTGATGATGAATTTACCACAAATGCCCTGTTCTGTGGCATGGCAGAAGTTGACTCCAGCACTGACAATGAGGTATCCATTTCAAACTCTACCTCAAGTACTAATTCTGTAGATGATGATTTATTTCAACTTAACATTGAACTGAAAGATATAATTGAAAGCATTCAGAAAAAGCTGACCTTTAATGAAAGAGAAGTAAGGCTTCTCACTCAAGAAAAAGCCAAAATCTTTGAAGAAAAAGAAAAAATCGAAAAATATTGGAGCAAAAATATAGATCATTTAAAAAGGCAAATTTCTGATTTAACCTATGCTTTAAAAATCAAAACAAAAGAACTTTCAGTTTCAAGAAGTGAAACTACAGACATAAGAGCTCTCAAAGAATACTTTCAAAAGGAAAGAGAGGTACTTTGGCAAGATCTTTTAAGAAGAGAAGTTTTAATTAAAAACTATAAAGATGCACAGAAGGTGTATGAAAAGGTAAACTCCCAAATAGAAAGACGAGGTATAGGGTACAGTGATATTACCTTAGGAGTTGAAAATAAAGGACTAAAACCTCTGTCCTCTCTATTTGTTTTGGGAAAAACTAACAAACCAAACTTTCCAAACTTACTCTCTGTAAGTAAAAGGGTTAAAATCTCTGCAGAACCTCACTTGAGGAAACATACAAAGATGATCAATGTGTGGTTTGAAAACACAGATTCATCATCTTCAACCTCTGTCAATAGAGAAAACAAACCAAAGAAATATCTGAAAACACAAGATCAGATTGGTATCTTTAAGTTTGGTAAACCAGAGACTCAAACACAGGTCGCTTTTGTTTGTATGATAAATGTCGAAAAGAAATTGTCAGCAAAAGCTCCTGAGTTTAAACCCATCTTTTCAGAAGAAAAACTTGAAGAATCTATTGAAAAAGAAATTTTGGAAGTTTTGAAATCAAATATTTTAGAAAATTTCTGTACATCTTCTATAGATCAAAAATTCGCTGAAGAGATCTCATCAGAAACCTCTGCCATCCACGAAAGTTTTTCTACAGAGGAAGAAAGCTCGTATGATACATGCTCAGAAAATCCAGCCTCTGTCGAAAGAAATGACTCAACCTCTGCATATGAGGACGATTCATCCTCTGACGACTCAGAGACTGATTTCAAATCAGGGATAATTCACAGTGACACAGAGGATGTCAAATTCTCCTCTGAAGTTCTTAACAGAACAATTTCTCCAAAAGAGAAAATCACAGAGATACCTATCCATCCAGATTTTCTCAAAATGTGTATACAAGTCAAACCTCTACAGAGCTTGAAAATCTGAAAAGGCCTCTGAAAATCCGAAAAGCTTAAAATTTTCAAAACCTTTAAGGAAAATCAAAGAGAATCCCACTTGGCAACAAAAGGGAAAATGGCCTGAAGCTAACAAATATTTTTCCTCTGTGACAGTGAAGAAAGATGTTCACCACAGAAAAGAGTCACAGAAGGCAGGAACTAAACAAGACTTTTGCAAACAACATTCTAGTATTCATAGATCTTCTTGTAATAGGAAATCTAATGTAAAGAAAGAGTGTAATGTCTCTGTGGCTCAGTTCAAAGAATTCAATGAAAAGTTCAAACAAATCACATCTCATATTCAATACTGTCATTGTTTTGATCTTATGTTTAAATTGAATAAACACTTCTCAAGTCCGGATTGCTTTCTCACCACTGAAATTCGAAAGTCAGAACCAAAAGAGAAACAATCTGATTCTTCTACAAAAGATAAAATGTATTTCAAGAATGCTAAGGCAAACTTGAAAAATTCTAACAATATTGGACCCATGTGGATATGGGTACCTAAACCTCTGTGATTGTCTTACAGAAGAAACATGTGCCAATTTGGTATATTGACTCCGGATGCTCAAGGCACATGACTGGCAACAGAAGATTACTATCCACATACAAAGAAACACACGATGGTGGATCTGTAACTTTTGGAGACAACATGAAGGGACACATCAAAGGCTATGGAGTCATACAGAAAGAAAATGTCTCTGTATACAAAGTTGCATATGTGAATGGCCTCAAACACAACCTACTAAGCGTAAGTCAACTCTGTGATACAGGATTCGATGTGTTATTCAAAAGAACTTTCTGCTCTCTACAGAGTGAAAACACAGGAATGGAACTTCTGCGAGCTGAAAGAAGAGGTGATCTATACCTAATGAATTTTACTTCAAAATCCAAGGACAAAGTTTGCCTAGTAGCCTGCAAAAGTGAAGAAGCGTGGTTATGGCACAACAGGTTCTGTCACTTAAACTTTCACACCTTGGATAAACTAGTAAAACTCAATCTAGTTAAAGGTTTGCCAAATGTTAAATTCAATAAGGGTCATTTGTGTTCGGCCTGTGAAATGGGAAAACACAGAAGGGCTTCCCACAAAGGCAAAACTGACGTGTCTTGCACTAGGCCTCTGTACATGCTTCATGTCGACCTCTGCGGTCCCATTGCCATACAGAGCCTAGGTGGCAAGAAATACATACTTGTCCTAATTGATGAGTATTCACGTTTCACATGGGTTGAATTTGTTAGAAAGAAATCAGATGTTCCAAATGTATTGATAAATCTAATGAAAAGAATCCAAGTTCTTTATGATTGCAGAATACAGAAGTTGAGAAGTGACAATGGCACAGAATTTAAAAACTCTGTCATTGAAGCCTATCTTTCAACAGAAGGAATATCACAAAACTTCTCTGCAGCTCGCACTCCACAACAAAACGGTGTTGTCGAAAGAAAGAATCGAACACTTGTGGAAGCCGCAAGAACTATGCTGTCAGCATGCTGATTATCAATGAACTTTTGGGCAGAAGCAATTTCTACTGCGTGTTATACTCAGAATCGTTCAACCGTTGTGAAAAGACACCTCAAGACGCCTTACGAATTGCTTAACAAAAGGCGGCCAAACATAAAAATTTTCCATGTATTCGGATGCAAATGCTTTGTCTTAAACGACAGAGATTCAAGAGGAAAGTTTGATGTAAAAGCTGATGAAGGCAAATTCATTGGATACTCTGCCACTTCCAAAGCCTACAGAACATTCCTTACAAAGTCTCACAAGATTGTAGAAAGCATCAATGTTTCTTTTGATGATTCATTCCAAATGACTTCTGAGCAAATAAGTTCAGAACTCGGAATTAAAGGGAAATCCTCTGACATCTCAAGATCAAAAGAAGATTTGGATCTTCTATTTTTGGAGATGTTCCACAATGACATTGATCCTTCTGTAGGAACCATCAGAGTTTCTGAAGAACCATCCTCTATCGGACAAAATCCTACAGGTATGACTCTAACTGGTCCAAATAATGCTTCATCTTCTTCTATAAATACTACAGATGCAATTGCCGAAGCAGAAGAAAGTGCAGAAGATGAAACATTAAAAAAAACGACCACAGAAGCTGCACAAACCACAGAAGAACCAATTACAGAGGAGATCGAGGACCAAGACTATACGTCCTCAGAGGAACAAACTCCACCACCACTCATACCAATCATTCCACAAACGGTAGAATCAACTACCAAGGCACGAAGAACAACAGAGGCTACACAAGAAGAAACACAAGAAGCCTCTGAAGAAAGTTTTGATGACATTGATGATCATCTTCCACGCACAACTCAGTGGACAAAAAGCCATCCTCCAAGACAAATAATTGGAGAACCTTCTGACTCAGTAAAAACAAGGTCTGCCACTGCTAATTTTTGTTTCTTTACAAATTTTATTAGTGTTATAGAACCAAAGAAGATTTCTGAAGCCCTAGATGACCCAAACGGGGTAGACGCCATGCAAGAAGAACTTCTGCAATTTTAGCGTAACAGAGTATGGACTTTAGTACCTCTACCAAGAGGGAAACAGGCCATTGGGACTAAATGGGTCTACAGAAACAAGAAGGATGAAGATGGAGTGGTCGTCAGAAACAAAGCAAGATTAGTAGAAAAAGTATATAGACAAGAAGAAGGCATAGACTACGATGAGACTTTTGCCCCTGTCGCACGGCTCGAAGCAATAAGAATATTCTTAGCCTTCGCAGCCCACAGAGGTTTTAAAGTCTATCAGATGGAAGAAAAATCAACTTTTCTAAACGGTGAAATCCAAGAAGAGGTTTACGTAAATCAGCCACCAGGTTTTGAAAGCTCAAAGTTCCCAAGACATGTATACTACCTTGAAAAGGCTCTATACGGACTAAAACAGGCTCCAAGAGCATGGTACGAACGACTTTCTACCTTCCTTCTAGTCAATGGCTACAACAGAGGTACAACAGATACTACCTTATTCTATAAACGCAAACATAGTGAGATAATGCTTGTACAAATATACGTAGATGACATAATTTTTGGGTCTACAAATTCAGAAGAGTGCAAAAATTTTGAAAAACTCATGCAGAGTGAGTTTGAAATGAGTATGATGGGAGAATTAACATTTTTCCTCGGACTTCAAGTCAAACAATCTTCAGAGGGAATTTTTATAAATCAAGCCAAATATGTCTCTGACATACTTTTAAAATATAATCTCTCTGATACCTCTGCAATGAAGACTCCAATGGCCACTGGAAATAAGTTATTCTTAGATCCAAATGGTATTTCTGTAGAATGTACTCTCTACAGAGGCATGATTGGATCTCTGTTATACTTAACAGCAAGCAGACCTGACATTATGCATGCCACATGTCTTTGTGCACGTTATCAAGCTAATCCAAAGAAATCACATTATGATGCTGTAAAAAGAATCTTTAGATACCTGAAGGGGACCAACAATCTTGGTCTCTGGTATCCACAGAACTCTGGTTTTAGTCTTAAATCTTATACAGATTCAGACTATGGAGGATGCATGCTCGACAGAAAGAGTACCTCTGGGAGTTGTCAATTCCTAGGTGGTAAACTAGTCAGTTGGACCTCCAAGAAGCAGAATTGTGTCTCCACATCCACTGCAGAAGCTGAATACGTTGCTGCCGCTAGCTGTTGTTCTCAGGTTCTATGGATGAAGACTCAGCTAAAAGACTACGGCCACATCCTGTTCAAAATACCCATCTTCTGTGATTCCAAAAGTGCCATTGCTATCTCTGCCAACCCTGTGCAACACTCAAAAACCAAGCATATCGATATAAGGTATCATTTCTTGAAACATCATGTTGAATATGGTACAATCGAAATGCATTTCGTGCCCACAGAATATCAACTCGCTGACTTATTCACCAAACCATTAGACGAGAAAATATTCAACTTCTTGGTGGGTAAGTTAGGAATGATTAACATGGTGTGAAAATCCTCTGTAAGTATAGCTTTATCTTCTGTAAATAAGTATAAATATCTATTATTTCTGTATGTATCTTAGTTACAGAGCCTCTGTGGGTCCGCTCAGATCTTCTGATAACCCTTACAGAACCTCTGGTAAACATGATCTATGCTCAATACAAATCTTACCATTCTTTGAACCAAGCATAGATCAAGGGGGAGCAAAAGGAAAATTCTTGATCTACAGAAGTGAATAGATCAAGGGGGTGCAAAAGGGACCCTGAAATGATCTACAGAGGTAAATCTTTCAAAGAAAAGCCAAAGAAGAATGTCGATATTTCTCCATCGACAGAAGTAAGACAAAACTGCCGAGAACAGAAGAACCAAAAGGTATGTCTCTCGCACAAAAGGTTTTTGAAAACAGTTTTCTAGGACAAGAATTGTCAAATATGTCCTAAATATACTATGAATAACATTTCAAAAATCAAAAGTTCAAAAAGTTTAACAAAATTCGAAATAGGAGAAATTTAAGGTCATAGAGCTTCTGCAGGAAATATGCTCTGTGATCACAAATTAACCCTCTGTCGATCTTTTGGAATGTTATCTCGGAAACCGACAACACACACCATGACCTTCTCGAACAAAACGTTTATCAAAATAGTTTTCTCGGACACCAACTTTCAATAATGTGCGAAAAACATCTCTTAACACAAATCAAAAATTGGATGATCATAAAGTTAATAGAATTCAAGTTATAAGATTTTTTCTCTCATAGAGCTTCTGCTGGCTCTCACAGAGCTTCTGTAAGTTCCATCAGAGCCACAAAACCTCTGTGAGTAAAATTTCTTGACAAAATCCTATTGATCCTCTCCAATGTCGATACAAACGTTTTCGTTCAAAGAAGAACCTTCAGAGTCAATGACAACAATGAGATATATGAGAAGAGGTTAAAACTCAAGATTTTCAAAATCACAGAGCTTCTGTAAAACACAAGTTCTGCCATTTTGTTATCTGGGCATTTCTGAAGTAATAACGGTTACTTTTACTGAGAGTGAAACTCATGTGGCTAAAAACAACCTCACGCGCCTAGCATTAATGGGCCGCGCACGACGTCCTGTCATATTCTGACAAGGCCTACGTGTCCCATTTTCATTGGGCATACATGGAACGTTTTTATTTGGAAAGTTGAACCCGCCGCTCAAACTCGAGTACGGATTCCAAATTTTAATCTATTGCCATATATTTTACTCTTTCAAATACTACCGTTTTACCCTCCTATAAAAACCAAGCTTACCCTCTCATAAAACCTTTTACAAACTCTTATCTTCTTCTCCGGCGAAACCCTGCAAAAGCTTGCAAAAACCTTGTTCTTAAACCCAAATGGCTTCATCTTCTAAAGCTATCTCCCAAGAACTCTCTCCGGAACACTCCCCTGCCCATTCTGAACATTCAGAAAACCCCAACCTTGCAAGAGCTATTGAACATCAAGATTCCGGGGACTCAGCAGAATTTGCTCCGAGGACACACCTGCAAAACTTCATAGCAAAAGATCACTTCGAAACCATACTTCCTATCAAATCCAACAACTGCTATTTGGTCCCCTCACCCACTGCTTTCGGCGAAGCCCATGCTATTCTTCTGAACATAATGGAAAATCACATCCTCTTCCCTCTACTCTCAAGAACCCCAAACAAAATTCAAGTCCGTTATTTGAACCAATTTTGGCAAACCTGTCGATTTGATAAAGACGATTCTCTTATCAAAGGGTACATTTCAAGACCTAATAAATCTGAGCATCCTGAAATCAAGTTCAACAGAACAATGTTCTCACTTGAATTCAACCTACCAACAAGGGGTCTTCTGGGATTGAAGAGTTATGCAGAGCAACCAATAGACGAAGAGCTCTGTCGCTTCGTAGAAATTCTTGGGTACAACACCCAACTACAGAAGAGAAATGACTTTCGCAGAGGAAGATTACCACCTCTGTGGAACACTTTGTTCTCTACTCTTAACAGATGCCTAACAGGGAAAATAGGGAGTATTGACCAGAGCTCACATCAAATCTTGAGCATCATGTATGTGGTTTACTATGATCTTCCACTAGATTATGCGACCATAGTGATGCAAGAGATCATAAACACCATCGACAGAAAGAACAACTCGAGAAGGGTCAAAGAGAACGATCCCAACTTTCTACCACCTCTGCAATTCCAAAGAATATTGGGAGTACTGCTCGAACCTCTACTGCTAATCCAAAACTGGCCAATGGAAGGACCAACTCCCAAACAGTTCCCGATGAACAAGAATACCCCCACTGATCATACTGATGGCTACTCACACTGCAGACCTCTGTCAAAGAAGCTTCTGAACTACGCATCGAATAAATCCCTTAAGAAAGAGTATATACGTGATCATAGAACTCCTAAACCGAGTCCTATGACACCCCCGCATTTAGGTGTTCCCCTAGGAACAATGATAGCAAAACCTCTTTCCACTCAAGAAGAAAAGGATCAAAAGTTAGCAAAGCACATGGCTATTCAACTCAGCTTTATAGCCAAACGTGCAGAACTTATGGGAAAGAAGTCTTCATCAAGAACCTCTGCATCTACTCCAAAAGCTAAGAAGAGAAAAACTGCAGAAGGCACCTCAACAAGCGCTGCAGAAGATCAACCTTCACCTCCTCATGCCACAGAAATTGGCTCCTCTGCTCCTCCCTCTTCCCCAAAAATGAAGAAGAAAAGAAGATCGAAATCAACAGAGGAAGGGGCACCAAATCCTAAGAGGAGGAAAACCAAAAAGAAGCATGGTAAATCACTTGCAAAGTTGGTTACCATTGCAGAAGAGGAAACTGCTGAAGAAGAAGTTGCAGAAGAAGAAATGGCTACAGAAAAGTATCAATCACCCTATCAATCTCCAGATAGATTTGCTCACCAAGGAGACCTGAACGACTTCTTACAGAACCCTGACATTGCCAACACCCTAAATACAGCAGGGTGGACGACACAACCTCTCGACCACCACTCTCCAGAAGAACAAGATTTCTTCATTTCTGGCATTGACACACATCTGCAAGAAGATGACACAACACCCAAAAATCAACCAGCCAACACCCCTGTCATTTTACAAAACCCTTTCATTCAAGGATTGGACATCCACAGAAGAAGTCCAAACCCAGCTTCAGAAGAAATAGAACAAACAGAAGTTGAGTGGAACAGAGGTGAAATTACAGAGGCTTCTGAGAATATGATGGAAGAAGAAAAAGAAAAAGGGGCCGAAGTTGTACAAAAAGAGGGATTAGCAACAACAGAGACAGGAATAGAGATCTTAGAGACAGATTCAGATGAAGAAGAAGCTGTCTGGATACGTAAAGGTCTTTATCATCCACATGTCATGAGATTATTCGGATCTCATCAAATGTATGACTTCTTACGACCAGAGCAAGGAACTTCAACAGAACCTAGGGAAGAAGCACCAAGCCGTAGGATAGCTACAGAGGATGAAATGATAGACAATGATGTAGTGCTTGGATGCTTAACAGAGGAAGAAGCAAGAAAAGATGACTGGATAAATAGAGGCACACAACCAAAACCAACTCCCAGTGCAACCCACATTTCTAACTCCGCAGGTCTAGCTGCAAAAGGAGTTATTGAAAAAGAGCAGCACAGCTCGATCCTAACACAACCCATCCAGCCAGAGGTTACTCTTTCAACCTCTGTGCCCACAGAAACCGGGGAATCCATTCCTAGGGAGTCTCCTCAAAGAGACTCACCTATTGTTCGTGATCAGTCGCCCCAGATCACCCTAGAACACCCTACAGAGGAATTCGTTTCCTCTGCCACGCACACATTAGGACCAAAACTTCTTTCATAGAGAAGTAGTGAGCACAGAGACGAAGAGACTCTAGACAAGTCTCCCAGTCAACAGAAGGACATTCCAATAACCACCTCTGGAGTGGATTTGGACACTGTTCTTCACAGAACTTCTGTAGAGATCGAAACTCAGGTTTCTTCTCGAGGATCAGAAGGAAATCCTTCCACCCCCATCGTACAAACAAGGATGAACGAAGGTGTCCCAGGAACAGGGACTCACTCTGGAGACGAATGTGTTCCTCCAGAGGTTACACAAGGAACACAAGTATCAAGGGATGAGTTCCAAACCCTTGTCACCTCTGTGAACCAAACCATGAAAGAGTTGCAAAGCTCTTTCAAATCTTTTGCAGAGACAACATCGACGGCCTTACTAAATCTGAACACCAAAATGGACAATCTGTCCACAGAGGTAAAAACCGCCATCTCAGAGATGAAGTCTTCTGCCGAAACAACTGCCAAAGCAACAACCACTTCTGCAGCTCAGGAATTCGGAACAACTGCAACTTCTGCTTTCAGGGACTCTGTCAAAAATTTCCTTGAACAAATGAATACGCAATCCAACAGAGCAGAGGGCATTACTCCTGCAGACTTACAGAATGCCCTATCACAAGTCCAAGCAGAGGCAATACGCAACACGACAATGATGCAACCAAAAGACTATATGACCAGAACACAGCTTACAGAGCTCGGACAGAACGTCATTAACCAGGTCACAGAAGTCATTGTCTCCTTCACAACTGCAAATGCCAACTATGTCAAAGATTTCAGAAAGAGTGTCGGCAGAATGCGTTTCAAAACAGATGCAGAGCTTGCGACATTGATTGGCCTCTGCGATGATGTCTGTGAAAAGTTGATGGCAGCAGGAGCTGAATTACCGAAGAAGCCCAACACTTCTTGCAGAGCAGAGGGTACTTCTGGTAAAAGTCAGGATGATTCTGATGATGACCAACCTGGTCCATCAGATAATTCTGAGGGGGAGAATCTAAGAGAGAAAGCTACGAGCAGAGGAATACAAAGTCCACCAATCGCAGCAGAACCAATCAACCAAGCCCCTCCAGAACAAACCCAACAACAAACCCAAAAGACCACAGAGACAACACCCATCTTTGTGGAATCATCTCCTGACGAAACCAAAAATCCAGAAGCAGATAAGCAAACCACAGAGGCAACAACCGCCCCTGAGGTAATCATTTTGGAAGAAACAGATGAACAAACCACAGAGAAAACACCCACCTCTGTGGAAACACCCCAAACCATACCGAGAAGAAAGTCGATTGCCACCAAACCAAAAAGAGCAACGACCTCTGCTTCTGACGTTCTGAAAAAGATGTACACAACAATGAGTGATCGTATGGCGCAGAGAGAAGAAGAAAGGCACGGGTTCACTTTAGCTTTCAAAATGGCAAGAAGATTCGATGTCAATACTTCATCAACAGAAACTGAGCTCACAGAAGAAGTCAACAAACAACCTCCAACAGAGGTTATAGAGCAACTCAAGCCAACAGAACCATCGCCAAAAAAGTCCTCTAAATCACAAATGTCAAAACCCACAGAGGCAACCCCCATCAAGCCAACAGAAGTGCCAACCTCCAAACTTACAGAAGCAACAGTTTCTGCCCCGCCTAAAGCCAAAGATAAGGGCAAAGGAATACTGACAGAAGAGCCTAAGAAGAAAACATTGCCAAAGCCAACAGAGAAACTAATGTAGAGTGCGTTTGATGCCTTTCAAACCCCAAAGCCTGAAGAAGTTGACTGGGCACATGGATTGAAGCCTCTGTCAGACATTCCTCTAACTGGTAGAGCCGCAGAAGTTGTTCAACAGATGGAGAGTCTCAGAAGACAAGTACCACAACCAGGTCCAACATATGAAGAAATGGAAGAAGTGGTATACAAATACCTCTATAAACAATCCTTTCAGACCAATTATCCAACAGATCATGTAACAGATCCAAGGATCAGAGAAGAATTTGAGAACATCTTCACAAGGACAAAGCCAAGAACCAAAGCAGATGTCTTCTCAATCCACAAGATCAAAAAGGTAATCTTCTGCAAATTCTCCTTCACAAGAACCTATCCAAGGGTCAGGTACAATCTTTACAAAGTCAGAAGAGAAGACAATTCAGAAACTACCTTCGCTGATGCTGATTTAAGAAATATCAATCCTTATGATCTACCTGACCTTCTGCAATGGACAAAGGACAACTACAACACAGAGGCAAACACCAGAGCCTATCAAGTGTTGAGAAAAGCGATGAGGGAAAAGCTTCTGCTCTACAGCATGATAGATTTCCAGCTGGGAAAGGATCTTGGTCTCAAGCATCTGGATTTACGACCACCAGAGGATCGCTGCCCACCGGACGCCGTACCTAACTCAATCATCACAGAACCACGGTTTGGGTTAGTATTTCAAAACCCTCAAGGCAAAACTAAACTATTTGTATGCATGGACTGTCAGACGTATGCAACAAGTACTCTGAACAAGTTCAGAGCAAGCCTTGTGAAATACAGAGGTTCAAAGAAAATGGATAAAGATGCTGCAGATACTATCATGAGAGAGATTGACGCAACAATCCGCCTAAGAGAACTCTGCATCAGATTCTACAAAGAGATCAGAAAAGTCGGAAGAGACAACAGAAGCTACAACGATTTCAAAGATGCCAAAATCTGATTCTCAGACCTCCAATCTCTGCAAACAAAGTTAAAGTTTATCTTTCATTGTACTCAAATGTAAAATGCCTCTGGCATATTTCTAAATGAAAGAAATTTCGACGTATTGTTTAACCTCTGTCTTATCTAACTTAGCCTAACTTAACTCAGGTACAAATTTTTATTTTTCACTACTTAGGGGGAGATTGTTAGCTTCAATCTTCCTAATCATAGAAGTATTTAGAAGTAGTGAAAAATAGGCTAAGTGAAGAAAGCCTCTTACAGAGGCTCTGCCGACATTACCGAGAAATCAAGGTCAAGAAGCTACAGAAGCAGCAGAGGCTTCCTACATAAGCTCTGTCATACGCGCAAAGAAGACCAAAGACTCAGAATCCGGTGAAGACTGCTCCACAGAGGACCAGACCGCAGAACCTCTGTAACTCATTACAGAGCCTCTGTGGTCCTCACTGAGACTTAAAGATATTTATAATATCTTGCTACTGTTACAGGACCCGTACATCAACTTGCATGGTAGCATGCCCTGTCCAACGTCGACGTGTCAAACTCTGATTGGACTCAGTAGGGCTTAGTACATATTAGACGTCTGCTGCATTAAATGCAATACAGCACGTCTGACTGTTCATGCCATCCTTGCAACTGTTCACGACATCCTCTCAACTATTCATACGTACCTCTTGAATAGTAGCATATGCTTTATGGTCCCCTTTAGAGTAGTATATAAGGAAGACTCATGTTGATTTCTTCCTTACACACATAATACAACACACAGAAAAACATTAAGAACACAAAAGCTTATTCACCTTAAGAGTCATATCTGTTTTAAAGCTTTTTCTTACTCACGGTTCATAAACCTGTTCTTAATATATATTCAGTAAACTTTGAGATATAATAGTTTGTTCACTGTTTATTTATATTCTGTTCTAAATCTATCAAACTTATCTGTTAGTTCTTTAAATACGCTTCCGCATCAAACCTTAAACCTGAACTAATAGATCTGATAATCTTGTTTAAGCAAAACGGGAACCAACAAGCTGACCCTGCTGAAGAAATCAAAAATGCCCAGCGATATGAACTTCATCTTCGCTCACCTTATCAGCTGCATGACTGCCAAGACCGGCTCCTCTGATCAAGCCGCTCAACCTCAGCAAGCAATGGGATACGCTCTGCTGAAAGGTCTACACATTGATTGGGCATCTCACATTTATGATGACTTGCTGCAAAGAGTAGACTCTGCCGCTGACAGACCTGCATGGGTTCCATACCCAAGATTCATCAGCGCCATCTTTCAATATGGCCTGAAGGACAGCTACCCGAAAGAGGGAGACCTGAAACTCTCTCAGGTTGGCCCTAAGGTGCTCGACTTCAAACCTGTCGAAAATGAGGTACATCTTTCTACCCTTCTCACTCTTCTCAACCCTACTTCTTCGACTTCTGTGGCTCCTTCAGCGGCTATACCCATCGCTGATACCCCGGCCACACAATCATCTCCTTCTAAGAAAAGGAAACACTCTTCAATCCCACTTGGTTCCAAAAGGATCAAGAAAACCAAGGAGCAGCCCCAGCAATCTCTTGCTGAAGACTCCTCAGCTCATTCTGCAGAGCTGAAGGAAAGTTCTGTGGTACGCTCTGCCACACCCATTCAAACCATCCCTTCAATCCCGGCTTCAGCGTCTCAAAACGCTGAGGTTAGAAACTTGGAACCTACCCAACCTTCTTCAGTCTCTCCAAAGACTGATGAAGTGATTATCAGCGAATCCAACGCTGAACTCAGTACCCGAACCCAATTCTTATCCTTCGCTTCTCCCTCTACTCACTTGGACTCTCCTCCAAAGAATACTGGAGATGCCATCATTCCAGAAGCCTTCGCTGACGCTTCTCAAAGAATGATGAAGACAGGACCTGCAGAGATCACCATTCCTCACGGAACTTTTGAGGAAGATATGGAACATTTTTCAGGAATCCGCAACTTTGACGAATTCATCAATCCTCCTGCAGGTACAAATCAACCCATATACACTGTAACTAAACCTGAAACTTCTGAGCTTTCCTTTGTTCACAAGTACTTATGTGTTACAGGTCCTAATTTGGGAGACATCAACGCTTCTCTGAAGTCCGTGGAAACAAAGCTGACAGATCTCACCACCACACTCTCCAACAACTCTACAGCTGTAACCATCGCTGGAGAAATTTTGACAAAGCTGACAACGGTGGTGGAGAAGAAGGCTTCCACAGATGACTTGAAGCAAGTTGATAAGACTCTCAGCGATTTCGCTAAGGTGCTCGCTGATATCTACACAGACTACACCTCACTCAAAAACTCAGTTTCCTCCATGTCCGGTGAACTAACAACGCTGAAGACATTTGTTGGAAGACTCGAGGGAAATATGTCTGATGTAAAGACAAATGTCCAAACTCTGACAACTGACTTAGGCTCTGTAAAGACCGATGTTAGTTCGATAAAGACAATGGTCGAGCAGCTGCTGAACAAAGCCAATACTCCTGATCCTGCTCCTGCACCCGTCCCTGAAACTGAAAACTTCACAGCGGCGGATCGCACAGAGCTGAAGAAGATCAATCCTGCTATTTCTGGCCTTGAAGACAGATTAGCTAAGATTGAAGTTCGCGTAGGTCCCTCTGGCCAAGAAGACAGAGAACCTACCCATGCTGCTGAATCTACCCATTCCTCCCCCAGTCATCATGAAAAAGAGGGGGAGAAGAGCACTGAAAACCCTTACAAGAGCGCTGAAGACCTTTCCCATGATGAATCTATCAGGGGAGAGAAGAACGAAGACCTCACCTTCGCTGAAGAGGGTGAGAAGACTATTGAAGCGGAAGCAGCCGCTGGACCTCAGGGAGATGAAAACCCTGAGGGAACCGAGAAGCTCGCCTCTGTATCTGAGGGGGAGCAACTCGAAGAAGACGCTGAAGAATCCGAAGCAGAAGATGATGAAGACGTCGACATCCCTGATGATGAACTATCTCCTTCTCCAAAGAATGATGATGATGACGAAGATGACGATGATTTCTTTATCGTCAAACATGCCCCAAGGATTAAAGCTCTTAAGGGAATCTCGATAAATGAACCTTCAGGGGAGCGGACAAAGACAAAGCCCTCAGCCTCTGGAGCTGAGAAAGGCAACGGCAAAAGCGTCGCTGAAGATGACAATCTGACGATCTTGCTTGAAAAGCCGGTTTGTCAGGTATATTAAACATCTCTTACTCCATCCCTCCTCTATCATACACTATCAGTTCCTCTACCCAAGCCTATACACTTGAACAATTTCTCTATCTGTTTCTACCCAAGTTCTTACTGGTAAGATCGCTCTGTCTCAGCTAGTCCTCTCCCCTGTTTGAGGATATCGCTGAAGGCTCCACAACTGCGACTTTACCAAAAATACCAGCTGCCGCTGAAGAAATAATCCCAGTCTTGGATTTGATCTCTGAGACTGATGAACCTGAAGAACAGACTCTCTCACACAGACACAGACCTTCCTTAGCTCCTCAAAAGCTAAGAGAAGAAGAACAGCAGAAAAGAGAGGAAATAATAAAGCGATTCGAGGATCAGCGAATCATTCTGAGGCGTGATCAACTTCCTTCAGTTCCTCCAAAGTTCAGAATCTCAAAAGCTGAATACAAGGAACACCTCAGAGCTGAACGCCTAATCGCTGAAAGAAAGGAAGCTGAAGAAAAAGACAGAGAATACGCCATCAAGCTTACTCAAGAATCTGTCAAAGACCCCAAGCTGAAACGTGTCCCCATTCAAGTCCAACGAAAGCTTTGGGAAGAAGCCCAGAAGATCGTGGAAAAGAAAACTGAAGTTTCTCAGACCACCCTGATCTGGTGTAAAGAGAAAATTCACTTCAGCTATCGTCCAGCGAAGATCAACAAGGCATTCATCTCTGGAAGAACCTCTATCGGAGTACCTATTGTTGACATCAAACTTTTCAGAGAAGATGGCCAATCTAAAGCCTTTCGCGCTGACAGTGTAAAAAGGTATGGTCTCTCTGAATGGCTGGAGATGAAGTTAGCTATCCATTCGTCACAATCTAAGTACAAGGATCATTTCGAAAAGCTGATAAACAGACAGATCGACTTGATATCTTCTTGTGTGGACATTCCTCCTCTTCCTGATCTTAAGCTGAAAAGAAAAAGGGCCTCTCCAAAGAAGAAACGTCAAGATTCAAACTCAGGTCCTGTCATACGAAATGAAACTGGAATTGGTTTCCTTCGCGCTGAAGTGCTTGGTCCTGACCCTGATCTATCTGCCCTTGACATTTCTTTGCCACCATGTGAACTTTTCGTCCCTGGTAAAGTCATCAGTAATCCTTATGGAATATTCTTTCTCGACTACGACGAACGTAAATGTTTTCAACGGATCGCTGAGCTTCCAATCACTCCAATCGAACAGCTCAGAGATCTCATCTACTGGTGTGACTTCAGAAAAGACATTCAGGCACGACACCTAAAACCCTTGATCTTTGAAGAAGCGCTGAACAAAAGAAAACAAGGCGTAACGGTTCCTGACTGGATGATCCCCACTGAAAATACCCTTGATGAACTTCTCATTAAGGAAGAACCTCTGTAAGCTGATAAAATCGCCTCTTTCATCTATTTTATCAGTTATCCTTTTGTACTTGTAATTTATTTCGCTCGTACTTGTAATCTTTCCATTTCTCTTTGTAACCTGATTCAAAGTTTTAAAGAAAGATTTCAGCGAATGTACTTTACTCCATCAGTACTGAAAAGATCCCAGAAAACAGTAAAAGGGACAAATATTTTATGAGTTCTTTTTATCCTTATGTTTTCATTAAATAGCAATTTTCTTTGTTGCTATGTCATAATCAAATAGGGGGAGATTGTTGATCCAAACCCTCAGTGATTTGATAATGACCCTCTCTTATACTTAGTGAAAATTATAAGTAAACAATATGTATCAGAGTTTCACTATCGCTGATAAGTACTAAGATCTTCCAGTACCGCTGATAGGAACTCTCGCTCTTTAAAGTTAAACATTCAGCGAAACTGTTCACCATTAATGCTCTGAGTCTGTTCAGTCATTATGATGATCGCTGATAAATTAGTTGTTTACTTATGATCCCTGAAGACAAGTTTCACGTCAACAAAGGTTCTACGCTGAAGTCGAAGATCAAGCTCAAGAACCAGCGAAAAGTCTCCTAATGAACTGGTGCGGATCAGCGAAGACTCAGATTTGTCCACTCAACGTGAAGTATCAAGTACAAGACTTCAGTTATCGCTGAACTTTATCATTCGCTGAATAGAAAATGATAATCGCTGAATCAACGAAAGCTGATCATGAAGTCCTCCGTACAAAGTACTTTTGTCTTAACCACCCTTGCACGTCTCCGTACGAAATGTCAGAAAAGAACCTCCGAAAATCTGAAATCGTACAACCACTCTGATACTACACTATTCATCCTTACGGCTACTAAGGTTGTCAACAAAAGTCAATGACATGCAACCAACCAGCTGATGACACGTGTAAAGTATATACTGACTTGCATTAAATGCATGCAGTATATAAAGAGATGAACTCACTTCTTTTGAAGTAACTTGCTAACTCTGGACAAGTTCAAATCTCTTATCTCAGATAGGTTATTATTAGTAATTTCCTTATCTCTCTTAGTGCAAGAAACCTTAGTGTTCCAACTTGTTTAGATTTAGGTTTATCCTTAATCTTGTTTCCGCAACAAGCTGTAAATTGTTAATGATTTATCAATAAACAATTTAGAAAAGTAAAATCTGTGTGTTTGTATTCAACCCCCCCCCCCCTTCTACAAACTTGTGTAGGCCTTCGGGACCAACATACCCTAAAACTGGCGGGAAAAGATTTTAGCATAGATTTAATCCCAATCGAGCTAGGAAGCTTCGATCTAGTCGTAGGTATGGATTGGTTATCGAAAAATCGCGCTGAAATCGTTTGCGCCGAAAAGATCGTCCGAATACCACAAACCGAGGAAAGAGTACTTGAAATACAGGGAGAAAACTCCGGGAAAAATTTCAAAATAGTGTCGTGTATGAAGATGCGAAAATATTTAAGGAAAGATTGTGTTGCGTTCCTGACATATTTAAGAGAAGAATATTCAAGACTTTCCGATAGTACGAGATTTTCCCGAGGTATTCCAAGATGAATTACCTGGATTACCCCCACCAAGACAAGTTGAATTTCATATCGACTTAATTCCGGGAGCGGCACCCGTGGCGAAATCACCTTACCGTTTAGCACCTTCAGAAATGAAGGAGTTGTTAGGCCAACTCCAAGAGCTACTCAATAAAGGATTCATCAGACCCAGCTCTTCACCCTGGGGAGCTCCAGTGTTATTCGTTAAAAAGAAGGATGGTTCTTTTCGGATGTGCATCGACTACAGGGAACTTAACAAGCTGACCATCAAGAACCGATATCCCCTTCCTCGAATCGATGACCTGTTCGACCAACTTCAAGGCGCTGCATACTTTTCAAAGATCGACCTTCGGTCCGGATACAATCAAATGAGAGTTCGGGAGGAGGACATTCCTAAGACAACGTTTAGGACTCGATATGGACATTATGAGTTCCTATTCATGCCTTTTGGACTGACAAACGCTCCAGCAGTCTTTATTGACCTAATGAACAGAGTATGCCGACCGTACTTGGACAAATTCATAATTGTGTTCATAGATGATATATTAATTTATTCGCAAATCAAGAAAGAGCATGAGCAACATTTAAAGCTAATACTAGAACTGCTCAGAGACCAGAAACTGTATGCTAAACTTTCCAAATGTGAATTTTGGATTCGTGAAGTGCAATTTCTTGGGCATGTAGTTAATGAAGATGGAATTCATGTCGATCCGGCCAAGATAGAAGCCATCAAGAAGTGGGAAGCCCCAAAGACTCCGACAGAAATTCGTTCGTTTCTCGGTTTAGCTGGTTACTATCGGCGTTTCATTGCAAATTTCTCCAAAATTGCACAACCATTGACGGCATTAACCCAAAAGGATAAGAAGTTCGATTGGGGAGAAAAACAAGAGGAAGCTTTTCAGACGCTTAAGCATAAGTTATGCAATGCACCAATCTTAGCCTTACCAGAAGGTGCAGACAGTTTTGTTGTGTACTGCGATGCCTCACACCAAGGGTTGGGGTGTGTGCTAATGCAAAAAGACAAGGTTATTGCCTACGCATCAAGGCAACTTAAAGTTCACGAAAAGAATTATACCACCCATGATTTGGAACTAGGAGCCGTAGTGTTCGCACTCAAAATTTGGAGACATTACCTCTACGGCACTAAATGTACCGTCTTTACCGATCACAAGAGCCTACAACACATTTTTGATCAGAAAATGCTGAATATGAGACAACGGAGATGGGTTGAACTACTTAGCGACTACGATTGCGAGATAAAGTACCACCCAGGCAAAGCTAATGTTGTAGCTGATGCTTTAAGCCGGAAAGAAAGGGTGAAGCCATCGAGGGCAAGAGCCATGGGAATGATGGTTCGAACGAGTCTTAAAGACCAAATCCTCGAAGCTCAAGAAGAAGCATTAAAAGAAGAGAATTTGAAAAACGAAACCCTACGTCATCTGGAAGAGGAATTTGAAACACAACCAGACGGGGTGCGTTACTTCCGAAATAAAGTTTGGGTACCTAAGGTGGCCAATCTGCGATCAATAATCATGGATGAAGCCCATAAATCAAGATATTCAATTCACCCCGGAGCCGATAAGATGTACAAGGACCTGAAGGAATACTATTGGTGGCCAGGAATGAAGAAAGATGTTGCGTTGTATGTAAGCAAATGCCAAACTTGTGCAGTGGTCAAGGCTGAACATCAGAAACCATCTGGTCTTCTTTAGCAACCTGAGATTCCTGAATGGAAATGGGAACAAATAAGCATGGATTTCATAACTAAGTTACCCAGAACCGGGAAAGGGCATGATTCAATCTGGGTTATAGTGGACCGGCTTACGAAATCTGCACATTTTCTGCCTATTCGGGAAGACTTCAAGGGGGAAAAGCTTGCTCAGATTTATATCAACGAGATCGTTATGCGTCATGGAGTACCTACTGCCATAATCTCGGACAGGGATAGTCGTTTTACGTCACGCTTTTGGCGATCAGTCCAGAAAGCGTTGGGCACGCGTTTGGACTTGAGCACTGCCTACCACCCGCAGACGGACGGTCAGACAGAAAGAACTATACAAACACTAGAAGACATGCTGTGAGCCTGTGTAATAGATTTTGGTGGAAGTTGGGATACTCATTTACCGCTAGTCGAATTATCTTACAACAATAGCTACCATACCAGCTTAAAGTGCGCGCCGTACGAAGCCTTATATGGACGCAAGTGTAGATCCCCACTCAACTGGTTGGACCGAGCCCTCGGTCCCACCGAATTGTAAGGTAACACACTCGTCACACCGAGTTCCCACAACGTTTCTTTCCACATCCTCGGTCCCACCGAATTGTAAGGTAACACACTCGTCACACCGAGTTCCCACAACGTTTCTTTCCACATCCTCGGTCCCACCGAATTGTAATGTAACACACTCGTCACACCGAGTTCCCACAACGTTTCTTTCCACATCCTCGGTCCCACCGAATTGTAATGTAACACACTCGTCACACCGAGTTCACACAACGTTTCTTTGCACTTCCTCGGTCCCACCGAATTGTAATGTAATACATTTATACTAAGCATTCAAACCAATCAAATATTACACACCACAAACAACTAGTTCACACCACAAAGATAGTAGTACATACAAACTACTATGACATGCATACAACCCCTAACTACACAGTGAGAGAACTCACCTCGAATGCGCGCCCAGCTTAATAACACAAATCAAGCTTCACAATTACGGTCACTTCCCAGCACCTAAATGCATGTTAAAACGTGTCAATACGAGACCCGGACCCTATGACACGACACACGCTTAAACCGTCACTAAAACTAAATTCCGTTCACCCAAAACAGGTCTGTTCGGGACCTGTTTCGACCCCTTTAAACCCAGAAAATTCCCAATATTATTTCGTGACCAGAAAGTCCTCTGAGTTAGGGTTCCAAGGACATATTATACGCCTCCTAACGATTTTTCTACAATTTAATATGAATTAAATACGAACGAATACCAAAACTGCCAGATTTCGGTCCAGCCTGCACAAACAGCCCAATACAGCCTAGCTACGGGCTTAATCAGACTTTCGGCAAAAAACAAAAAACCTTCCCAACTCAATTTGGGAGTTTTGGCCACCAATTTCACGATAAAACGGGCTACGAGTGAAAAGTTACGGCTTTCGCAAAACCGAGACAGATTCCAGAATTTTCACATGAAATGACGAACCGCAGAACTTGCGACCACTTTTTCTCCCAACTCGAGGCCGAACCAGTTTTCCGCTAAAACACAGAAAACGTGCCCGGTCCCGAGCTCGAAGCGTGGGCGCCAGTTTCGGCTCAATCGGAGTTACGACGGAAAAGTTATTGCCGTCACAAAACAGGGGCTGAACCATATTTTCGCATAAAAATATGATTTTCGAACCGACGGTTTAAACTACTCGGCTTAATCGATTAAGTTACGGTTTCAAAGGTTCTATGCTGATCATTACTAGGCCATAGCCGCGCACCACCCACTGCCCTCCGGCAGTGGTGGTCGCCGGTGGCGGCCGGCGGCGGTTTATCGACGAAATAAAAGAGCGAACCGCGGACCACCGCGAGACCACAACCCCCGCCTCGATCGGCTGACCGCAAGCATACACACACACGCGGTGCACACAGCCACCACCACCCGACACCCAGCCACCACGGTGGCGGCGCGCGGCGGCGGCGGCGCCGGTGACTCCTTCACCGGAAACGAAAGAACGAGAACGAAAGAAAAAGAACGAGAAGAACCTACCTTAATCCGGCGACTCAAGCGCACCCCAGCCTCCTCGACCTCCGGCGATCGCAGGTAACAGCGGCGACGTCTTCCGGCGATGCCCGAACTCCGCCGTCTTCTTCCTCCTTCACTCTCTCCCTCTCGCTCCTCGTTTCTTTCTCTCTCTCTCTACCTCTTCTTCTCGGCTCTTCTCTAACTCTCTCTCTCGTTTCTCTTCTCACGGCCGCACCAACACAAGGAAAACGAGAGAAAAGGGTTCGTGGTGTTTAGGGTTTGGAGTTGGTTTACTTGGAATACAAGAAAAGGAAAACAAGGGAATTAGGAAGTACCATGTTATGGTCACGTGAGAGCAAGAAACGAGAAAGGAAAAGAAAGAATGGGGTCTCGGCCCTTTCTTGCATGGGCCGAACCATGCCCAAATTTTGGCCAAACCCAAGATTAGCCCCTCAACAATCCCACACCTTACACTAACCCTACTTAACTTAAGATTTAATAACGAAGGCTAACGGTGCTACTCTCGCTAACGCAAAAATTACCAAAACAATTAAAGGTAAACATTTTAAATTATTAAAATTAATTAATAAACGTACCGGGACACGGGCTTTACAACTCTCCCCCACTTGGATTAGACTTCGCCCCCGAAGTCTACGTCCGCAAACAGCTTCTAATAATTCTCTCGCATTTGATGATATCCCAAACTCAAACCACTTTCAAGCTCTAACCCTTCTAATGGTGCTCACCAATATACCCTACAGGATACCCGACTACGATCATTCCTACCCTTAACTGTCGATTAACTACCACAAATTCTAATAGACTCCAAAGATTTTCAATAAATTATATCAACAAAACATCGACCCCCCCCCCCGCCGAACATCGGTCCAACCGATTACAATAACAAACATCGGCCACCCGCCGAACATCGGTCCAACCGATCACAATAACAAACATCGGCCACCCGCCGAACATCGGTCCAACCGATCACAATAATAACCATAAGCGTGGTATTATCCTAGACACTAACACAAATAGATATCCCCTACCATCAAGTCAGTTAACACACACGTAGGTTATTCACTTAACCGATACTACCCGTCCTACATTACCAACACGCGTGGAATACCCAACCTCCTACCGTCGACGTATCCCCCACACACGCTTTACAAAGCTAAAAATTATCTGAACCAAGGATACACCCTGATGCCTACCTCTCAGGTAACGCCTCAGGGCCCCGCACATCGGAATTACCTCTCAAGTAGGTGCCCACAACTATATCCTCCTAGCACCTACTAGAAAGCCTGGGCTTTAACACCTGAACACCGGGGCCTCACCGCGAGATACCCAACCGACCACTACCAGCGACTGACTAACGTGCCTAAGGATCCAGAGCAAAACAGCCTACCCACAAGTGCCTATTCCGGATTGTCTCACTCACCCAAACATGTAAACACTCAATGTGCAAAGAATGCCAAACGGTGCGACAAAAACAACTCATCAACTAGACTCCACATCAAGCCATCAAAACCGGGCAATCGGCCCATGACTAACTCCAAGTCAAAACCGAGCAAAATGCTCCACGCTTGCTAGACCCATAGGTCGGAAAATGCGTTTAAACAAAGTTTAAGCAAGCAATACTCTGAAATCAACCTTAGTCTCAGACTCAACACGGGTTAAACAAAAGAGTTTTCCAAACGGACTCACACCCTAAAAAATTTCGAAATGACACATGACACTTAAAAGCACACTTCCCCAAATGGTTTACAAAATCATTTACAAAATATTTTCAATCATCAGGATTTTCATCTCAAAAGACAGTATGTAATAAAACTACTATTACCTGATCGATAGTTACGCAAAACTGGACACGCTCGTCCCACATAGGAAAATCATGTTGAAAATCGTTCCAATGCAGTTCAGTTTACTCACACAAAAGCAAGCGTAACAAATAATTTCTTTAAAATGAACCGCCTCGATTCCAGTATGGATTGACTCATGACGTGCACTTAAAGTAACCGCTTGACCTAAACAGGGTGCGACAAAGGTGTGTACATAATTCAAAATAAGTTTCACGACATTTGATTCAAGAATCCTTCCTTTTATCATAAAAAGGACGTGGCACAGGGTTCGCCACCAATTTTTCGCGCGTCAGCTAATCACACAAAACGATGACACGGTTTACAAATATATTTTTGTTAGAACACAACTGTCTTTGTGTAAGTTTCAAACTTGAAGACAGAAACCAACCCGCTTCTAATAATTGGAAATGTCAATAAAACCTTTAGCTGACTGAAAAAAAAAAAAAAAAAAAAAAACGCACTAAACAACTCCTTATGAAATGTTATCAAAATTCCCCCATGCACCACTTATGTCACGCATGAATCAATCCACACACCGAACTATTTGCAATAAAATACTTAGTAACACGAACTCTCGAAAGGAAAGTTAAGCGACACTAGAACTCCAAACTCATTTTAAACAAATCATCAACAAAGTTTGTAACTCTCGTTATAAAAAGGTTTCATGCACTTTCAAAACCATAGTTTAACATCTTGTGCGTGTGCTAAACGTTTCCCAAAATTCCAAATCACAATCCATATAAGGATTGGAAACACAAAAATTAGCTATTGCAATCCTATTTTCAAAATAACTTCGTGCATGACTCATTCGGCATTCAACGTCTCGACCCATACTTCTTCGAAACTCTCCGGTCTACTATTGTCATCCAGACATTTAAACCTCTTAAGGAAAGTTGGGAATTCACATCAAATCATCCTACGGGTTTTCCTCAAACCAAAGTCGGCTCAAAAGCCTATAATTCTAGCACAATTGCCAATTTTTGACCTGAATTGGTCTACAAATATTACCTCAGCAATCTCATCTACAAGTGTGAGGCACGAAATAATGGGTAGCCCCGCTATCAAACTTCACTACAGCAGACACCGGGTTAACTAAGGACGTACTTAAACACACAGCTTAAGCAAAAAGCGACCATATACAAATATCAAGCGATGAAATATACCTGTCACCACTTTAAGCGTGGCATGTGCCTCTTCCACCGTCAGTTAATGAACTCTACCTCGGCCGCCTCGGGTCCAGCCTGACCCACACGACCATCAATAATACGCAAGGGAGCAGCCGCAGGAGCTCCTTGTGCCCCGCCCCCAACGGTAACTCTCGGATTCGGGCAATTGACCTTCACGTGGCCCATCTGTTTGCAGTTAAAACAGACCATTTGTGGTGGTTCCCTGCAGTCGCGACCGTAGTGCCCCACCTGGCCACACCGGAAACATTTGTCATTTCTCCTTCCGCTACCATTCATGGTTTTAAACCCACCGCTCCCTTGATTCAAGAGCGAGTCTGAAAACCTCGTTTTCTTTGGAACTGCCGATTCTGGTGCAACGGCCTGCGCTGTTTTCCTCTTCTTAGTTTGTTCCTCTAACTCAGGTTCCTGGCCCCGAGTAGCCTTCATCATCACTACTACCTCATCACGAACGGCGGTAATAATCTCGGGGATTGCCTCCCTAATAGCATGCTTTACTTCAGTCGCGATCAACTTACGTATCTGCTCAGCAGTGAACCCGGCGCCAATCCCTGGCTCAGTAGTGTTGCTTCCCTTAGTGATGGCCATTTCTGGGGTAAAAATTACAACGAGTTATTAGCACATAATAACTCACACTAGCAACACTCACGCTCAACTCCTTGGATTCCTCGCGACTTTTCCCAACTCGAGCATTGATCCTGTGCTTCCGGTAGTAGGAGCTCTACTACTACCATCCACACCTATCATCGCCCGTTCCGAGTTCCATCCCAAGGGGTCCAAGTAGTTTCTCGCCGAAACTATACACATATGCCCGCACCGGCATATGTACACACTCTTCCTAGCTCCCTAGGAATTCCATCCAAACCACTACCCTTGCTACTGCCAAATCCCTAATAGCAAGCAGCAGACATGCAATACAGTGTAACAAGCACCAAGCAAATTAGCATTCATACTCCTATGTTCTAGAAATGTAAAGCCCGTGTCCCGGTATGTTTATATATATTTTAATTAATTGCTTTAATATCGTTCTTTTAGCGAATCTTTACTAACGGGGTTAGCAAGCTTGACCAAATGCGTATTAAATTCTAACCGTTTTATTTAAGTGCCAAGTGATAAGTTTTGAGGGGCTAATCTTGAGTTTTGGTCAAAATTGGGCATGGTTCGGCCCATGTAAGAAAAAGGCCGAGCCCCATGCTTCTCGTTTCTTCCTTTTCCTTGTAAGCCAAACAACCAACTATCCTAACCCTAAGAATCCTTCTCCTAGTTCCTTGGTGTGGTGCGGCCGTATGTGAAAGAAAAGAGAGAGAGGGCGATCGCGAGAAGAGAGAAACGAGGAGAAAGACCACAGCGGCAACCGTCGTCGCCACTGCTGCTGTCGCCGGAGCCGCTGCTGTCGCCGGAGGACGCCACCAACTCGGCTGTCGTCGGAGGAGTCGAGGGTGAGAGGTTTGGTTGTGGTGGTGAGACGCCGTCGTGAGGTATGTGGTTCTCGTTAGTCTCGTTCTTTTCTTTTCCTTTTCGTTTTTCGGCGAGACCACCACCGCCGCACGCCGCCGCTGCGGTGGCTGTGGGTGGAGGGCGGTGGCAGTGGGTCACACTCTTAGCGTAAATCCCGAATCGTTTAAGCCGCGAACCGTTTATAAAGTTATCTTTTTATGAAAATTTTAGTGTGCTGTCCAGTTTTCGCGCGACCATAACATTTCCGTTGTAACTCGGTTCGGGCCGAAACTGGCGCCCACGGTTCAAGTTCGGGGTCGGACACGTTTTCCGTGTTTTAGAGAAAAACTGGTTCGGTCTCTAGCTGGGCGAAAAAGTGGTCGCAAGTTCGGTGATTCGTCATTTTATGTGTAAAATTCTGGAATCTGCCACTGTTTTGTGTAAACCATAACTTTCTGTTCGTAACTCGGTTTGGGGTGAAACCGGTGTCAAAAGTTCCCTTTTTGAGTCTAGAAACTTTTCTGTGTTTTGTGCAAAACCCAGTTCGGGACGTAGCATGGGTCGAATTGTCGTTTTATACTGAAAGGTGCTGAATTTCGCTGTGCTGGAAACTGTTTTTGTAAAATCCGTAGTAAATTGTAGAAAAATCAATAGGAGGCGTATAATATGTCCTTGGAACCCTAACTCAGAGTACTTTCTGGTCATGAAATAATATTGGGAATTCTCTGGGTTTAGAGGGGTCGAAACAGGTCCCGAACAGACCTGTTTGCCGAGAACGGAAAATAGTTTTAGTGACGGTTTAAGCGTGTGTCGTGTCATAGGGTCCGGGTATCGTATTGACACGTTTTAACATGCGTTTAGGTGCTGGGAAGTGACCGTAATTGTGAAGCTTGAATTGTGTTATTAAGCTGGGCGCGCATTCGAGGTGAGTTCTCTCACTGTGTAGTTAGGGGTTGTATGCATGTCATAGTAGTTTGTATGTACTACTGTCTTTGTGGTGTGAACTAATTGTTTGTGGTGTGTAATATTTGATTGGTTTGAATGCTTAGTATAAATGTGTTACATTACAATTCGGTGGGACCGAGGAAGTGGAAAGAAACGTTGTGGGAACTCAGTGTGACGAGTGTGTTACATTACAATTCGGTGGGACCGAGGAAGTGGAAAGGAACGTTGTGGGAACTCGGTGTTACGAGTGTGTTACATTACAATTCGGTGGGACCGAGGAAGTGGAATGAAACGTTGTGGGAACTCGGTGTGACGAGTGTGTTACATTACAATTCGGTGGGACCGAGGGCCCGGTGGGACCGAGGTGTTGGATACATAATTACTTGTAGATGTTTACTCGTTTTATGTAACTGTGATGTTGTTGCTTATGTGCAGATAGGGGTGATGTGTATATAATTCCTATCTGCGCATGTGTTGGAATTCACTAAGCTTCGTGCTTACCCTTTCCCAATGAACTGTGGTTTCAGGTCCGAGCGGCTCCAAGGCGTGACAAGTACACACGGGCGCGCGAGGAGAGCTGGTTGTTTTTATTAATTAAACGTTTATTCCGCTGGTTTTTATTATAAAGATATTAATTATGAGTTTGCAAACGAAACGTTGGGATCATTTAATGAGTTGTTATAAATGAATTGTTTACTTAAAAATTTAAATTTGCTTGTAATTTTTGGGACGTTACTACTTGGTATCAGAGCACAGCTTGAGTGAATCAAACGCACCTCGGTGTGTTTGGTCTCAAGTTGCGGCTGGGAAATTTTCAAATTCTTTATTAAATCTTTTTGGAAATAAAAGAAAAAGTAAAAACCCGTTCGAGGAACGGTGATCGAGGGCGCAGTGTGTACAGTCAGCCGGAGCCGAAGGGAAAGGTACAATGCTTAGTGTTTTATTTCTTTCTAGATCATAGGGTATGCATGCTAGATTGCCTGTTGTTGACACTATGCGGTATGTTGAACTGCTTGCTATTAGGAATTATTGCTAATTATGATAGGTTACTAAGTGAATGCCCTCTAGGTTGTATGCAGTAAGAGACTTATAGCCTTAGAATATTCGATTTAGTTCTATTGCGCAGCTCTTGTTTGAGTCCAACCGTTCTAGGATAGAATCTTGTATTCGACTGTCTATTTATTTCGCACTGCATATAATAGGGTATTCGCGAGGTCACCCGTTATAATTAGTAGGGATTCGGTAGTAGCAAGGGTAGTGGGATAAGAGGAAGTTCCTAGAGAGCTGGGAAGGGTGTTTATGTATGAGTACGTGTGCTAGATTGCTTTCTAGAACATAGGAGTATGTATGTTAAATTGTTTGGTGCTTGTTACACTGTATTGCATGTCTGCTGCTTGCTATTAGGGATTTGGCAGTAGCAAGGGTAGTGGGTTGGATGGAATTCCTAGGGAGCTAGGAAGAGTGTGTACATATGCCGGTGCGGGCATATGTGTATGGTTTCGGTGAAAAACTACTTGGACCCCTTGGGATGGAACTCGGAACGGGTGATGATAGGTGTGGATGGTAGTAGTAGAGCTCCTACTACCGGAAGCACAGGATCAATGCTCGAGTCGGAAAAGTCGCGAGGAATCCAAGGAGTTGAGCGTGAGTTTTGCTAGTGTGAGTTATTATGTGCTAATAACTCGTTGTAATTTTACCCCAGAAATGGCCATCACTAAGGGAAGCAACACTACTGAGCCAGGGATTGGCTCTGGGATCACTGCTGAGCAGATACGTGAGTGGATCACGGCTGAAGTGAAGCATGCTATTAGGAAGGCAATCCCCGAGATTTTTACCGCCGTTTGTGAGGAGGTAGTAGTGATGATGGAGGCCGCTCGGAGCCAGGAACCTGAGTTAGAGGAACAGACTAAGAAGAGGAAAACAGCGCAAGCCGTTGCACCAGAATCGGCAGTTCCAAAGAAAACGAGGTTTTCAGACTCGCTCTTGAATCAAGGGAGCGGTGGGTTTAAAACCATGAATGGTAGCGGAAGGAGAAATGACAAATGTTTCCGGTGTGGCCAGGTGGGGCACTACGGTCGCGACTGCAAGGAACCACCACAAATGGTCTGTTTTAACTGCAAACAGATGGGCCACGTGAAGGTCAACTGCCCGAATCCGAGAGTTACTATTGGGGGCGGGGCACAAGGAGCTCCTGCGGCTGCTCCCTTGCGTATTATTGATGGTCGTGTGGGTTAGGCTGGACCCGAGGCGGCCGAGGTAGAGTTCATTAACTGACGGTGGAAGAGGCACAGGCCACGCTTAAAGTGGTGACAGGTATATTTCATCACTTGATATTGGTATATGGTTGCTTTTTGCTTAAGCTGTGTGTTTAAGTACGTCCTTAGTTAACTCGGTGTCTGCTGTAGTGATGTTTGATAGCGGGGCTACCCATTAATTCGTGCCTCACACTTGTAGATGAGGTTGCTGAGGTAATATTTGTAGACCATTTCGGGTCAAAAATTAGCGTTTGTGCTAGAATCATAGGCTTTTGAGCCGACTGTGATTTGAGGAAAAGCCGTAAGATGATTTGAGGTGATTTCCCAACTTGCCTTAAGAGGTTTAAATGTCTGGATGACAATAGTAGACCAGAGAGTTTCGGAGTAGTATGGGTCGAGACGTTGAATGCCGAATGAGTCATGCACGAAGTTATTTTGAAAATAGGATTGCATTAACTAATTTTTGTGTTTCCAATCCTTATATGGATTGTGTTTTGGAATTTTGGGAAATGTTTAGCACACACACAAGATGTCGAATTATGGTTTTGAAAGTGCATGAAACCTTTTTATAACGAGAGTTACAAACTTTGTTGGTGATTTGTTTAAAATGAGTTTGGAATTCTAGTGTCGCTTAACTTTTCTTTCGAGAGTTTGTGTTACTAAGTATTTTATTGCAAATAGTTCAGTGTGTGGATTGATTCATGCGTGACATAAGTGGTGCATGGAGGAATTTTGGTAACATTTTATAAGGAGTTGTTTAGTGCGCTTTTTAGTCAGCTAAAGGTTTTACTGACATTTCCATGAAAATGCGATTTATCGACTTAGGGGTAGGCATACTGGGGTAACCTTTGTTCTCGACATTTTGATAAACGAGTATTTTGAGCATTTTCGATAAATACATTTTTAAACTATAATGTTTTGACGTTATATGTCCCAAGTACGAAACTTGAGGAAGTGTTACAAGCTTGCATGCCTGCCCCCAGTTTGAGATTTTATGAGGTTTTAGTCGATATTTCCAATTAATAGAAGCGGACTGGTTTCTGTCTTCAAGTTTGAAACTTACACGAGACAGTTGTGTTTTAACAAAAATATATTTGTAAACCATGTCATCGTTTTGTGTGATTAGCTGACGCGCGAAAATTTGTGGCGAACCCTGTGCCACGTCATTTTATGATTAAAAGGTAGAATTTTTGAATCAAATGTCGTGAAACTTATTTTGAATTATGTGCACACCTTGGTCGCACCCTGTTTAAGGTCAAGCGGCTACTTTAAGTGCATGTCATGAGTCAATCCATACTGGAATCGAGGCGGTTCATTCTAAAGAAATTATTTATTACGCTTTGCTTTTGTGTGAGTGAACCGAACTGCAATGGAACGATTTTCAACATGATTTTCCTATGTGGGACGAGCGTGTCCAGTTTTGCGTAACTATCGATCTGGTAATTGTAGTTTTATTACATACGATCTTTTTGAGATGAAAATCCTGATGTTGAAAATATTTTGTAAATGATTTTGTAAACCATTTGGGGAAATGTGCTTTTAAGTGTCATGTGTCATTTCGAGAACTTTAAGGGTGTGAGTCCTTTTGGAAAACTCTTTTGTTTAACCCGTGTCGAGTCTGGGACTAAGGTTGATTTCAGAGTATTGCTTGCTTAGACTTTATTTAAACGCGTTTTTGACCGACTTATGGGTCTAGCAAGTGTGGAGCGTTTTGCTCGGTTTTGACTTGGAATTAGTCATGGGCTAATTGCCCGGTTTTAATGACTCAAGGTGGAGTCTTGTTGGTAAATTGTTTTGTCGCACCGTTTGGCATTCTTTGCACGTCGAGTATTTACACGTTTGGGTGAGTGAGCCAATCCGGGATAGGCACTTGTGGGTAGGTTGTTTTGCTCTGGATCCTTAGGCACGTTAGTCAGTCGCTGGTAGTGGTCGGTTGGGTATCTCGGGGTGAGGCCCCGGTGTTCAAGTGTTATAGCCTAGGCTTTCTTGTAGGTGCTAGGAGGACATAGTGGTGGGCACTTACCTGAGAGGTAATTCCGATGTGCGGGGCCCTGAGGCGTTACCTGAGAGGTAGGCGTCAGGGTGTATCCTCGGTTCAGATAATTTAGCTTTGTAGAGCGTGTGTTGGGGGATACGTCGACGGTGGGAGGTTGGGTATTCCACGCGGGTTGGTAACGTAGGCCGGGTAGTATCGGTTAAGGGAATGACCTACGTGTGTGTTAGTTGACTTGATTGTGGGGGATATCTATTCGTGTTAGTGTCTAGGATAATACCACGCTTATGGGTGTTATTGTAATCGGTTGGACCGATGTTCGGCGGGTGGCCGATGTTTGTTATTGTAATCGGTTGGACCGATGTTCGGCGGGGGGCCGATGTTGTTATTGTAATCGGTTGGACCGATGTTCGTCAAGGGGTCGATGTTTTGTTGATATAATTTATTGAAAATCTTTGGAGTCTATTAGAATTCGTGGTAGTTAATCGACAGTTAAGGGTAGGAATGATCGTAGTTGAGTATCAAATAGGGTATTCTGTGAGCAGCTTTAGAATGGTTAGAGCTGGAGATTTGACTCGGGATGTATGGAATATCTAAGGTTGGGGGACAACCGTAGTCGCTTGGCTAGGAATGATTTCAATTGTCGGGGTGTTTTGCCGATCACAACCCCAGTGTCTTAGAAAGAGTACGTTAGTAAGAAATTGGTGCCCAAAACTCCCAAATTGAGTTGGGAATGTTTTTCGTGTTTTTCCGAAAGTCTGATTAAGCCCGTAGCTAGGCTGTATTGGGCTGTTTGTGCAGGCTGGACCGAAATCTGGCAGTTTTGGTATTCGTTCGTATTTAATTCATATTAAATTGTAGAAAAATCGTTAGGAGGCGTATAATATGTCCTTGGAACCCTAACTCAGAGGACTTTCTGGTCACGAAATAATATTGGGAATTTTCTGGGTTTAAAGGGGTCGAAACAGGTCCCGAACAGACCTGTTTTGGGTGAACGGAATTTAGTTTTAGTGACGGTTTAAGCGTGTGTCGTGTCATAGGGTCCGGGTCTCGTATTGACACGTTTTAACATGCATTTAGGTGCTGGGAAGTGACCGTAATTGTGAAGCTTGATTTGTGTTATTAAGCTGGGCGCGCATTCGAGGTGAGTTCTCTCACTGTGTAGTTAGGGGTTGTATGCATGTCATAGTAGTTTGTATGTACTACTGTCTTTGTGGTGTGAACTAGTTGTTTGTGGTGTGTAATATTTGATTGGTTTGAATGCTTAGTATAAATGTATTACATTACAATTCGGTGGGACCGAGGAAGTGGAAAGAAACGTTGTGGGAACTCGGTGTGACGAGTGTGTTACATTACAATTCGGTGGGACCGAGGATGTGGAAAGAAACGTTGTGGGAACTCGGTGTGACGAGTGTGTTACATTACAATTCGGTGGGACCGAGGATGTGGAAAGAAACGTTGTGGGAACTCGGTGTGACGAGTGTGTTACCTTACAATTCGGTGGGACCGAGGGCTCGGTGGAACCGAGGTGTTGGATACATAATTACTTGTAGATGTTTACTCGTTTTATGTAACTGTGATGTTGTTGCTTATGTGCGGATAGGGGTGGTGTGTATATAACTCCTATCTGCGCGTGTGTTGGAATTCACTAAGCTTCGAGCTTACCCTTTCCCAATAAACTGTGGTTTCAGGTCCGAGCGGCTCCAAGGCGTGACAAGTACACACTGGCGCGCGAGGAGAGCTGGTTGTTTTATGGTTTTATTAATTAAACGTTTATTCCGCTGGTTTTTATTATAAAGATATTAATTATGAGTTTGCAAACGAAACGTTGGGATTCATTTAATGAGTTGTTATAAATGAATTGTTTATTTAAAAACTTAAATTTGCTTGTAGTTCATTTAATGAGTTAACGTTGTGTCTGGTAACTCATTAAATGAATTACAAGCAAATTTAAGTTTTTAAATAAACAATTCATTTATAACAACTCATTAAATGAATCCCAACGTTTCGTTTGCAAACTCATAATTAATATCTTTATAATAAAAACCAGCGGAATAAACGTTTAATTAATAAAACCATAAAACAACCAGCTCTCCTCGCGCGCCAGTGTGTACTTGTCACGCCTTGGAGCCGCTCGGACCTGAAACCACAGTTTATTGGGAAAGGGTAAGCACGAAGCTTAGTGAATTCCAACACACGCGCAGATAGGAGTTATATACACACCACCCCTATCCGCACATAATCAACAACATCACAGTTACATAAAACGAGTAAACATCTACAAGTAATTATGTATCCAACACCTCGGTTCCACCGAGCCCTCGGTCCCACCGAATTGTAAGGTAACACACTCGTCACACCGAGTTCCCACAACGTTTCTTTCCACATCCTCGGTCCCACCGAATTGTAATGTAACACACTCGTCACACCGAGTTCCCACAACGTTTCTTTCCACATCCTCGGTCCCACCGAATTGTAATGTAATACATTTATACTAAGCATTCAAACCAATCAAATATTACACACCACAAACAACTAGTTCACACCACAAAGACAGTAGTACATACAAACTACTATGACATGCATACAACCCCTAACTACACAGTGAGAGAACTCACCTCGAATGCGCGCCCAGTTTAATAACACAAATCAAGCTTCACAATTACGGTCACTTCCCAGCACCTAAATGCATGTTAAAACGTGTCAATACGAGACCCGGACCCTATGACACGACACACGCTTAAACCGTCACTAAAACTAAATTCCGTTCACCCAAAACAGGTCTGTTCGGGACCTGTTTCGACCCCTTTAAACCCAGAAAATTCCCAATATTATTTCGTGACCAGAAAGTCCTCTGAGTTAGGGTTCCAAGGACATATTATACGCCTCCTAACGATTTTTCTACAATTTAATATGAATTAAATACGAACGAATACCAAAACTGTCAGATTTCGGTCCAGCCTGCACAAACAGCCCAATACAGCCCAATACAGCCTAGATACGGGCTTAATCAGACTTTCGGCAAAACATGAAAAACCTTCCCAACTCAATTTGGGAGTTTTGGGCACCGATTTCACGATAAAACGGGCTACGAGTGAAAAGTTACGGCTTTCGCAAAACCGAGACAGATTCCAGAATTTTCACATGAAATGACGAACCGCAGAACTTGCGACCACTTTTTCTCCCAACTCGAGGCCGAACCAGTTTTCCGCTAAAACACAGAAAACGTGCCCGGTCCCGCGGTCCCGAGCTCGAAGCGTGGGCGCCAGTTTCGGCTCAATCGGAGTTACGACGGAAAAGTTATCGCCGTCACAAAACAGGGGCTGAACCATATTTTCGCATAAAAAAATGATTTTCGAACCGACGGTTTAAACTACTCGGCTTAATCGATTAAGTTACGGTTTCAAAGGTTCTATGCTGATCAATACTAGGCCAAAGCCGCGCACCACCCACTACCCTCCGGCAGTGGTGGTCGCCGGTGGCGGCCGACGGCGGTTTATCGACGAAATAAAAGAGCGAACCGCGGACCACCGCGAGACCACAACCCCCGCCTCGATCGGCTGACCGCAAGCATACACACACACACGGTGCACACAGCCACCACCACCCGACACCCAGCCACCACGGTGGCGGCGCGCGGCGGCGGCGGCGCCGTTGACTCCTTCACCGGAAACGAAAGAACGAGAACGAAAGAAAAAGAACGAGAAGAACCTACCTTAATCCGGCGACTCAAGTGCACCCCAGCCTCCTCGACCTCCGGCGATCGCAGGTAACAGCGGCGACGTCTTCCGGCGATGCCCGAACTCCGGCGTCTTCTTCCTCCTTCACTCTCTCCCTATCGCTCCTCGTTTCTTTCTCTCTCTCTCTACCTCTTCTTCTCGGCTCTTCTCTAACTCTCTCTCTCGTTTCTCTTCTCACAGCCGCACCAACACAAGGAAAACGAGAGAAAAGGGTTCGTGGTGTTTAGGGTTTGGAGTTGGTTTACTTGGAATACAAGAAAAGGAAAACAAGGGAATTAGGAAGTACCATGTTATGGTCACGTGAGAGCAAGAAACGAGAAAGGAAAAGAAAGAATGGGGGTCTCGGCCCTTTCTTGCATGGGCCGAACCATGCCCAAATTTTGGCCAAACCCAAGATTAGCCCCTCAACAATCCCACACCTTACACTAACCCTCCTTAACTTAAGATTTAATAACGAAGGCTAACGGTGCTACTCTCGCTAACGCAAAAATTACCAACACAATTAAAGGTAAACATTTTAAATTATTAAAATTAATTAATAAACGTACCGGGACACGGGCTTTACAAAAGCTGGTAAGTTGGACAAGTAAAAAGCAAAATTCAGTGTCCACTTCCACAGCTGAAGCTGAATATGTAGCTGCTGGAAGCTGTTGTTCTCAAGTCTTGTGGATGAGAAATCAGCTACTAGACTATGATCTTCAGCTCTCCAAAATTCCAATCTATTGCGACAGCACAAGTGCCATCGCTATAGCAAACAATCCAGTACTACATTCAATGACCAAACATATAGAAATCAGATATCATTTTATCAGAGATCATGTGATGAATGGTGATATAGAACTTCATTTTATCCCAACTGATTATCAGTTAGCTGACTTATTTACCAAACCTCTTGATGAGACAAGATTCAACTTTCTCATCAGCGAGCTTGGAATGCTGAACTTTGAAGGATAAAATCTTCAGCGGTTCACATTAATCAGCGAAAGGATAAAATCAACTTGTATAACCCATTCTATCATCTTCTCTCTGAATAAACTTGATTCACTGATATCAAGGTATGTTCTCTCTCTCTCTGACAATCGCATGAAAATGCAAGATTTTAAAACAAAATGCATCGCTGAATATCTCTTCCTTAACAGCGATATTTTTGAAATTTCTTAAAACCTTCACTGAATATTTTCATTCAGTGCTTCATGTTTTCAAAAGCATCTCTGAGTTTTTCAAAACCTCAGAGACAACCAAGAATATGAAAGGACAGTTGTGACGTCATTACAACGGATAAAACCCCGACACGTTTTCTCTTCCTGACACACGTTTGCACGTCTCGTTCATACTTCCAATCAAATGCAAACACGTGTCCGTGTCATGATGAAAATCTTTTCCCGCTCAAGATTTTCTCTTTCTAAAATCTCTATATAAACAAATTCTTTGTTTATATTTTTCTTTTACGCGATCAATCTTCCTCCGCAAGAAAGAATTCACTGTTGCATTTGTGATTTCAAAAACTTCAAGAACTGTTCATCATCTTCTTCATCAAACATCAAGGTTAATATGTTCTTATTTATTACCGAATGCGTATAACTTGTTTCCGATCTTCTCATTGTTTTAACAAGATCAAACAAAAGAACTTCGTAAAATGAAATCATTTTTTTCGTGGTTTTATGAACACAACCATTTCATGGTTGTTCTTCAAGTTTAAATGCAAAATCTTAAACTTGTTCTTCATTCGTTTCCAGAATCTATTTCTTCATAGATAACTGGAAAACAAGAAAATGGGTTTTACATTTCGTTTCAAAATCAAGAAAAACCCTAATCTTCATTAAGACATTTTGTCTGAATGAAATGGATAAAATTCGAAACATCTTATTGGAAATTCTTTCCACATTAAGATTATTCTTATTTGTTAACATCTTTGGTTGAACTGTTAATACAGAGAAATTGCCTCGTGTGACATTCCTGCTACCGCTGAGAACATCTCTGCTGACTCTGAGGAAGTGGAAATCCTCAAGGCTCCACATTCCACAAGTCAAGTTCAAACTTGATCAACTAGACTGGACTAAGATAAACAACCTTTCTGCGCTTCTCGAGTTTCCTCCTCGAAAGCAAGTCACACATCTGACTGATGCTGTGAATTTCCTGAAGAATTGCTGCATTTCAACAGCCCTGACCATTTCACCCCCTGCAAGTCAGCTGCTACTATCTCAGTTCTGGTACTCTACCAGACACTCTCAGCTACCATCCGCCAAAGATCCCTCCAAAACAGTTGATTGTATCCTCTGCGATACTGAATATGGCACGATAAAGATTACACCCGCCATCATTCGCAAAGCTCTGAACTTTCCCATCGCTACAAAGGAAAAACCTTTTGTTCCTTTCCCTGACCATAAGAAGATCGCTGACAAAGAAGCTCTTATTGCATTTTTTGATGCAATGGGCTATGTATGGGAAATGGGCAGAGACAAGAAACCTGAGAAAAAGCTAACACTGCTGAAGAAATCGAAAATGCCCAGCGAGATGAACTTCATCTTCGCTCACCTTATCAGCTGCATGACTGCCAAGACCGGCTCTTCTGATCAAGCCGCTCAACCTCAGCAAGCTATGGGATACGCTCTGCTGAAAGGTCTACACATTGATTGGGCATCTCTCATCTATGATGACTTGCTGCAAAGAGTAGACTCTGCCGCTGACAGGCCTGCTTGGGTTCCCTACCCCCGATTTATCAGCGCTATCTTTCAATATGGCCTGAAGGACAGCTACCCGCAAGAGGGCGATCTAAAACTCTCTCAGATTGGCCCTAAGGTACTCGACTTCAAACCTGTTGAAAATGAGGTACGTCTTTCTACCCTCTTAACTCTTCTCAACCCTTCTTCTTCTACTTCTGTGGCTCCTTCAGCGACAATACCCATCGTTGATACCCTGGCCACAAAATCCTCTCCTTCTAAGAAAAGAAAACATTCATCTACCCCACTTGATTCTAAAAGGATCAAGAAAACAAAGGAGCAACCCCAGCAATCTCATGATGAAGACTCCTCAGCTCTTTCTGCAGAGCTGAAGGAACGTTCAGTGGTACGCTCTGCCACACCTGAACAAGCCATCCCTTTTATCCAAACATCAGCGTCTCTAAACGTTGAGGTTACAAACTTGGAACCTACCCAACCTCCTTCAGCCTCTCAAAAGACTGATGAAGTGATTGTCAGCGAATCCAATGCTGAACTCATAACCCAACCCCCATTCTTATCATTCGCTCCTCCCTCCACTCATTTGGTCTCTACTCCAGATCTAACTGGAGCTGCCATCATTTCCTCGGAACATAAAGCTGATTCTCCAGGAATGATGAAGACAGGACCTGCAGAAAAATCCATGGGCACTTTTGAAGATGACATGGAACTTTACTCAGGAACCCGTGATTTCGATGAATTCACCAATCCTCCTGCAGGTAAACAACAACCCATAAACACTGTGACTAAACCCCAAACTTCTGAGCTTTCCTCTGTTCACAAGTTTTTATATGTTACAGGTCCTAATTTGGGAGATATCAACGCCTCTCTGAAGTCCGTGGAGACAAAGCTGACAGGTCTCACCACTACTCTCTCCAATAACTCTACAGCTGTAACAAACGCTAGAGAGAATCTGAACAAACTGACAACGGTAGTGGAGAAGAAGGCTTCCACAGATGACATGAAGCAAGTTGATAAAACTCTCAGCGACTTCGCCAAGGTGCTCGTTGATATCTACACAGACTACACCTCTCTCAAAAACTCAGTTTCGTCCATGTCCAGCGAGGTAACAACGCTGAAGACATCGGTTGGAACACTAGAGGGAGATATGTCTGCTGTGAAGACAAATGTCAACACTCTGACGACTGACTTAAGCTCTGTAAAGACTGACGTTGGTTCGATGAAGACTATGATCGAACAGCTGTTGCACAAGGCGAATACTCCTGCTCCTGCCCCTGTCCCTGAATCTGAACATTTTACAGCGGCAGATCGTATTGAGCTCGGGAAGATCAATCCTGCTATTTCTGGCCTTGAAGACAGATTAGCAAAGATTGAAGTTTGTGTAGGTCTCTCTGGCCAAGAAGACAGAGAACCTACCAACGCTGCTGAATCAAGCCATTCCTCCCCCAGTCATCATGAAAAAGAGGGGGAGAAGAGCGCTGAAGATCTCGCCAAGAGCGCTGACCTTTCCCATGATTAATCTATCAGGGGAGAGAAGACGGATGCTGAAGAAACCACCGCTGGACCTCAGGGAGATGAAAACCCTGAGGAAACCGAGAAGCTCGCCTCTGTATCTGAGGGGGAGCAACTCGAAGAAGAACCTGAGAAAACTAAATCCGAAGCAGAAGATGATGAAGCCGTCGACATCCCTGATGATGAACCATCTTCTTCTCCAAAGAATGATGATGATGATGACGAAGATGACGATGACTTCTTTATCGTCAAACTTGCTCAAAAGATCAAAGCTCTTAAGGGAATCTCGATAATGAACCTTCAGGGGAGCGCACAAAGACAAAGCCCTCAGCCTCTGGAGCTGAGAAAGGCAAAGGCAAAAGCGTCGCTGAAGATGACAATCTGATGATCTTGCTTGAAAAGCCGGTTTGTCAGGTATGCTAAACATCTCACTCCATCCCTATATCATACCTATCAGTTCTACTACCCAAGCCTATACACTTAAACCAATTCTCTCTATCTGATTCTACCCAAGTTCTTACTCGTAAGATCGCTGTGTTTCAGCTAGTCCTCTCCCCTGTTTGAGGATATCGCTGAAGGCTCCACAACTGCGACTTCTATAATACCAGCTGCTGCTGAAGAAATAATCCCAGTCTTAGATTTAATCTCTGAGACTGATGAACCAGAAGAACAGCTACTCTCGCACAGAGGCAGACCTTCCTTAGCTCCTCAAAAGCTACGTGAAGAGGATCAGAAAAGAAGAGAGGAGATAATAAAGCGCTTCGAGGATCAGCGAATCATTCTGAGGCGTGATCAACTTCCTTCAGTTCCTCCAAAGTTCAGACTTTCCAAAGCTGAATACCAGGAACACCTCAGAGCTGAACGCCTACTCGCTGAAAGAAAGGAAGCTGAAGAAAAAGACAGAGAATACGCCATCAAACTTACTCAACGATCAATAAAAGACCCCAAGCTGAAAAAAGTTCCCATTTTTGTTCAACGTCAGCTATGGGATGATGCTCAAGAGATCGTTAGAGAAAAGACCAAGGTCTCTGATACGACTTTGGAATGGGCTAAACAAATGTTGACCTATCGATCTAGACCATCCAAAATCGTCAAGGCAAACATCAGAGGAAGACTGTACGCTGAAGTTCATGTTGTTGAAGTGGACGTCTACAGAGATGACGAAACCAAGCAAACTTTCTATGCTACTACCTTAGAAAAGTTTGGTCTCTCTGAATGGTTAGAAACAAAATTATCCATTCAGGGATCGCGCTCAAAGTTCAAAAGCCATGTCGAGAAGATCTTAAACAAACAGATCGACCTACTTTCATATGCTGTGGATATTACTCCTACTCTTCCTCAACCAAGAAAAGTCCCTGATAAGAAAAAGAAAGCCTCTGATTCAGGTCCTCATATTCGGAATGAAACGGGCATTGGTTTCTCTCGTGCTGAAATTGTTGGCCCTGATGCCGATCTCTCAATGCTTGACACCTCTCTACCTCCTGGAGAAACATTCATTCCTGGCACAGTTGTAAGTGATCCCTATGGTATATTCTTTTTAGACTACTATGGAAATCATCACTTTCAACGTATCTCTGAGCTAGACATCGCTCCCATCGAACAACTCAGAGATCTCGTATACTGGTGTGAAGTCAGACGCAACATTAAAGCTAGACACCTGAAGCCCTTGATTTTTGAAGCAGCTCTGAAGAAAAAGAATCAAGGAGAAGATGTCCTTGACTGGATGATCCCCACATCAAAGACCCTTGATGAACTTCTCATTAAGGAAAACCTTTATAAGCTGATATGATCGCCTTTTCTCTATTGTATCAGTTATCCTTTTGTACTTGTAATTTATTTCGCTTGTACTTGTAATCTTTTCATTTCTCTTTGTATCCTGATTCAAAGTTTTAAAGAAAGATTTCAGCGAATGTACTTTACTCCATCAGTACTGAAAAGATCCCAGAAAACAGTAAAAGGGACAAATATTTTATGAGTTCTTTTTATCCTTATGTTTTCATTTAATAGCAATTTTCTTTGTTGCTATGTCATAATCAAATAGGGGGAGATTGTTGATCCAAACCCTCAGTGATTTGATAATGACCCTCTCTTATATACTTAGTGAAAATTGTAAGTAAACAATATGTATCAGAGTTTCACTATCGCTGATAAGTAACTCTCGCTCTTTAAATTAAACATTCAGCGAAACTGTTCGTCATAAATGCTCTGAGTCTGTTCAGTCATTATGATGATCGCTGATAAGTTAGTTGTTTACTTATGATCGCTGAAGACAAGTTTGTGAAAACCCAGATCTCTAGCAATAAGATATGAATGTAGTGAGAGAGAATCTAGAGAGCAAATATGTCATCCATGTATTGATCTCAAAGGATTACAAAAGGTTTCTAAAAGATTACTAAGGCTTTTTAAGTGTTACTAACAAATGGTCTAGACAAGCCTATTTATACCCATAACATACAAGGTATAAAGGCATTCACAATACAGTATAGACTCATACAGTACATTGACTTTACAGTAAATCTTGAATACAATAATGCTCTAACAATCTCCCCCTTTGGATTCAAGATTTAAAAAATTTGACAGCAGTCTTCAGCTCTTTGTAAAGTCAATCTTCTTCAACAGACACTTTATCAAACTATCTTCAAGTAGCTTTATCTCCACTAGTTCATGGCGAACTATATGCTTTGACACTCTTTAAGAACTCAGCTTTGAAGAATCTTCAGACAAACATGAAAAGTCATTGTCTTTTTCTTTGAAAAGTCAATCTTCTTCAATAAAATCTTCAACAGATTGTCTTCAAGTCTTGAACATGAAATTCCGATCTTTGTATAAAACCATCAATTCGGAACAAGATGAATCAGAAACGATTAGAGTTTGGATCAGAAATATGTGAAACCATCCACATTGTTGAACTTTTAGGTGTAAGCGCATTCCGAGAACCACTCAGAACTAAGATAACCAAATTCAGCAACATTTGGACTTTACATGATCCTTCTCCCCAATCTTCAGTCTTTGTTCACGAATCTTTGACTTGAAATATATTTGATTTGAAAGCTCTTTGACATGAAATTGAAATTAAACTTTTCTCCCCCTTTTTCGATGATGGTGAGCATCATAATCATCGAAAACCATTTTCAATTTCAGTTGTGTCTTTGAGTATTGCTAACAATCTCCTCCTTACAGAATAACCTTGCTCCCCCTCAAAATAAGAATTCTGGAGCAATTTATTTTCTCCCCCTGAAAGTATGCATATATTTCAATAACGTACAGTATTTGAAATTGTAGCACAAATTTTAAAACAAATTTACACAAGGAAAATAACATTCATTGAATTTTATTTTATAACTACAAACATTTGATCATTTGAAAACTTTACAAAAGAAATTCAACTTAATGAAATTTAACAGATTTTTCAATCAAATGAAATCAAATGCATGTGTTTGGATTCAAGAACAAGTCATCATTGTATATCAAGTTAAAAAATGTTCAGTTTCAACCCCTTTATTAAATCTATTTGGTGTGCTAGCATGGGAAATATGATTAGCTTCAAGCATATGCAATTCTAAAACATATAAGAATATTTTGCTCTACTCACACTATTTGTCCAAAATCAGAATTTTCACAAATTTACGGGTTTATCGCGACTTTGTATTTTCCCAAGTTTCAAGAGATGTGTGCTCATTGGCATCTTTTCTTTTGTGCTCATTGGCATCTTTTGATTTGTGCACATTGGCATCTTTTGATTTTGTGCTCATTGGCATCTTTTGATCAAAAAGTTTAGTAAGAATAAGATACACCGTTAAACATGACTTTCTATCTGGTTCTATAGCAGGATTTGGGTCAGCAGATCCCAGACCAGTTGGCCTTAGGTGCTAGGTGACGAGCACCCCTTAGAACTTAATTTCCCAAACCAGAAAGGCCACATCGATATATCTTAAACCCATTTGTACCAGTAGAACATGGCTTTCTATCTGGTTCTATTGCAGGATTTGGGTCAGCCGATCCCAGACCAGTTGATCTTAGGGACTAGGTGTCGAGCACCCCTTAGGACTTACTCTTCCAAACCAGAAAGGCCACAGGCACAAACTTTCAAACTAAATGATAGTGCAACTTTTTTATCTCAATCACTTGGTTCTAAAACATAGTGCTTTGCCCATATTTTCATTTCCATCCATCATTCTGACATATAGGCTTTTTGAGCATTATATTCTATATATATCCAGATTCACATAACTTTGAGCATTCAACATAATTTCATTCATGTTTTGCTGACCTTTCGATTTATTTCAGAGGTGAAAGATGAAACAAATATAACTCAGATAAAACAAAAACACTTGTAAAATCATCTTTTAGCACACATTTAATTCATTGAATGAAAATTGAAAATTTTATCTCATTGAATTAAATTTGTAAAGATTCAACTTTTCAAAGTGGTAGAAACAAAATATAATCCAATGTTACCTTTTATCACGTTCCTTGAAACAGAAAGATGTAACAGTTAAGGATATCACCTGATAAGTGTGAGTTCTAAACTGATTTGTTTAGAAGTCTTAGTCGTTGAAGTACGGGTCCTGAACTGAATTGTTCAGAAGCCATAGTCGTTGAAGCACGGGTTTTGAACTGATATGTTCAAAAGCCATAGTCGTTGAAGCACGGGTTTTGAACTGATATGTTCAAAAGCCAATTAATATTTGTCTCCCCCTTAATAGTACAAATATTCTTCAAAAAATTACGCCGCTTCTCTTCTGTTTTCAGTCATGTGTGTGGTATATATGTAACATTCAGCACAACACATGATATACCTACAAAACAGTTTAAGCAGATTTTGGTACCCAATGGCACTTGGGTCCTAGTGGGTTAGGTGTAGATTTCTTACAAGGAATACTGTAAGAACCATACCAATAAGAAGTATAATCTTTATGCACAAAATCATTTGATCCACAGTAAGAACAACAGATTTTCTTATGTGCCAACCTAATCAGATGATTTACAGAATGAATATGATTAAGTTTAGCAGAAGATTTACCTTTTGGCGCATTGTTCTTCTTGGCATTTGATGTGAATACAGATGATTTTGGCACATCTTTCTTTGGAATTGTTGTGCCTTTGATTCTCCATTCCATCTTCACCCTCTTGAAGACTGGAACTTCTTCAGATTTGGAAGTATTAATTTTAGGCACCTTTGTTTTGTTATCTGATTTATCAAACAGAGGATTATAGAAGAGATTTGTTGAACGAATCCGACCTTTTGAGAAATCTGTTGATCTATTAAATTGTTTAGAAGAAATGTTTTTAAAACTTGAACTTGAAGCAGTTTTAAAAGAGCATTCAGAATCATTTGAATCAACAAATGGAGTCTGAAAGATAGAATTATGATCAGTCTGCTTTGAGACATCAAATTTAAAAATGACGTCTTCAAGTTCTTTGACTTTGTTTATTAAAACATTTTTCTCTTTAGAAATTAGATCAAATTTCTTTTGCAGATCAGATTTGATCAACTGATCCTTCATAATATCAGCTGATAAACCAGATAATCTTTTGGTAAGATTAAGAATCACATCTTCAAAATATTCACGTTCCGATTCAAAATCTTTTTCCAAAAACTTTCTTTTATCAGTAATCTCTTTGAAAATTTCCATATTTTTCTTTTTAAGAGTTTTACTTTCCTTTTCAAAGAGATTTTTCTTTTCCGTGAAATCTTTTCTTTCCTTTTCCAAAAGATTTTCTAATTCAGAGATTTTCACGGAAAGTTCAGAACTTTTAATTTCAAAAGATTTGCGTTCAGTTTCAAATTTAGCTCTTTCTTTTTCGAGCTTGTCTTTTTCTAAAAATAAAACATTCTCAAAGTCAGAAACTTGTTTTGAAAGTTTTATACAATTAAGTTCAATTATTTCCTTTTCTTTAAGAATCTTCTCTCTCCTGTCTTCAATGCTCTTCAGATCAGCATTTTCCTTTTTAAGAGTTGTTACTTTCTCTTGAAGTTTCTCGATTTGATCGTGCAGACTTGAGTTGTCTTTGTCTTTCTTTGTTTCAAGACCTGCAATATAAACTTCAAGATCAGTTATTCTTTTAGTAAGTTTAGCATTTGAAGAAGAAATGTCTAAAATTTGTCTTTTCAGATTAACATTTTCTTCTTCCAATGCTTTATTTAAAATAGGAGTTGAAGAATTTGAAGCATTATCTTTAATAGGAGTTTCTGATATAGGAGATGTTTCTGATAAAATAACTTGTTGCAAAATTCCATTATTTGCCTTAGCTTTTTCAAGTGGCTTTGGAGGTGTTTTTGTTATTATGACTTGTTGCAACACTTCATTATTTGGTTTAACAGATACATGTGAATTAACAGATGTTTCTGTTATAATGACTTGTTGCAACTTTACATTTGGTTTAACAAAAACTTTTGCAATTGGAGGAATCTCCTTTTTCAGAGTTTGCTTCAAATCTTCACCACTGCTTTTAACAATAACTTGTTGTAAAACCATTTTGAATATTGCTAGAAATTGATCGTTCAGAAGATCAAGCAGACAGTGTATGAAAATACACAAAAAAAATATATAAAATTTTTTCTTGAAAAGCTCTTACAGTGTATGAAATACACTATAGAAAAAATTTCGGGATAAAATGTTTTCTTTTTTTTTTTTTTTTAAATTCACAAGAATTCGGATGAGTAAGGGTTCGAATTCAACGAATTCGGATGAAGAAGGATTCGAATTCAATGAATTTGGATGAATAAGGGTTCGAATTCAATGAATTCGGATGAAGAAGGGTTCGAATTCAATGAATTCGGATGCTGAAGGGTTCGAATTCACTCAATTCGGACTTAACTTGGTTCGAATTCAATGAATTCGGATGCTTAAGGGTTCGAATTCAATGAATTCGGATGCTTAAGGGTTCGAATTCAATGAATTCGGATGCTTAAGGGTTCGAATTCTATGAATTCGGATGCTTAAGGGTTCGAATTCAACACTTGGAAAATATAATCAACTCAATTCGAATCTAACACAGTTCGAATTCTCCTCAATTCGAATCTAACACGGTTCGAATTCTCCTCAATTCGAATCTAGCTGGGTTCGAATTCAATCAATTCGAATCCTTCTTGAGTCGAATTCTACACTTGTATTTCCAAGAACACTCCGAATTCTTCTTTGAATGATCCGAATTCACCAAGAATGATCCGAATTCACCAAGAATGATCCGAATTCTGCACTTCGAACACGAAAATCACTAAATCAACCATAACTTTTTCAATTCTTGATCAATTGTTATGAAATTTGCACAGATTTGTTCGAAATTTGATTCCACACACTTTCTTAGTTAATCACAAATCCTAATTCGATCAATTTAATCGAATTTTGATCCAAAAATAGTAGAAAAAGTTTTCGAACAAAAATGATATAAAATGATCAGATCTGCAAATTCTGTGCAGATTTTGGTGTTGATCCAAGAATTAAAGATGTTCAGGAATCAAATCCGAGTGCAATGATGTCAAGAATCAATCCAAAAGATCAAAAATTAAAGAAAAGATGAAATCTGGATGAATAGTAAATGAAGAAGGGTCAGAATTCTTGATGAACAGTGATGAATAGTGATGAACACCCAATCCGAATTCTTCAGCTTTAGTGTAAAAAATCTTCAATTTGGTCTTCGATCTGCTTGAATCTTCTGTTTAGCTCTGATACCAATTGTGAAAACCCAGATCTCTAGCAATAAGATATGAATGTAGTGAGAGAGAATCTAGAGAGCAAATATGTCATCCATGTATTGATCTCAAAGGATTACAAAAGGTTTCTAAAAGATTACTAAGGCTTTTTAAGTGTTACTAACAAATGGTCTAGACAAGCCTATTTATACCCATAACATACAAGGTATAAAGGCATTCACAATACTGTATAGACTCATACAGTACATTGACTTTACAGTAAATCTTGAATACAATAATGCTCTAACAAAGTTTCACGTCAACAAAGGTTCTACGCTGAAGTCGAAGATCAAGCTCAAGAACCAGCGACAAGTCTCCTAATGAACTGATGCGGATCAGCGAAGACTCAGATTTGTCCACTCAACGTGAAGTATCAAGTACAAGACTTCAGCTATCGCTGAACTCTATCATTCGCTGATATGAAATGATAGATCGCTGAATCAACGAAAGTTGATCATGAAGTCCTCCGTACAAAGTACTTTTGTCTTAACCTCCCTTGCACGACTCCGTACGAAATGTCAGAAAAGAACCTCCGACTGTCTGAAATTGTACAACCACTCTGATACTACACTGTTCATCCATGCGGCTACTAAGGTTGTCAACCAAGGTCAATGACATGCAACCAACCAACTGATGACACGTGTAAAGTGTATACTGACTTGCATTGAATGCATGCAGTATATAAAGAGATGAACCCACTTCATTTGAAGTAACTTGCTAACTCTGGACAAGTTCAAACTCTTATCTCAAGATAGGTTATTATCAGTAATTTCCTTATCTCTCTTAGTGCAAGAAACCTTAGTGTTCCAACTTGTTTAGATTTAGGTTTATCCTTAATCTTGTTTCCGCAACAAGCTGTAAATTGTTAATGATTTATCAATAAACAATTTAGAAAAGTAAAATCTGTGTGTTTGTATTCAACCCCCCCCCCCCCCCTTCTACAAACTTATATAGGCCTTCGGGACCAACACTTCCTCATCCTCAATCTTTGCCATAAGACAGAGATTGGCTTCATCATCTTCAGAGTCAGATGATGATTCTTCTTCTTCTGAAGCAGCCCAATCATAAACCATTAGGCCTTTGCCTTTCTTCTTGAAGCTTTTCAGCTTTGCATATTTTTTTTTCAGCTTAGAATATTTGTCATCTTTATTCCTGGGAATAAAAGATTTCTTGGGAAACGCTGAGTTTCTCGATACTTTCTTAAACTTGCACTCGTTAGCGAAATGTCCAATCTTTTCGCAGTTAAAACAAGTAGCAGTAGCCTTATCAACAGTAGCTGATGATCTTGGCTTATCAGTTATAGAAAGAGGTTTGTTCTTTCTGAACATTTTCTTTTTGGCGAATCTCCTGAACGTTTTAGTTAGGAGAGCCAAAGATTCATCATCATCTGAAGAGTCAGAATCTGATGACCTTTCAGAGTTACTTTCTAACTCAGTGATAGAGACCGAGGGTCGCTGAGTAGAAGGTTCCTCTGCGATTAAAGCAACAGGGGTGCTTTTGGAATCTTTTACAAGATTCTTCTTAAGATGGCTTGATTGCTCATGATTCAGCATTGTGCCATATAAGGTAGCAAGAGTCATTGATCTTAGATCTTTTGACAGCTTGAGACACATAGAATAACTGTCCCAGCTTTCAGGTAAACATTCTAGAAACTTTGTCAGCACTTCAAAGTTAGAATATTCCTTACCAACAGTTTTCAGATCTATTATTAAGCAATTAAAACGTTGGTGAACTTCAGAGAGAGTCTCATTCTTACCACAAATGAAACTTTCATACTGTCTTACCAGGTTGATCTTTCGAGAGTCCTGGACTTTAGCATTACCTTCATACTGAACACATATTGTGTCCCACATGGCTTTTGAGGATTTCAGGTTCATGACGGAATGGTAGACTTCGTCAGGAAGCGCCATGGATAGTATGGATCTGGCTTTTGTGTCAATGTCCACTTTCTTCTTATCTTCGTCAGTCCACATATGAACATCTTTGGGTACCAGCCTTTCTGGAATAGCAGGTCTATTCTCAGCGGCAGGTACTGCGGCATCAATTCTTACAGGAATAAATGGGCCGTTTTCAAGACAATAAGGCATAGTAGGGTCTACACCTTCTAGGAAGAGAGTCATCCTATTTTTCCATAGATTAAAATTATCTCTGGAGAATCTAGGGGGTTTTGCAAGAGAACCATTGTCTATATAGTTTGTGTTTATGTTGGTGGCCATTTTCAGAAATAGCAAAGAAGAGAAATCTTAGTATAGATTAGATCTTGTTTATGAGTTTAAACAAATCCGCTCTGATACCACTTGTTGGTCCCGAAGGGTTATACAAGTTTGTAGAAGGGGGGGGGGGGGTTGAATACAAACACACATATTTTACTTTTCTAAATTGTTTATTGATAAATCATTAACAATTTACAGCTTGTTGCGGAAACAAGATTAAGGATAAATCCTAAATCTAAACAAGTTGGAACACTAAGTTTCTTGCACTAAGAAGGAGAAGGAAATTACTACCAATAACCTATCTCAAGATAAGAAGGATGAACTTGTCCAGAGTTAGCAAGTTACTTTAAAATGAAGTGAGTTCTTCTTCTTATATACTGCATGCATTTAATGCATTGCAGTTTACACTTTACACGTGGCAGCAGCTGATTGGTTGCATGTCATTGACCTTTGTTGACAACCTTAGTAGCCGCATGTTGAACAGTGTAGTATCAGAGTGGTTGTACGATTTCAGACAATAAGGAGGTTCTGTTATGACATATCGTACGGAGTCGTGCAAGGGTGGATGAGACAAAAAGTACTTTGTACGGAAGACTTCATGATCAGCTTTTCGATGATTCAGCGATCTATCATTCTTTATCAGCGAATAATAGAGTTCAGCGATAGCTGAAGTCTTGTACTTGATACTTCACGTTGAGTGGACAAATCTGAGTCTTCGCTGATCCGCATCAGTTCATTAGGAGACTTGTCGCTGGTTCTTGAGCTTGATCTTCGACTTCAGCGTAGAACCTATGTTGACGTGAAACTTGTCTTCAGGGATCATAAGTAAACAACTAACTTATCAGCGATCACCATAAGTACTGAACAGACTCAGAGTATTATGGTGAACTGTTTCGCTGAATGTTTAATCTAAAGAGCGAGAGTTCCTATCAGCGGTACTGGAAGATCTTAGTACTCATCAGCGATAGTGAAACTCTGATACATATTGTTTACTTACAATTTTCACTAAGTATATAAGAGAGGGTCATTATCAAATCACTGAGGGTTTGGATCAACAGTATCAAACAATTTACAGTTTGTTGCGGAACAAGATTAAGGAATAAACCTAATCTAAACAAACTATGAGAACACTAAGAGTTCTTGCACTAGAGATAGAGATTAAGAAAATAAGAACACTATGGAGAGTATTCTTTCACACAGAAAGTTCAGCGAGAGAGGAATGGCCAAGCACTTCAAAATGAAGTAGGGTTTCCTTTATATACTGCATGCATTTAATGCAAGTCAGTATACCTTTACACGTGGCAGTCTCTGGTTGGTTAAATGATTTGACTTCAGTAGACAACCTAGTGGCCGCAAGATGAACAGTGTAGTAGTAGAGTTGGTTGTACGATTCTGGACAAAAGGTATGTCCGTTCTGACAAAAATCGTACGGAGGCGTGCAAGGGGATACGCCAAAAGTTGCTTGTAGTGGAGGCTTCATGATCAGCGTTCGCTGAATGAACTTTTATCAGCGAATGATAAAGTTCAGCGTTCGCTGAAGTCTTCTACTTGAAACTTCACGATGAGTGGACAAGTCTTGGCTTCGCTGATATCCGCATCAGGTCACTAGTAGACTTAGTCGATGGTTCTTTGGCTTGATCTTCGAATTCAGCGTAGAACATAGTTGACGTGAATCTTGTCTTCAGGGATCATAAGTAAACAACCTAAATTATCAGCGATCATCAGTAAGACTGAACAGGCTCAGGGCTCACTGATGTACAGTGTTCGCTATAGTGTAAATTTAAAGCACATGAGTTTCCTATCAGCAGTACTAAATAGACTTAGTATTATATCTTTGATAATGAAACTCTAATACATATTGTCTACTTACAAATTTCACTAAGTGTTTCTCAGGGTCATTATCAAATCACTGAGGGTTTGGATCAACAGGACGTACGATAACCTTGAATGTGTGAGAATTTTGATCGTGCGACAATATCTATCATGCGATAACGACGAACGTGCAATTAAAATGAAGAACTCTGGTGAAACTCGTTTTTTCGGCGATAACTTTCAGCTCACTTATCTCCTTGATTTCTTGATGGTTTTCATATCTAAAATATGCTAAACCGTTTAGAAATTCACCACGAACATATTTGTGATAACCAATATGATCAAACCGCAACCAAACTGGAAGATCGATCAAAGAATTCACGATGAACACCGTCGAAACAGATATGCTCTAAAATCCAATATATATTACTGAAAATTTGATTCTGGAGACTGTAAACTGATCAAAATCAACCGAGAAAATGATCTGTGAAGTCAGAAACAATTAATCACACTTAATCTCCAATATCAATCATCATCTTCGTGATAAACTCCGATGAAGAAGCTGTAAACTTTCAGACTTTTCAAACTCACTGAATTGATGCTTGAATTCGAATCTGAAAGTATCAGTCTGTTAGAAAAACATAAACAAATCGATCTGTAAAAAGGAATCAATCAAAAACACAAACAAGTTTCAAATCCTTGAAAATTTTCAATGAAAATCTCAAAACTCATAAACTCTTCAATTTCTTCAAAAATTGATGAAAAATGTATGAATTGAAGCACAAATTCCATTGCTAGGCTCTGATACCAACTGAGAGTTTCAGATAACAATGATTAAGCACAGTGATCTTCAATAGATTGAGAGAAATGATACAAATATGATTTGAGATCTATTTTCTCTCTCTAGAGAGTCATCTCTGTATTCACAAACATACTATACGTATGCCACCTCTAATGGCTCCTCTCTAATTCCCTTACACCTCACTATTTATAACTTTGACTTTCACATTAGATACCTTGACTTTGACCATTCCTTACAAGACTTTGACTATATTTGACTCTTTACAATTACTCTAAATCTTGAATACATTTTGGTACTAACAAGTATGGATGTCGGTGACGTTGAATGTGTTAGCGATGTGTAGGGAGTCAGGAAGTGTGACCACGTAGGCGGTTTCATTGATCTTCCTTGAAATCTTGAATGGTCCGTATTAACTAGGTTGCAACTTGTTGTAAGTTCCAATAGGAAATCATTCTTTTCGTAAGAGTACCATGACTTCATCTCCCATATTGAAAGTCTTTCGTCATCTGTGCACATCGGTCGCAGCTTTATTCTTTGTACTTGTGAGTTTGAGTCTTGTGTTGACTTCTTCTTTAACACCTTGCATGTCCTTAGCCATACTTTTTGTGCAATGCTTGTTCCCGGAATTTGTGGTAGATTGACTAAAACAACCACGTGCTTGGGAGTGGACGTGTAGACTAAGGAGAAGGAGGAACGTCCTGTTGCCGTGTGGGTTGCACTATTATAGGCAAACTCGATTTCTAGAAGAGCAAGATCCCATTGTTTAGGCTTATCACCACGTATGCTCCTAAGCATGTTTCCCAATGTTTGGTTCGTTACCTCGATTTGGCCATCCAATTTAGGGTGAGCTGTACTACTTTTGTTCAATGCGGTCCTAAACAAATGCCAAAGAGTGGTCCAAAAGTGGCTCAAAAACTTTGTGTCACGATCAGAAGTGATGGTCTTTGGAACACTGTGTAAGCGAACTACCTCTTTGAAAAATAACTTAGCGATGTTGCTTGCATCGACGATCTTGTAAGCAATGAAGTGTGTCATCTAGAAGAATTGGTCGACTACTACAAAGATAGAGTCGACTCCTTGAGAATGAAATCTTTAACAAGTAACAATGGTTTGAACACTTTAATCTTTGTATTGAGATGAGAAATGTTACAAGATGAGAATGAGATCCACTTTCTCGCTCTAGATTCTCTCTTTAGAATCTATCTCAATACTACTCAATGATGTCTAGCTACTTAAGTCTTAGCAACACTATTACAAGGGAATAGGTATTTATACCTTTGACTACAATTGCATGGAATATTAAGCTAACATTAACTAGCTTTGACTTTCTCATTAACAATGTTGACTTTGACAATTGGCTTTGACTTCATCTTCATCTTTGATATATTGTGATCTCGCATACAATATTTTTGCTCTAACAATCTCCCCCTTTGTATCACAACTTTTCGTGTCAGTGCTCTGAATCTTCTCTTCAACTGGTTTTTGTCTTTACCAAACTTTCTTTATAAAGATGAACAACTTTTGTCAACAAATTGAACAAACAATCATGAAGACAAAACAATCTCCCCTTTTCAACAGATATAGTCTTCAATATACAATCTTCAGGATCTTCACAATCTTTGTCTTTTAATTTCAACCAATAGCGAATATTCAGATTAAGTCTTTTTGAATCCACAAATAAGCTATAGATATTCAGTTTTAGAGCTTTGATACTGCGTATACTAAGCTCATTACCTTCACATCTTTCAAGAAACAATTCCACTTTTTCAACAAGCTTTTCAAACATATGTGCCTTGTAAGTGATAACGCCACTTTTTGGCGTTATTTTCAGCTCTCAAACCAATGAGATTGGTTTGTGTTCTAGCAAAAAGGCGGAATTTTATGGTTTATCGAGTGAAATGTACAGGTAATCTAAAAGATGGCAATCATCGAGAAAAGAAGCGAAAAAGAGTCCAAAAAGATAGCCAAAACGAAGCCCAACGGAAGCCCGAGATCCAAGCCCAAGACCCGTGCCCGAACCAGGACCCGAACCTGACCTAGAACCTGATCCAGACACATCAGGCAACCCGCGCGGTTTGTCCCGCGGTTTGCATGTGGCGGGACAAACCACGTAAGTCCCTGTTTCAGCAATAAATCTTTGTGTTTTCCAGATTTTAGGGCAGACCTCTCACACGACGACGGGAGACGACTTTGGGGTGATTTTCAGAGGTTTATCACACACTTTGGAGCCACGATAGAGGATCGATTGAGGAGGAGTTCACGAAGATATTCGGATTAGAGCCGAGAGAAGAGAGTTCACCATTACATTCATCACGTTCACGATTACCATGTTTACACACACCTTTTCATCCTCTTTTCTTATGTTTTTGTCCACCACCAACATGAACTAATCTTTAGATATTGGGGGTTGGAATGAATTTGGTTTAAAGCGTATGAACATGTGACTTGAGACTTTTATCAGTTTTTCCTATTCTAATGAAGCATGTGATTTGGATTTTAATGCTTTTGTGAGTTTGGCCAATTTACATCTGATTTGTTTGTTAGCAATTAAGTTCGAGAGAATTAATTGATAACTAGAACTAGAAATTGCATGCCTAGGGTGAGAAATTGGATAGAGATATACCAAGTAAGCCTTAGTCCCGTTAAATCTTGCTTTTAATGTGTTTTGAATTTCATGAGTTGAGATCGAGAGATAAAACTTGTGTTTTCGAAATAAAACACGTTATTGCTTGAGGGAGAACAACGGTGATTTTTAGAGATTGGGTATTCATTATACGGAATAACTGGTAATTGTTTTGAGTCAATTGTTTGTACATGAAAACCTTAGGATTTCCAACCCTCAACTGTTTTCTCTACCAAAGTTTCCTAAGTTGTTTACTGTCCCGTTTGTGATCTGTTTTCTTGCAATCAATTAATTCATATCAACAACTCAATTTGCGACCGTTCAGTTAATAGAACTTATAGTCATTGTGATACTTAGTTCCTAGTTCCCTGTGTTCAATACTCGTACTTTTGTACTATTACTTGACTTCGACTCGTACACTTGCGGTTAGATTTAGGGGGGTGTGAACCCGCCTATCAAGTTTTTGGCGCCGTTGCCGGGAACTAGTTGCAACTGATAGCACTATCAGCTATAAGCACTATTACATTGAACATTTTTATTTTTTTATTTTGTTTCATCACTTTCAGTTTTTGGATTGCTAATTTTGTTTACCTTCCGTTTCAGGTACTAATTGGTTTATGCCAAGGAAAACCCGAGGGGAAGGACTCGAACCACTCGATCCAGAAATCGAAAGGACCGTCCGTAAGTTACGAAAAGAATCTAAAGCTAGAAGACATATGAAGATGGGCGACGAAGCTCCTCCTGAGAGACGCCCTATGCGGTCGTTTTCCGATCCAAACGTGGCAGCCGCACGCATAGGCGTTCAACCACCCACTACTGGGGCGAACTACTTTGAGATCAAACCAAGTACCATCGTGATGGTACAGCAAAATCAGTATGGAGGAGCACCAACAGAAGATCCTCATGCACATCTCCGTGCATTTGAGAGAATTTGCAATACGTTCAAGATCAATGGGATGAACGAGGATGCCATAAAGCTAAGGCTGTTCAGTTTTTCTCTCAAGGGCCAAGCCGAAACATGGACCGAGAGTATCCAACCGGACTCTATCACCACCTGGGCACAACTGAAAGCGGCTTTCCTTCTGAAATTTTTCCCACCAAGCAGAACCGCGCAACTTATGGCGGAAATCACCCATTTTGCTCAATGGGATCAAGAGACGTTATATGAAGCTTGGGAGAGGTACAAAGATATGATCAAGAAGTTCCCTCATCATGGGTTGCAAGGTTGGGTTATTATCCAAACATTCTTCAGTGGACTTCACCCGCAGTTCAAAAACGACATCACAGCTGCATCGGGTGGGGCCCTAATAGATAAGTCTTATGAGGAAGCATGCGAGCTGATCGACAATCTAGCCGAACATTGTTTTTCTACTCCAAGATCAGCCGTTAGAAGAGTTGCGAGTGTTCAAGAATCGGATGAGCTAAAGGAAATAAAAAGTTCAACTAGCTGCGATCACGAACCATTTGAAAGGAGGTAGTCCGGAAGAACCCGAACAAGTTCAGTTTTTACAGAACCGGAACAACCAACCGAGGAACGACCCTTTCTCGAACACTTACAATGAAGGGTGGAAGAAACACCCTAACTTTTCATGGAGTCAACCCAGACAACAACCACAAGGTAATAACTCCAACTTCTCTAATTTTTCTAATACTAACAATGTTTACCGTCCTCCAGGTTTCAACCAAAGGAAATTCGACGAAGGACCATCCATAGAGAAGAATCGGGGCTGGAAGATATGATGATGAAGTTTATGACAAACATGGACAGCACGGTTGGAGAATTAGCAAGCACAGTGAGTACAGTGAAAGCAGCAATGGATCAGAACACCGCATCCATCAAGATCCTTGAAAGACAAGTGGGGCAAATTTCTGAAGTCTTACAAAACCGAGCCCCAGGAACATTTCCGAGTCAGACCGAAAGGAAACCAAGAGAAGAATGTAATGCTATTTATCTGAGAAGTGGCAAGGAGCTGATTAATGAGCCTACACGAGAAACGTCATCAAAGGAAACTGATCTCGAAATGCAAGATGTCGAGATCATAGAAGTGGATGGGATGGAAGCCTGGGAAGAAGGTATGACGAAAGAAAACCCGGAGGATGGAGAAAAGAAGAAGAAGCAACCACCAGTCAACCCGTATGTGCCACCGCTACCATTTCCGAGTCGAGTAAAGGCACATAAAGATGAGGAACAGTTCAAGAAGTTCCTTGACATCAACATCCCCTTTGCAGAAGCACTTGCCCAAATGCCAACATATCTCAAATTCATGAAAGAGATCTTATCCAAGAAGAGGGCAGTCGAACACCACGTGACAGTTGCACTTACTGAAGAGTGCAGTGCGATCATCCAGAACAAGCTTCCCCCGAAGCTTAAGGATCCAGGGAGTTTTTCAATCCCTATTCAAATTGGGAAGCTTAATTTTGATAAAGTGTTATGTGATTTAGGAGCAAGTATTAACTTAATGCCTTTATCTGTTTTCAGGAAACTTGGCTTGGGAGAGGTGAAGCCAACATACATGACCCTCAAGCTCGCAGATAGATCTATAGTGTACCCATATGGAGTGATAGATGATGTGCTCATCAAGGTTGGCAAGTTCTACTTTCCGGTGGACTTCGTGGTGCTGGATATTGATGAAGACATAGATGTCCCGCTGATATTGAGAAGATCCTTTCTGGCCACGAGCAGAGCGTTGATCGACATGGAAGAAGGCAAAATGACCCTAAGGGTTGGTGGTGAGAAAGAGGTGTTCAAGATGTTCAAGAGTGGAAGAGGTCAGAGCGAAGAGGAACTCGGAGATGGTCAAGGAAGACCAGATGTGGAAGAATCCACGGAGAATCGCAAGTGTGGGCGGTTCGACTCCGCGAATACCGAGCTCTGTTGAGAGCCACATAGTCGTGCCACGACATTAACTACGGCGCTGGGTGGGAGGCAACCCACAGAGGTTTGCGTCTTCTTTTACTATTTTTGTTCCAGAGTGTTTTTATTTAAAAAAAAATTGGGGAACAGAGACTTACGCGGCTTCCTGCGCGGTTTACAAACCGCGGCCCAGACCGCGGGTGTCCCTGTTTGTTTTGCGAAACAGAATGTTGCGCGGTTTATCCCGCGACTTACAAACCGTGGCCAAAACCGCGGGGGGGGGGGGGGGGGGGGTTCCCCTGATGCTTCTGATTGTTTTTCGTACAATTTTTGTTCCTTTCTTGCTTTGGGTTTTCAATTTTCTTTGCGTTTTTTTATCTTTTGCTTTGATTTCTTTTGTTTTTGCCTTCTCTCCCCATCTTCTCTGACCATTCGCTCAAATCTGTCAAGAAAATCTCTTCCATCCGGGCACCCAGGTATGTTCTAACTCTGTATGTAACGAGTGGTGTATGATGTTTTGTTCATTTTGAGTTAAACGAGATGCAACAAACCTAAGTTTCACTTAGGTTTGGGGTGCCTCACTTTTCAACATCTACACACTCAATTTTATTCCTGTGCAAACCTCGGTTTTACCGAGGTTTATGGTTATATTTAGTTGGCAAACCTAGGCCACGGCCTAGGTTTGGGGTGGCCATATTTGAATAACTCTGGATTCGCTTTTAGTTATGTTGTGTTAATGCTTTGTCTTTCCTGTATGAGAACTGCGATAACTGCACAATGATACGTGTCACACCTGTATATCACCTGCACCGAGACTTGCACATTGGGGACAATGTGTGGGTAAGGTTTGGGGTTGACCAATCGGGCCCACGTTTATGCACGTAGATTTCCTGCACGTCTGAGTGTTTAGATCATAGTAGCTAAATTTTTGTTTTGGATGATTGAGACCGACCATTGTGGGAAAAATCTCGTGATAGTGACGTGACCATTAGGGAAGGACTGGGAAAGGACATGACTAGGGACATTAGTGGAGACCACCCGATAGCGAGACTTGAGCCTAAATGACGTTCCTCACTTCGAGGGATTTAAACACTTAATTCATATACACTTTTTCGAATTCCTTGTCGTGATTATAGAGTGATCTCGCTATAATATTGCATTGAGTAGCAAAGACAACCATCGGGGTGTTAGGTAAGGGTATAGTAGGCCATATCGTGTGGACCTTAAGAGATGATTCCAGGCATTGTGTGCATTTTACCAGTTTTTAGCTATCGTACCTTTTGACCCATTATGTGTGTATCCATAACCTATTTTTGCAGCCAAACACTCACCATTTGTTTATTTTAAACCCACCATTAAACCCTAGCCAAAAGCCTTAGCCAACCCTTATCCAAAAGTGTGTCAATCAGAAGCAGTAATGAACAACAGAAGATAGAGCAGAAAAGAACTAGTACAGGCCAGTCATGAAATTAGAAAGAAAAAAAAGGGCCAATGCAGCCCCAATCAAATAAAGAGGACCAATGAAATCCCATCTTAAAAAAAACAAACAAAAAAATAAAAAAATTAAATACAGTTAGTTAGATAGTAATTACAGCAGCTAAATAAGAGAGTCAAAGCGACTCCAATAGGGACAAAGAGGGCCAAATGATAGAATCTGAAGTTAGAAAAGTTCAGAGCAGTTAAAGATTGACACACCAAGGACTTTTGACCCGTTTAACCTTCGTTTCTTAGCCGTAACCCTAGCCCCGCTACAACCCTTGTAAAGACCTGGATGATCTTCTGGAAGATGTTATTAGGGTATACGACCACCTTTACCGATAGTCCCTGTCTTGCTACTTGATTCCCTTCTGAAATCAACCTTTTGGACAATTGTGCGTCTTTCATTAGAGTTGTCATGTGATTATTGAGTATTCTTGTACATAACTTCCTTATACATGACAACATGTGCGACAACCTAGGTTCAAGTGAAATGAGAGTATCCCGTGAGGTAGGGTCGAGGCGAAATGCTTTCCCTAGTATGTTTGGACCTAGTACGACCTTAATGTAATCGGAGCAGTCACGAGTTCAACTCACAATGGAAGTCCATAGATCAAACAGAATAAGAATGAGGCGAGAATGAGATAGGCATTCACTGGTATGGGAAATCACCAGTGCATTACGTGGTACCAATTGGGAGTTGTGCAGTTTTTATTTCACTGATATATGCTTTTATTCTATTTTATCGCTAATTTTCTTGAGGACAAGCAACGCTCAGTTTGTGGTTATTGATAACGCCACTTTTTGGCGTTATTTTCAGCTCTCAAACCAATGAGATCGGTTGGTGTTCTAGCAAAAAGGCGGAATTTTATGGTTTATCGAGTGAAATGTACAGGTAATCTAAAAGACGGCAATCATCGAGAAAAGAAGCAAAAAAGAGTCCAAAAAGATAGCCAAAACGAAGCCCAACGGAAGCCCGAGATCCAAGCCCAAGACCCGTGCCCGAACCAGGACCCGAACCTGACCCAGAACCTGATCCAGACACATCAGGCAAACCGCGCGGTTTGTCCCACGGTTTGCAAGTGGCGGGACAAACCACGTAAGTTCTTGTTTCAGCAATAAATCTTTGTGTTTTCCGGATTTTAGGGCAGACCTCTCACACGACGACGGGAGACGACTTTGGGGCGATTTTCAGAGGTTTTTCACACACTTTGGAGCCACGATAGAGGATCGATTGAGGAGGAGTTCACGAAGATAATCGGATTAGAGCCGAGAGAAGAGAGTTCACCGTTACATTCATCACGTTCACGATTACCATGTTTACACACACTTTTTCATCCTCTTTTCTTATGTTTTTGTCCACCACCAACATGAACTAATCTTTAGATGTTGGGGGTTGGAATGAATTTGGTTTAAAGCGTATGAACATGTGACTTGAGACTTTTATCAGTTTTTCCTATTCTAATGAAGCATGTGATTTGGATTTTAATGCTTTTGTGAGTTTGGCCAATTTACATCTGATTTGTTTGTTAGCAATTAAGTTCGAGAGAATTAATTGATAAATAGAACTAGAAATTGCATGCCTAGGGTGAGAAATTGGATAGAGATATACCAAGTTGTAACACCCTAAAAACAGGGCCAATTTAAACCTTAAAAATTGCCACAAGTTATGATCATAAAACTTCAAACTTCTATAAACTGAGGATCGAATATAAAGGTTTTATATACAATGCATCTAATTCAAATAACCTATTAATCTAATCATACATCATAATCAGATTAATTAAGTTATCTAATCCTTTGTCCCAAAAGCATCAACAGAACAGCTAGATCCTCTGTTATCTCTAAGTTTAAGTCTTTCCAAAAGTTCAACTTGAAACATTAGGCTTTCGCCTAGTGAGAATATTCAAATCAAATTAAAGTTAAACAATTAAAATCTCAACAGATAAAACAAACCTGTTCTCGCCCATCTTACCATACAACAACTCCTTTCAATACTGGGAATCTACCCCACTCCCATACTTATGACTAATTCGTCTAGCCATAATATCACTATCAAGAGTTTACTATGAATCATCCCAGATTCAAAGTTATTACTCTTATCTAAGAATTTATAAGTCAAAACCTGTCTATTTCTTAATCCGGAAGTAGAGATTACAATTTACTTTATGCCTATCTCTAATCTTCCTTTCACAACGGGAAATCTCCGATCTTCCCTATAAAATGGAAATCTCCGATCTTCCATTCGAAATGGGAATTACAAATCAAAATCTGCCTATTCCACATTTCACGTCCTCACCATCTCAGAATCACTGACCCCAATGGGATTAATATATCGCGATACACAACCGGGGCCCTCACGATGATTCAAGATACACTCGTTCACTAGAAATTACATCCCTTGGTCAAATGGCAAGTATTTCGGTTCCCATTAGACCGTACCCAGGTGCCCTACTATGACCGGATGCCTATTTCTAGCAATCGCCACACAATACATAAGTATTATTACCCTTACTATTATATGTGCATAACATACAATATATTCGTCTCCAAAACATATTCTTAAGTTCATATCCAAGATCTATTACCAAAATCTGTAAGCTGACTCTTTTTATCCAACTCCCGGTATCCCCAACTCCCGGTAGTCAATGTACCGGGACTTCACCGGAACTCATAAGTACCGGGATTTACCTCTACCGGGACTTGCCACTACCGGGGTTTCCAACTACCGGGACTTTCAAGGTTTTACGTACTGTCCGTTCAACAAATCCTCAAATCGATTTAAAACATAAAATCAGTTCAATCTACTCATCAATTAAGTTCTACTAACATGTTAAGACACACATAATACACATCTATTTCAACATTAATTGCTGAATTTTAAAGAGAGTTAAATAAACTCACCTGTATGAAAAGTGCAGTTCTTCAAACTCCAAATTAAGCTTCCCAGAACAGTTCTAAACAAATAATTATGTTCAGATACTAATCAACAGAAGAAATCATAATACTAATTATCAAATCCTTACCACAATTCCTCAAAATCAGATTTTTCTTTCTTCTGTTCTTCTTCTCGTTCTCTCTTTCTCTCTCGATTTCTCTATCTGATTTTCTAAAAGTGACCGACTTATTCTTGATACCTCAGTATTAAGAAACTCAATTTTCCAATAATAACCATTTAACCCCTCAAGTTAAATTTCACATTTAACTTTACACTTTAACCAAATTACAAACTTAACCCCAAAGTTCATAATTATAATTTACAAAATAATACAACGGAAATTCGAGGTGTTACAATACTCCCCAACTTGAAAAGGATTTCGTCCCCGAAATCAAAGCTAATCAAACAAATGGGGATATCTATTCCTCGTGTCTTCCTCCGTTTCTAACGTCACGTTAGTGATACGAGGTTTTCACACCCCGAGAATCTAACCGCAAGTGTACGGTGTCGAATCAAGTAATAACGTACGGCAAGTACGAGTATCGAATCCACGGGAACTAGGAACTAAGTATCACAATTACTATAACCTCTATTAACTGAATTATCGAAAATTGAACGGTTGGTATTAAACTACTTAAATGTGAGAATTAAATCAAACACAAGACAAAACAGTAAACAGCTTTGGAAAATCAGATAGAGAAAACAGTTGAGGGTTGGAAATCCAATGGTTCTCGCATACAAACGTCTGACTCAATTCAAATACCAGTTATTCCTATCAATGAATACCCAATCTTTATATAATCATTGTTCTTTCTCAAGCTACAACGATTTTATGTGCAAAGCATGGTTCGTTTTCAAGCAACCGTGATTTCTATTTTGAAAACATAAGTTTTATCTTTCGATCTCAACATATAGGGTTCAAAACGCATTAAGCTCAAGATTCAAACGGGACTAAGATTTACTCGGTATATCTCTATCCTTTCTTAACTTAGACATGCAATTCCTAATTCTACTTCTCAATTCTCTCGAACATAAATTGAAAGCAATAAAACAATTGTAAGGTAGCTAATCTCACAAAAGCATTAAACACCAAATTGCATTCATTCATTAAAATAGGAAAACTGATAAAGGTCTCAGGTCATCTGTTTACAAGCTTAAACCACATTCATTCCAACCCCCAACATGAACCAGTTAGTTCATGTCGGTGGTGGATTCAAACACAATAGAAAAAGATGGAAACAAGTATGTAAACATGATAATCGTGGCAACTGTAAATGGAATGGTTACTCCCTTCTATCGTGCTCGTCTCTACTTCGCGTGATGAACGTGTATCTGATCCTCCCTCCATCGTGGCTCCAACGGGTGTCACTCGGCTCTGAAAATCGCCCCCGGAACTGCTCTGGCCGTCGTGTGAAAATTGCGTCCCGAATAATGACCTAAAACCCGATTAATAAAGCTGAGATTCGCGAAACAGTGGGTTACGCCACTTGCCACGCGACTTGCAAGTCGCGTGGTAAGTCGCGCGTATCCTTTTTGCAGCGTGGGTCGTCGTCTGGTTTGCGGTTCGGGTCCTGGTTCCGTCGTGGGTCTTGGGCTTGGCTCTTCGGCTTTCGTTGGCTTCGTTTTGGACTCGATTTGGGCTCTTTTTAGCTTCTTTTCTCGATGATTGCCGCCTCTTAGATAACTTGTATAATTCACTAGATAAACCGTAAAATACACGCCTTTTTACTTGAACACAAGTCAATCTCATTGGTTTGAGAACCGAAAATAATGCCAAAAAGTGGCGTTATCAGTTAGCACCTCGATGGTGTTTCCATTGCACTTTTAACATAGACACTTCTTTACCACTTCGCAACTTCTTAACCGACTTTTCCAAGATTACATCCGGTTCTTCAACACATCGGCTTCCTTCATCCACCCTAACATCAGTAAGGGGAATCGCATCTTGTTCTTCGGCTAAGCATTTCCGAAGATAACACACATGAAATGTATTATGGATCCCTTCCAACTCAGGTGGAAGATCCAATTGATACGCTTGTAGACCAACTCTTTTGGTGATAGTGAAAGGTCCTAGAAAACGAGGACTCAGTTTCCCACGCTTTCCAAACCGAATCACACCCTTCCATGGGGATACTTTAAGCATTACATGCTCCCCAACTTGAAATTCCTTTGGCCTTCTTTTCGGATCAGCATAGCTTTTCTGTCTATCTTGAGCCGCTTTCATATGCTGCCGAATTTCCTTTACCTTGTTCGCGGTTTGTTGCACAAGTTCCGGACCAGCAAACTGTTTCTCTCCGGCTTCTAACCAGCACACCGGAGTTCTGCACTTCCTACCATATAATGCCTCGAAAGGTGCTCTCCCAATACTGGAATGGTAACTGTTATTGTAAGAAAATTCTACTAATGGCAAATGAGAATCCCAGTTACCTCCAAAATCCAGTACACAAGACCTAAGCATGTCTTCCAAAGTTTGTATGGTTCTTTCACTTTGGCCGTCAGTCTGTGGGTGATAAGCGGTACTTAGATTAACCCTCGTACCCAACTCTTCTTGAAGCGACTGCCAAAACCTGAAAGTAAACCGACTGTCACGATAGGACACAATAGACACCGGTATACCGTGTCGTGACACTACTTCATCAATATATAGCTTCGCCAATTTATCTATTGGTGATGCTTCTTTCATAGCTAAGAAATGAGCACTCTTCGTCAAATGATCGACGATTACCCAAATGGTATCGTTACCTCTTTGCGTCTTTGGTAACTTTGTCACAAAATCCATAGTAATCTTATCCCATTTCCACTCCAGAATTTCCAAAGATTGAAAACTTCCGTATGGTCTTTGGTGTTCTGTTTTTACTAACGAACAAGTTCCGCATTTCTCTACTATACGTGCCACATCCACTTTCATGGCTAGCCACCAATACTGTAACTTCAAATCTCTATACATCTTAGTACTCCTCGGATGTATAGAATACTTAGATCTATGCGCATCTTCCAAAATCAACTCCCGATTTCCACCTATCCTTGGTACCCAAACACGGCCTTGGAATAACTTAATCCCTCGGCTATCTTCAGTCAGCTGAAGATGTTGCTTGCTCATCACTTCTTCCTTCAAGTTGCTTTCTAACAAAGCCTCCGCTTGAGCAGCTTTTATTCTTTCAATCAGACTTGACATTACATCAATTCTGGCATTTGTCGTTTTCAAGCACCCATTATACTCTTTTCTACTCAAAGCATCGGCTACAACATTTGCTTTACCTGGGTGGTAATGCAATTCACAATCGTAGTCCTTCAACAATTCAAGCCATCGCCTTTGCCTCATATTCAACTCCTTCTGATCAAAAACATGTTGTAAACTTTTATGATCAGTGAAGAGTGTACACTTCGTTCCATAGAGATAATGACGCCACAGCTTTAAAGCAAACACAACGGCTGCTAAATCTAAATCGTGGGTAGGATAGGTCTTTTCGTGTTCTTTCAACTGTCTTGACGCATAGGCAATTACCTTACCTCGTTGCATCAACACACATCCCAAACCCATTTTCGATGCGTCACTATAGACTACCAAATCTTCAGTCCCTTCTGGCAGTGCAAGAATAGGAGCTTCACACAACTTCTGTCGTAAGGTTCTGAAAGCTAATTCCTGCTTTTCGGTCCAAACATGATTCATATTCTTACGAGTCAACATCGTCAGAGTAGAAGCAATCTTTGAGAAGTCTTTAATAAATCTCCGGTAATAACCTGCTAACCCCAAGAAACTTCTTATTTCAGACGCGCTTTTCGGAGTCTCCCAATTCATCATTGCTTCTATCTTTGCTGGATCTACTTTCACGCCTTCCACAAAAATCACGTGTCCCATAAATTGTACTTCTTTCAACCAAAATTCACATTTAGAGAATTTTGCGTACAATTTCTCTTTTCGTAACACTTCTAAAACTTCCCGAAGATTGCATTCATGGTCGTTCTCATTCTTCGAATAAACAAGTATGTCATCAATGAAAACGATAACAGACTTGTCTAAAAACGGTCGACATACTCTATTCATCAAATCCATGAATATAGCTGGAGCGTTAGTCAACCTAAACGGCATCACAAGAAATTCATAATGCCCGTATCTCGTTCTAAACGCTGTCTTTGGAACGTCTTCCTCTCTTACCCGCACTTGGTGATACCCCGACCTTAGATCAATTTTGGAAAAGCATCCCGCACCATGGAGTTGATCAAACGGATCATCAATCCTTGGAAGCGGATACTTATTCTTTATCGTCACCTTATTCAGCTCCCGATAATCTATGCACATTCTCATAGTGCCATCTTTCTTCTTAACAAACAATACCGGAGCTCCCCAAGGTGAAGAACTCGGTCTATCAAAACCCTTGTCTAACAGCTCTTGCAATTGAGACATCATTTTTGTCATCTCAGCTGGCGCTAGGCGGTAAGGTGCACGAGCTATCGGTGCTGCTCCAGGAATAAGATCGATGCGAAACTCTACTTGTCTTTCCGCTGGTAGACCTGGAAGATCATCCGGGAATACATCCAGAAATTCACGCACCACTTTGATATCTTGCACTTGTTTCTTTTCTAACTTCGTATCTATAACATAAGCTAGATAGGACCAACATCCCTTTGATAAACATTTACGTGCCTTTGCCACTGAAATCAACGGAGTATCTCCTTTCTGCTTTTCTCCAAATATGAATACGTCATCTATATCGGTCATCGGAATTTGGATCAACTTCTTTGCACACATTATTTCTGCATGGTTATTGCTCAACCAGTCCATCCCCACAATACCATCAAATCCCCCAATTTCCATTAACAATAAGTCAATCGGAAATTTTGTTCCCTCTATCAAAATTTTACACTCGACCAAACTTTCACTAACCAAAGATCGAACCCCATTAGCTATCTCAACTACTAAGGCATCTCCTAACGTAGTAACAGGCATAGCTAGCTTACGGTAGAACAACTTGGATACAAAAGAATAGTTTGCGCCACTATCAAATAACACATGTGCAGGAATGGAGTTTATAAGGAATGTACCCGAGACGACATCTTTCGATCCTTTCGCTTCTTCAGCAGTCATTTGGAAAGCACGCCCAGTTGGTTTAGGGATAACCAACTTCCTTCCCTGATCTCCCTCCTTCTTTAGCTTCGGACAATCTTTCCGAAAGTGGCCCGGTTGCTTACATTCAAAACACACTGATCCCGGCATTGTGCAGTTCACCGCTATATGCCCGCCTTACCGCACTTGTAACATTCATTTCCACCCACTCGACACAAACCAAAATGTTTGCTTCTACATTTAGAACACCAGCTTGGTTCCCTACGAGAGTCATAACGGATATTCTTGCCAAACAATCTGGTTTTCTGAGAAGATTCTGAACGACCTTCCCACTTTCTCTTTTCTCCCACATGCGCTTTCTCTTTTTTGTCTTTGGCGTACATCTCTTCTATCACTTTCGCTTCCTCAATCGTCTCCCTTAAAGTAGTAACTTTTGAACTTCGGACCCTGGTCATCATATCCGCCGGTAAACCCTTCAGATAAGCTTTAATTTTGTCTTTCTCAGCTGGAGCCACATGCCCCACCAGGTTCAGCTTTTCCATAAAGGATTTGGTATACTTTCTCACTGTCATGTTGCCTTTCTTGAGATTCCTGAACTCTTCCTCGATTCGGTCCATTTCAGTTTCGTTACAGTACTCTTCCAAAATCTTTGCTTTGAACTGTTCCCAAGTCACGGCATTCAGAACTGCCTCCGTCACAGAAGATGACAGTACGTTCCACCAGGATAACGCGTTACCGCGTAACATTTGTGGCCCAAATCTAACTTTAGACTTTTCATCATAACACTCACAAGCCCGAAAGGCTTGTTCTATTTCTCTTATCCAGTTCATGCAAGCCACTGGACTATCATCTCCTTTGAATTCCGACGGTTTACAGCTCAGGAAAGTTTTGTAGGAGTAGTTTCTTTCAACCCTTCTTTCCGTCTCCGACCCTGGGTTACCAGTTGGATTTATCACACTAGTATCAACTACTGTTCGTCTTGGTTCCGTACTTCGATCATTGAACATTTTCATAAACATTTCTGCTTGTCTTCCCATATTGATGTTCATGCCTTTCCATTGATGCATTCATCAATCTGGTTACATTATCCATTATGTGGCCTTCCATACTTGAATCCGATGGTGTTTGATCGGCAGTACTAGCACCCCCTCGATGTACCCGATTTCGCATTCCTCCTAAAGAAAGAAAATCTGGTGGCGTCTCCTGAATTCCGCTTACTCCAGTTTGCCTTTCTCCCGTATTGTCTAACCAATTTCTATTCATAGAAGAATTTGGAAACCTCGAAGGTGTATTCACCATTGATCTGGTATGAGCACAGCATAATACTCATCAGTAATGGTTTATACAACTAGACATACAATACGTACGTTACCGCTAATCAGTCACTGTAACAATTTAGAAACAAGTACACTTGTGTAATAATATATTCATAATAACAGTATCTAATTGAAATTGCGAACATATCATACATGAGAATCCTTATTACCATCGTTACAGTACTAACTTCGCGTATTTCCGTCGACTCTAAGACTACCCAGTCTTAGTACTTCTACCCATATCTCACAGATCATAACTTAATTCATCACAGCTTAAGTCTAGGTATCTCAAAATCATACCTAGTTCGCTTAAACTACAGCTCTGATACCATATTGTAACACCCTAAAAACAGGGCCAATTTAAACATTAAAATTTGCCACAAGTTATGATCATAAAACTTCAAACTTCTATAAACTGAGGATCAAATATAAAGGTTTTATATACAATGCATCTAATTCAAATAACATATTAATCTAATCATACATCATAATCAGATTAATTAAGTTATCTAATCCTTTGTCCCAAAAGCATCAACAGAACAGCTAGATCCTCCTTTATCTCTAGTTTAAGTCTTTCCAAAAGATCCTCATCACACTTTCCCGCTTACTTCCCGGAGCTTGTACCTGGTAAGAAAATTCAACTTGAAACATTAGGCTTTCGCCTAGTGAGAATATTCAAATCAAATTAAAGTTAAACAATTAAAATCTCAACAGATAAAACAAACCTGTTCTCGCCCATCTTACCGTACAACAACTCCTTTCAATACTGGGAATCTACCCCACTCCCATACTTATGACTAATTCGTCTAGCCATAATATCACTATCAAGAGTTTACTATGAATCATCCCAGATTCAAAGTTATTACTCTTATCTAAGAATTTATAAGTCAAAACCTGTCTATTTCTTAATCCGGAAGTAGAGATTACAATTTACTTTATGCCTATCTCTAATCTTCCTTTCACAACGGGAAATCTCCGATCTTCCCTATAAAATGGAAATCTCCGATCCGATCTTCCATTCGAAATGGGAATTACAAATCAAAATCTGCCTATTCCACATTTCACGTCCTCACCATCTCAGAATCACTGACCCCAATGGGATTAATATATCGCGATACACAACCGGGGCCCTCACGATGATTCAAGATACACTCGTTCACTAGAAATTACATCCCTTGGTCAAATGGAAAGCATTTCGGTTCCCATTAGACCGTACCCATGTGCCCTACTATGACCGGATGCCTATTTCTAGCAATCGCCACACAATACATAAGTATTATTACCCTTACTATTATATGTGCATAACATACAATATATTCGTCTCCAAAACATATTCTTAAGTTCATATCCAAGATCTATTACCAAAATCTGTAAGCTGACTCTTTTTATCCAACTCCCGGTATCCCCAACTCCCGGTATCCCCAACTCCCGGTAGTCAATGTACCGGGACTTCACCGGAACTCATAAGTATCGGGATTTACCTCTACCGGGACTTGCCACTACCGGGGTTTCCAACTACCAGGACTTTCAAGGTTTTGCATACTGTCCGTTCAACAAATCCTCAAATCGATTAAAAACATAAAATCAGTTCAATCTACTCATCAATTAAATTCTACTAACATGTTAAGACACACATAATACACATCTATTTCAACATTAATTGCTGAATTTTAAAGAGAGTTGAATAAACTCACCTGTATGAAATCTAAACACAGTGCAGTTCTTCAAACTCCAAATTAAGCTTCCCAGAACAGTTCTAAACAAATAATTATGTTCAGATACTAATCAACAGAAGAAAATCATAATACTAATTATCAAATCCTTACCACAATTCCTCAAAATCAGATTTTTCTTTTTTTTGTTCTTCTTCTCGTTCTCTCTTTCTCTCTCGATTTCTCTGTCTGATTTTCTAAAAGTGACCGACTTATTCTTGATACCTCAGTATTAAGAAACTCAATTTTCCAATAATAACCATTTAACCCCTCAAGTTAAATTTCACATTTAACTTTACACTTTAACCAAATTACAAACTTAACCCCAAAGTTCATAATTATAATTTACAAAATAATACAACGGAAATTCGAGGTGTTACACAAGTAAGCCTTAGTCCCGTTAAATCTTGCTTTTAATGTGTTTTGAATTTCATGAGTTGAGATCGAGAGATAAAACTTGTGTTTTCGAAATAAAACCCATTATTGCTTGAGAGAGAACAACGGTGATTTTTAGAGATTGGGTATTCATTATACGGAATAACTGGTAATTGTTTTGAGTCAATTGTTTGTACATGAAAACCTTAGGATTTCCAACCCTCAACTGTTTTCTCTACCAAAGTTTCCTAAGTTGTTTACTGTCCCGTTTATGATCTGTTTTCTTGCAATCAATTAATTCATATCAACAACTCAATTTGCGACCGTTCAGTTAATAGAACTTATAGTCATTGTGATACTTAGTTCCTAGTTCCCTGTGTTCGATACTCGTACTTTTGTACTATTACTTGACTTCGACCCGTACACTTGCGGTTAGATTTAGGGGGTGTGAACCCGCCTTTCAGTAAGCCACTGAATATATCAATAAAAAATTGAACCAATTCAGCACCAAACATTTCAGCCCAACTGTAATCTTCAGATCCAATGACTTTTCAACCTCAAATCCAAGATACTAAAACTCTGATCTTCTCTTCCACAATAAATTCAATCACAAAATCAGTTGCTTCAATAAAACCTTTTAAGTCCTCCTTATCTTTGCATATCCACCTTAACGGTTGGTTTATAAATCTGAATTACCCCTCCCCCTCCCCCCGATCTGATCTTTTATATCTTTGAATCTTGATATCTATCATTTCTCCCCCTCATGATGATTATGAGCATCGTGGTATTCATGTATATTCAAAGAGTAGATGGCTGAGTATGTATCAGGCTATCAGCCCTTTCAAAAACACACATATTCCTTAAGCTCTTTCATTTTTGTTTCCAATATTGTTGAGTAACCAGGGTAACAGCTAAAATAGAAGCACATTTAGCAACTGTTATCACAACAATTTAAAAAAATGTGTGGCCTATTTTCAGAGTTGGCAATGATGAAGTTCTGATAGGACTTCCAATTATCACTCAAGTAAAATTCTAAAAATTTACACTTCTCAGACTGTTACGGAAATATCACACAGATATGTAATTGGAATCACAAAGATTCATGATAGTGTGAAAGAATGTCGGATATTACAATTGGCTCAAAGATTGATTCAACCGGGGACGCAGATTGAAAATCAATAGACACAGTGCATTGAATATGAAGTTTCAGAGACCAGAGATGTTGTCGTCCTTTTTCAATATCTCATACCTACGAGTGAGGAATAGATAGATTATGTGCTAATTCTCCGTTCATTTATGAAACTAATATCTTTTAAGAGATACTAGAGTTGCTTGGTGGGGTGACACGAGTTATGGACACTGGGTCCATGTCTGTTTCAATATTCAACTCCAAAGAACGAGGATGAATAAACCGGGTGGTAACCCGGATAACTGACTCGGTTTAGTAAGGTCTAATATTTCTTTTAAGTCCTGCCATAACCTCACCAATATATATTCTTTTCACTCCGAAATCTTTTCTTTCTTTTGACCCCTCATTGATATCTATGAAAAGGATGTGTTTCCTGGGTAGGTCCTTTCGGCTCTAGATTGACCATAGATACTTGAAAATACCTAACACTCCTTGAAATATTCCAAATATATCAGGTTCTGAATTGATGATATTCGGCAGCTTAAGAATCTCTTTGAAGAACTAGTTCTAAACTGAAATGTTTAGAAGTCAAAAACATTGAAAACGTGTTTTGAACTGATATTATTCAGAAGTCATATAAACTGAATAATGAGTTCTAAATTGATGTGTTTAGAAGTCTGAAGTTTCAAAATATAATATCAATGAACAAAATGCAAATGCTAAACAGATTGACTCATTAAGTATAATGTTTACAAAAAATGAATCAATGGTTAGAAAGTTTATTTTTGAAGAACAAGTCACAATTGTTATTCTTGAATGAATGAAATAACGTTCATTGAAATCAAAGTAGAATTTCAAACGATTGTATTTCCACCGAAAGGTTCAACGAATATTTGAGATGTGGAAATAGATGTTTCAAGAAAAATATTTAACACGTGGCAATTTTGCAATTTATATCGGAGAAAAACAAACACAAGTAAGTTTTTCAGAATAAACTACCACGGTTTTGTTGAAATTTTATTCAAAATGCAATTATATTTTCAAAATATGGTACCCCCCCTAAAAAATAGCATAACCTTTGAATATCAGTCATGTGAAAGGATTCATCCAAGTAAGCTCACACATGACATATCTGCAAAAACAAATAAGAAAGATTTTGGTATCCATGATTTGATGGATCCTTGTTGGTTAATTGCCATTTATTTATAATGAGAACCGAGGAGATTGTACGTACCATACTAGTTGTTAACATACCTTTGAGAAACAAAATTATTCTTAGCACAAGTTGAACAATTGATCTTGTTTTGACTCAGACTGATTAGTTTACCTGTAGAATAGACATAACGAGTTAAATCAGTCTTGGTAGTAAATGATTTTGCATCAACCACAGGAGATTTATAAAGCATCTTTCCAACATCCTCCTATGTGGTTGGTTTTCTTCTCTAGACCATCTTCACATGCTTAAAAATAAGAGTATTTAAATTATTAACAACATGATTACAGAAAACATTAGAAGGAAGAATATGATCATTTGAAAATTTATTTGATTTGACATAATTTTTCAAATGAATTGAACTAAAAGTAGTTTAAAATGAACAAACCGATTCAGCTGAATCATCATACGGAGTTTGAACAATAGTATCAGCACTAAATTGTTCATATAATTTAACTTTGAAATTTATTGCTTCTAATTTCTGAACTTTTCCAGTCAAAACATTTCTTTCTTGAAAAATCAAATCAAAATTCTTCACTAAATCAGATTTGATCTTCTGTTCTTTCATAATATATGATGCTAATCCAAAATATTTCCTTCTTAATTTTATAATTTCAGCCTCGACGATTTTTCTTTCAGTTTCAAAATCATTTTCCAAATCTTTCCTTTTATTAGATATCTCGTTGAAAATTCCAATATTCTTCTTTTCAAAACTTTTCTTTTCATTTGCAAAAACGCTTTTCTTAATTTGAAAGTCTTTTCTTTTATTTTCCAAAAGTTTCTCCAACTCAAATACTTTCAGTGAAAATTCATCAGTGATTTGATAATGACCCTCTCTTAAATACTTAGTGAAAATTGTATGTAAACAATATGTATCAGAGTTTCACTATCGCTGATAAGTACTAAGATCTTACAGTACCGCTGATAGGAACTCTCGCTCTTTAAATTAAACATTCAGCGAACACTGTTCACCATAATGCGCTGAGTCTGTTCAGTCCTTATGGTGATCGCTGATAAGTTAGTTGTTTACTTATAATCCCTGAAGACAAGTTTCGCGTCAACAAAGGTTCTACGCTGAAGTCGAAGATCAAGCTCAAGAACCAGCGACAAGTCTACTAATGAACTGATGCGGATCAGCGAAGACTCAGATTTGTCCACTCAACGTGAAGTATCAAGTACAAGACTTCAGCTATCGCTGAACTTTATCATTCGCTGAATAGTAAATGATAATCGCTGATTCAACGAAAGCTGATCATGAAGTCCTCCGTACAAAGTACTTTTGTCTTAACCTCCCTTGCACGCCACCGTACGAAATGTCAGAAAAGAACCTCCGAAAATCTGAGATCGTACAACCACTCTGATACTACACTGTTCATTCATGCGGCTACTAAGGTTGTCAACAAAGGTCAATGACATGCAACCAATCCGTTGATGACACGTGTAAAGTATATACTGAATTGCATTAAATCCATGCAGTATATAAAGAGATGAACTCACTTCATTTGAAGTAACTTGCTAACTCTGGACAAGTTCAAATCTCTCTCAAGATAGGATTTTATTAGTAATCTCCATATCCTTCTTAGTGCAAGAAACCTTAGTGTTCCAACTTGTTTAGATTTAGGTTTATCCTTAATCTTGTTTCCGCAACAAGCTGTAAATTGTTAATGATTTATCAATAAACAATTTAGAAAAGTAAAATAGCGTGTTTGTATTCAACCCCCCCCCCCCCCTTCTACAAACTTGTATAGGCCTTTCGGGACCAACAAGTGGTATCAGAGCAGATTTGTTTAATCTCATAAACAAGATCTAATCTAAGATATTTCTCTTCCTTGCTATTATCTGAAAATGGCCTCCCACACAAACACAAATTATATAGACAATGGTTCTCTTGCAAAACCCCCTAGATTTTCCAGAGACAACTTCAACTTATGGAAAAATAGGATGATGCTCTTCCTAGAAGGTGTAGACCCTACTATGACCTACTATCTTGAAAACGGCCCACACATCCCTGTAACTATTGATCCTTTAGTTCCAGCCACTGCAACTCGAGCTGCTATTCCTGAAAGGCTGATTCCAAAGGAAATACACATGTGGACCGATGAAGATAAGAAGAAAGTGGCTATAGATACAAAAGCCAGATCCATACTATCCATGGCCCTTCCTGACGAAGTCTACCATTTCATCATGAACCTGAAATCCTCAAAAGCCATGTGGGACACAATATGTGTTCAGTATGAAGGAACGTCTGAAGTCCAGGATTCAAGAAAGATCAACCTGGTAAGACAATACGAAAGCTTCATTTCTGGTAAGAATGAAACTCTCTCTGAAGTTCATCAACGTTTTAATTGCTTAATTATAGATCTAAAAACGGTTGGTAAGGAATATTCTAACTTTGAAGTGCTGACAAAGTTTTTAGAATGTTTACCTGAAAGCTGGGACAATTATTCCATGTGTCTCAAGCTGTCAAAAGATCTAAGATCAATGACACTTGCTACCTTATATGGCACATTGCTGAATCATGAGCAATCTAGCCATCTTAAGAAGAATCTTGTAAAAGATTCCAAAAGCACCCCTGTTGCTTTAATCTCAGAGGAACCTTCTACTCAGCGACCCGTGGTCACTATCACTGAGTTAGAAAGTAACTCTGAAAGGTCGTCAGATTCTGATTCTTCAGATGATGATGAATCCTTGGCTCTCCTAACTAAAAAGTTCAGGAGATTCGCCAAGAAGAAAATGTTTAGAAAGAACAAAACTCTTTCTATAGCTGACAAGCCTAAGTCATCAGCTTTTGTTGATAAGGCTACTACTACTTGTTTCAACTGCGAAAAGACAGGTCATTTCGCTAACGAGTGCAGGTCAAAAAAAATCATGAGACCTTCAGCTTTTACAAAGAAATCCTTTGTTCCAAGGAATAAAGACGACAAATACTCAAAGCTGAAGGAGAAGTATGCAAAGATGAAAAGCTTTAAGAAGAAAGGAAAAGGCCTGATGCCTGACTATGATTGGGCTGCTTCTGATGAAGAAGCCTCATCATCTGATTCTGAAGATGATGAAGCAAATCAATGTCTCATGGCCAAGATTGAAGAAGAGGAAGAAAGTTCAGACATTCCCTCCACTTCAACATCTGCCATTCAGGTATCACCTTCTTTCTTTACCAATATTGCAAATATTGATGAAGCTGATAGTCTCCGTAAAATCGAACTGCTGACTAGAAGTTTATACGAAGCCATGAACGGCAAAGCTGTGGTTGAAAACCAAAATCTTGATCTCGCTGAAAAGCTTAAAAACTGCCACCTTCAAATAGAAAAGCTTTCTAAATTTGAAGAAGATTTTAAAGATCAAGTCCATTTAAATCAGCTAGTCAAAATCGAACGAGCGGAAGCTATCGCTGCATTAAAAGCTGAACAAGCTACTGTTGAAGGATGGTGTAATTCTTCAACAAAGATCACTGAGATAATTAAGGCTCAGATTCCTCTGAGTGATAAACGTGGTTTGGGTTATAAATATGATACTCCAATACCAACCACTGAACGTTCAATGCTTAAATTTGGAACGTTCGTATCCTCAGTAGCTGACACTTCTTCATCTCAGTACTCCTCGTCGATTACACCAATCCCTGAGGAAACTCCTACCTCCTCAAAAGGTAAGGAGAAAATGGTTTATTCAAAACCTACCTCTGTCTCTAAAGACAAAGGTAAAGGAATTGTTATTTATCAAAATCCTCAGAAGGGTAGCTTAGTACCTAAGCTGAATGCTTCCAAAGCCTTAGTGATTCATTCATCTGGTTCTAGAAATCAGACCTCTGGATCAGTTCAGCGACCTACTCCTAGACTCGGAGTAGATATCCTTGGTAAGAAATCTGAAGAACTGAATGTTCGTCCTATTTCAAAAACCAATAGTGTACTTGGTACTGGCACTTCTAATTCCAAATTAAAAGCTCAGCACTCAAGTGGTCCTAGAACTAATTTTAGTTATAGGAAATGTTATCACTGTGGACTTACCGATCATATTGCAAGTAAGTGTCCCACAGCCACCAAAGCTGATAAGATAGCTAAGGTGAAGATAGCACCCAAGAATACCAAACCAGTTGCAATTCAGGTCAAGGTGACTCCTACCGCTGAGGTCAAGAAATTGACCAAAGTGAAGAAAGACAAAGTTGAATCTTCAAATGCTGCGAAGACTGCTGAACCCATTCCAACTACTTCCACTGACAAACGCGTATACATGGTGAAGTGGGTACCCAAGCAAAACTAATCTTCCTTTGTATTGCAGGTTAAGAAGGGTATCTGGTATCTCGATAGCGGATGCTCTAGACACATGACTGGAAAGAAAAGCCTGCTCGCTGAATACAAGGAAGAGAAGGGTCCCTCCGTGACTTTCGGTGGAAATGGAAAAGGACACACCCGAGGGTATGGTGTACTTTCAAATGGTACAACATCCTTCAGAAGAGTCGCATATGTTGAAGGGCTGAAGCATAATCTTCTAAGCATCAGTCAGCTTTGCGACATGGATAACAAAGTGATTTTCACTAAGGAATCCTGCTTTGTCTCTGACAAAAAGGAGAAGATAGCTCTCAGCGGTTATCGTTTGGAAAATGTTTACGTTATAAACATGGACTCAACAACCACTGAGAACTCCTGTTTCTTCTCAAAAGCATCTTCTGATGTTAACTGGCTATGGCACAAAAGCTCTCACATCTCAACTTCAAGACACTGAATACTCTTTCATCCAAAGAGTTAGTCACTGGTCTACCTCAACATTCATACGCCAAAGAGTCCTTATGTTCAGCGTGTGAAAAAGGGAAGCAGACCAAGGCAAACTTTAAGTCAAAGCAAGTTTCCTCAGTGTCATCTCCTCTACAACTACTCCATATGGATTTGTTTGGCCCCGTTAACAAACAATCCATCGCTGGAAAGAAATATACGCTGGTCATAGTTGATGAATTCTCTCGTTACACATGGGTAATGTTTCTCCGTTCTAAGAGTGACACCCCTGAAGAACTCATCACCTTTGTTCGGAAGATGGAAACTCTGAACAATATGACTGTTCGCTCAATAAGGAGTGATCATGGAACTGAATTCAAAAACAGTTCTCTTGATTCCCTCCTTGAGAGCAAGGGTATTTCTCACAACTTTTCGTCAGTGAAAACACCACAACAAAACGGAGTCGCTGAAAGAAGAAATAGAACAATTATTGAAGCTGCACGTTCAATGCTCAGCGATTCTCACCTGCCTACTCAGTTTTGGGCAGAAGCTGTCAACACTGCTTGTTTTACGCAAAACAGGTCGCTGATAGTTAAAAGATTCAAAAAGACAGCCTATGAACTCTTTCATGGGAGAAAGCCTTCAATCAGCTTTCTTCACATCTTTGGATGACAGTGTTTCATACTGAACAACAGAGATGCCCTTGGAAAGTTTGATCCTAAGGCTGATGATGGAATCTTTCTTGGATACTCTTCAGTTTCCAAAGCCTTCAGAGTCTTCAACCGAAGAAGACAAACTGTAGAAGAAACTATTCACGTCACGTTTGACGAATCCCGTTCAGCGAACTCTAAACCGAACGCTGATACAGAAGAACTGAATCAATGGATGTTTTCTCATCTTGGTGATTCAGAAGATATTCCCACTCCTCATGCTCACACCGTAGAAAATGATGGTCCTTCTATCATTCCAAATATGCAAAATAGTGAAGCTGAAACATCTTGGGTCTCAGCTGTTCCTATAAACACTATACCTACAGTTGATCCAAATGTCTCAGAAATTCCATCTATTTCTCAGCAATCAGTGAATGAAGTGGCAAATGCAAACATTCCTCTCTTAGCTGATAATCCAGAAGTAGCTGAAGCCTCATCTTCAGTTTCTCCAGTTCAGACTGAGTCAGCGACGCATGCTCCGGCTCAGCGATGGACTGTAAATCACCCAATCGATCAAATTCTTGGTGATCCCAACGCTGGTATTCAGACTCGTAGAAGTGCAGGTAATATTTGTTTATTTGTTAACTTTATTTCTCTAACTGAACCAAAGAAAATAGATGATGCCCTCAGAGATCCAAACTGGGTCAGCGCTATGCAAGAAGAGCTGACTGAATTCGAAAGAAACAAAGTTTGGAAACTTGTTCGTAGACCAACTGACAAAACGGTGATAGGCACTAAATGGGTCTATCGAAACAAGTTGGACGAACATGGTACTGTAAGTCGCAACAAAGCTCGTCTTGTTGCTCAGGGATACAGACAAGAGGAAGGCATAGATTATGACGAAACTTTTGCTCCAGTAGCAAGACTTGAATCTATTCGTCTTTTCTTAGCATTTGCTGTACACAAAAACTTCACTGTACATCAGATGGATGTTAAGTCAGCGTTTCTAAATGGAAAGCTGAATGAAGAAGTATATGTGGAACAACCTCCAGGATTCTCAGATCCTAAGCGTCCAGGTTATGTTTATAAACTGGACAAGGCACTTTATGGCTTAAAGCAAGCTCCACGTGCATGGTATGATACTCTCTCTACTTATCTCCATATTGAAAAATTTGAGCGAGGTAAGATTGACAAAACTTTGTTTTTTAGAAAAGTAAAATGTCATATAATTTTAGTTCAAATATATGTTGATGACATTATATTTGGTTCTACTAACCCTGAGCTTTGTACTCGTTTCGCTGATAGAATGAAAGATGAGTATAAAATGAGTATGATGGGTGAACTAACATATTTCCTTGGTCTTCAGATTAAGCAAACTGAAAAAGGAACTTTTATAAATCAGGGAAAGTATGTTAAAGATATGCTGAAGAAATTCGACTTAACTGAAAGTTCAGCTATGAAAACCCCTATGGCACCACCGTTGTTACTTGATAAGGACACAAAGGGTGTTCCTGTCAATGTCACGCTGTACCGTGGGATGATCGGCTCACTACTGTATCTTACAGCTAGCCGACCCGATATTATGTTTGCAACATGTCTGTGCGCACGATATCAAGCTGAACCTAAGATATCCCATATAAAAGCTGTAAAGCGAATCTTTCGATATCTTAAGGGTACAGCGAATCTAGGTCTTTGGTATCCCAAAGACTCAGGATTCGATCTAACCGCCTATTCAGACAGTGATTTTGCAGGTTGCAAAATGGATAGGAAAAGCACCACAGGAGGATGTCAGCTCCTGGGTGGAAAGCTGGTAAATTGGACAAGTAAGAAGCAAAACTCAGTGTCCACTTCCACAGCTGAAGCTGAGTATGTAGCCGCTGGAAGCTGCTGTTCTCAAGTCTTGTGGATGAGAAATCAACTACTAGACTATGATCTTCAGCTCTCCAAAATTCCAATCTATTGCGACAGCACAAGTGCCATCGCTATAGCAAACAATCCAGTGCTACACTCAAAGACAAAACACATAGAAATCAGATATCATTTTATCAGAGATCATGTGATGAATGGTGATATAGAACTTCATTTTATCCCAATTGATTATCAGTTAGCTGATTTGTTTACCAAACCTCTTGATGAGACAAGATTCAACTTTCTCATCAGCGAGCTTGGAATGCTGAACTTTGAAGGATAAAATCTTCAGCGGTTCACATTTAATCAGCGATACGTTTATACATTCTTGTATAGGCTTCGGGATAAAATCAACTTTTATAATCCATTTCATCATCTTCTCTCTGAATAAAATTGGTTAAACTGATATCCAGGTATGTTTTCTCTCCCTGACAATCGCATGTAAATGCAAGATTTCAAAATAAATTGCATCGCTGAATATCTCTTCCTTAACAGCGATATTTTGAAAATTCCTTAAACCTTCACTGATATTTCTATTCAGTGCTTCATGTTTTTTTAAAGAGTCCCTGAGTTTTTTTTTAAAACCTCAGAGACATCCTAAAAGAATGTGAAAGGACAGTTGTGACGTCATTGCAACGGATAACACTCGGCACGATTTCTTTCTGACACACGTTTGCACGTTTTGTTCAAACTTCCAATCAAATGCAAACACGTGTCCGTGTCATGATGAAAACCTTTTCCCGCTCAAGGTTTTCTCTCTCTAAAAATCCCTATATAAACAACTCTTGGTTTATATTTGTCTTTTACACGAACAATCTTTCTCCGCAAGAAAAGAATTCTCTGTTGCATTTGTGCTCTCAAAAACCTCAAGAACTGTTCATCATCTTGGTATTCAACTTCAAGGTTAATATGTTCTTATTTTTTATCAAATGCGTATAACTTGTTTTCGATCTTCTCTTTGTTTTAACAAGATCAAACAAAAGAACTTTTTAAAATAAAATCATTTCTTTCATGGTTTTATGAACACAACCATTTCATGGTTGTTCTTCAAGTTTTAAATCTAAATCTTAAACTTGTTCTTCATTCGTATCCATTTTTCTTTTAGAAACTGGAATACAAGATTTTATGGGTTTTACTTTTCTTTTAAAATCAAGAAAAAACCCTAATCTTCATTAAGACATTTTTTTTGTCTGAATGAAATGGACAAGATTCGAAAAATCTTAACGGAAATTTCTTTCCACATTAAGATAATTCTTATCTGTTAACATCTTTGGTTGAACTGATAATACAGTGATATGGCATCTTCAAAGCTGAATGTTACCGCTGAATCCATCTCCACTGACTCTGAGGAAATGGAAATCTTCAAAGCCCCCCAGGTGAAGTTCGAGCTGGATCAACTCGATTGGACTAAGGCCAACAACCTCTCAGCTCTTCTCGAGTTTCCTCCTCGGAAGCAAGTATCACATCTGGACGATGCTGTAAATTTTCTGAAGAACAGCCCTATCTACACAGCCCTGACCATAACACCTCCTGCCAGTCAGCGGCTCTTATCCCAGTTCTGGTACTCTGCCAGACACACTGAGCTACCCTCTGCCAAAGATCCATCCAAAACCATAGACTGCATACTCAGCGATACTGAGTATGGCACCATCAAGATCACACCCGCAATTATCCGCAAAGCCCTAAACTTCCCAAATGCCTCCAAAGAAAAACCCTTCATTCCATTCCCTGACCACAAAAAGCATGCTGACAGAGAAGCAATCATTGCTTTCCTTGACGCAATGGGTTATATCTGGGATATTGGAAGGGACAAGAAGCCTGAGAAGAAACTGACGCTGATAAAGAAATCCAAGATGCCCAGCGAGATGAATTTCATCTTCGCTCACCTGATCAGCTGCATGACAGCGAAATCCGGATCTTCTGATCAAGCCGCCCAACCTCAGCAGTCCATGGGATACGCACTGCTGAAAGGTCTAAATATTGACTGGGCCTCCATTATTTATGAAGACCTGATTCAACGTGTCGATTCTGCCGCTGACAGACCAGCATGGGTTCCTTACCCACGATTCATCAGCGCCATCTTTCAATATGGCCTGAAGGACAGCTATCCTGAAGAGGGTGATCTGAAACTTTCTCAGATTGGCCCTAAGGTTCTCGACTTCAAGCCTGTCGCCAATGAGGTACGTCTCTCTACTCTTCTCACTCTTCTAAATTCTCCGCTTTCTGTGGCTCCTTCAGCGACTATACCAATCGCTGATACCCCGGCCACAACATCCTCTCCTTATAAGAAAAGGAAACCCTCTCACACCCAACTTGATTCCAAAAGGATCAAGAAAACCAAGGAGCAACCCCAGCAATTCCATGCTGAAGACTCCTCAGCTCATTCTAAAGAGCTGAAGGAAAGTTCTGTGGTACGCTCTGCCACACCCGTGCAAGCCATCCCTCCAATCCAGACTTCGGCGTCTCCAAACGCTGAGGTTAGAAACTTGGAAACTACCCAACCTCCCTCAGTCTCTCAAAAGACTGATGAAGTGATTGTCAGCGATTCCAACGCTGAACTCAGAACCCGAACCCCAATCTTAACCTTCGCTTCTCCCTCCACTCACTTGGACACTCCTCCAGCGAACACTGGAGATGCCATCATTCCAGAAGCCGCCGCTGATGCTTCTCAACTAATGATGAAGAAAGGACCTGCAGAGTTCACCATACATCACCGTACTTTCGAAGAGGATACGGAACACTACTCAGGAACCTGCAACTTCGACGAGTTCATCAATCCTCCTGCAGGTACTAATCCCACCTTAAACACTGTAACTAAACCTGAAACTTCTGAGCTTTCCTTTGTTCACAAGTACTTATATGTTACAGGTCCTAATTTGGGAGACATCAACGCCTCGCTGAAGTCCGTGGAAACAAAGCTGTCCAGTCTCACCACCACACTCTCCAACAACTCAACAGCTGTAACAAACGCTGGAGAGAACTTGACAAAGCTGACAACGGTGGTGGAGAAGAAAGCTTCCACTGAAGACATCAAGAGTCTTGATAAGACGCTCAGCGATTTTGCCAAGGTGCTCTGTGACATCTACACTGACTACACAAGCCTCAAAACATCAGTTTCTACCATGTCCAGCGAAGTAACAACGCTGAAGACATCGGTTGAAAAACTCGAGGGTGATATGTCAGAGGTCAAGACTGACTTAGGCTCTGTAAAGACCGACGTTAGCTCTATGAAGACGATGATCGAGACGCTGGTAAACAAGGCAAATAGTCCAGCTCCTGCTCCTGCCCATGTCCCTATTCTGGAATCTTTCACAGAGGAGGATCGCACAGAGCTGAGGAAAATCACGCCTGCTATTTCTGGCCTAGAAGACAGAATAGCAAAGCTTGAAGGTTGTGTGAAAATCTCTGGCCCAGAAGACAGAGATAACACCAATGCTGAGTCTGCCCATTCCCCCCCCAGTCATCATGAAAAAGAGGGGGAGAAGAGCGCTGAACATTCCAAGGAGAAAAGCGCTGAAGATCTGAACAACAAAAGCGCTGAAGACCTTTCCCATGATGAATCTATCAGGGGAGAGAGGAATGAAGATCTGACCGCTGGACCTCAGGGAGATGAAAACCCTGAGGGAACCGAGAAGCTCGCCTCTGTATCTGAGGGGGAGCAACTCGAAGATGATGCTGAGAATTCCGAAGCAGAAGAAGATGAAGACATCGACATCCCTGACGACAAACCATCCTTCTCTCCAAGAAAGGATGATGATGATGATGAAGATGACGATGATTTCTTTATCGTCAAACCTGCCCCAAGGATCAAAGCTCTTAAAGGAATCTCAATAAAAGAACCATCAGGGGAGAAGACAAAGACAAAGCCCTCAGCCTCTGGCGCTGAGAAAAGCAAAGACAAAGGCCTCGCTGAAGATGAAAATCTAGCGATTCTCTTTAAAAAGCCGGTTTGTCAGGTAAACTAAATCTTTACTTTTTCCTTCCCTGAACTTCTCAACAACTCACTAAGTACTCCAAACCTATATACACATCCACACTATTTTTTTCTATCTTTTCTACCCAAGTTCTTCTACCCAATTCTTATCTGTAAGATCGCTGCTTTTCAGCTAGTCCTCTCCCCTGTTTGAGGATGTCGCTGAAGGTTCTACTGTTGCGACTTCACAAATAAAGCCAGCTGCTGCTGATGAAATAATCCCAGTCTTGGATTTAATCTCTGAGACTGATGAACCAGAAGAACAACCTCTCTTGCACAATAAGAGACCTTCCTCAGTTCCTCAAAGGCTGAGTGAAGAAGATCAAAAGAGAAGAGAAGAAATAATAAAGCGATTCGAGGATCAGCGAATCATTCTAAGGCGTGATCAACTGCCCTCAGTTCCTCCTAAGTTCAGAATTTCAAAAGCTGAATATCAGGACCACCTTAGAGCTGAACGCCTCATTGCTGAAAGAAAGGAAGCTGAAGAGAAAGACAGAGAATACGCCATCACGCTCACTCAAGAATCTGTCAAAGACCCCAAGATGAAACGTGTTCCCATTCAAATCCAACAAAAGCTGTGGGAAGAAGCCCAGAAGATCGTGGAAAAGAAAACTGAAGTTTCTCAAACCACCTTGATCTGGTGTAAAGAGAAAATTCACTTCAGATATCGTCCAGCGAAGATCAACAATGTATTCATCTCTGGAAGAACATCTATCGGAGTACCTATTGTTGACATCAAATTGTTCAGAGAAGATGGCACATCTGAAACCTTTCGCGCTGACACTGTAAAAAGGTATGGTCTCTCTGAATGGCTGGAGATGAGGTTAGCTATCCAACCATCATAATCTAAGTACAAGAATCATTTTGAAAAGCTGATAAACAGACAGATCGACTTGATATCTTCTTGTGTGGATATTCCTCCTGTTCCTGATCTAAAGCCGAAAAGAAAAAGAGGTTCTCCAAGGAAGAAACGTCAAGATTCAAACTCAGGACCTGTCATACGAAATGAAACTGGAATTGGTTTCTCTCGCGCTGAAGTACTTGGTCCTGATCCTGATCTATCCGCCCTTGACATCTCTTTGCCACCATGTGAACTTTTCGTCCCTGGTAAAGTCATCAATAATCCTTATGGAATATTCTTTCTTGACTACGACGGACGTAAATGCTTTCAACGGATCGCTGAGCTCCCAATCACTCCAATCGAACAGCTCAGAGATCTTATCTACTGGTGTGACTTCAGAAAGGACATTCAGGCACGACACCTAAAACCCTTGATCTTTCAAGAAGCGCTGAAGAAAGGAAAACAAGGTGTAACGGTTCCTGACTGGATGATTCCCACTGAAAAGACGACCCTTGATGAACTTCTCATTAAGGAAGAACCTTTTGAAAACTGATATAATCTCCTTTTTCTCTATTGTATCAGTTATCCTTTTGTACTTGTAATTTATTTCGCTTGTACTTGTAATCTTTCTATTCTTCATTGTAACCTGATTCAAAGATTTAAAGAAACGATTTCAGCGAATGTACTTTACTCCATCAGTACTGAAAAGATCCCAGAAAACAGTAAAAGGGACAAATATTTTATGAGTTCTTTTTATCCTTATGTTTTCATTAAATAGCAATTTTCTTTGTTGCTATGTCATTATCAAATAGGGGGAGATTGTTGATCCAAACCCTTAGTGATTTGATAATGACCCTCTCTTAAATACTTAGTGAAAATTGTATGTAAACAATATGTATCAGAGTTTCACTATCGCTGATAAGTACTAAGATCTTACAGTACCGCTGATAGGAACTCTCGCTCTTTAAATTAAACATTCAGCGAACACTGTTCACCATAATGCGCTGAGTCTGTTCAGTCCTTATGGTGATCGCTGATAAGTTAGTTGTTTACTTATAATCCCTGAAGACAAGTTTCACGTCAACAAAGGTTCTACGTTGAAGTCGAAGATCAAGCTCAAGAACCAGCGACAAGTCTACTAATGAACTGATGCGGATCAGCGAAGACTCAGATTTGTCCACTCAACGTGAAGTATCAAGTACAAGACTTCAGCTATCGCTGAACTTTATCATTCGCTGAATAGTAAATGATAATCGCTGATTCAACGAAAGCTGATCATGAAGTCCTCCGTACAAAGTACTTTTGTCTTAACCTCCCTTGCACGCCACCGTACGAAATGTCAGAAAAGAACCTCCGAAAATCTGAGATCGTACAACCACTCTGATACTACACTGTTCATTCATGCGGCTACTAAGGTTGTCAACAAAGGTCAATGACATGCAACCAATCCGCTGATGACACGTGTAAAGTATATACTGAATTGCATTAAATGCATGCAGTATATAAAGAGATGAACTCACTTCATTTGAAGTAACTTGCTAACTCTGGACAAGTTCAAATCTCTCTCAAGATAGGAATTTATTAGTAATCTCCATATCCTTCTTAGTGCAAGAAACCTTAGTGTTCCAACTTGTTTAGATTTAGGTTTATCCTTAATCTTGTTTCCGCAACAAGCTGTAAATTGTTAATGATTTATCAATAAACAATTTAGAAAAGTAAAATAGCGTGTTTGTATTCAACCCCCACCCCCCCCCCTTCTACAAACTTGTATAGGCCTTTCGGGACCAACAAGATTTTATTTTAAAAGAATTTATTTGAGCTTCAAAATCAGTTTTTTCCTTCTCAAAGTTATCTTTTTCAAGAAACAAAACTTTCTCAAAATTTGAAACTTGCTTTGAAAGTTTTAAACATTTGAGCTCCACGACTATCTTTTTTCTTAAAGATTTCTTTGAAAAATCAGAAATTTTTTGTATGAAAACTTTTCTTTCATTTACAAAAGTAATTATTTTTTTCTCAAAATTCTTCTTTGGTATTTGTAAATTCCGTTTCAAAAACATAAATTTTTCTTTTCAGCTCAATATTTTCGGTTTCTAAAGCCTTTGCTTTCTCTTTGATTTTAACTTCCGGCTCTTTGCGTATCTTGATAAAGTTGACGATATTTTGTTCGCATTTCCTAAAGTTATTCTTTAAGACCTGAGACCTTTTGTCTGAAAGAGTTATTTTTTTCGTCAAATCATTTACTTCTATTTTCAACCCCGTTGTGCGATCATCCATGGATACCTAAAATATTAAAAATAATGATCGTTAACAGGAACTTCGATTAGAAGTAGAATTGTGCACACTTGCAAAATTTAAAATGAAAGAAAAATCAAATTTGGTAAAGTGAACCCTTGTGTTCTCTTTAAACAGATTTGTCACCCTACTGCGACTTAGCATGGGGGTCCCGCTACCCGGTTAGAGGGTGGGGTCAATGGGCAATGCCCTTGTGGGGTCTAGGGGAGAGAATCATTATTGAACTTGAATATTGAATGAAAACAATAAAGGGATTAATCCAATTTGTAACTAGGCTTAGTGAATTCGATGGTTATGCCACATTTGAGGGGGAGTATCCGGTTTTTGTCACATGAATGCATTTTTTTTTGTGAATTCAAAGAACCGTGGTAATTCATTCTGAATAACTTACTTGTGTTTGTTATTCTCGGATCTTAACTTCCATGATTGCCACGTGTTATATCTCATTGACTTAGTTATTTCCATGTCTCACATATTCGTTGAATTATTTCGATGGAAATACACTCGCTTGAATTCTAATTTGTTTTCGTAGTTCGTCATTTCATAATAATGATTCAATTCTTCTCTGACACATTAATTGTGACTTGTTCTTCACAATTAAACTTTCTGATCGTTGTTTCATTTTTTGAACATATAGTGCTTACCGAGACATTCTGTTTAGCGCTTGATCTTGTTTATTGAAATTCTATATTTCAAATGATTTTAATGACTTCTGATTACCTCAGATCAAAACTCGGACATAATTTTTATGACTTCTGAATAATTCAGTTCAGAACTCGTTCTTAAATGCTATAACTTCTAAACACTTCAGTTTAGAAGTCGTACTTCAATGTTTACTAAACTGTTCTATTCAATGCATTGAATGAGTGTTAGGAATTATATTGTTCCTATGGTCTATCCAGAACCGGAAAGACCTACCCAAGAAACACATCCATTTATAGACATCAGTGAGGGGTCTAGATTAATAGATGAGTTCGGAGTGAAAAGAAAAATGGTGAGGATGTGACAGGACTTAAAAGAATCATTGTTCCTTACCAAACCGAGTCAGTTATCCGGGTAACCACACAATCTATTCATTCTCATTCTTTGGAGGTGAATATTGAAACATGCATGGAACTAGTGTCGATAACTCATGTCACCCCACCTAGCCACTCAAGTATCACACAAAATATGCGTGTTTCATAAATGCACAGAGATTTAGCACATAATCTATCTATTCCTTACTCAGAGGTCTTAGATATTGAAAAAGGAAGACATCAGCTCCGGTCTCCGAACTTCATATTCCAATCACTATGTATATTGATTTTTAACTTGCGTCCCAGGTTAAATCAATTTTGAGCCAAACAGATATAATTTATTTATTTCACACATGCACGAGTCTTTGTGATTCCAATCGCATATCTTTGTGATATTGCCGAAACAGTTTGAGAAGTAATTTTTTATGATTTTACTTCAGTGATAACTGGAAGTCCTATCAGAGATACCCCGATGCCAACTCTGAACATAGGTCACTCAATTATTTTAATTGATGTGATAACAGTTAATATCGTGTTTCTGTGTTAGATTCTTACCCATCTTGGCTACTTACAATGTTATGTCTGATATTTTTGCTACTCACCATTATTGTCTTTGAAATTACATGATGCTCCTGATGCTCCTACTCATCATGAGGGGGAGAAATGATACATATTCAAAGACACATATTATCATGTTGAGGGGGAGTCAGCAAAAGCTGAGGGGGGGTAACTACAATTTGATCAGTTCCGAAAATCAGTTTCGAAAAGAGTTCAAACTGTTTACAAGCGTTCAATTCTTCTCATTACTTATCAAGTGGTGTTCGCTACATATCATTATTTCCTCCTTCGAGCATATTGGTTCTACAAGTTCTTAAAGCTGAAGCTGAAAGCAAACTCAACTCGCAGTTCAAAGACAGATTCATTGAATCTGGTGATAAAGTTGAAGATATGAAGACCAAAAGCTTTATTCAAGGGGGAGCTTGGAAAGAAATGGAGGAAAGCAACACCAAAGTGCTTCAAAGATTCAAGAGGAAGAGAAGATCAAGATCTGAAGTTTTCAAGACCATATTTTTCTTTATATAACTTTAGGGGGAGATTGTTAGGACCATAAATGTTCTATAAAATAGAAAGTGATATAAAGAAAAGATTATCATTTTGTAAAAGCCTTATTGTGTTAATGAGCTTTAGTACGTTAATGGGCTTGGGCCTTGGTAATCATAGGCCTAGGTATAAATAGATAGCTTAACCATTAGTTTTAGGTTAGCCCAGAAATCATTCTTATCATTGTGAAACGTATTGTAAAACTCTCTGAATGGTTTAGGAATGATATATGGATGACTAGTTGAAATCAATCTTGATTATTGCTTATTGATCGTTGTTACTATTGTTATTGCACTTGTTAGGGCAGGTTTTAATAGTTGATTTAAAGTTCAAGCGTTGTTTTGTAATAGTTTATTTTGAGCCTTTTAGTGAACGGGCCGTGGGCTTGTTAACCACGGGCCCATCGTATTTAATGTTGTTTAGCTTGGAAAAACAAGTTAATCATCTCTTTAGCTTTCAATTCATACTGTAATATTCTCTCTGAAAGTTAATGAAAGGAGTGACCAGTTGAAATCGTGACATTCATATTGTTTATATCAAACTGGGACTAACAATTGGTATCAGAGCCGAATCGGTGATTTGAAGATACGAAAGAAATCGAACTAAAGCGAGAAAAAGCTTAATTTTCGTAGTTGATTTTTCTGGAAAACACAGCCAGCCGTTTCGCATATTCCCGGAGATTGAACCGTCGGATCGTCGCGATTTTTGTACAGTAGCTTCGGGACATCTTGCTTCACATTCTGACCGGTTGGATTAATCGTTTGATGTCTAGAAGGCATCCAAACGATTTTCGTAAAAGTGCTGCAATTTTTGAAGAAAATCGTTCTTCAATCGGTTTGCAAAGTTCTTTCATCGTTTTAATAACTCGTTATTTATATATTGATTGATTAATTGCCTTAATCTAGACTTTATCTGCGATTACAAGGACTCAAAACTATTAATTTTGCATGTTAAAAATCAAATCTTGAGTTTTTGTGTTCTTGAAGTTTTGTGATGATTTTTGGAAAATAGAATACATTTTGCTTAGAAATCGATTTGGGTGTGTTTGTTTTTGTGTTTTTAGTCAAAATCTAACCCTACAGGAGGGAAATCAAGCAACCCTATCGATCCCAGATCCGAATTTCGATCACAGCCGTGGTTACCGAAAGTTTCTGATTGTTACCGGGTAAGTTTCCTAAGTTCTCATCACTTACCGGACAAAACAAAACTATCCAGTCAAGTTTCTGGTTAAACACATCTGTCCGGACAAAATTCCACTTTCCGGTCAAAAACCCAATTTTCCGGTCAATTTCATCTCTCCGGACAAAATCAAGTTTCCGGTCAAATTTCATCTTTCCGGGTAAAATTCGATTTGCACCTGCCTTTGTTGACTGAATACTTTCTTAATTTGTTTGACCATCATTTGAAAAGTAAGTGTTTAATTTTTTTTGTTTTATTAATTTGATATATTCATACGACTCACGTGCACCTTAATTTTGTTTTATTATTATGTTATTTTTTGTTTATTGGAGTTAGAAGCACCACTCATCTCATTTGTTTGTTGTTCGTCCGGAAAGTGAAGTTCTCGGTAAGCTCCCATTTTGGACAAACAATCTCATCTAGAAAGTGCTAATTTTTGTAAGAATCTCAACCACCCGGTAAGTTCTCGTCTCGTCCAGTAAGTGTTGTTTGTGCGGAAAGTCATTCGTCCGGAAAGTACATCGCATCCGGAAAGTCACTCCCGGATTCTCTCACGCCCGGTCACCTCAGAATTTACCCGGTAAGTACTTGTTTATCTCACATCATCCGGTAAGTTGTTTCAACCGGTAAGTTTCTTTTACTTCTCACCCGATAAGTTTGGTTGGTAAGTTTTCGTCGGTACCCGAGTTATCGCACGTCTCGTGATTAAAAGCTTTAACGAAAGTTGCAAAAAAATTTTAACGATTGATTTGCATTTTTATAGTGACGGTTTGAGAATCATTGCGACGCATTTGAGCTTATTTTGCGACTATTATTATTTTTGTAATTTATTTTCGTCGCTCTTGATCTAACTTGGTTTGTTTATTTTGCAGATTTCACTCTCGAAGAGTGATTTCATTCGTTCGAATCCTATAATAATCAGATTTTAAATTTTTAAAACGAATTTATTTTATAAATTTGTTTTTCTGATTTAACTTTTGATTTTTCTTCCGCAAGTTTTATTCTTCAAAACAACACCGATTAACGATCAATTTTTTAGGTAACAATGAATTATTTTAATCAAAAAGAAAGCATTGATTTGTTGTATCTATCTCATCATACACAAGCCAAAATTAACGATTTACTCAAGAAGTTTCAAGAGGACGATAGAAAGTCAAAAGATTTTGAAGCTACCAATGCTGAATTGTCAAAGAAATTCACTGAGCTTCAAAACCAAGTGACAAAAGACAAAGAAATGTCTGAGTTGAAGGAGAGGTTATTAGAAACAGAAAACTCTGAGCTGAAAAAGAAGCTATATGTTCTATCGTCACGAGATGATATCACGAAGACTGAGAAAAAGCAAGAAAGAAGATATGAAAAGAATATCAAGCAGAAAGATGATTTGATCAGCAAGTACGTCAAAGAACTGAAGGAGCTCAAATCTCAAATCTGGAATAGTTTAGAGAAGCTTGTTGAAGAAGAAGAGAAAGGTAAACTCCTGAACTCTGAAAACCTTGAGCTTAAAACTAAACTTACTAATGTTGAAAAGGTTTTTGAAAAGGAGAAAGAATTGCTCACTCAAAAGCAATCCTGTTTTTCAACCAATTCTCTTGAAGAGAAGAAGAGACTCGAGCTTATGTGCTTAAAACATTCAAAACAGATCTCTGACTTTGAAAAAGTTGTGATTTCAGAAAGAGAGAAGTTTGAATTAGAACGCAAATCTTTTACCAAAAAGAATGGAGATCTTTCTTTGAAAATAACTGATTTGGAAAAAGAATTAGACGTTCTAATCAAAGAGTCTGAGAAAAGAAAAGTTGAAGGTTTTAGGGCCAAATGCTTGAAAGATGATTTTGCAAAAGAGAGAAAGATCTTTCAGACTGAGATGCCTAAACTTACACAGAGATTATCTGGATTAGCAACCGAGATTTTGAAGGAACAAATGGTTAAATCTTATCTTCAAAAGAAATTTGATTTTATTCTCAAAAAACGAAATGCTTTAGCTGTTAAGGTCAAGATACTTGAAGAAAACAACTTCAAAGGTGTTCAACCTTCATATGCTTCAAGGTCATTTTCTACAAATCGTTCTTCAAAGAATTTTGTCAAATCAAACGATTTTTCAAAAGATCAGATTCGACCTTCCAATCTTTTCTATAATTCTCGTGTTGATAATAAAGATAATCCATCCTTCAAGAGAGTAAAAATGGAGTGGAGAGTTAAAAGAACCACTCCTGCTCCAAAGTCATCCGTCCCTGTTAAAAGTGACAAGAACAACAAAGCTTTTCAAGCTAAACCTTTTGTGAAAACTGATCGTGTTTATTCTGTTAATAAGCTGATCAGCTTATCTACACAAAAGCTGTGTTGTTCTTATTGTGGAACAAGTGAGTTTGTGCATAAAGACCGTGCTAAGCATTGGTATGGTACTTATAGTATCCCTGGTCCTCATAGGGCATCTAACCGACAAGGATCCATCCCAGGATGGATACCAAAATCCCTCTAATCTGTTTTGCAGGAACGTCATGTGCATTTAAATTAGAAGATTCTTTTCACATGACAAGCATTCAAAGGTTAGGCCGATTTTGAGGGGGAGTACTATTCTATGAAAGGTAAGTGAACTTCAACTGAATTTAAAGACCGTGGTAATTAATTCTGAATAACTAACTTGTGTTTGTTATTCTTCAATTTTAAATTCCATGATTGCCACGTGTCATTTCTCTTGACTTAGTTATTTCCATGTCTCACATATTTGTTGATTTTTTCGATGGAAATACACTCGTTTAAGTTCCTAGTTGTTTTCCAAGTTCGCTATTCTTGCAAAATGATTCCATTCTTATCTGATATAATAATTGTGACTTGTTCTTCACTTTCTGATCATTGTTTTATTATTTCTTGCAAAATACTGTGCTTACAGAGTCAAATCTGTTTTGCGCTTGATTGTTGTTTCTTGAAATTCTGGTATTTTAACCATGACTTCTGAATAATTCAGTTCAGAACTCGTTCTTAAATGTTATGACTTCTGATCACCTCAGATCAGGACTCGTTCTTAAAAGTTTGAATTCTAGACAATTCAGTTTAGAACTCGTACTTCATTGATTACTACACTGATTTACTCGATGCATGAAAGGAGTGTTAGGAATTATACCATTTCTATGGTCAAGCCAGAACCGGAAGGACCTACCCAAGAAACACATCCTTTATAGACAACAGTGAGGGGTCTAGATGATAGATGAGTTTGGAGAGAAAAGAATATGGTGAGGCTGTGACAGGACTTAAAAGAATTATTGGTCCTTACCAAACCGAGTCAGTTATCCGGGTAACCACACAATCTATTCATTCTCGTTCTTTGGAGATGAGTATTGAAACAAACATGGACCCAGTGTCGATAACTCGTGCCACCCCACCCAGCCACTCAAGTATCTCACAATAGATGCTTGTTTCACATATTCACGGAGATTTAGCACATAATCTATCTATTCCTCACTCGGAGGTCTTAGATATTGAAAAAGGAAGACAACAGCTCCGGTCTCCGAACTTCATATTCTATTCACTGTGTCAATTGATTTTAACTTCGGTGTTGCTTGTCTTCATGTCTTCATGTCTTTCAACGCTCCCCTTGAATAAAGCTCTTGAATTTGCTTTCAGCTTTAAAAGAACTTGTAGAAACAATATGCTCGATGGAGGAAATACTGAATTGTAGCGAACACCACTTGATAAACGATGAGAAGAGTTGATCACTTGTAAGCACTTTGAAACTCTTTAGATCTCGGAACAGATCAAATCATTCGGGAAAACAGTTGCTCCCCCTCGGCAGTTACTCCCCCTCGCCTTTTGCTAACTCCCCCCCAACTTGATCTTCGGTGTCTTTGAATCTGTACCCTTTCTCCCCCTCATGATGAGTAGGAGCATCCGGAGCATCATGCACGTTCAAAGACAAAAGTGACGAGTAGCAAAAAATCCAGATAAAACATTAAGTAACCAGAATGGGCTAATCAACTAACACAGAAACACGTTAGTAACTGTCATCACAACAATTTAAAAAATTGAGTGGCCTATGTTCAGAGTTGGCAAAGGGGAATCTCTGATAGGACTTCCAGTTATCACTGAAGAAAACTATTTAAAAAATTAACTTCTCAAACTGTTCCGGCAATATCACAAAGATATGCAATGGGAATCACAAAGACTCGTGCATTTGTGAAACAAACAAATTATATCTGTTAGGCTCAAAATATTGATTTAACTCGGGACGCAAGTTAAAATCAATAGACTCAGTGATTAGAATATGAAGTTCGGAGACCGGAGTTGATGTCTTCCTGTTTCAATATCTAAGACCTCCGAGTGAGGAATAGATAGATTATGTGCTAAATCTTCGTGAATATATGTGTTGGTCCCGAAAGGCCTAAACAAGTTTGTAGAAGGGGGGGGGGGGGGGGGGGGGGGTTGAATACAAACACACTATTTTACTTTTCTAAATTGTTTATTGATAAATCATTAACAATTTACAGCTTGTTGCGGAAACAAGATTAAGGATAAACCTAAATCTAAACAAGTTGGAACACTAAGGTTTCTTGCACTAAGAAAGATAAGGAGATTACTAATAAAATCTTATCTTAAGAGAGATTTGAACTTGTCCAGAGTTAGCAAGTTACTTCAAATGAAGTGAGTTCATCTCTTTATATACTGCATGCATTTAATGCAATTCAGTATACACTTTACACGTGTCATCAGCGGATTGGTTGCATGTCATTGACCTTTGTTGACAACCTTAGTAGCCGCATGAATGAACAGTGTAGTATCAGAGTGGTTGTACGATTTCAGATTTTCGGAGGTTCTTTTCTGACATTTCGTACGGTGGCGTGCAAGGGAGGTTAAGACAAAAGTACTTTGCTATTTAATGAAAACATAAGGATAAAAAGAACTCATAAAATATTTGTCCCTTTTACTGTTTTCTGGGATCTTTTCAGTACTGATGGAGTAAAGTACATTCGCTGAAATCTTTCTTTAAATCTTTGAATCAGGTTACAATATGAATAAGAAAGATTACAAGTACAAGCGAAATAAATTACAAGTACTGAAGGATGACTGATACAATAGAGAAAGTGGTGATTGTTGTCAGCCTTCAAAGGGTTCTTCCTTAATGAGAAGTTCATCAAGGGTTGTCTTTTCAGTTGGTATCATCCAGTCAGGAACCTTTTCTCCTTTATTCTTTAGCTTCAGAGCAGCTTCAAAAATCAAGGGTTTTAGGTGTCGTGCCTGAATGTCTTTTCTGAAGTCGCACCAGTAGATGAGATCTCTGAGCTGTTCGATTGGAGTGATTGGAAGCTCAGCGATCCGTTGAAAGCATTTACGTCCGTCGTAGTCAAGAAAGAATATTCCATAAGGATTACTGATGACTTTACCAGGGACGAAAAGTTCACATGGTGGCAAAGAGATGTCAAGGGCAGATAGATCAGGATCAGGACCAAGTACTTCAGCGCGAGAGAAACCAATTCCAGTTTCATTTCGTATGACAGGACCTGAGTTTGAATCTTGACGTTTCTTCTTTGGAGAGCCCCTTTTTCTTTTCGGCTTTAGATCAGGAACAGGAGGAATATCCACACAAGAAGATATCAAATCGATCTGTCTGTTTATCAGCTTTTCGAAATGATCCTTGTACTTAGATTGTGATGGTTGGATAACTAACCTCATCTCCAGCCATTCAGAGAGACCATACCTTTTTACACTGTCAGCACGAAAGGTTTCAGATGAGCCATCTTCTCTGAACAGTTTGATGTCAACAATAGGTACTCCGATGGAGCTTCTTCCAGAGATGAATACCTTGTTGATCTTCGCTGGACGATATCTGAAGTGGATTTTCTCTTTACACCAGATCAGGGTGGTATGAGAAACTTCAGCTTTCTTTTCCACGATCTTCTGAGCTTGTTCCCAAAGCTTTCGTTGGATTTGAATGGGAATACGCTTCAGCTTGGGGTCTTTGACAGATTCTTGAGTGAGCTTGATGGCGTATTCTCTGTCTTTATCTTCAGCTTCCTTCCTTTCAGCGATGAGGCGTTCAGCTCTGAGATGATCCTGGAATTCAGCTTTTGAAATTCTGAACTTAGGAGGAACTGAAGGTAGTTGATCGCGCCTTAGAATGATTCGCTGATCCTCGAATCGCTTTATCATTTCTTCTCTCCTCTTTTGATCTTCTTCACTCAGCCTTTGAGGATCTGAGGAAGGTCTGTTTCTGTGCGAGAGAGGTTGTTCTTCTGGTTCATCAGTCTCAGAGATTAAATCTAAGACTGGGATTATGTCTTCAGCGGTAGCTGGAATTATTGGTGAAGTCGCAATAGTAGATCCTTCAGCGATATCCTCAAACAGGGGAGAGGACTAGCTGAAACGCAGCGATCTTACAAATAAGAACTGGGTAGAAGAACTTGGGTAGAAAAGATAGAAAAAATAATGTGGATGTGTATGGTGTTTGTGGAATGGATAACTGATTGTTCAGAGATGATCAGGGAAGGAAAAAATAAGTTTAGTGTACCTGACAAATCGGCTTTGCAAGTAGGATCGCCAGATTATCATCTTCATCGATGCCTTTGTCTTTGCTTTTCTCAGCGCCAGAGGCTGAGTGCTTTGTCTTTGTTTTTGTCTTCTCCCCTGTGGATTCGGTTATCACGATCCCTTTAAGATCTTTTCGAGGAGCATGTTTGACGACAAAGAATTCGTCATCTTCATCATCATCATCATCATCGTTCCTTGGAGAGGAGGATGGTTCAGCTTCAGGGATGTCGATGTCTTCGTCTTCTTCTGCTTCGGATTCCTCAGCATCTTCTTCGAGTTGCTCCCCCTCAGATACAGAGGCGAGGTTCTCGGTTCCCTCAGGGTTTTCATCTCCCTGAGGTCCAGTAACTAGATCTTCATTACCCTCTCCCCTGATAGATTCATCATGGGAAAGGTCTTCAGCGCTTTTATTTTGATCTTCAGCGCTCTTCTCCTGTTCAGCGCTCTTCTCCCCCTCTTTCTCATGATGGGCGGGGGAGGAATGGGTAGATTCAGCATTGGTGTTGTCTCTGTCTTCTGGGCCAGAGACTTTCACACAACCTTCAAGCTTATCTATTCTGTCTTCTAGGCCAGAAATAGCAGCCGTGATTTTCTTCATCTCTTGGCGATCCTCTGCGGTGAATGAGTCCAAAATAGGTGCAGGGGCCGGAGCAGGAGCTGGATTGTTTGCCTTGTTCACCAGCGTCTCGATCATTGTCTTGACAGAACTAAGGTCGGTCTTCACTGAGCCCAAGTCGGTCTTGACCACTGACATATCACCTTCTAGTGTACCAACCGATTTCTTCAGCGTTGTAACCTCGCTGGAAACGGTGGAAACTGACGATTTGAGGTTGGTGTAGTCAGTGTAGATGTCGGAGAGCACTTTGGCAAAGTCGGCGAGAGTTTTATCAAGGTCTTTGATGTCATCAGAGGAGGCCTTCTTTTCCACCACAGCAGTCAGCTTCGTCAGATTCTCTCCAGCGTTTGTTACAGCTGTAGAGTTATTTGATAGACCGGTGGTGAGATCTGTAAGTTTCATCTCCATGGACTTCAGAGACTGGTTGATGTCTCCCAAATAAGGACCTGTAACATATAAGTACTTGTGAACAAAGGAAAGCTCAGAAGTTTCAGGTTTAGTTACAGTGTTTAAGGTGGGATCTGTACCTGCAGGAGCGTTGACGAACTCATCAAAGTTTCGAGTCCCTCCATAGTGTTCCATATCTCCCTCAAAAGTTCCGTGAGGGATGGAGATCTCTGCAGGTCCTTTCTTCGTCATTCGCTGAGAAGCTTCAACTGGAGGAGTGTCCAACGAAATAGAGGGAGGAGCGAAGGATAAGAATTGGGGTTGGGTTGCAAGTTCAGCGTTGGATTCGCTGAGAAGTACTTCATCAGTCTTTTGAGAGACTGAAGAAGGTAGGGTAGATTCCAAAGTTCTAACCTCAGCGTTTAAGGACGCTGAAGTGGGTTTAGAAGAGATGGCTTGAATTGGTGTGGCAGAGCGTACCACGGAACTTTCCTTCAGCTCTTCAGAATGAGCTGAGGAGTCTTCAGCATGGAGTTGCTGGGGTTGCTCCTTGGTTTTCTTAATCCTTTTGGAATCAAGATGGGTAAGAGATTGTTTCCTTTTCTTAGAAGGAATGGATTTTGTGGCCTGGGAATCAGCGAGGGGTATTGTCGCTGAAGGAGCCACAGAAAGCGGAGAATTAAGTAGAGTGAGAAGGGTAGAGAGACGTATCTCGTTGGCGACAGGCTTGAAGTCGAGAACTTTAGGGCCAATCTGAGAGAGTTTCAGATCACCCTCTTCAGGATAGCTGTCCTTCAGGCCATATTGAAAGATGGCGCTGATGAATCGTGGGTAAGGAACCCATGCTGGTCGGTCAGCGGCAGAATCAACACGTTGAATGAGGTCTTCATAGATGATGGAGGCCCAGTCAATGTTGAGACCTTTCAGCAGTGCGTAACCCATGGCCTGCTGAGGTTGAGCGGCTTGATCAGAAGATCCGGATTTCGCTGTCATGCAGCTGATCAGGTGAGCGAAGATGAAGTTCATCTCGCTGGGCATCTTGGATTTCTTTATCAGCGTCAGCTTCTTCTCAGGTAGCTTGTCTCTTCCAGTCTCCCAGATGTAACCCATCGCATCAAGGAAAGCAATGATTTCTTCCCTGTCAGCGTGCTTCTTGTGGTCAGGTAATGGAATGAAAGGATTTTCTGAGGTAGCGTTAGGGAATTTTAGAGCTTTGCGGATTATTGCGGGGGTTATCTTGATGGTGCCATACTCAGTATCGCTGAGTATGCAGTCGATGGTTTTAGATGGATCTTTGGCGGAGGGTAGGTCGGTGTGTCTGGCAGAGTACCAGAATTGGGATAATAGACGCTGACTGGCAGGAGGTGAGATTGTCAGTGCTGTGTAGATGGGGCTATTCTTCAAAAGATTTACAGCGTCGTCTAGATGGGATACCTGCTTCCGAGGAGGAAACTCGAGAAGCGCTGAGAGGTTGTTTGCCTTTGTCCAGTCTAGTTGATCCAGCTCAAACTTAACCTGAGGAGCTTTGGTGATTTCCAGTTCCTCAGAATCAGCGGAGATGGACTCAGCGGTAACATTCAGCTTTGAAGTTGCCATTTCACTGTATTATCAGTTCAACCAAAGATGTTAACAAATAAGAAATATCTTAATGTGGAAAGAAAATTTCCATTAAGATTTTTCGAATTTTGTCCATTTCATTCAGACAAAAAAAGTCTTAATGAAGATTAGGATTTTTCTTGTTTTTAAAAAAAAAACGAATATAACACCCATAAGCCTTGTATTCCAGTTTCTTAAAAAAATGGATACGAAAAAAGAACAAGTTTAAGATTTTAGATTTAAAACTTGAAGAACAACCATGAAATGGTTGTGTTTATAAAACCATGAAAGAAAATGATTTTATTTTAGATTTCTTTTGTTTGATCTTGTGTAAAACAATGATAAGATCGAAAACAAGTTATTCGCATTTGATAATAGATAAGAACATATTAACCTTGAGTTTGATGAAGAAGATGATGAACAGTTCTTGAAGATTGAGAGCACAAAATGTAACAGTGTTCTTTTCTTGCGGAGAAAGATTGATTCGCGTAAAAGACAAATATAAACTTTGAGAGTGTTTATATAGGAAGAGAGTAGAGAGAGAAAAACTTGAGCGGGAAAGTTTTTCATCATGACACGGACACGTGTTTGCATTTGATTGGATAGACAACGAAACGTGCAAACGTGTGTCAGAAAAAGAGCGTGCCTGGTGTTATCCGTTGCAATGACGTCACAACTGTCCTTTCACATTCTTTCGTTGTCTCTGAGGTTTTGAAAGAAAAACTCAGGGACTCTTTGGAAAATATGAAGCACTGAATAGAAATATCAGTGAGGGTTTTAAGAAATTTCAAAATATCGCTGTTAAGGAAGAGATATTCAGCGATGAAAGAATTTGAAATCTTGCATTTTCATGCGTTTTGTCAGAGAGAGAAAACATACCTTGATATCAGATTAACCTGATTTATTCAGAGAGAAGATGATGAAATGGATTGTACAAGTTTATTTTATCCGAGAGCCTATACAAGAATGTATAAACGTATCGCTGATTTAATGTGAACCGCTGAAGATTTATCCTTCAAAGTTCAGCATTCCAAGCTCGCTGATGAGAAAGTTGAATCTTGTCTCATCAAGAGGTTTGGTAAACAAATCAGCTAACTGATAATCAGTTGGGATAAAATGAAGTTCTATATCACCATTCATCACATGATCTCTGATAAAATGATATCTGATTTCTATGTGTTTTGTCTTTGAGTGTAGCACTGGATTGTTTGCTATAGCGATGGCACTTGTGCTGTCGCAATAGATTGGAATTTTGGAGAGCTGAAGATCATAGTCTAGTAGTTGATTTCTCATCCACAAGACTTGAGAACAACAGCTTCCAGCGGCTACATACTCAGCTTCAGCTGTGGAAGTGGACACTGGGTTTTGCTTCTTACTTGTCCAACTTACCAGCTTTCCACCCAGGAGCTGACATCCTCCTGTGGTGCTTTTCCTATCCATTTTGCAACATGCAAAATCACTGTCTGAATAGGCGGTTAGATCGAATCCTGAATCTTTGGGATACCAAAGACCTAGATTCGCTGTACCCTTAAGATATCGAAAGATTCGCTTTACAGCTTTCATATGGGATATCTTAGGTTCAGCTTGATATCGTGCGCACAGACATGTTGCAAACATAATATCGGGTCGGCTAGCTGTAAGATACAGTAGTGAGCCGATCATCCCACGGTACAGCGTGACATTGACAGGAACACCCTTTGTGTCCTTATCAAGTATCAGCGGTGGTGCCATAGGGGTTTTCATAGCTGAACTTTCAGTTAAGTCGAATTTCTTCAGCATATCTTTAACATACTTTCCCTGATTTATAAAAGTTCCTTGTTCAGTTTGCTTAATCTGAAGACCAAGGAAATATGTTAGTTCACCCATCATACTCATTTTATACTCATCTTTCATTCTATCAGCGAAACGAGTACAAAGCTCAGGGTTAGTAGAACCAAATATAATGTCATCAACATATATTTGAACTAAAATGATATGACCTTTTATTTTTCTAAAAAACAAAGTTTTGTCAATCTTACCTCTCTCAAATTTTTCAAGGTGGAGATAAGTAGAAAGAGTGTCATACCATGCACGAGGAGCTTCCTTTAAGCCATAAAGTGCCTTATCCAGCTTATAAACATAACCTGGACGCTTAGGATCTGAGAATCCTGGAGGTTGTTCCACATAAACTTCTTCATTCAGCTTTCCATTTAGAAACGCTGACTTAACATCCATTTGATGTACAGTGAAGTTTTTGTGTACAGCATATGCTAAGAAAAGACGAATAGATTCAAGTCTTGCTACTGGAGCAAAGGTTTCGTCATAATCTATGCCTTCCTCTTGTCTGTATCCCTGAGCAACAAGACGAGCTTTGTTGCGAGTTACAGTACCATGTTCATCCAACTTGTTTCGATGGACCCACTTAGTGCCTATCACTGTTTTGTCAGTTGGTCTCCGAACAAGTTTCCAAACTTTGTTTCTTTCGAATTCAGTCAGCTCTTCTTGCATAGCGCTGACCCAGTTTGGATCTCTGAGGGCATCATCTATTTTCTTTGGTTCAGTTAGAGAAATAAAGTTAACAAATAAACAAATATTACCTGCACTTCTACAAGTCTGAATACCAGCGTTGGGATCACCAAGAATTTGATCGATTGGGTGATTTACAGTCCATCGCTGAGCCGGAGCATGCGTCGCTGACTCAGTCTGAACTGGAGAAACTGAAGATGAGGCTTCAGCTACTTCTGGATAATCAGCTAAGAGAGGAATGCTTGCATTTGTCACTTCATTCACTGATTGCTGAGAAATAGATGGAATTTCTGAGACATTTGGATCAACTGCGGGTATAGTGTTTATAGGAACAGCTGAGACCCAAGATGTTTCAGCTTCACTATTCTGCATATTGGGAATGATAGTAGGACCATCATTTTCAGTTGTATGAGCATGAGTAGTGGGAACATCTTCTGAATCACCAAGATGAGAAAACATCCATTGATTCAGTTCTTCTGTATCAGCGTTCGGTTTAGAGTTCGCTGAACGGGATTCGTCAAACGTGACGTGAATAGTTTCTTCTATAGTTTGTCTTCTTCGGTTGAAGACTCTGAAGGCTTTGGAAACTGAGGAGTATCCAAGAAAGATTCCATCATCAGCCTTAGGATCAAACTTTCCAAGGGCATCTCTGTTGTTCACTATGAAACACTGACAACCAAAGATGTGAAGAAAGCTGATTGAAGGCTTTCTCCCATGAAAAAGTTCATAGGCTGTCTTTTTGAATCTTTTGACTATCAGCGACCTGTTTTGCGTAAAACAAGCCGTGTTGACAGCTTCTGCCCAAAACTGAGTAGACAGGTGAGAATCGCTGAGCATTGAACGTGCAGCTTCAATAATTGTTCTATTTCTTCTTTCAGCGACTCCGTTTTGTTGTGGTGTTCTCACTGACGAAAAGTTGTGAGAAATACCCTTGCTCTCAAGGAAGGAATCAAGAGAACTGTTTTTGAATTCAGTTCCATGATCACTCCTTATTGAGCGAACAGTCATATTGTTCAGAGTTTCCATCTTCCGAACAAAGGTGATGAGTTCTTCAGGGGTGTCACTCTTAGAACGGAGAAACATTACCCATGTGTAACGAGAGAATTCATCAACTATGACCAGCGTATATTTCTTTCCAGCGATGGATTGTTTGTTAACGGGGCCAAACAAATCCATATGGAGTAGTTGAAGAGGAGATGACACTGAGGAAACTTGTTTGGACTTAAAGCTTGCCTTGGTCTGCTTCCCTTTTTCACACGCTGAACATAAGGATTCTTTGGCGTATGAATGTTGAGGTAGACCAGTGACTAACTCTTTGGATGAAAGAGTATTCAGTGTCTTGAAGTTGAGATGTGAGAGCCTCTTGTGCCATAGCCAGTTGACATCAGAAGATGCCTTTGAGAAGAAACAGGAGTTCTCAGTGGTTGTTGAGTCCATGTTTATAACGTAAACATTTTCCAAACGATAACCGCTGAGAGCTATCTTCTCCTTTTTGTCAGAGACAAAGCAGGATTCCTTAGTGAAAATCACTTTGTTATCCATGTCGCAAAGCTGACTGATGCTCAGAAGATTATGCTTCAGCCCTTCAACATATGCGACTCTTCTGAAGGATGTTGTACCATTTGAAAGTACACCATACCCTCGGGTGTGTCCTTTTCCATTTCCACCGAAAGTCACAGAGGGGCCCTTCTCTTCCTTGTATTCAGCGAGCAGGCTTTTCTTTCCAGTCATGTGTCTAGAGCATCCGCTATCGAGATACCAGATACCCTTCTTAACCTGCAATACAAAGGAAGATTAGTTTTGCTTGGGTACCCACTTCGCCATGTATACGTGTTTGTCAGTGGAAGAGGTTGGAATGGGTTCAGCAGTCTTCGCAGCATTTGAAGATTCAGCTTTGTCTTTCTTCACTTTGGTCAATTTCTTGACCTCAGAGGTAGGAGTCACCTTGACCTGACTTGCAACTGGTTTGGTCTTCTTGGGTGCTATCTTCACCTTAGCTATCTTATCAGCTTTGGTGGCTGTGGGACACTTACTTGCAATATGATCGGTAAGTCCACAGTGATAACATTTCCTATAACTAAAATTAGTTCTAGGACCACTTGAGTGCCGAGCTTTTAATTTGGGATTAGAAGTGCCAGCACCAAGTACGCTATTGGTTTTTGAAATAGGACGAACATTCAGTTCTTCAGATTTCTTACCAAGGACATCTACTCTGAGTCTAGGAGTAGGTCGCTGAACTGATCCAGAGGTCTGATTTCTAGAACCAGATGAATGAATCACCAAGGCTTTAGAAGCATTCAGCTTAGGTACTAAAGTACCCTTCTGAGGATTTTGATAAATAACAATTCCTTTACCTTTGTCTTTAGAGACAGAGGTAGGTTTTGAATAAACCATTTTCTCCTTACCTTTTGAGGTAGGAGTTTCCTCAGGGATTGGTGTAACCGACGAGGAGTACTGAGATGAAGAAGTGTCAGCTATTGAGGATACGAACGTTCCAAATTTAAGCATTGAACGTTCAGTGGTTGGTATTGGAGTATCATATTTATAACCCATACCACGTTTATCACTCAGAGGAATCTGAGCCTTAATTGTCTCAGTGATCTTTGTTGAAGAATTACACCATCCTTCAACAGTAGCTTGTTCAGCTTTTAATGCAGCGATAGCTTCCGCTCGTTCGATTTTGACTAGCTGATTTAAATGGACTTGATCTTTAAAATCTTCTTCAAATTTAGAAAGCTTTTCTATTTGAAGGTGGCAATTTTTAAGCTTTTCAGCGAGATCAAGATTTTGGTTTTCAACCACAGCTTTGCCGTTCATGGCTTCGTATAAACTTCTAGTCAGTAGTTCGATTTTACGGAGACTATCAGCTTCATCAATATTTACAATATTGGTAAAGAAGGAAGGTGATACCTGAATGGCAGATGTTGAAGTGGAGGGAAGGTCTGAACTTTCTTCCTCTTCTTCAATCTTGGCCAGGAGACATTGATTTGCTTCATCATCTTCAGAATCAGATGATGAGGCTTCTTCATCAGAAGCAGCCCAATCATAGTCAGCCATCAAGCCTTTTCCTTTCTTCTTAAATCTTTTCAGCTTTGCATACTTCTCCTTCAGCTTTAAGTATTTGTCGTCTTTATTCCTTGGAACAAAGGATTTCTTTGTAAAAGCTGAAGGTCTCATGATTTTCTTTGACCTGCACTCGTTAGCGAAATGACCTGTCTTTTCGCAGTTGAAACAAGTAGCAGTAGCCTTATCAACAAAAGCTGATGACTTAGGCTTGTCAGCTATAGAAAGAGTTTTGTTCTTTCTAAACATTTTCTTATTGGCGAATCTCCTGAACTTTTTAGTTAGGAGAGCCAAGGATTCATCATCTGAAGAATCAGAATCTGATGACCTTTCAGAGTTACTTTCTAACTCAGTGATAGTGACCACGGGTCGCTGAGTAGAAGGTTCCTCTGAGATTAAAGCAACAGGGGTGCTTTTGGAATCTTTTACAAGATTCTTCTTAAGATGGCTAGATTGCTCATGATTCAGCAATGTGCCATATAAGGTAGCAAGTGTCATTGATCTTAGATCTTTCGACAGCTTGAGACACATGGAATAATTGTCCCAGCTTTCAGGTAAACATTCTAAAAACTTTGTCAGCACTTCAAAGTTAGAATATTCCTTACCAACCGTTTTTAGATCTATAATTAAGCAGTTAAAACGTTGATGTACTTCAGAGAGAGTTTCATTCTTACCAGAGATGAAACTTTCGTATTGTCTTACCAGGTTGATCTTTCTTGAATCCTGGACTTCAGACGTTCCTTCATACTGAACACATATTGTGTCCCACATGGCTTTTGAGGATTTCAGGTTCATGACGGAATGGTAGACTTCGTCAGGAAGGGCCATGGATAGTATGGATCTGGCTTTTGTATCTATAGCCACTTTCTTCTTGTCTTCATCGGTCCAATGATGGATTTCCTTTGGAATCAGCCTTTCTGGAATAGCAGCTCTAGTTGCAGTGGCTGGAACCGCAGGATCAATTGTTACAGGGATGTGTGGGCCGTTTTCAAGATAGTAAGGTATAGTAGGGTCTACACCTTCTAAGAAGAGTGTCATCCTATTTTTCCATAAGTTGAAGTTATCTCTGGAAAATCTAGGGGGTTTTGCAAGAGAACCATTGTCTATATAGTGAGTGTTTGTGTTGGCCATTTTCAGATAATAGCTAGGAAGAGAAATATCTTAGATTAGATCTTGTTTATGAGATTAAACAAATCTGCTCTGATACCACTTGTTGGTCCCGAAAGGCCTAAACAAGTTTGTAGAAGGGGGGGGGGTTGAATACAAACACACTATTTTACTTTTCTAAATTGTTTATTGATAAATCATTAACAATTTACAGCTTGTTGCGGAAACAAGATTAAGGATAAACCTAAATCTAAACAAGTTGGAACACTAAGGTTTCTTGCACTAAGAAAGATAAGGAGATTACTAATAAAATCTTATCTTAAGAGAGATTTGAACTTGTCCAGAGTTAGCAAGTTACTTCAAATGAAGTGAGTTCATCTCTTTATATACTGCATGCATTTAATGCAATTCAGTATACACTTTACACGTGTCATCAGCGGATTGGTTGCATGTCATTGACCTTTGTTGACAACCTTAGTAGCCGCATGAATGAACAGTGTAGTATCAGAGTGGTTGTACGATTTCAGATTTTCGGAGGTTCTTTTCTGACATTTCGTACGGTGGCGTGCAAGGGAGGTTAAGACAAAAGTACTTTGTACGGAGGACTTCATGATCAGCTTTCGTTGATTCAGCGATTATCATTTACTATTCAGCGAATGATAAAGTTCAGCGATAGCTAAAGTCTTGTACTTGATACTTCACGTTGAGTGGACAAATCTGAGTCTTCGCTGATCCGCATCAGTTCATTAGGAGACTTGTCGCTGGTTCTTGAGCTTGATCTTCGACTTCAGCGTAGAACCTTTGTTGACGTGAATCTTGTCTTCAGGGATCATAAGTAAACAACTAACTTATCAGCGATCACCATAAGGACTGAACAGACTCAGCGATATGGTGAACAGTGTTCGCTGAATGTTTAATCTAAAAGTGCGAGAGTTCCTATCAGCAGTACTGTAAGATCTTAGTACTTATCAGCGATAGTGAAACTCTGATACATATTGTTTACTTACAATTTTCATAAAGTATTTAAGATAGGGTCATTATCAAATCACTGAGGGTTTGGATCAACAATATGAAACAAGCATATGTTGAGAGATACTTGAGTGGCTGGGTGGGGTGACACGAGTTATCGACAATGGGTCCATGTATGTTTCAATATTAATCTCCAAAGAACGAGAATGAATAGATTATGTGGTTACCCGGATAACTGACTCGGTTTGGTAAGGACCAATATATTCTTTTAAGTCCTGTCACATCCTCACCATATTCTTTTCTCTCCAAACTCATCTATCATCTAGACCCCTTACTGTTATCTATAAGGGATGTGTTTCATAGGTAGGTCCTTCCGGTTCTGGATAGACCATAGAAACGATGTAATTCCTAACACTCACCTTCATGCAAAGAGTAGAATAGTTTAGTAGACAGTGAAGTACGAGTTCTAAACTGAAATGTTTAGAAGTCGAAACATTTAAGAACGAGTCCTGATCTGAGTTGATCAGAAGTCTTAAAAATTAAGTCCGAGTTCTGTTCTGAGGTAATCAGAAGTCATTAAAAATGAAGTCCGAGTTCTGAATTGAATTATTCAGAAGTCAATGTTGAATTACCAGAATTTCAAGGAACAGATTCAAGCGCAAAACAGAATGACTCAGTAAGCACAGTATGTTCAAAAATCAATCAATGATTAGAAAGTTTAATTGTGAAAAACAAGTCACAATTATTATATTAGACAAGAGTTGGATCATTAATATGAAATGATGAACGGTGAACACAAAGTGGAATTCAAAACGAGTGTATTTCCATCAAAAATTCGGCAAACATTTGAGACATGGAAATAACTAAGTCAAGAAAGATTTGATCATGGCAATCATGGAAGTTAAACTTAGATAATAACAAACGCAAGTAAGTTATTCAGAATGAATTGCCATGGTTTTTGAATTCAGTTAGAGTTCACATACCTTGCATACGATAGTACTCCCCCTCAAAATTGGCCTAACCTTTGAATGCTCGTCATGTGAAAAGAATCTTCTAATTTAAATGAACATGACGTTCCTGCAAAACAGATTAGAGGGATTTTGGTATCCATCTTGGGATGGATCCTTGTCGGTTAGATGCCCTATGACTGTGAGGACCGGGGATACTATAAGTACCATACCAATACATAGCATGGTCTTTCTTCACAAAGTCATTTGTTCCACAATAAGAACAACACAGCTTCTGTGCAGATAAGCTGATCAGTTTATGAACAGAATAAACACGATCAGTTTTCACAAAAGATTTAGCATGGAAAGCTGTGTTATTCTTGGCATTCTTTACAGGGACGGATGACTTTGAAGCAGGAGTGGTTCCTTTAACTCTCCACTCCATTTTTACTTTCTTGAAAGATTGATTATCTGTATTATCAACACGAGAATTATAGAAAAGATTGGAAGGTCGAATCTGATTTTTTGAAAAATCATTTGATTTGACAAAATTCTTTGAATCAGATTTAATCATTTGTTTCTTCAATGTCTCGGTTGCTAATCCAGATAATCTCTGTGTAAGTTTAGAAATCTCAGACTGAAACATCTTTCTCTCTCTTGAAAAATCATCTTTTAAACATTTTGATCTAAAACCTTCAACTTTCCCTTTCTCAGACTCTTTGATTAGAACGTCTAATTCTTTCTCTAAATCGGATATTTTCAAAGAGAGTTCTCCATTCTTTTTAGAGAAAGATTTGCGTTCTAATTCAAACTTCTCTCTTTCTGAAATCAAAACTTTTTCAAAGTCGGAGATCTGTTTTGAAAGTTTTAAACACATCAGCTCAAGTCTCTTCTTCTATTCAAGAGATTTGGTTGAAAGCCCAGATTGCTTTTGTGTGAGCAATTGTCTTTCCTTTTCAAAGCTTTCTTTCTCCTTTTCAAAAACCTTTTCAAGAGTATTTAGTTTACTTTTAAGCTCAAGGTTTTCACAGTTCAGGAGCTTACCTTTCTCTTCAAGTGCCTTTATCTCTTCATGTGATGGTAAATCATAAATCTTTCTTTTCAGCTTAGTGTTCTCAGTTTCTAAGATCGCTGCCTTTTCTTCAGATTTAGCCAGCTTCTCAGAACTATTCCAGATTTGAGATTTCAGTTCCTTCAGTTCATTGACGTACTTGCTGATCAAATCGTCTTTCTGCTTGATTTTCTTTTCATATAGTATTGTTTGCTCTACTTCAGTTTCTCCTTCTTATCAGGCTGCTTGTGCTCATCTACCTTCTTCTGGAAATGCTGCTGGAAGGATCTGGAGAGCTGAGCCACTGATTTCTTAAAGGCTGCGATTTCAGGATCAGAATCACTACCATCTTCTTCCTCCGATTCTGGCTTAGATTCACTTGGCTCGTGTGCACGTTTGGAACTACGGCTGGAGGATTTGCCTCGTTTTGAAAAAGTAAGAACTAGTGGATCAGCAGGTGACTTGGACGCATACTTCTTTTTGCTCAGAATCTCCATCACCTCATCTTCGTCTTGACAAGTTACTTCATACTGAGATGAATAAGTCATTGTTACCTGAAAATTTTTGATCATTAATCGGTGTTGATTTTGAAGAATCAAAAATGCGGAAGAAAATCAAAAATTAAATTTGAAAAACAAATTTATAAAATAAATTCGTTTTAAAAATTCAAAATCTGATTATTGACTTTAAACGAACGAAATCAAACTTCGAGAATGAAACCAATCAAAACTTACTAAACACAACTTACCGGATGAAGAGAGCACTTATCGGATGATGTGACCTTACCGGATGGAGTCTGAGATGACCGGGAGTAACAGAGTCCGGTTGATACTTACCGGATGAAAAGCTAACTGAATAAAAGAACACTTACCGGATAAATGCACTTAACGGACGAGTTTACCGGATTAGCTTACCGAAAAAAAATGAACTTACCGGGTGAAGTGAAAACTTACCGGTGATGATGGTTTACCGGACAAAATGTAAACAAGTACTTACCGGGTACGACGATACCGGATGGAGTCCGGTTAAAACGGCTTACTGGATGAGACGTGCTTTCCGGATGATGATGTTCTCGAAAAATGGCACTTACCGGATGATAAGTTAATCTTACCGGATAAAAACAAACCAAGCAATAATTAAGTCAAACAAAACAAAAGGAATAAAAGAAAAGATATTTCACGAATTATATATATATATATATATATATATATGTATATGCTATGTAAAATATATTATTCTATTATGATGGATATATATATAATGAATGAAATGAAATTTGGTAGATGCAGCAGAAGACTCACGGTCAAACAAAAAAAACAAATGTGGTCACAGATGGGATTTTGGTCAACAATAACGTGATGTGTGGAGGTTACCGGAACAAAACTAAATCACCCGGAAAGTTGAATTTGACCGGAAAGCTTGAGTTTGACCGGAAAGCTTGGGTTTGATCGGAAAATAGGATTTGTCCGGAAAGGTGTATTTGACCGGACACTTGGTTTCTTCCGGACAGTGATCAAAAACTCATCCGGACAGTGGGAAATAGGAAACTTACCAGGTAACCTGATGTTTTATCCGGACACTGCGGCTGGTGTTGCAATTCGGATCTGAGATCGATAGGGTTGCTTGATTTTACTTCTGTAGGGTTAGATTTTGACCAAAAACACAAAAACAAACACACCCAAATCGATTTCTATGCAAAATATATCTTATTTTCCAAAAAATCACCACAAAACTTCAAGAACACCAAAACTCGAGATTTGATTTTTAACATGCAAAATTAATTGTTTTGAGTCCTTGTAATCGCAGATAAAGTCTAGATTAAAGCAATTAATCAATCGAGATATAACTAACGAGTTATTAAAACGATGAAAGAACTTTGCAAACCGATTGAAGAACGATTTTCTTCAAAAATTGCTGCACTTTTACGAAAATCGTTTGGATGTCTTCTGGACCTCAAATGATTAATCCAACCGGTCAGAATGTGAACCAAGATGTCCCGAAGCTACTGTCCAAAAATCGCGACGATCCGACGGTTCAATCTCCGGGAATAGGCGAAACGGTTGGCTGTGTTTTCCAGAAAAATCAACTACGAAAATTAAGTTTTTTCTCGCTTTCGTTCGATTTCTTTCGTATCTTCAAATCACCGATTCGGCTCTGATACCATTTGTTGAATCCAGATCCGTGCAACGATTATGTTTGTGAATAAGCAAATAAGAACAGTTGATATGATTCACAAAGGCTGCCCACTTAGCTATTGATTTAGAGAGAATTACAGTGTAAAGCAGAAAAGCTAAATGAGACAACTAGCTAATTTTCTAAGCTAATTGCACTTTATATACGCTGGGCCCGTGGTAACAAGCCCACGGCTCGTTCACAATGGACTAAGTTTTAATCTATTAATTGTTAGTTCCAGTTTGACAGGTAACAACGATTCAATGAGGAATAACACGAACACTTAATGATTTCAATCTGTCATCCCTCTCGTATTCATTCAAAGTATTAATCGTTCAACGATATTACAATGGAAGTAAAGGAACGACTTAATCTCTATAAGCTCTAATGAATGATAATGAATCGTCTATCGAACGTCTAACCTAATTCAAGGTTAACACTAACCTTATATACCTAGGCCTTTTAGCACAAATGCCCATGGCCCATTAACCTAATCTAAGCCCTTTTATGATTAAAGGCTTTTACAATTAATTAAATAAACTCTATAATTAACCTATATAATTATTTATATATCTTTCTAATATGTAGGACATTTATGGTCCTGGATTGTTGAATCCAGATCCGTGCAACGATTATGTTTGTGAATAAGCAAATAAGAACAGTTGATATGATTCACAAAGGCTGCCCACTTAGCTATTGATTTAGAGAGAATTACAGTGTAAAGCAGAAAAGCTAAATGAGACAACTAGCTAATTTTCTAAGCTAATTGCACTTTATATACGCTGGGCCCGTGGTAACAAGCCCACGGCCCGTTTACAATGGACTAAGTTTTAATCTATTACAAATTAACCCTTGAACTTTAAATCAACACATATTTTACCCTAACAATCTCCCCCTTTGATTTGAAGTTCGAGTTCGCGCTGGAGCTCTTTCCAGTTGTAGACGTAACGTTTGCGGAGCGCGAAATGAACCTCGAAGAATCTGATGGTGCGGCGGTAGTCGAGACGTTCTTCAACCATATCCAAAGCAGTCTGAGCAGTTCTTTCATTCAGATTGGGCAAATAGGATACCTTTGGATTTTCGGATTCGTGTTTGATGATCTTCCGAAGAGCTCCTTGAACTTTGAGCAGTGTGCCGTCGCAAAATCGATCTACCTGACTGAACCTCATAAACCTCTTTTCTTTCTGAGCGTTGAGGAAGACGATCCCAAATTCTGGTTGAAGCGGCATGGCGTTCTCGGGATACATCGCCAGTTCAGGAGCTTTCAGATTCGGTTTGATCAGGTTTACCTTCTTTGCTCGGTTCTCGATAGCCATTTGGAAGTCTGTCAGATAAGACATCATGATAGAACGGACAAGGAATCGACGAACCGCTTCTAGTGCCTTTGTTACAGTAAGCGGTCAGATGGTTCTGGTGCGAAGGTCTCTCAGAATAACCAGGAGGTCGAACGGATGGAGATGCTTAAAGTCAGCTTCAGAAAAAATCCATTCTTTTCCGTCTTCACGTCGAACAGTGAATACGGGAAAGACGATCTTCATAATTCGGTTTGACTGAATCTTTAGCACTTCTGAGATCTTATGCTTAGTTCGAACCTGGTCTCTCGGAAGACACCGCTTCATGGCTTCTACATATCGGAGTTGACGTGCCGGTTCAGGACTGTAAATGCCAAGGCAGAAGGTTGGCTCGATCGGGCGAATTCTGTGTACAAACAGATTCTTTGGAGATTCCTCCAGATGAGGAATGAGGACCTTAATCTTCTCCCAACGATTTTGTTGCTGAGGAGGGGGAGGAAGATCAGGAGCTGTCGTTTGCTGAGGAGATGTCGGGATTTCTGCATTTGAGCTTTTGGGTTGATCTGTATTCGTAGTGGGTTGAGTCGAGTGAACGGGAGGCGTACCATAGAAATTTTGAAGCAGAAACTGGTCGTAATCAACGTTGTCGTCTTCATCAGTGGGAAACACCAAGTTTACCTCGAAGTTTACGGCTCTGGCAGCTTTTTCGTACCATGCGTCTTCGGTTTCCGGGTTGGTTTCACATGCAGGATCAATCATGGTGAGCGTCGGCATGTCTGATGGTTCTTGTGCGACCAATTCCTGTGTTGTACCCTTGGGCTTTTCAACCGTCGGGTCTTCTTCATCTGAAATATCCATGTCGATGACCATCTGTGCTAATAGCAACTCGGCTTCGGGTGTTTTTGTTGAAGCTGCCGCAGTTGGGGGTTCTGTTGGACCACAGATGTCATTTCGGCAGTCACGATCTGGGCGGTCTCGGTTTGGCGTAGACGCTTCTCCCCTTCACGGTGATCAGGATCATCCTGGTCATCGTACTTGCGTTTGAGACCGGCGGCTTGACTCTTACAAGTGTCTTCTAGTGAGCAGACCCTCTCAGTCAGCGTGGCAAGCCCTTTGTTGTAGTCGCTGAGGGTCGAGTCAATGGAGTCAAGGCGGGATGTGATAGATGAAGATGGAGCAGTGACCTGGGATCGAAGAACGGAGATCAGGTCTGCTTCGGTCGAGGCGGTTGTATCTGATTCCTGGAGCAGTTGGGGCAATAGCATCGTCTTTAATGTATCCACCGAATAGATAGGTTGAGCAAATGTCGGTGGATGTGGTGGTGCGGTTTCGGCTTCAACGATCTTTGCTTTTTCCTTGATGGCTTTGGCGATCTCGGCGGTGACATGCTGTTCCAGTGCCTCGCGGACAGCCTTGAGGGTGCTGTCCAGGGACCCTTGCGACACAAAGTCGGGGTGAATAACTCCGGGACCACTTAGGTTACCCGTTGAGGCGTCTACCACAGGGGTAGAGCCACCTACGTTCACAGTTGGCGTGATGTTAGCTGTGGTAGGATTTCCCGCCGATCCTTGTGTTTCACCAAGAGGTGAAGACACTACGGTGGTTCCGGTCGAGTCACGAAGAGTCTCGACTTGGTGTTGCTCAGCTTCGAGTGTCCTAGCCGAAGAATGTTCAATATCGAAAGGCGCTAGACTCGATGGTGCACGAAATGAAGGCGAGACCGGGGGCTACTGGTCTCTTATTTCAACACCAACACTCTCCGAATGAGAGGCCGGTGGAAGTTGTGCTTGTTCCCCGTGTAATATTGAAACATCCGTCTGTCGTGAGACGGATGAGTGGATGGGGGGGTCGTGCAATTGCTCCGCTGGGTCCACGGAGTCTTCTTCAATACCCCGTCCCAACAGATGAGACAGTGTAGTAGATGTGGCTACCCGGATATCGCTCGTTTGGGGTCGCTCAGGAGCCTCGTTATCTTTACGGCTCAATCTTTCCTGGTTCAACTTTGAACGCAGTTCTCTCTGGCTCGCATGTCCTAACTCCTCTACTTGTTCTCCCTCAGATGTCCTAATGGGTTCGGTTCCAGTATGTGGAGGTGAGTCAAGTGGGATTCCAACGGTAAAATCAGGGTTGGGTCCGATACCGAGAGGTATTTGTCTCAGGCGTATGTTTCGGTCGGTATCGGAGTCCGTGGAGTTAGATTCCACGTCTTCAACATTGTGAGATGGTGAGGGGGTTCGGTGATATACGGCTCGGTCGAGTGATGTAGTATCGGTCTAGAGGATGGACCGGCTGGGGCTGAGCCGGAACCAGGTTGAGATTCCACTGTACCTCCTACTCTCATTCCCCTTTCTCTCACAACTAACGTTCCCCGCCCAACAGCACCTGCTTGTCGGGCCCTTCCACCTCTCACTCTTGGACCCTCACGTCTCTCGGGTCTAAGTCCCTGGGCAGGTCCCGCCGGCGCTGGCTGGACCATGGGATTACCTAACGCTTCCCAATATGCTACTACCCCTGGTGCAGTGGGATCGGCGATGGCTAGTAGTGGTTCAGGGATGGGCATTGCGACCGCATCAGATGGATTTCGGATAACCATGAACTGTAAATGGTGATGGGGACATACCGGATGGTTCAGGCGGCGAGGAATGGCAGGATTCGCGTCCATGTGTTGACGCACCGCCAGCGAAAGGAAACGCGGATACGGAAGAAATTTCTTCTGTTTGGAACCTCCGATTTGGCGAATAGCCGCGACGAGCTCCCTCCAAATGATCATCGCAAAGTCTATATGTCGATTGTAGCACACAGCATGAACTAGGCGCAGGAGGTCGCCGGTGTACTGATCAATGCCTCTCCATCTCGATGAAAGGCAGCGGTTTAGGATCGTAAAAAGTGTATACCATATCGGAGCGAGGTACTTGCGATTGAAAGCAGATGGCCGGTTGAGGTCATGATTGTATCCAAGGGCGCGGATTTGAGCGCAAAGCGTGTCATCATTTATGGCAGGATCATACCGTTCATGATTGTTGGTGGTGGCTTCCGGAAGAGACAGAAGGCGGCGGAATGAGTCCGGTGTGAGAATGAAAGGTTGGTTATCGATCTGAGCGGTGATCGACTGCGAGTTACCGGCGGTGACGACTCGGGCGGTGAGCCAGACCTGTAGAACGTACAGAACTGGGACATCGGTTGTGCTGGTAAGGGCCTCACGGAGAGGGTGATTCGTGAGAATGTCCAGAATCACTCGATGAAGTGGTTGGGGCCTGAACAAGGTCGTGTCCAGGTGGTGATTATTGGCCTCCAGTTCAGTGCCATGGTCAGGGTGTACTAGGGCAGCGTCGGCTTCCTCGTTAATGATGTCCTCCTCTTGAGGTATTTGCGCTTGAGGAGGCGGTTGTTGGTCTCCTGGTTGTTCGTGAGGGTGTGGTTGTTGATCCGCCATAGATAATATGTAGAAAACAGCACGGTTAGTAATTGAGTCGGATAAAAAATGTGTCGGTGCGTACCTTCGTCGGGATTGGCTCAATCTGAGACAGATCGAGGACTGACAGTGACTAAGCAGGTACGGAAAGGACACAACAGTAGGAGTTTTCGGATGAAAATGCCAAGGTGTCCGGACAACACATGGTGTCCGGATAACTGAAGGTGTCCGGATAACTGAAGGTGTCCGGATGGTCAAGAAGTCCAGATGAAGAAGATAAATCCGGACAGAGGTTTCCGGGTGCACTACTTTTCCGGAAAACATTAAAGTCCGGATACCAAACTAACCGGTAGTTGAACTTACCGGAAACCCTAAGGTTTCCGGACAACTAGGTCTCCGGGTGATGGCGATTTCCAGATGGATCTTCATGGCCTTGAAGGTGTCCGGACGTTAGTGCATTTGTTCAATCTGGCCAATAAGGGATCCCAAGCTAGTGCTAAGGTGCTGAAGGGATGTCCAGAAGCAACTAGTGGCTTAATGGAGTGGGGACAACCCTTGAATCGCATCCATTGATGCGAATCCGACGAAAAGACCCGTAAGGGTTTTCGGGACTGTGGGATCGACCCAATCAGGGGTCGATTTGTGGTGCTATGTGTGTGAAATGTGCATACATTTGACGAGCATTGACATTCGATGAACATACCTGAATAAAGAGACGAGAAAACACCGTGAATCGACATAGAGAGGAGAGTCCGAGCGAGAGAGAAAAAGTCGTGGGATTTAGGGTTTTAGGCGTCGTCCGGATAAGGAAACCTAAAGGGAGTCCGGGTGCGTATATATATATACGTGGGTGGAGTCCGGGTAAGAGCCGACCCGGATAGCCACCCGGTCCGGGTGCGAGTGTTATCCTGGTGTGCAAGTTATCCGGATGAGAGTTATCCGGATGTGAGAGTTATCCGGATGCGAGTGTTGTCCGGGTGCGAATTTTGTCCGGGTGCGCGAGTTTTCCGGATGAGACAAAGCTGTGTCAGGTATGTAAACCTATCTATTTAGAACTTTCTGACCGAATGACACCTCTTGCTGAACGGATAGATTCCTTTAAGGCCACTTCTAATGAACAACTGATTGAAATCAGATCTCTAACTGAAAAGTTAGATGTTCAAAAGAGAATAACTGAAAAATATAAGTCTGAAAATGCTAATTTAAAAGACAAATGCAAAAATCTTTCATTAGCACCTAAGGACTTAAGGGCCAGGTTATCTGAACTTCAGTCACAGTTTGATCAGTGCATGAATGAGAAAGATGATATTGTTTATCAATGTTCCTCTCTTCAGATTCAGCACAAGGAGTTTGTTGCGAAAATTCTTGATCTTGAAACCAAACTCCACAAAAGGGGTCAAACTGATCAAACCATCTTTCTGAATAAACCCAAAGAGTTCACGTACTTTAACAAAGAATGGGGTATCGGATATGATAACCCACATTATTTGAAAAAGGGAAGATGGCATACACCTACTTTATATGATTTTGCTTGCTATGGGTTAGATAAAAAGTATCCGGAGTACGCAATTAAATGGACTGGTCGTCTTGAACCTGAAAAGGAAGAGGAAACCGAGGAATATAAGCGCACACACAAACGAGGAATTCAACTTCCATTTTGTTATGAGCCTTTGAACTATTCATATCAAAAGGACAAAAAGTACCTCTCCAATGACTACTTCGATCCCTACAAGGTTGCTACGCCCAAGGATTCCTCCAAAAAGGATGAGGACCAAGCAATTGAAACCAAGACTGAGATGGATGAGTTTAAACTCTATGTTCCCCCTCTCATCTTGGAATCAAAGATAGTCGAGTTGGAGGAGTCATTAGAGAAAGAAAGGTCCAATTTTCAAATGGAAAAGCAAGCTTTACTTGAAAAACTTGAGAATCAACAACCGGTCAAAACCGAAGTTATGTCTGATGAAGGACAGGAGATTCTTCGATCTGAAATCAATCGACTCACATCACAATTGTCTGCTTTGGCAACAGAAGTGATGCAAGAGAAAGTGAGTAATGGTCAGCTTCAAGAGCAGATTGACTAACTCCAAACTGAAAAGCAGATTTCACCCGAACTTTCCTCAAGTTCATCTGACACGTCTTCGTGCAAAGCTTTTATTAGCAAAACTTTTTCAACACAAGACGATTTAGATTCCCAAGATAAGAGTGTTTTCACGAAACTTGAACTCTGATTTTTTTCCTAGCTTCCGCACCAAGTTCCCCGACACACACGAGCAAAAAGAGTTCCTCACCTTCCTCGACTGATCCAAGTCCTGTAATTCCGGATGTCGATTTTTCTAAATATATGAACTCCGAAGCCAATTCTGAAGAAGGTTTTGAGTCGTTCCCCTTCGACAAACCTCTTCCGAGTCATTCTGACTTTTTGTCACCAGTGGTGAATCGACCGGTCAACTTTGTAAAAGGGTGCTTGTTCAAACACAAAGACCCCAACTGTGATTAAAATTTCCAAATCTAAACCCGTTTCTCAAAACCAATCACAGCCGAGGCAAAAGACCGAGCGATTGCCCACCAAAAATCATGCTCCTTCAAAAGTTACTGACCATGCTGTCAATGTGGGATCAGATAAAACCGGCCAGCCTAAACAAGATAAACCAAAGAGGCTAGGTAGGGAATCTATTGAGAAAGAGGCATCGAAGTCATTTAACACTGTTTTCTATCCTAGGATGCATAAGCATGATTGCGAATGGAATCATAGGAATAATTTTGTTAAACGAGATGTTAATTTTCCAATTAAGCACTATTCCATTCAGCAATTGATTCAATTATCGCATGATTGCTTATGTTGTTCTAGTTGTGGTTGGAATGACTTTGATGATATCAATAACAATGATTGGTTTGGGTCATATCACATGTACAATCATTCACCCAAACACAAACCCCGTAATAACAAGAGAAAATATCATAAACAACGGGGTTCTCAAACAGAGGTTAAACCACAGCGGGAGACCAACCCCATTCCAAAACGGGCTTCTCCCACTAAGGTTAGACCGGCACCCAGGTGGAAAGCTGCTACAAAATCTGTTCCTCCTAAAGGTGTAAATTCTGCACCGAAGAGGAAACAAGTGCCAAAACCAGTTCCCTCCACCGGTGTAAATCCTACACCTAAAGGGAAAGCTGGGACAAAGCAAGCTTCCCCAAACGGTGCCAATCCTAACCCTCCCAGACCCAGGCAAATCTGGGTACCGAAGGTCCGCTAAACTTGTTTTTGCAGGACGGTCATGTGTGACTCTCAGACTGTGGATGCTCCACACCCATGACCGGAAGGAGGGAGCTGCTCACGATCTACAAGGAACAATATTAAGAAGACGTGAGGTTTGTCTATATCTGTGCTTTAACAAGCTGCTCATGTGTTTAGGGGGAGCATAATCAGCTATCAGGTATGTTACTCTTCTGTTGAGGGGGAGCGTCACACACATTTTTTCTTAAATATGTTAAAAAGTTTTTTGTGTGTGTGGATACTCCCGTGTGCACTTCACTCTACGCGCACATTCTAAGGGGGAGCAAGTCACCTAATGCTCATCATTTGAGGGGGAGCGACACAAATTTTTCTTTAAATGTCTAAAGTTTTTGTGTGTCAGACTCTCCGTTGCACATCCCTATACACTATCCGAGGGGGAGCAAGTTTTTCCCCATTCTCAGTTTGAAGGGGAGCGAGAGATCCATTTTTTCAAAATTCTACAGGTTTCATATCTTTGAAAAATGGAATCATTCTTTAAAGTGTAAAAGTGTCCGGACACCCATCAGTCCGGATGACTTTCCGGACCGGATGGGTATCCGGGTAGGACTATCCGGAATCCCTACTATGTCCGGAAACCTTTGCTGTCTGGACACATGTTATCCGGATACTTTGGTTTGTCCGGAATATTTTTCCATCCTTTATCCGGATACCCCTGCTTTGTCAACTCAGTACCTGTTTCATCACTGCCAGTCCTCCATCTGTCTCAGATTGAGCCATTTAATGCAAAGGTATGCGTTGAAACTTGTTTATCCGTCCGCTTTACTAACTTTGGGTCTCTTACAGATATTCCATGGCGGATCAACAACCTCTCACTTCGAGGGGGAGCAAGTCAATCCCCATGTATGTTTTGAGGGGGAGCAGGATAATATCCGTGCTATGCATATGCTTGAAAGCCTACATGTGATCGCATATAGACGAGAGTTAGGGAATCCAATGGTCCAGCCAGAGCCGGAGGGACCTTCCCCGGGACATAGAACATGTGAAAAGGAGGGTGTTAAGGTCGAACGCGAACCAAGAAAGATTGAGCCGTAAAGATAACGAGGCTCCTGAGCGAAACCAGCCACGTCATATCCGGGTAGCCACATCTGCTACACCGTCTCATCTGTTGGGACGGGGTATTGAAGAAGACTCCGTGGACCCAGCAGAGCAATTGCACGACCCCCTCATCCACTCATCCGTCTCACGACAGACGGATGTTTCAATATTACACGGGGAACAAGCACAACTTCCACCGGCCTCTCATTCGGAGAGTGTTGGTGTTGAAATAAGAGACCAGCAGCCCCCGGTCTCGCCTTCATTTCGTGCACCATCGAGTCTAGCGCCTTTTGATATTGAACATTCTTCGGCTAGGACACTCGAAGCTGAGCAACACCAAGTCAAGACTCTTCGTGACTCGACCGGAACCACCGTAGTGTCTTCACCTCTTGGTAAAACACAAGGATCGGCGAGAAATCCTACCACAGCTAACATCACGCCAACTGTGAACGTAGGTGGTTCTACCCCTGTGGTAGATGCCTCAACGGGTAACCTAAGTGGTCCTAGAGTTATTCACCCCAACTATGTGTCGCAAGGGTCCCTGGACTGCACCCTCAAGGCTGTCCGCGAGGCCCTGGAACAGCATGTCACCGACGAGATCGCCAAAGCCATCAAAGGCAAAGTAAAGTTCGTTGAAGCCGAAACCGCACCACCACATCCACCGACATTTGCTCAACCTATCTATTCGCTGGATACCTTAAAGACGATGCTTCTGGCCCAACTGCTCCAGGAATCCGATACAACCGCCTCGACTGAAGCAGACCTGATCTCAGTTCTCCGATCCCAGGTCACTGCTCCATCTTCATCTATCACATCCCGCCTTGACGCCATTGACTCGACCCTCAACGACTACAACAAAGCGCTCGCCACGCTGTCTGAGAGGGTCCGCTCATTAGAAGACACTTGTAAGAGTCAAGCCGGCGGTCTCAAACGCAAGCACGATGACCGGGATGATCCTGATCCTGATCACCGTGAGGGGGAGAAGCGTCTACGCCAAACCAAGACCGCCCAGATCGTGACTGCCAAAACTACAACAGTGGTTCAACAGGAACCCCTAACTGCGGCAACTACATCAGAAGCACCCGAAGCCGAGTTGCCACTAGCAGATATGGAGATTTAAGATGAAGAAGACCCGACGGTTGAAAGCCCGAGGGTTCAACACAGGAACTGGTAGATTTTGACTCGTCAGACAGACCGATATTGGACATGATAGATCCAGAGTGTGAGACCAACCCGGAGACCGAAGACGCATGGTATGAAAAAGCTGCCAGTGCCGTAAATCTCCAGGTAAATTTGGTCTTCCCTACCGATGAGGACGACAATATTGACTACGATCAGTTCATGCTCCAAAATTTATATGGAGCAACCCCCGTTCACTATGCTCAACCCGCCGGAACACCATCAACAAGACCCGAGTCTACTACTTCCGATCTTCCGAAAACTACTCCTCTTACGACAGCTTCTGATCTTCCTCCCCTTCCTCAACAGCAACAAAACCGCTGGGAGAAGATCAATGTACTTATCCCTTATATGGAGGAATCTTTGAAAAAGTTGTTCGTCCACAAACTTCGCCCGATCGAGCCAACCTTTTGCCTTGGTATTTACAACCTCGACCCCGAATACTAACGGCGTTATATACTTGCAATGCAGCGGTGCCTTCCAGTCAGTCAAGTCAGAACAAAGCATCAGATCACAGAGGTTCTCAACATCCATTCACGCCGCATCATGAGGATCGTCTATCCAGTCTTCACCGTTCGCCGTGAAGATGTTAATGAATGGAGATTCTCTGAAGCCGACTTCAAGAACCTCCGACCGCTCGACTTTCTGGTATTACTGAAAGACTTACGTTCAAGAACTGTCCGACCGCTAGATATTACAAAGGCGCTCGAAGCCGTTCGTCGACACCTGGTCCGTACTATCATGATGTCATACTTAACGGATTTTCAAATGGCTGTCGAGAACAGGGCTAAGAAAGTCAATCTGATAAAACCAAATTTGAAAGCTCCTGAACTGAAGATGTATCCCGACAACTCTCTGCTTCTACAACCTGAATTCGGGATAGTCTACAACAACGAACATAACGAAAAGAAGTTTCTGCGTTTCAGTCAGGTAGACAGATTTTGTGACGGCACGCTTCTAAAAGTCAGAGATGCTCTTCGAAAGATTATTCAACACGAGTCTGAAAATCCAAGGTATTCGTATGTTCCAAATCCGAATGAAGTAACTGCTCGGAATGCCTTGGAAATGATTGAAGATCGCATCGACTATCGCCGCGCCATCAGATTGTTCGAGGTACACTTCGCGCTCTGCAAAAGATATGTCTTCAACTGGAGAGATATAGAGCGCCAACTCGAACTTCAAATCAAAGGGGGAGATTGTTAGGGCAGGTTTTAATAGTTGATTTAAAGTTCAAGGGTTGTTTTGTAATAGTTTATTTTGAGCCTTTTAGTGAACGGGCCGTGGGCTTGTTAACCACGGGCCCATCGTATTTAATGTTGTTTAGCTTGGAAAAACAAGCTAATCATCTCTTTAGCTTTCAATTCATACTGTAATATTCTCTCTGAAAGTTAATGAAATGGATGACCAGTTGAAATCATATTTCGTATTGCTTTATCATATTCGATTTCATATTAGTTGCACGGATCGGGATTCTACAGCACTAATCTGGGATCCACACTTAGAGATAACTAAGAAAGAAACACAATCACAAACCAAAACTAACTATGGAAAAGATAATACTTGAAATAAGGAAAGTGGCTAGCGGTACTTATACCGGGGCTTGAGTTTCGGTGTAACTACCGGTAGGGGTTGTTTTGTTGGCAGCGAGAGGTTCTGGAACAGTAGTCATCGGTACTTTTACCATGAGTTAAGTCTCGATGAAAGTATCGGTATGGGCTATTTTATTTTTCCAATGTGATTCATTTGCTCCTTAAACCTTGTTGCTGCCCATGTACATCATATTGTTATTACCATTAACTGGGATTTAAGAAATCTATTCAATAAAATTGTTTACACATCCAAATGATGATTAATTTAGAGTTATTTGATGCTAGTTTGATAACTTTAATTACGTCTCGGTATAATGTGATATGTATTTAGGAAATATCATTACTTGATTTTTAAAATCATTATTTGATCAGGTATTCTTAAAATTGAAGCAACGGTTTCTTCAAGTAATAACAAAATTCTTCATGTTTTCGTTTACGTTATTTTTTAATTTTCAATAAAATTTTATTTTGAATAAATGTAATTTACAATTTTAAACAAAAAATAAATTAATTAATTATCATAGTGAAAAATAGTATTCAATATTAGATAATATATATATATATATATGTGTGTGTGTGTATGTGTATGTGTATGTATACATATATATAATCATAAAAGGATTAATATATATATATATATATATATATATACGGGGTATCAAATACAAACCAGATAGTTTGTACAAACCCGTACAAACTCAATCTACCTTCATGAATTTGCAATTTTTTTAATTTGGCTTCATGAATCTATATTTTGGCTTCATGAATATAAAATTTGGCTTCATGAATATATAATTTGGCTTCATGAATCTATATTTTTCGGTGGACCCCTAAAATACCCTTATAAATAAATAAATAAAAGTTATGGAACCAAATTATATATTCATGAAGCCAAATTTTATATTCATGAAGCCAAAATATAGATTCATGAAGCCAAATTAAAAAAAAATTCAAATTCATGAAGGTAGATTGAGTTTGTACGGGTTTGTACAAACTATTTGGTTTATACCCGATACCACCCCTATATATATATATATATATGTGTGTGTGTGTGTGTGTGTGTGTGTGTGTGTGTCTATGTGGGTCATGTTCAAATGGGAAGACGATCAATATGTGAGAAGTTCCAAGATCATACATGATTAATGTGATATGAACACGTAATCATATATGATTAAACACATATTGCATTGATTGGTATATAGCGGACGACCTTTCTCGATACCTTTAGTCGCGTGCACCAAATCGCACAGTCCCTTTTGGGCGTGTTTAATCATGTATGATTACGTCTTCATATCACAAGTAATCATGTATGATTTTGTAACTTCTCGCTTTTTCGTATATTGATCAACGTTTTGCATAATCCTCCCTTATATATATATATATATATATATATATATATATATATATATATGTGTGTGTGTGTGTGTGTGTGTGTGTGTGTATGTGTGTGTGTGGAGAGAGAGAGAGGTGTTTCGATTACAACTCACCTCATTGTTACAAACTCTACATATAAGAGCATCTTGATTGTCTTCCTTAAATATAACGAGATTAAATAATCTTCCTTAAAAATCTAATTTGTAAGAAACAAATGTATTTCTGTTTTTTTATATATTAGCCACTAGTTGCATCTTTGTATAAAATGGTTTTCTATATGAAACATTTGGTTGCACCACCTTTGACAAAAGAGGTTCCATATATCAAACATTTGGTTGTACCTCTGAATAAAGATGTTTCATATATGAAACATTTGGTCATTGATTGAGAATGGTGTCTTTTTATATACGAATCAATTGGTTGCACCTTTGAATAAAGAGGTTTCATATATGAAACATTTGTGTGCGCCTAAATATAGGTGTTTCATATATGCAGAAGAAGACGAGATGCAATAGATGGAGACGAGTTGCAGAGGGGTGTTTGTAACACCCATAATTTTACTAAATGAAATTTTGGGATTCATCAAATGATTTCAATGTGAAATTGAAAATAATTGATGTTTCGTTGCAGGACTAAATCGTAGGTGTTGCTGGGTCAAAAGGGCATGAAAGATATGACCAATCGTGTGACCTAAGCCGTGTGGCTAGGTACGTGGCTAGGTGCCCAAGCCACTGGTCGGGCAGGGGACGAGGACAGTGGGTTACTCAAGGGCTGCATTACATGCCAAATGAGTCAGGCAGTTTGGTTAGGTGACTAAGTTGCACTAGGGTCGCGTCACATGCCAAATAGGTCGAGCGACCTAAGTTGTATCATACGCCTGGAGGGTTTTAAAACCTTTTTTTAGGGTTCAACCTCATTTCTCTTCAAGACTCTCATTTAGGCGATTTTTTGGGTATTCATGAGAGTATTTTTAGGGAGCTTTTGGAGGAGATCTAGCATAAGGATTTCAAGAGTTTTGCTTTGGATCTTCGATGTTTTTGTAGAAGTAATATTTTTGAGTATTTTGAGATGTAAAATTGGTTTTGTTTTAATCTAATATTGTGGCTGCTTTTGGTAAATCTATGGGCTTTGGTTATGATTGGAAGGAAGTTCTTAGAGGGATTTTCTTGCTTGTGAATTTCAAGCTTTTATTTTGGAAGAAAAAGATTTGGGTTTGGAATCTAGATTTAACCTACCCTAGCAAGGTGAGCTTCAAATTGCTTTATGAAAACCATGTAAATGCTAAAAATGTCTATTATAGAGATTTCAAGTTTTTTCCTCAAGGTCTATCAAACGTGTTGGTTGTTTTGTGAGATTCCAATTTGGTACATTTGATTTTATAAGATATTCAGAAATGTTTACATACGAGGTTTATGGACAATTTGGTAAATAATCATAAGAGGGTCGTTATATATTTAATGGTTTATTTCATATATGTGGATTTAATTGATGTTATTACCCTTTGGTATATTGAGTTTATAAATCTTTGGAAATTGTGCATTATTGGGTTATGTGATATTTTAGATGTATGGTTTCAATTTGGAGATGATTAATCCCAACCACTAATCGGTCTTGAAATTTTTACATTTGGAGCATGTGTTTCATAAACATTGGGTAAGTGCATATTTTGACATACGTTGACTTCTATGGAGTAGTCAAATAAGTTGTGGAGTTCATCTTTTTGATATTTGGTCAAATGAGCTTTCAGGTTTCTTGTTTTTAGTTGTTCAACGGTGATATTTGAATGATATTTGCATAGTGCATATCTATTCGTATTACATTTTTTGTAACACCTCAATCTTTGAAAGGTATCGATCTTTTAAGATAAATATGAAAAATACAATTTTGGATTTAATCCTAGATTTTATGGTCTTGTTGGATGAGAATTCAAATACGAACCCAACGGTCCTTTCCGGAGCGAAAACGGAGCTAAAACGAAGAAGTTACGGCCAAAACGGTGTTCGGTACCTCCTCCGCGACTATGACACGTTTCAATGTCGCTGGTCAATGTAGCTCCAGGGAACAGAAGGTACCAACCCCGCGACTGTAACACGCAACTATGCCAAATGGCATAGTCGTCGGGCATTGTCGCGGTCGGGGTGCATGGGCTGTTTTAAATCCGATTTTATCCCCATTTCACTCCTCTTTTCCTTTCCTTCATCCTTTTCTCTCCCAAACCGAACCCTAACCCTATAAACCGTTTTTGGAACCCTTGAAGCCATAAATCTTGGGATTCAAACCCTCTCCCTCATCTCTTAGCAAGAATTTATGGATGAAGGTTGGAATTCTTCATCTCACTTTCATTTTGGTGAGATTTCTACATTTTCTAGGGTTTTACCCAACCCTCACCTAAACCCTTCCCTTTCTTTGGATGAAATGAAGAATGAAGCTCATATTGGTAACCCTAGAGGTGTGTGGTTGGTGGATTCATGTGGAGGTCAAGGTAATCTTCTATATTCTTCATTAATGGAAAATTAGGGTTTTGGTATAAGTTGGGGTTATGGATGAAAATGTTTGGGGAACGATTTTTGTATGGTTTTTTATGAATTTTGATGGTTGAAAACTTATGGATCTAGGTTTTTGGAAGTTTTGGCTCAAGAATTCAAGTTGCTTAAAAGGAGCTCAAATTTGGGGGAAATCTAGATTTAGCCTAAATCTAGCAAGGTGAGTTCAAGTTGCTTTGTGAAAACGTTGTACATGCCAAAATGTCCATTTTCAAGTGTTTGTGTGTTTTACATGAAAATTATCTATGGTTGAGCCATTTGTTGGGTTTTGACTATTTGAAGTGTCTAATCTTGAAAACATTATAAAACACCCACATTGGGATTTTTGAGTAAGTTGATAAATGAATCTCAAGAAAAAGTGTTTAAAAGGTTTTTGGGGTACAAATGGGGGTCTTTGGTGAAAAAGACACATTGGCGTTGTTGGAAAAATGCATAATTATTGTTATGGGTCATTTGTGCACATATATGGTTGTGAATTATGTGGAAAGTAACTTAACCAAAAATATGATGGGATTTGTGGATTTATCGTATCTTGGAGGTATGTGTTTGTTATATGATATTTAAATGCATTTTATCGTATTGGTGACCCTTATTGTTGGTCAATTGTGTTGTAGAGCCTTGGATCGTAGTTGACTCAAGTGATTCTTAAAGACCTCGGTCCAACGTAAATTACTCTATGTTGAGTTTGAGATTATATGCATTTGAGTCATAATTATTAATTGATTATATGTATTAAAGATGTTGGACATTCTTTTGTGGACCATGTAATTGTTTGATTATATTTGTATTGGATGCATAGCATATGAGTCGGTCTTGCTTATGAGGTTGCATGAGTATTGCGGGGTTAGACACCGGGACCCATGTTTATGACCTTAAACTTTTCAAGTAGGCACTAGGAGGGTTGAGTCCGGAGGTGCTACCTTGAAGGTAGGCACTAGGATCTTCGCCACTTTGAAGGGGATGCCTTGGAGGTAGTCCTAAGCGTGTCGGGCCTTGTGGTGGAATTCGTGAGAATAGACACTAAGGTCAACCGTCTCTTGAGGTGAAACTTGTTGAGAAGTCGTAGGAACCCTTGGACGTCTAGTAGCAAGGTGTTGTACGATTAACATTGTACGGGTGGTATACTTATGTGTTCCCTCCACCCTCAATGGATACGGGTCTCCCCCGTTGTTGTCAAAATTATATTGAGTCTCGTGATATGCATGTTTTAATTGCCGTAAACCTTGTGCGAGTAATTACAAGTATTGACTTTAATATTGGAACCCCTCCACGTATATTAAGGTTGCTTGAATGACTACTCCCATGGTTGAGTATTTGGACTTTATTTATAATTACGCTTTGCGTGGGTTGTCATGTCGGTCACACGCTTTCGGGAACATATCATATATATTCGGATTGTCTTCCACGTTCTCATGGGTGTTGGGTTATTTCTACTCCTTGTGGGGCATTTCAAATGGTAGAATTTTACTCGTGTCTACTTTATTTGGAAACTTAATATTTATTCACGCTCAAGTGTGTTTTGGATTTACACCCATTATTGAGGAATGTTTCATTTTGGAGTTTGCGGCACGGGTTTTGTGTACGTTGGAAAAATGGGTTGTTCACATATTTAATTATAATCCTTTTTGGAAAATCATGATTTTAAGTGCATTCTTTTGGTTTAACGGACTGTTTTAATCATGATGAAAACTCTTGAACTCACTAGGCGTTAGCCTAACCTTTTCATTTGCCGGCATGTGCAACAGGTTCGGTTCGGGAATAGTTCTAGTGACATTGTGAAGAGTAGAAAGCTAGTTGTGTGCTCAAGAAGTAAGTGACTTGGTGAAGTCTTCCGCAATTTGGGATTAGCAACTTTGGTTTGGTTTAAGTAACACCCGATTTTTGTAGTCTAGGTATAGGACTCAGGAGATTAAATTGTTGAAGTTATTATGTTTTATTTTCGAGGTATTTCCAAGGATGTTTTGTAGAATGAATTCTTTCCTTGTTTGTTGTTAAATCAAAGTTTTTGTTTAGTTGCTCTTACCAAATTTTGGGGGTGTTACATTTTTTGAGTGTTTTTGTTTTTCACTTTGAGTCGTGTAATCTATATTGTATTAATCTATGTTGTATGCAATGAATTCATAGGCATATGAGCCATTTGATTTCATTTTAGGTATTACAGAGGTAGACTCTTGTAAAGTCGAACTTCGGGACCAGTGAGTTATCAATGTCATTTAGTATGGCAAAAACTTGTATAGTGTTAGACTCTGATACATTGTTTGGGAAGCTTGTGGCGGCACATGCCTGAGTCATAGAATTCTTAGTGAGTGGTCACCAAGTCATTGTTTTAGAAGCTTATGGCGTCACATGCCTGAGTCGTATACGGATCTAGGGTCTTGTAGAGGTACCGGTTGGAATCGTATACGAAGACCGTTGACTTTTGTAGGTGAGAATCATCTAGAGAACGAGTAGGAATCAAGGTCACATTAACGCTTGCGGTTGTACTCATTGAAGTAATACCTTGAGTTAGGGTGTTGCGATGGTACTCGGTAGAGTCGTATACGGATCCCATTGACCTTGAGTCAAACTCAATAATGTTGATGAATGACATACTTTTTGTTTCACCATGATCAATGGAAAAGGGTCTCCCCCATCACCGAAATGTATCGTTTTTGGATATAGAGTTTTATCCATGTTTTCGGCATTGTTTTGGGTATGAAGTGTTATTCATAGTTTATGGTTTTGGCCATTAAACCCTATCCACGTTTTGGTGTTTGGATAATAGAGTTCTACCCGTGTTTTTAGTATTTGTTTATGAAGCTTTATCCATGTTTTGAGTAAGTATTGGGTTTTGGTTTCATATGAAAATAGGTGCTTCGGTCACTATGTTTTCATCATGAAAATTGTGGGTTTAAGGAAAAATGTTGCTTTGGTAATAAATACATTTTATTTGGAAAATTGTGATTTAAATGGCAATATTTTAGTTTTGCCGTTTTATATAGATTAGATGAAAACTGTTTGAACTCACTAAGCTTTAAGCCTAACACTTTTTCTTATCTTCCTTGGCATCAGGTCTTAGTGAGTGGTCATCAAGTCAACGTTTAGAAAGGTTGCAATGGTACTCGTTTGAGCCGTATATGGATCCAGAGTCTTACGGTGGTACTCGTTGGAGTCGTACATAGAGACAATTGGATTTTATGAGTGAGAATAATCTAGAGGACGAGTTGGAATCAATGTCACCTTAAAGCATGTGGTAGTACTTGTTGGAGTCATATACGGAGCTAGGCTCTTGTGGTGGGACTCGTAGAAATGTATACGAAGCCCATGGACCTTGAGTGAAACATGATTACATTGATGAATGACTTACTTTTGTTTCATCGGGATTGATGGAAACGTGTCATCCCCATCACTGAAGTGTGTCAATTTTGAATATAGAGTATTATCCATTTTTTGGCATTGTTTTGGGTAAAGAGTGTTATCGATAATTTTTGGTTTTGGTGTTTGGATAATAGAGTTTTATCCATGTTTTGAATATTTGTCCTTAAGATTTCTTCATGTTTTGAGTGAGTATTGGGTTTTTATTTCATATTAAAATGGTTGTTTTGGTCATTGGGTTTTCATCATGAAAATGGTCGGTTTAGAAAAGATGTTGCTTTGGTAGTAAATACATTTCATTTGGGAAATTGTGATTTAAATAACAATCTTTCACTCTTACACTTTTATATAAATCAAATGAAAACTACTAGAAGTCACTAGGCTTTAAGCCTAACACTTTGTCTTATCGACATGTGCATCAGGTCCTTGTTGGACGGTATTAGCAACACATGTAAAGTGTTGAGTGCTAGTTACAAGCTTGAGAAAGATTGACCTTTTGTGACATCTTCTGTACTTTGGAGATATTAACTAGTTATTGGGTTTTAGTAACTCTTGTCCCTAACTTAGATCTTGTGTAAGATTTGGTTTGAAAATTGTTGATGTTAAATCTTAGATTGTCATTATAGGTAACAAAGTATTGACCTTTAAAAGAAATTTATTCGTTAAACGATGTTGTTATATTATTTTTAAACTAGTCGTTTTTTACGGATTTTAAGATGTTACGTTGTTGGGATCTGTTGCCTCTGCATTTGTTGAATAAGCGATTGAGAGTGGAAGGATTGGAATAGTGGTTAATTGTGTTGCTCGGTTTTTGTACAACAACATTATTTGTGGTTCAACGACAGGAAGAAGAAGAGGGACTTGTGGTTCGGCGATAGAAAAAAGAGCAGAGAGTGTGTGAGAAAATTATGGAATAGATAATCATGTAATTAATTAATGATTAAAATCCAATATCAAAATATTTATTATCATACAAATATTACTTTTTCCTTTACTTTTCATCATTTAAAGTTCTAATTTCCGTTCATTTCCATAGTTCCCATAATAACAGCTCATCAAAAACTGTTAAAGTAGAGGATTAAATCAACATTATGAACGCATATCACATTTTGTCCGCACAAAAATCTACATTTATAAAATTCATAGCATAAGATCATATGAATAAAGGCTTACCACTGTTATTATCCCATCAAGTTTATACAGCTTGGTAATGCTGGAAAATTTACAAAACAAGCATTTGATAATTATTGCATTTTATTAAGATCAATGTAAAAAATATTGTGCTCCTTGTGCATACACAAAATGGTCTCGTAGAAAGCTATTATCAAAACAATACATATGGTAGCTAGAGAATTGGTTATACGCACCAATTCGCCACATTTGCCTGAGGTTATAGAAATATACTTGTAGCTTTACTTATTCATTTTAGACTCATTGCTAGCCAACCAATTTTTCTGCACCAACTGTAATCGGATATGATCCTGCTATTTCACATTTATTAATATTTGGTTGTAACAATGTGCCAATTGTACCATCATAATGCACAAAAATGGGTCATCAAATACAATTAAGTTAAGTATATAAGTTGGATATGAATCGCCAACAACTATCCGTTATTTCAAACCCCTGACAAGTAGTATATTAGACTTATATTAGACTTCATGATTTGTGAAGTGTCATTGTGATGAGACAATCATGTTATTGTTATGGGGAGATAGGAAAAAGGATTTTCCAAGGAAACAATAATTTCTCATGGAATGATACCACTCTTTCTTATTTTGATCTCTAAACTTTACAATGTAAAGTGAAGTGAATAATAACTCTTTAAAATGTATATTTGACACCTGATGCATTATTAAAATTGAAAGCATCACAAGTTCACAAATACTAGCTGCAAGTGTAGCTGCAAGGTTAAAAGTCCCCGAGCAATGGCACAATATCGTTGAAATGAGTGTTGCAACCATACACAATGGAGGTGTGGTTGAGTTTGTGGCTCGCAAAAGAAAATGGGGGATGCCACCTGGTCTTATAGATACTTATCCGAAAAGAAAAAGAAATATGAGGCAAAATTTAATCAACTTATCATCAATCCCTCTCATGATATTGTCTCTTATTGTAGCCTTGAATCATTACTTGAGGACCCTCTTAAGTTAATATTGACTCTACGTAATATATAAATCTCGAGGAATTATGAGAACGAATAGAGTTGATGGAAAGATCATCCATATTCATTAATGATACATTTACATATATTGTTGCTTATGAAATTTTAGAGCACTGTACATTGAACCATGCTCAGTTGAAGAATGTGAACGAAGAGTAGATTGGCCTAACTAGAAAGAAGTAATTAAGGAAATATTAGATTCTTTGACAAATATATAAATATTTGGTCTAGTAGTGGTATCACCACCATGTGCAAAGCATTTAAGACATAGATGAATCTTTGTTAAATAGTGTACTAAGAGTAATGAAGTCGTAATATATAAGGCTTGGCACAAGGTTTCTCAGAAACGCCTTGCAATTGACTACGCATACTCCTCCATAACGGATGTTATGATATTCCACTCCATAATTAGCCTAATGGACAAAAAATGCAGCTTATAAATTAAATACGGTTAATGCATATATCTATTGGGATCTGGGATCTAAATTTGCAGATATAAATGAAAGTGATAGATTACGTTACACTGCCCAAATCAAGTAACTAAAGACCATGTGGTATGTTTTCAATTTAATTGACATATTTACGTAAATACATGTCTGGGTGAATACTTGATTGGCAAGGAATATAAAATGATAACTAAGCCCTTGCACTTTTATAAAAAAAATCACGTTTTGAATTTTTAGTTGTCTTTCTGTATATGTCGATTAGATAAATAATATAGGTATTCTTGATGCTACCTGAAGTCGAATTATAAATGATATGAAAGATTTTGGGAAATATTCGGTTTTTCTAGTTTTGTACAAGAATACTGAAATTGTAGAATCGTTATCCATGAGACTTTTTATGTCTAGAAAATGGCCAGACAATTTATATGGGCAATGAGAATCCAGATAACACTCTAATGATTAATCGAAGTTTAGATACAAGAAAATATCCTCTTCGTCCAAAAGGATGATCACGAAGAGCTAGGTGTTGGGAGCTAGAATTCTCTATCAGTACAATATGCGCATTATTATGGATAACACATTGCACTCCGCCAAATATTACATTCTCGATCAGCTTATCAGCCAGATTTTGCTGAGCACCAGCACAATGCTATTGGAACGATATTAAAAGTATCTTTATCTATCTAAAGAGAAGCACTTATGTATGCTTATTATTTCCCTACAAAGACAAAAGTAGAATTACAATACCTATGAGTGTGTTGGTAGGTTTTTGCTGATGATGGGTATCTCTACGAGCCACACACATGTCATTCCCAAACTCGAGATGCATCCACCATAATAAACATAATGACTTTATGGAAGTCAATCAATTGAATCTTTTAAAGCAAACCATTCGAGATTATTGCTCTATATGAGGTTGTCAAGAGTGTAGTTGGTTAATCACTATGATTACACATATTAGAGGATAATTAAAACTTGCTTAAAAAGATTAAGAGAAACTGAATAGATGAGGCACATTTAAATGTGAAGAACTTGAGATCACATTGTTAGTCGAATGTTAAAAAGAACTAAGGCTAGAGAAAAGTATGCAACACCAAATAAACAAAAGTAGGTACAAGAAACACAACAAAGGTTCCACAATGACACAAGATACCATTAGGCCCATGAGGAGACCCATAAACATTATTGTCAATGTCAGTGTGTCTGTTTTGCTTTTAATCCCACAGTTAAATTCCTTAGTGACCTTATACTCTAAGTTAGACCAACTATTAGTTTCACTATTAAAAACTGCAACTATTACTATATACCACAACTACCGGTATTTCAAACAATGATCGTCGCTCTAATGCCTAGTCATTTGTAGATCAAAATCGTATAGCCAACACCTTCCATCGAGGGTTTGTCCACCACGGTTGCCCCTCTCGTTTGAAATCTATCTATCTCCCTCCTTAGTGGGTCTACCATTGCTAGTCCTAGTCCCCACCACCATCGTCGCTATTGTTGGTCGCATCTTGAATTCTTAATCCTCGATGATACCCCTTCCTTTTGTCCTGTCAACTCTCCTCCTTTTCCCTCTTCTTCATTAAGCGGCTGGTGTTACCACTTTTACTTGGTGATAATATAACACATATTTCGTAAATGTTTTATACAATCATCAATTATAGACACTTCTCAAATAAAATGTGAGGAAAATGTAATGAATTTGTTTACTAAATCACTACGTCAAGCCACATTTGAAAACTTTGTAGAAATCAATAGAATGCACACTTTCTTGATTAATGTATGAATCATTGGGAGTAGTAGGCAACAAACTTGTTGTCTACTATACACGTGATATTGGTGTGTTGTGTTTTTTGTTCATTCAAAGTTTTATTTTTTTCCATGGGGTTCTTATATATTCGTAGTGCAAGGTTTTAGTGAGCCAACAACGATATAACATATTGTTTTGTAAACTCATATGATGTGCAAATCAGGTAATAGAAATAAAAGAAGTCTACTATGCGCGTGATATTTGTATGTTGTGCTCCTTTTTTACCCACAATTTTTTTTATTGGATTTTGTTCTTTGATACAAAGTTTTAACGAGACAACAATTCATATACCATCTTGTTATATAAACTTGCATTATTAATGTACTAATCATGGGAAATTTATTAAATCATTTGCTTTGGGCAACCTAGCTATAATGAATTAATGTATCATTAAAAAATATAAATCTTTAATATTAATTACGTTTTCCATAAATATTGAATTTAATGAATATTATTTATTTTGTTTTTAGGTTGTAATATTGGATAAATACTAAGAAAGAGTATGTTAGCTCTTTAATTGAATTTGGTTTTTTTTGCTTAAGTTATTACTTTGCATCTACATATGTAAATTTGGTACTTGTAAGATGATAGCCCTAAGGCTACTTAGAGTAGGAGTAATTTACAAAAACTTTACTTTTCAATCGGTTTTCTGTTACATTATTGTCACAACATCAATAAAACTTTAGAGTGGATTACATTTTTCGTCCTTATGGTTTACCAATGTTAACCCAGATTCTAGTAGTAAAACCGTATCAATCAAAACAATGCAGTCATGCAGAATATGTTAAGGGTGAAGGCAAAGATAATATACGTTTCAGAACTCCTAACGACATACACTCGGTGACACCATTAATTGTTTTTAACGAACCACCACTCGATATACGCTTACTCTATCACTAGGACGTGAATTCATATTTGTTTCAAATAGGAACGGAGATAGATGAATTTGTAACTTTGATCTACAAAACAAGTGATTATATACAAAAAAAAAAGATCAACATGAAAAAATGGTAAAAAATCCATTCATTGGCAAACATATGTGAAGATGTTGTGAGAAAAGCTATGCCCTAATAATATATATGAATGGTCACATCGAAGAAAGGGTAAAAAAGCATGTTGAGAAATTAGTGAATACCGCTATTATTTATATTATAATTATCTATATTATTTATAATTAATCAATTATTTATATTATAAACAAATCATATTTAGTATTTTTTGGATATCATAAATTTATTAAAATATGTAAATTTAAATTATAAAGTAGTTGATGATATGCAGTGAGGACCATTTTTAAAAGGAGTATGATCTTTTGTGATAAATGTTATTGTAAAGTTGATATAACACCTTAGAAAATAGTTTGATCTTTTAATTTAATACCGACGGTAATCTTGCAAGGCCTCTTGCAAGATTGATGTATATGGATGCTCTAACCTTCATACTTTTCACTTAACACTAATATTAAGGGGGCGTTTGGTTCATTTTACGGAATGAGGATGAAAATGCAAATGAGAATGCAGAAGAATGGGAATAAGAATGAGCATTGCATTGATGATGTTTGGTTAAACCAATATAATTAATAAAATATGTTTTATATAATATTTTTAATACAAATATGTGACGTCTAACATGAAAATTAAAAAAAATCATACAACATCGAGAAATGAAGGGAAGAATTGTAACACCCGTAATATTCGGGTAAGTATAATTTCAAGTCAATGTAAAAATCGATCTTTCAAGAGAAATAGAAGAAATAGGATTTTGGGTTGAATCCTAGATTTTATAGTCTTGTTGGATAGAGAATTCAAATATGAATCCAATGGGCCTTTCCGGAGCGAAAACGGAGCTAAAACGAAGAAGTTTTGGCCAAAACAACTTTCGATACAACTTCGGCTAAAGTGACACGTGTCACAATTGCATGTCACTCTCGCCGGTTTTGTACCGAGAGTCATGGGACCACAGCGAGAGTGCCCAGCGAAAATGATAATTGTCACTCTCGCGCGTCACTTTAGCTAACGGGCACCTGGTATATAAAAATGTAACATCCCGTAAAACAAAACATACATATAACATATAATTCATAACAGGGTTTCAACAAAATCATTCACATTACACATTTGGTCCCAAAGTCTGATCTAACGAATATAAAATTCAGTACAAACTTGATCCCATTTAGATCTGATAATAGCTAATAACTGAAATTTAAGTACAAAAAGTATCATCAACTTCATAATGATCATCATTCCACATAGCTATCCACCAAGTAATCTAATCATTTACTCTTACTGGTACCACCACCTGGAATACAGATTTTTAAAACAAAAATGAGGGTTAGACCTAAGGGTCTAGTGAGTAAATCCCTGATATTTGGAAATCATTAAAATTCATTTATATAAATACACACTTTTATATAAATACATTTACATCACACGTAAAATAATACCAAATGCAATTCACACAACATACATTTCACATACCACCTTATCCCTCCACCAATGGCCAATAACAATTGGTTGCGAGCCAATTTATCACACCGGTCCTAAGCCCGGCCACGTATTATATTTTCATATAATACTCACGTAATTATAATATCTCAATATATTATAATTACTCACGTATGACATATTCATACACATCATCAAACATTTGTTAATCACATATTGCATTCCAGTAAAAATATAATTTTTAAAGTAAAACTCACCTCGTGTGTTTATCACAAAAACTCTTCCAAGATAATTCACGTATGTTGATCCTTCACAGAATCTGAAATCAGATAAAATACCAAATATCTCTTTAAACACTAAAACTTACAAAATTCTCAATTCAAATCGCAACCCAAAATAACATGAAATCGCAATGAACAGTACAAGTCGCAACCGTGATGAACAGTACAAAGTCGCAACCTCTTACTGCGACTTCACCCCGAAATCGCAACCCACTATTGCGACTCCATCCTAAGTCGCAATCAACTACTGCGATCCCAAACCCAAATCGCAATCAACTACTGCGATTCCAATCTCAAATCGCAATCAACTACTGCGATTCCAATCCCAAATCGCAATCAACTACTGCGATTCCAATCCAAGTCGCAAACGACCATTGCGACTTCAAGCCCAAATCGCAATCGACCATTGCGACTTCGTTGAATGTCGCAGTCCTCTATTGCGACTTCGATGAATGTCACAGTTCACTGTTTCATCCTAAAACCCAGATTTTTGTACTTTTACTCTATGCAAGCTACTGTAAAAGTGCAGATATGTTTAAGACCATTAGCACAACCTAACCTTAAGCTTAAACTCCCCAAAACATCCATTTTTAACAAAACCCACCAAGAACTTAAACTAGTAATTTCAAGAACACTTTGAGAAATTAAAACATATAAAAGGTATGGATTGCTTACCTTAATTACTTCAGATTGTTCCTAGAGCCACTTCAAATAACTTCAAATAACTTCCTTCTTTCCTTTAGCCTTTCTCTCGATCTCCCTCTCTCAACCGAATACACCACACAAACACACACTCACACTTTTGCTATAAGTGTTAAAAATTGACACCTCCTGTACATGAGGTGGAAAAGAGGCGGTGGGGGAAAGGTTTGACAAAAAGACCATTTAAACCTCAAGCTTACCCTAGTTGGCAAAACATAACCCTATACTTTTATTATTAAATTAAAACTTACCCCTTAATTCCTAACTCCATAAAATACTAAATAAAAACTTATAAAATCTTAATATTTTAAATTAGATAAAATACCTGGTTATTACAACATCTCCCCCTTAAAAGAATTCCGTCCCGGAATTCGATTAAGCGAACAGATGAGGGTATTTGGCTCTCATTTCAGCTTCTGATTGTTGGAACCACCTTAAAAGTGACCGTCACTGATCGTTTATCATTCCTGATGTGATAATTGACAATAACTGAAATCCCTATGTCTGGTAAATATATGATGGGCGTATTTACTATTATTGACATACTATAGGGTTTCCCATTAGGTGATTGGAACTATGGGGAATTATACTGCACATAATAAACACCAAGGGTTGAAAGTGTAAGATACTCTTATTATAAATAGAGTACCCTAATCACTCTTTTAACCCTAATGACATATTGCTAATCAACCCTAGTCGTGTGCCTCCCCAAGATCGGTTCTCTCAAGATCGATCATCATCCCATCTTTACACAATCACCTTGTTCTGGGAACCCGTCAATCCATGGCAAACATGTTTAACGCTTTTACTGGATCCTCAGGATCATCAGGTATGATTTCTTATGATCATGTTTTCATTATCTATCAAATACAAATCATGATTATTCCAACATATGGTATCAGAGCCCCAGGTTCAAAATTGATTCATGTTTTGTATTAGTTTTGATGGCTTTAATTTATCGGTTTACTTCGTGTTTATGTATGCCGCCGCAAACATCAAAACTGCATTGAATTGCAATTTTATCATCTGCGATTATAATGCTATTTTTCCATCGTATTAAACCCTAATTATGCCATGTTAATTGATCAATGTTATTTATCCCGAATTGATCAATGTATAGAAATTTTTTTCGGTTGAACCTTACTTTTCGCTACTGTACATAGCGAAAACCTTACTTTTCGCTACTGTACATAGCGAAAACCTTACTTTTCGGTATTGTACATAGCGAAAACCTTACTTTTCGCTACTGTACATAGCGAAAACCTTACTTTTCGGTATTGTACATAACGAAAACTTTACTTTTCGCTACTGTACATAGCGAAAACCTTACTTTTCGGTATTGTACATAGCGAAAACCTTACTTTTCGGTACTGTACATAGCGAAAACCTTACTTTTCGGTACTTTGGATACCGAATACTTTTCTTTTCGATACTGTACATACCGAATTCCTCAATTTTTTTTCGGTATGGCTCATTCCTATTACTGCCATACCGAAAACCCTTGCACTAATATTTATGGTCTCATCATTTGTGCCCAAAGGTCAAATATGATTCTCATAATGCATTTTTTTTTCCTTTTGCATAATGAACACTGAGTATACTAATTCTGCCCAAAGGTGATTTAATATACCTGTGTGTCAAAAGGACTTTCTACATGCATAATACACACGATGCTCTATTTTGTGCCCAAAGGTCAAAAGATAAGCATTGCGTTGCATAACCCTAACGCTCATGTTTGCTTAGATATTAGTTATTTCTGCCCAAAGGTGATGTAACATCTAAGTAGAGCCTTACTTTGACTTATTGTTTTGGTGTTTACAATAGGTATACTCATCACTAGCTTCATCACTAAAATGGTCATAGTTTCATTACTCTAAGGAATATTACTGTTAGGCCTGCTTACTTTAACATTACTTTGATTCCATTACTTTTAGAAACATTACTTTGTCTGCCTTTTATAGCTAACTACGTCACTATAATAATCTTCTATAACTTATATCCTCCTCATTTCCTAATCAGTACCTAACTTTGGCATTGAGCCACTTACTGGTGCGAACTTTGCGTCATGGAAGGATCAATTACTTCTTACTCTGGGGATGCTTGACCTTGATCATGCCATTCGCCATGATGAACCCACTGCTATTACTGCTGCGTCCACTGCAGCTCAGAAAGCGGATTTTGAAAAGTGGGAAAGGGCAAATCGCTTGTCACTAATGATGGTCAAGAACTCCATTAACCTCAGTATCCGAGGAGCTATCCCTGACTCTGATAAAGTTAGAACTTACCTCAAATCTGTTGAGGATCATTTCAAGGGATCGTCTAAGGCTCATGCAAGTAGCTTAATGCTACAGATTCTCACTCTAAAATATGAAGGAAATAGCAGTGTCCGTGAACACATTATGAAAATGATTGATATGGCTCATAAGCTTAAGAGTCTTGAGATGGAAGTCTCTGATAATTTTCTTGTGCATTTCATAATGACCTCTTTGCCTGCTCGGTTCGACACCTTCAAAGTTAACTATAATGCTATGAAGGATAAATGGTCGATAAGTGAACTGATTGCAATGTGTGTGCAAGAGGAGGATCGCCTAAAGCTGGTACAACCTGAAGCTGTTCACCTGACAACCACTACTAATTCTAAGAAAAGGAAGGGTAATCACGGTAATCAGAGTGGAAATAAAGTCCAAAAGGATAATAATCATGGTGTCGTTGCCTCTGGCTCTAAATCCTTGTCTAACAAACCTAGCTGCAAATTCTGTCGTGCCAAAGGGCACTGACAGAAAGATTGCCCTAAGTTCAAGGAATGGCTAGCTAAGAAAGGTAACATTCTTTATGTAATATTTGATTCCTTTACTATTGATGTCCCTATTAATACATGGTGGGGTGACTCTGGTTCTATGGTCAATGTGACAAACTCAATGCAGGGATTCCTTACAATCCAGAAGCTACCAAAGGGCCAAAGAAAACTTAGAGTTGGAAGTGGTGATCTCTTAGATGTCGAAGCCATGGGAACTTTAAATTTACATATGAGTACCGGAAAGTGTATTAGACTAGTGGATACCTTATATGTACCGAGAATTACTCGGAACCTTGTATCCATATCTAGACTAGACCTTGAAGGTTATGTAATAATTCATGGTTGCGGCAAGATTGCTATTACTCATAATAATGAATTACTTGGTCGAGGTTTCTTGGATGGATTACTGTATAAATTGGAACTAGATCATAATTTCTTACAGTCTTTGTTGTCACTTAATATTGATGACGTAACTAAAACAACAAAATCACCTAAACAATTAGAGAATTCCTCCATGTTGTGGCATAAACGTCTTGTCCACATCTCACGAGATAGAATGACTCGACTCGTAAAGGATGGAATCTTACATTCTCTTGATTTTAGTGATTTTGAAACATGTATTAAGTGCCTCAAAGGAAAAATGGCAAAAGGGAATAAGAAAGGAGCTACTAGAAGTTCCAACTTGTTGGAAATAATTCACACTGATATTAGTGGTCCTTATCCCGCATCAATCACAGGACATACATCATTTATTACATTCATTGACGATTATTCGTGTTATATGCACCTATATCTGATTAAGGAAAAATCTGAATCCTTACAAACTTTTATTGATTTTAAAACTTTGGTTGAAAACCAACTTGATCATAAAATAAAAGTTGTGAGATCAGATAGAGGAGGTGAGTATTATGGTAGACATACTGATATTGGTCAAGCTCCTGGTCCTTTCTATAACTTTTGCAAGGAACAAGGCATAATTAACCAATACACCATGCCTGGTTCTCCTCAACAAAATGGTGTTGCTGAAAGGAGAAACAGAACCTTAATGGACATGGTGAGAAGTATGCTTGCTAACACTAACTTACCTACCTTCCTCTGGACTGAGGCATTAAAAACAGCCGTTCATATACTCAATAGGGTTCCATCAAAATCTGTCCCTAAAACTCCTTATGAAATCTGGACAGGTAGAAAACCGAGTCTAAAATATATGAAAGTATGGGGCTGTCCTGCCGAAGCAAAAGTCTATAACCCTAACTTAAAGAAACTGGATCCTAAAACCCTTACATGTTTCTTTATCGGTTATCCTGATAACTCAAAAGGTTATCGGTTTTACTGTCCTTCCCACACTACGAGCATCATTGACACGCAGCATGCCACATTTCTTGAGAACTCAAAGATCAGTGGGAGCACGACAAATCATGACTCAGATTTGCAAGAAGTACAAGAAGCGGGGGGAAACCATTCTTCCGGTATACTTATTCCTCCGATAATTCCTCTTGTACCCACCGCTGCTCCTAATATCACTGATCCTGCTCCTCCTAACCAAAATACCGAGGGAACATCATCATCGCTTCCGAGCGCTGAACCTAATATCACTGATTCCACTCCTTCTGTTACTGAACCGGAAAATCAACTCAGGAGATCATCTAGGGCACGCAGGGCCACAAATTTTGATGATTTCGTAACCTTTTTATCTGAAGTTGAGGACATTGGAAAGCTTACTGATCCTACCTCTTATCGAGAAGCCATTAATAGTGATCAGGCCACTCAGTGGAATGAAGCCATGATTGAAGAGCTTAATTCCATGCATCATAATGATGTTTGGGACTTGGTTGAACTTCCTGAAGGATCCAAAACTATCGGTTGTAAATGGGTCTTCAAAACCAAATTAGACCCGAAAGGAAACATCGAACGCTATAAGGCCAGACTGGTTGCAAAAGGGTTTACTCAAAAGGAAGGAATCGATTATCAAGAGACCTTCTCTCCTGTCTCTCGTAAAGATTCTTTAAGGATTGTTATGGCACTTGTAGCTCATTATGATTTAGAGTTACATCAGATGGATGTCAAGACCGCATTCTTAAATGGAGACTTGCAAGAAGACGTATACATGCGACAACCTGAAGGATTCATTCCAGAAGGTAAAGAGCATATGGTCTGCAAGTTGAAGAAATCCATTTATGGGTTGAAGCAGGCATCACGACAATGGTACCTCAAGTTCCATAAAATCGTAAAAGGGCAAGGTTTTCTAAAGAATCAAGTGGATCAATGCACCTATCTAGCAAGTAACAACTTGGATATGCTGCATGAGTCGAAGCGGATGCTTTCGCAAAATTTCGACATGAAAGATCTCGGTGATGCCTCTTATGTCAATGGTATCGAAATACATCGAGATAGGCATAATGGTGTTTTGGGTCTTTCTCAAAAGGCATATATTGAGCGTATCTTAAAACGCTATAACATGCAGCACTGTACACCCACTGTAGCTCCAGTAGTTAAAGGGGACGTATTTGGTTCTTTCCAAGCTCCGAGCACTGAGATTGAAAAGGAAGAAATGAGGATGATACCTTATTCGTCTGTAGTAGGGAGCATTATGTATGCTCAGGTCTGTACTCGTCCGGATATCGCTTATATCGCTGGTATGCTGGGACGTTACTTATCTAATCCCGGAATAGCACACTGGAAAGCGGCTAAAAAGGTTCTACGATATCTGCAAGGGACCAAAGACTACAAATTAACTTATAGAAGAAGTGACAACTTAGAAGTAGTAGGATATTCTGATTCCGATTTTGCTAAATGCAAGGAAGATAAGAAATCTACTTCTGGGTACATATTTATGTTAGCTGGTGAACCTATCTCCTGGCGGAGTCATAAACAGAAGCTGACTACAACGTCCACCATGATGGCTGAATACGTTGCCGTTTATAATGCCTCTTGTCATGGTATGTTGTTAAGGAACCTGGTCAGTGGACTCAAAATCGTCAACTCCATTTCTAGACCATTGAAGCTTTACTGTGATAACTCAGCTGCCGTAACTTTCTCGAACAGTAACAGTTCAACTGGCGCTGGGCTGTATCTTGATACAAAGTATCTGTTTGTGCGCGAACGGGTTGAGGAAAATGTCCTATGTATCGAGTACATAAGTACAAAGAATATGCTAGCGGATCCGATGACCAAAGGTCTTCCTCCTAACGTCTTCGTAGGACACGTGTCGAAGATGGGGCTTACAAAAGACTTAATTTAATAGCATATTGTACTTATTGGTCATTATTATTATCTTAATAATTTTTTCCTCTATATTCAGATTTTGTTTGTCTATTAGTTACGCTTCGAGCTCATAATGGCGTGTGGACATTATTATAACAAAATTTGTCTTAGTCAGTTGATCATTGCTTATTCAGTTTTAAATTTGAGTCATAGTTTGACTAGTGGGGGTCCTGAGTTGATATTCTTCTCTACGGCTGTACTTATTAGCTATGATTTCAGTTTAAAACAAAATGAGTATTATCCCGGCCGGACTTATTGGTACTCATAGATAAAAGATCGCTTGGTCAAGTGGGAGAATGTTGGAACCACCTTAAAAGTGACCGTCACTGATCGTTTATCATTCCTGATGTGATAATTGACAATAACTGAAATCCCTATGTCTGGTAAATATATGATGGGCGTATTTACTATTATTGACATACTATAGGGTTTCCCATTAGGTGATTGGAACTATGGGGAATTATACTGCACATAATAAACACCAAGGGTTGAAAGTGTAAGATACTCTTATTATAAATAGAGTACCCTAATCACTCTTTTAACCCTACTGACATATTGCTAATCAACCCTAGCCGTGTGCCTCCCCAAGATCGGTTCTCTCAAGATCGATCATCATCCCATCTTTACACAATCACCTTGTTCTGGGAACCCGTCAATCCATGGCAAACATGTTTAACGCTTTTACTGGATCCTCAGGATCATCAGGTATGATTTCTTATGATCATGTTTTCATTATCTATCAAATACAAATCATGATTATTCCAACACTGATTCCCATGTCGCATCCTGACCTTGATGATGTTTCCACTGAACCTTTACCTGCCTGATCTCCTTATTCCTTAATACTTTAACCTTGTGATCAACTATTGCTTCCGGTTCCTCCACATAGTTTAGCTTTTCATCAACCTGAATATCCGGTAGAGAGACTGCCTGATCTGATGTCACCAAACATTTTCGAAAATTCGATACATGGAACGCGTTGTGAATTCTGCTTAATTCTGGCGAAATATTCAATCTGTAAGCTACTTCACCAATTCTTTCCGTAATTTCAAATGGCCCAATATAACGCGGACTGAGTTTACCTTGCTTCCCAAAATGTATGACTCCTTTCCAAGGCGAAACGTTTAACATTACGAATTCCCCAACCTGAAATTCCAACGGTTTTCGGCGTCGATCTGCATAACTTTTCTGTCTGTCTTGAGCCATTTTCAATCTATCCCGAATCTGAGTAATCTTATCTGCTGTTAACTGTACTATTTCTGGCCCTGCCAATTGCTTCTCCCCCACTTCATTCCAACACAAAGGCGTTCGACATTTTCTTCCATACAATACTTCAAACGGAGCCGCCTGAATGCTGGCATGATAACTGTTGTTGTAGGCGAATTCTATCAAAGGCAGATGTTTATCCCATGATCCCCCAAAATCAACTATACAAGCCCGAAGCATATCCTCTAAAGTTTGGATTGTTCTTTCACTCTGCCCGTCAGTCTGTGGATGATATGCTGTGCTCAACTTTATCTGCGTTCCCATCTCCTTTTGAAAGCTTCTCCAAAACCTAGAAGTAAAACGACTATCTCGATCGGAAATAATCGAGATTGGAACTCCATGTCGAGTTACTATTTCATTAATGTACAACTTAGCTAAACGTTCCAAAGAATCAGTTTCTTTTATTGGCAAGAAATGAGCAGACTTCGTCAACCTATCCACAATCACCCAAATAGAATCGAATCCCTTTGAAGTTCTTGGCAATTTGGTAATGAAATCAGTAGTGATCTGATCCCATTTCCACATTGGTATATCTAGTCGTTGTAACTGACCAAACGGTTTCTGATGTTCAATCTTTACTTTCTTGCAGGTAGTACAATCTTCTACATACTTAGCAACACTTCTCTTCATTCACGGCCACCAATAGAATTGTTTCAAATCTCTATACATTTTATTCGTACCTGGATGAATAGAAAATCGAGATTGATGAGCTTCTTGTAGTACACGATCCCGTAATCCACCCAAACGAGGTACCCAAATTCTGTTTCCCATACACAACAACCCACGGTCATCTTTCCCAAGCAATGCTGATATCCCGACCAACCGTTCTGACTTCAAACTTTCCTCTTGATAAGCATCTATTTGGCATTTCAACAATTCATCAAAAATATTAGGAAGGAGCTCAGCTCGTAACGATATAGCTTTTATTGTTCCGCTTCTTTCTTGACGGCTTAACGCATCTGCCACCACGTTCGCTTTCCCTGGGTGATATAGAATTTCACAATCATAATCATTTACCAATTCCAACCATCTTCTTTGTCTCATATTCAGTTCCTTTTGATCGAAAAGATGTTGAAGACTTTTATGGTCCGTGAAAATTTGACATTTAGAACCATAAAGATAATGCCTCCAAATCTTTAATGCGAAGACAACTGCTGCAAGCTCCATATCATGGGTAGGATATTGTGTTTCGTGATCCTTTAATTGACGCGAAGCATAGGCAATCACCTTCCCACGTTGCATGAGTACACATCCCAATCCCAACTTAGAAGCATCACTGTAGACCACAAAATCATCAGAACCTTCTGACAATGCTAATATCGGCGCGCTGCAGAGTTTCTCTTTCAATATTCTGAATGCCTCATCTTGTTCTGCTTTCCATTCAAACTTTAAATTCTTCCGAGTTAACTTAGTCAATGGTGTCGCGATTCGAGAAAAGTCTTTTATGAACTTCCGATAGTATCCAGCTAGACCCAGAAAACTGCGTACTTCGGTTGCCGTCTTCGGCGGTTCCCATCTT